>CM077665.1:503319530-504519530 GCA_039707655.1 Elymus sibiricus
GAGGCCACAGGGTTTCCAGGAATGCTCTGATCAATCGATTGCATGCATTGGCAATGGAACAACTACCCCAAAGGTTTGTGAGGAATGTACCAAGGTCACACAAGAGAGGCCCTCATCATACTAGAGGCGGTGGCATCACATGACTTATGGATTTGACATGCTTTCTTTGGAATGCCAGGTTCTCACAACGACATCAACATGCTTCAACGATCTCCGGTGTGTTCAAGAGGCTTTGCAACGGGGAATCACCTCCGTGCAACTACACCGTCAATGGCCGAGACTACAACATGGGATACTATCTTGCCGATGGCATATATCCTCAGTGGGCTGCATTTTAGAAGACCATATCCAAACCACATGGCAACAAACAAAAGCACTTCGCAACAATGCAGGAAGCAGCTAGGAAGGGTGTGGAGAGGGCATTCGGAGTGCTGCAAGCGCGTTGGGGAATTATTCGTGGGGATGCAATGATGTGGGAATCAGAAACGTTGTGGCAGGTGATGACATGTTGTGTTATTTTGCACAATATGATCGTCGAGGATGAGGGTGATGGTGTAGCCCAAACCAATGATTTTGAAGCCCCCGGAGAACAAGTTGAAATCCTTGAAGATCAAGATGTAGTTCAGCTTATGAACTTTCTGCAGATGTATCAGAATCTCCGAGATCATCACGTGCACGCGCAACTGCTCAATGATCTGGTGGAGCATATGTGGACCCACAACGAAATCAAAGAGCAAATGATTGATTGTGCACTTCAAATAAATTTGATGTAAACACTTCTTATGTGCGGTACCAACATTTGTTTTACGTGCGGCATTTAGTTTCTGTGATCGACATACATGGCTTTGCATGGATTTGAGAGTCTAGATACGAGGTATGTGCATGCACGGAGCGAAATATGAGGGGCCGTTCGGATGCGTCCGCGGACATGTCCAGGCACGTCCACGGACGTATAGGAGGCCGGATTTGCCCAGTCCAACTGTAGAAGCTCTAAGTGATAGTAAGTCGCGCAGCAACTTCAACCCGAGATTCAGTGACTTGCTAGTCACCAGTCACCAGTGAACAATATGGTAACTTGCCCCACTCCTCACACCGTCCGACCAAGAATGTATGGACAGACTTGCGTGAACAGTGCCCATGCTACAGTACTCGGTCCACAGTAAACGCGTCTACGGTAGTTTGATACATGAAATACGTCTACAGTGTTTTAATCTGATATGTCCATCCTTCGTCCAATGGCTGGTTTGCCGCCGGTTACGGCGTGACTGGCCAGAGGCCAGTCACTGGATCCCTGTCCACTGCAGAGATAACGCACTGCATGTACGTAGTGCAGACTTACCAAACACAATTATAATGCCCTCTTTTAAGGACACCAGATTCACATGAAAATAGTAACTTTGGACAGGGATTTGGCAGAGTAGAACTCATGTAAAAGAAGTGCAGTGTTTCATGTGAAAAAATTACACCGGGCACCGGTTAAACTGGCAGATCGGAGACGGTGAACGTGTCCTGCTTCGTGTAACCACGAAGGGTAATTTAGTGATGGATCGCTGATGGCTCGCGCGCTTGTCGCATTTCCTGTCTCTCGCTTTCGGCGTGCGTCATTCTTTTTCACGAGGAGTACCTATGGTGTTCCGGGGCTCCACGCCAGCCAACCAAGGCCAAATTCACTGTTTTGACTCTTTGTTAGTTTAGCGTGATTTAACCCTGTGTATTTTTTTTAGATTTAACCATTTTTCTATTGTTATCGTCTTCGACGGTAGGGTAACACATCCTACCGTCTAGGCCTTTGATGGTAGAACTTACCTACGCCGTCACGTCGATTCGGTGTGAAAAAGACCCTACCGTCATGGTCTTTGGCGGTAGAATGTGTTACCCTATCGTCATAGTCTATGGTGGTACAGTCGGTTTCGCAACGAACAAGCGTGACGGTGTAAGTAAGTTCTACCGTCAAAGGCCTTGGCAGTAGGATATGCTACCTTACCGTCAAAGATAATGAAAATAGAGAAATCGTCAGATCCAAAAAACTTTTACAGATAGGGTTAGATCGTGCTTAAGTTAAGGAAAATGCTCAAAACACTGAATTTGTCCGCCAACTGACGGCCGCCGCAGGGCACAATCACAAAGAGATTCCGTACCTACACTCCGGTCCCACCGGGTATCCCGTCCCGTTGTCCATGCCATGCGTCCGCCCGCCCGCAGACGCACTACTTCTACGAAGGTCCCACGATGTGACAACTTCGCTGCGACACCATACTCTGTAGCTCGACTTGTTGGTAGTAAAATCTCTTGCTTCAAAGTGTGTGCTAGTAGCTCACACGTTCCCACTAGTTTTGTACGCCGACAGCGAAAAATAGGACCAGTCAGAATACAATCTTCAAGGAGGGGACTGACACACACAGGGCGCTGTCGCCGCTGAGCACCGACCAAAGATGGACGGAATTTTTATCTGTGACGTCATGCGCCTCCATCCATGCCCATCGGATTGAGGCCACAATCCATGACGGGTCACTCCGCCGCTGCGTCAACACCTCGCTAATGTGGTTAAAATATTGCGGAACACCGACACCCCACATAGCCGAAGGCACGCAACCGTTCTTCCGCCTCCCACTTGGCCTAGACGGCAAAGTTCCGGATCATCCTCCACGGCCATCATGGCCAAGGACCGCCGCATCGCCTGCAATAGTAAACGCACCAACTTCGGCTAGGCAGCAACACAGCGGTCGTGGCCCTGGGCCTGCCCCAGATCTAGAACAAACATCCATCTTCAACACCCGCTCTGACACTAGCAGGATGCCTCTTCCGCACACCATCCACCTCAGCGGGATTCTGCTGCCATCACCAAGAGGTCGCCACCACACACAAGGTCGATTCATGCCGCCACCATGGCCAGGCTGCACCGCCGCCACCCTCTCCTAAGATAGCGTCACCCAGACGGCAACACGCTCCTGCACCTCCTCTATGAGATCTGGCCACGCTCCTCCCTGCTGCTACGTCCCTCGCCATTCACGGCCGCACTTGGGAAACCCACCCGCGTCACCCGCTGACGCTGCTCCGCCGCACGAGGTAGGCCCGTAAATGCGCGCCCGCCATGCCTGCCACCCTCGAAGGTCGGGATCCATCTACAGCGTCGTCGTGGGTGGCAGCGGCGGCCGGGGAATTTCTAGGGCTAGTGTTGGGGGCCTTTGGAGCCGCCCGTGCGAGCGGCCCTCGAGGGGAAACTGAGGGGTCCTTGATCATGTCTATGTGTAGTGAGCTTGGATGTTGGACGTGTGTGTGCATTGTTCGGAAGTGGTCAAACTAGTGGGGAGGTGCTCCCAGACTACTCCTAAGTGGCCTCTAAACAAGAAATCCAATGGAGAATCTGAGCCACCACTACCAGTACATATCTCCTCCTCTTCCATATATCGACCCCGAAACCAAAATCATCCTCCATGGAAGAAAAAGGCACGTCCAAGCGAGTTCCCCGCTGTCCCACTCTTGTCGCATGGGCTTCTTCCTTAGTAACATAGCCTCCCTGTTGCCGGAGATGAGGAGCTTGATGACATCTTTCGTGGCAGCACGGGCAGCTGCAGTAGAGTCATCGACTTCCACCCCGACACCTACCATATGTGACATCAACTACTGGTGCACCTAGGGCACGACATGCTGGTGCATCTACCAATAGGGCTAGGAGTGATTCGCCCATCAACACACAAAGTGTATAAGATGTGCCAAGTGGGATCAAATGATCCCATGGTATGGTAAGTATTGTCCATTACACTTTCTGTACTAACCCATGGTCTTTGTGAGGTTTTCATGTGGGGTTAGGTATCTTTCCATGGCCTTGCATCGATAAGAAGATCTCATACAACCCATGGAGGATGACATCAAGTGGTGATCGTCATGACGGTTGCGGTGTGCAAGTTCAAGTGGAGCATCACGAAGACATCATGCTTGAAGCTTTACGTTCATTATGGTGATAATGGACATGTGAATATATGCCGAAGAGAGGCTCATCCATAGTGGAGTATGGGAAAGCAATCTACTAGTCTTCATCGAGCTGGCGCAATCAAGATAGGTGGTCCATCTTGAGAAGGACAAGATCATCATCATCTAGCTCAAGTGGACTATGCGCAAGGCAAAGGTTTGTCCTTGATAGATTTTCTATTTTACCGGTATCATGGTGTTAGTTGGGAGACCGGGTTATAGAACCGATTGCCGTACTATCAAGGGGGGCTCTCGACTGAATAGCTTGATCATATCGTTCGTGGAGAGCTCAAACTATTGCATTATTGGCATCATCATCTTCCTTGGTTCTTGTTTGGCTTTTCGCTATCTGAGTTTTGGATCTTATGATCTTCATCATGATAAGCTCAAGTTCATCGAAAACGGATTTCGTATCCATCATCTTTGTGTTTTTCGGTGTTGGAGATTTTGCCGGGTCATATTTGGGAAGGCCATCTTACTTATCCTAGTGGCATTTATTCTCCATTGCTTGTTCTTATCATGGTCGTTGTTGGATAGCTCTTTTCGTCCTCTATCAAACAAGCTTGAGTTTGCTCAATTCGGAGCCCATATGCAAAAGTTATGACTGTTTCGATTTCTGCTGTTCTGCTTGGGGCTTGTGGTGGCACCCAAGCGGTACTACCATTGTCCCTAGTAATAGTACCGCTCCTGGCTATGGTAGTACCGCTCCTGCGGTACTACTGCTCTCTAGTGTCGTGGTCTATGCCGGTGGATCAGCACGGACTTTTTCGCATCTACGGTAGTGGGGCGGAAGTAGGCTGTGGGTGTTCCGCTTCTAGCGGTAGTATCGTTTCTCTGGAGCAGTAGTACCGCATGAAGCGGTAGTACCGCGCCTGCTCCAGCGGTAGTACCGCCTCATGCGGTACTACAGGTCCCTCTACCGTGGTCTCGTCCGCGTTGCTTGAGCCCCTGTTTCCCCTATCCGCTTTAAGCAGTAGTAGAGTGTACCGCTTCCCCGGGAGGTAGTACCGCTTGAGCACAGGCAGAGTGCATAATGGTTGGATTTTTCTCCACCTATAAATGGGGTCTTTTCCCCCAATGGACCTGATCCTTTGAGCTCCTGTTCTTCCCCCCACTGTTGGCCTTCTTAGAGCTTGCTAACTCTCAATCACTCCAATGATTCTTGCTCCTTTTTGAGGGAAAAGAGAGATGAGATCTAGATCCACTTTTCCACCAATCACTTTCTCCTCTATCTGAGAGGAACCCCTTGAATCTAGATCTTGGAGTTCTTTGTGTTCTCCTTGTTCTTCCTCTCATATTCCTCCATAGCTTTTCTTGTTGTGATGGGATTTAGAGTGAGAGACTTGACCACTTTGTGTGTTCTTGCCATTGCATTAGTTGCATCGGTTTGAGTTCTCCACGGTGATACGTGGAAGTGAAAAGGTGAGAAGCTTATTACTCTTAGGTGTTTGGGCACCCTAGATCTTGTGCCTCTCGGGTGCTTGGGTGCCCTAAACGGTTGGTGGTGCCACAGAGCTCAATCATTGTTGTGTAAAGCTCCGGGCAAGCGTCGGGGTCTCCAATTAAGTTGTGGAGATTGCCCCGAGCATTTTGTACGGGTTCCGATGACCGCCCCCAAGGGTTGCAAATTGTACGGGTTCAGTGACTGCCCCCAAGGGTTGCCATTTGTACGGGTTCGGTGACCACCCTCAATGGTCCCTTAGTGAAATCATGACATCTTGCATTGTGCGAGGACGTGAAGAGATTATGGTGGCCCTAGTGGCATCTTCGGAAGCATTGAGCCTCCACACCGCTTGTCGGGGGGATTACCCCCGGGCAGGCTCAAGGAGATGACTCAACATTTTAAAACATCGGGGGAGCCACCCCCGGTATGCCAAGCCCCGCGAATCAACGAGACAAACGAAGAAGTGAAGACAGAAGACAAAACTGCGGCCCGGGCGGCTGGCTACCCCCGGCTGGTTCCCCCCACTGGCTGCCCCCGGCTGGCTCCTCCTGCTGGCTGCCCCCGGCTGGCTCCCCCGGCTGGCTGCTCCTAGCTGGCTCCTCCCTGCCGGCTGCTCCCGACTGGCTCCTCCCAACTGGCTCCTCTCGGCTAACTGCTCAAAGCTGGCTCCTCCCGGTTGGCTCCTCCCGGCTGACTGCTCCCGGCTGGCTCCTCCCGGCTGGCTCCTCCTGGCCGGCTCCTCCTGGCCGGCTCCCCCTGCTGGCTGCTCCCTGCTGGCTGCTCCCGGCTGGCTGCTCCTGGCTGGCTCCTCCCGGCTGGCTCCTCCCGGCTGGCTGCTCCCGGCTGGCTCCTCCCGGATGGTTGGCTCCTCCTGGCCGGCTCCTCCTGGTCGGCTCCTCCTGGCCGGCTCCCCCTGCTAGCTGCTCCCGGCCGGCTCCTCCCGGCTGACTGCTCCTGGCTGGCTCCTCCCGGCTGGCTGCTCCCGGCTGGCTCCTCCCGGCTGGCTGGCTCCTCCTGGCCGGCTCCTCCTGGCCGGCTGCGGCCCCACGAAGTCAGCTCTAGGCGTCCCATCGGACACGAGCTGACGACACTGTAGCTGACGGACTGCAGAACCTGCCACCCCGCTGTGCACCCGTCGCGCGTCACTTCACTGCGCTCCAATAGTGGCGCACTGTAGCCTGCATCACTTGTCATCTCCAATAGTAGATAGTTGGCTGGTGGGCCACCCCTTGTCCCCTGGGCCTCCCTATATAAGAGGCACCAGGGGAGCCACCAAAAACACACACACACTCACGGGAGGCCTCCTCTCATCCTCTCCTTCTCACTCATGCTCACGCATGCATACATACGAGGCCAAGGTAAGGAGCTCACAGCTCCCTCTTCCTCCTCAGACACAGCTCCAGGAGCAACCCTGTACTACATATACACCTCAAATATAGACATGCAGGAGTAGGGGTATTATCTCTCCGGAGAGCCCCGAACCTGGGTAAACCACCGCGTGCTATCCGCATACCCGTCCCGGATCTCCACTGCAGCCTTGCTCTCACCTCTCAAGTCATCCCATGGCATCTGCCGTCTCGGGGTACCCCCGGTGAGAAAACGACGACACCGCTCCAAACGAAGATTAGCATCCGCAAGGGTGTGAACTTCGAGATACATCGTCGTCTCTGCGTGCCTCGGTTATCTCTTTCCTGAACCCTTTACTTATGCACCTTACTTTGTGATAGTCATATTGTTTCATGTTATATATCTTGCTATCACTTAGTTGTTTACCTTACTTAGCATAAGTTGTTGGTGCCCATAGGTGAGCCTAGTTGTTTTAGGTTTGTGCTTGACGATGCGATGCTACCCTGCATTAGTCCCATGGGTATGGATCTATCAATTCAATAGGAAAATCTAGAAGGCTAACTACTTGTCGACAATGAAGCATACACGCGAGACACCATTATAGGAGAATACGCAAGGTGAATAGATATAATTAAAATGATATGCTATGACAATACATGACATGATTATATATGATTAAACTATATGCTAGGGGAACTCACAAGGTGAATAGATATAATTAAAAAATATATACTAGGTGCAATCAGTGATCTTAACTCAACGTGTATTTGAGTATTATGTTTTAAGTTCTACAAAGGTGATACCAATTGAATGCCACTGTTTCTATCAGGCCAAATGATGAGCCACATGGAGGTAAAGAACAAAAGGTTATATTGAAGTAATATACACTTAGAATAGTTTTGTATTGAGAAAGCCAAAAAAATATTGATGCAGACGAATGAGTAAGATAAAGGAAAAATAAAAATATATATGCATTTGCATGGCGAGCCACAGACTTCGGTGTCCACTGTCTTCATTTTCCACACATGAAGAATCCTAATAGCGACATGATAATTGTAATAGAAGAGTTATACCAAAAAATTATCATGTTTGAAATGTATTTATTTGGCAACAATGGTTTTTCTATATTTTGGTTGGGAAGCTAATACAGCGGTGAACTAAATCGAGAAATGGTTGGGGGAGGAGCATATAAGTGGCATAGAAAAAGTGGTAACTATGACTCTTGTCGTCTAGAAATAGATAACATCTTAAAATGTGTACAATTATATTTTTTCTAAGCCAGATATTGATGTATAAACAAATAACTTAGATTGATCAAGCTCATTTTATCCACTACGGTCTTACCTCTGTAATTCTATATCAAGAAAATAGTGGGTCATCACTGGCTTGCTATACAATCTAATGTAAAAAAAAAGTATAGTTATAACAACATCAAGAAAGTCTGGCTGCACAAATTCATGGGTCGTCACTGGCTTGCTATGTAACAAAAGCTTAAATGGCCAATTTAATGCATGATATGAATATCATTTTTTTTAACACACGAGATAAGCTCATAATTAAAGGTCACTTATTTGATATGACTGAACTAGAACAATCAAGTCATCACTTGCTAATGTGTCCATTTTCCATTACCCTTCAAAAACGTGTGATGAAAAAGCATTGTTACAAAGTGTGTGACCCATATTAAGGATGGCACTATTTAAGAGCTTGCAGAGTTCTTAGAGAAAGTAAAACTTATGGTAGAGTGTCAAAAGACTCACCATTTCTTGAATGTAGGGTCTTAGGATTTGAGATATTGGAGGAATCCAAAAAAATAGATATGATGTTCTTTAATACATTTCAATCTTAGTATTGTAACTTTAGTTCATCATTGAGTTTTCCCATGTACAAGAGATTGCTATCTGGTACGGAGTCTCGAGGCATAAGGCGTGAGATCATCGTGGGTTCTTTGGCACACTATGCGCGGAAGTATATCTCATGACTCAGTAGGTGCAACAGCATGGGAACGCTGCCCCTGGCTGGTACTCTTTCTAATGTAGAAGAGAAGAACTTGCTTGAGGAGATCAATAGACTATTGCCTGTTCAGAAGGGTTTGGTGCCTATGAATCCATGGAAACAATGTACAATGTCGAGTCCATGCACAGGATTCTTGAGCACTTTTTGGCAATGGACCAAGCCAACGGCAGTTGCTCCCGTTCGATGGATGATATGATACTAATTACTAATGTTGCACCGGATGTCAATCAGAAACCTCCGGAAATAGAAGGGTTGGGCGCGCTTTGCCGCACCGTCGGTGTTGCTGGGTTTTCATAAAAGAAATAACTCCATCTGTTTCAAAATATAAGGTGTAATTTTTTAAAAGTCAAATCTTTTAAGTTTGGCCAAATTTGTAGAGAAATATATCAATATACATAATATCAAATCGGTATCATTAGATTCATCATGAAATAATTTTTTATTTTTATTTAGTTAGTATTGTGGATGCCAATATTTTTGGCTCTGAACTTGGTTAAAGTTAAAGATATTATACTTTTCAAAAATTTAATACACCTTGTATGTTAAAACTGATTGAGTATTTGGTTTGGCGAGAGGGAAAGACGATGAAGTGTGTTTTCTTTCGTTTATAATGCAGCGTGTTTGGTGGGCCTTCAGCAGTGTGATTCAATGTTATTTGTTAATCAATCAATACTTTTATGTGAAAATTTCGTCGGTGACTGCATGTTCTATATTTTTGTCACAATATCACATGTTGGCACTTCTTTTTTTAGGTGGTGAGAGGGTGTGCGTGATTGATATGTTTTTATAGATCGATTACTGTCGATTGATTTGGAAAATCGTTGGACCGGCCAAATCGTGAACCAAATCCAAAATTTAATACCTCGATTGAATGAAAGAGCTTCAAAATTAGAGCATATGGAATAAAAGAATATAATAACAATGGTGAATTAAAATAATTTACTAATCGAGACGAATTAAAAGAATTAGATAAGATAGCTCCTTGCGAAATTGTTGACCTGGTCAAAATCGGGTGACCCAAGTATAAATTGAAGACTTCAATTAATTGTGAGGCCTTAAACATAATGGGCATAGTGTATTTATAGATATAATATAAAAATTGAATAAAAGAGCTTTGAAAAATTGTTGACCCGGTCAAAATCGAGTAACCCAATGTCAATTGGAGATCTCAATTGAATGTGTGCTCTCCAATTCTAGAAGGATTAGTCTTACAGTATATTCCAAACATCTGCTTTACCATACTCTGTAGCTCAATTTGTTGCTGGTACAATCTCTTGCTTCAGATTTTGTACTAGTAGGTCACACGTTCTCAACAGTTTTGCACGCCGGCCGCGAACAATTAACCCCAAAGTTAGAATACAGCCCATCTACGTTTCACAAAAGTGAAGGATTATAACCGAGCTAATAGTATTCTTGGCGAGTTGGAGGGAAGCGTCTCACTGCGTGCATGAAACGTGCCACAGAATTTGGACCGGATTATGCCACACGAAAGCGCGGAGCTCACTGCAAACGTCATACCACTATCCCAATGGATCAAACGCAGATACTGGTACTAGCTTCGTCTGGCGCCGGAAACGTTTTACCTCAGCAGGGCTAACCTACTAACCTATGTGGACGGTCAGGATTGACCTGATCGAGCAGAGAGGCACACGCAACAGAGCCAAGCTCTAAATCAACATATCCACGATACGACTAATTTTCTACTCATATTCGTACGGAACAACACGCGCTGGTGATGTTATTCAACCTCGAAACCATGTCAAATTCTGAATTAATTTGTTGAACGAATCCATCTCAAATAGAGACGACACTGGACATGAAGCCGGAAGCTCGGTCCTCAGTGCATTTTCGTTCTTCGGACATGTTTTATAAAACCTATTCGAATCATTTTTGTTAAGTTATAGCTCGGATGTTAGGTTTGACTTTAAAAGACATTGAATAAAGAGACGCCTGCTGAGTTTCCATTTGTTTGTTTGACCTTTCTCTAATATCCTGGTTTGTGATTTGGTGACTAGTTCTTATACAAGCATGTATATACTACTTCTATATGTGGTGTGGATGTTCCTAGCCCATGTGTTTGTGGGTGCTGGTGTAGATGCGGAAAATACCACGGGTTGTGTTGTGCATGTGTTCTGCTCAAGAGGAGATAATTGATATGGGTGCTATACATGGCAAAAAAATTCTATCATGTATTATGAACAATAGCTCTTCTATTTATAGTTGACTCTTCCTATAAACTGGGAAGAACAGCTAATATCTTGATTTAGATTTACTTCCTTTTCTTTCTCCTCTTACTAGTATGAACAGATATATACCACTTGATCTCGACCCCTCTCCTCTATTTCTTGTCTATCTTTCTGTCTCTGGAATAAGAACATAAGATGACTGAGGCACCTCACTGGGTTTCTACTGATGCTACAAGTTTTCCTAAAATCATGTGATGCCGTGCATATCACCTGTATGCAATCATGATGATTCTCTCTATCAAATCCTACCTGATAGTCTTCTATAGCTTGGTCTTGTGGCTCTGGTTAACCTTCTTCTTGTGGTTAGCCTCCCCCTCCTCACTACTTGAGTTGTAACAATTTTTTAGATCTCCTGGTTTTGGTACAAGAGTACCAGGTGTTGCTAAAGGTTGTTGTGTACGGATGGTCTTCTATTTATAGCCTCCTGGGTGTCATGGGGTGTTGACACCTCATTGGTGATTCAGCTAGTTGTCGGTTGTGTGTGTTGCTTGTGTTGTCCTCGAATGTAATTAGATGAATTATTTCTTTATTCTTTTCTTTGTAAAAACGTCTTCGTATTATTTATTCCAGTTATTAATAAAGTTTGAATTTCCTTTACCATTTGTGAAATATTATAAACGCATTTTCGATTCATAATGAATTGTACTTTTAGCACTTAAGTCATTTAACTTATTTCTCTAAGGCAAACCCAAAACTCTAGAAAAGAGCATAGGTCATGTTCAATTTTGCACTTGGGTACCACTTCTAAAGTCTTTAAATTTAAATGAAGTTTCTGTTTGCCCCAAATTCTAAATGCATGGATCGAATGCACAAATGAAAAAAAAAATACCACTCTCTCAAAACTACAGGAACAGCTTACGCCACCGCGTCGGCCACCACGACCGGCGTTTCGCGGCCGGAAACCACCTCCATGCCGCCGTCCGCACCCAAAAAAGATTGGGGACAAATCATGTTATCCGGTCCACCACACCGGCAACTACCGCTAGTAGAAAGGTCAGTGGGGTGGCCACTAGGTCTCTGGCATCGGTAGGCTTCCCTCCCGCTTCTCTTGCCGGTGGCAAGCGTGCTAGGAAGCCGATGGCGGCCGTGTTGGTCCTCACCGAGGAGGCGGCAAGGAAGAAGAACAAAAAAATGTTCGACGTTGTGGTGATTTTGGATCAAACTTGACCTATGTGATGCCATTTGGATGAACTATGCACTCGATCCATGAAAAAATACGCTTGTTAACGGTCGATACGTTATGCATGTTTATCTTAAAATATTTGAATGACTGATGATCTAATGTCAAATTGTTGGAAATACATGCGGCTTGGCTAAAATAATTGAAGAAAAAAATTACTCTTCTAATTTTAGGGGATCGACTAAGTCTGACGACCTTTAGAGGAGTAAAATTTTACACCTCTAAAGATATTCTGAAGTTTACTCCTCTAAAAGTTTAGGGTCTTTGCTAGAGATGCCCTAATTGTGATAAACATCGGTAATGCCATGCTACCCTGCATTAGTCCCATGGATATACAACCATGAATTCAATATCTAGAAGACTAACCACTTATCGGCAATGAAGCATACAAGTGAGACACCATTATAGGAGAATACACAAGGTGAATATATATAAGTAAAATTATATGCTACGATAATACATGGCATGATTGATTAAACGATATGCTAGGAGAATCCACAAGGTTAACAGATATACCAAGTGCAATCCATTTAAAATAGTGCTCTTAACTCAATGTGTATTTGAGTATTATGTTACAAAGATGGTACTGCTTGATGTCACTGTTTCTATCATGCCAAATGATGAGGCACATGGAGGAAAAGAACAAAAGGTTATATTCGGGTAATCTACATTTAGAATAGTTTTGTATTGAGAAAATAAAAAAAACATTATTGGTGGAAAGGAATGAGTAAAATAAAGGAAAAAAAATACATGCTCTTGCATGGCGAGCCATAGACTTCGGTGCCTACTGTCTTTATTTATGACACATGAAGAATGTTAACAACAACACATTAATTGTAATACAAGGGTTATAACAAAAAATCATATTCCTTTGAAACGTAGTTATTTGGCTACAATGATTTTCTATATTTTGATTGGCAAGCTAATATAGTGGTGAATTAAATCGAAGAATGGTTGGGGGGAGGAGCATATAAGTGGTAGAGAAAAAGTGGTAACTAAGACTCTTGTCGGTTGGAAAAGAAAACATCTTAAAATATGTGCAACCATATTTTTTCTGAAGCTAGATCTTGATGTATAAAAACTAACTTAGATCGTTTTATACAATCTTATATAAAAAGTAATAGCCGCACAAATTCGCAGGTCATTCATTGGTTTTCTATGTAACAAAAGCTTAAATTGATAATTAGTAGATGATATGAATATCAATTTTGTAACACACGAAAGAAGCTCATAATTCAAGATCACTTATTTGATATGACTCAACTAGAACAATCATATCATCACTTGCTAATGTGTCTATTTCCATGGTACCGTTCAGAAACGTGTGATGAAAAAGCTTGGTTATTACAAAGTGTGTGACCACATTACGGATGGCGCTATATAAGAGTTTGCAGCGCTCTTACAGAAAGTAAAAGATATGATAGAGTGCCAAAAGACTCACTATTTCTTAAATGTAGGTTTTTAGGATTTAAGATATTGGAGGTACCAAAACATAGATATGATGTTCTTCAATACATTTGCTTTTGAACCTTGTAGGTCCTGCACAACAGAACTGCCCAATGATGTTACTTTTGAGGTTGGGGATATGTCTTTCCACCTTCATAAGGTAATATGCATTTCCAAATGTGTTGTTCTTGAACAGTTGATCGAGGAGAGTTTAGACCAAGAAGAGTGCATCATCGAACCAAGTGATATCCCAGGGGGTGCAAAATCATTTGAGATGGTGGCAAGATTCTGCTATGAAGTGAAAATATAACTTTCTTTTGCAAATGTTGTCTACATACATGTTGCCTCTGAGCATCTCCAGATGCCTGAAAAGATATCTTACTTTTTTTGTAACTAAGTGGTGCTTTAATGGAAAGCAACAGGAGAACTGTGTCCCTTGATGAAAGCAACACGGAAAGAATGCCTGTTTTAATTGGACATTTCCCTGGCAACAGGAGATATTTCCCCCTCTCCTTCTTGATAGGCTTTCTTTTAGCCGTACGTAATGCAGGAATCTCTATGTGTCCAAATGGATTCACACATCACCGAACGCCTGTATTTTATACGCAACCAGTAGCTGCAGACTCCCGGTTAAGTTAAGCCGGCAGTGTGGCCTCAGTTTCAGCTGCTGGCTCGTAATTTCTGTGTGGCTGCAAAAGTCTGAAGCAAACACTTTCAGAAACGGTCCATGTCTGCACCCAAACGCAGGGCTTCGTCTGAATCTCACTACTTCAGGCACTGCATGTCAGAATACGTCTGGCTATTTTCGGATGGCCTTTTGGGACGTCGGACGGTAAAACTTTCCATCTGACGATGGATTCCGTTCCGTCCATACTCCATATCGGGGGCCTTTGACTCGCGAAAGGGGCACAGCCCCACACGTCTCATCTCATCAGCTCAACAAGCAAGCTTCAACGACCGTGCGTGCATCAGCCACAATCCGTCAGACCGATGGCCGTCCAGAATCCAGATCCCGTGTCATCTAGCGCCGCAACCGGAAATATCCCGGCGGCCGGAGTGGCCGATCCATCGAACCGATCTTCAGTTCCCAGACGCCAACAAGGTTCGATTCGTTGGCATGGCACCGTTGGAAGTACGTCGACCCGCTGAACCGGAGCCGGCCGAAGAGTGCACAACTAGATAACTGTCCGACGAGTGACGCCGACGGGTCTCGATCATCCGGTGGAGTACGTGGTGGTAAGTAACATCGTTGCGTGCCGGGCAGCGCAGCTCGATCGACGTTCGTGGCTGGCTTTTTCACCGGTGCAGCGGCGTGATGCGGAGGAGGTGCGTGGGAAGGGGGTCGAGGAGGGTGTGCACGTGCTCAAGTAGTGGATCGGAGTTCTGAAAGAGTAGTGCAAGGGAAGGGAAGGGCAACTATCCTGAGTGCCGTGCAGTAGTTTACAGTCCTGGACTGGACACATGGCTTTGTGATGATCTACGGATCTACCCCATGTCATTCGCTACGTACTCTGCTCCTGATAATTGAAGTAACGTGGGTCTCATTCTTGGATATACTTCTCTACGTACATGAAACATGATCACTTACACTTGCACATGCCTGTCGGGAGCGACTTTCAACTACGGACATGTGATTTGGGTATTGGGTGATTGTGATCAACCGGCCGGTTAGCAGATTAATTGGAGGCAGGCCACGTTGGCTCCAACAATCGAAGTCTTTGTTGGTACTTGTAACCATCGCCATGCCACTACTTGCTCCTCTACTAGCAGATAAGCAGCAGCATCAAGTGGGGCGGGTCCACATGGGTCGACAATTTCTGTTGCCATTGCAATTTCGTAGCAGCGACTCGATGAGCAGTCACTACTGCGTGTGGGCCCAGCACCAGCGGCAGTGAGAGCTATCGTGACGGCCATTACTACTGCATTTTAATATCGTGTATTATTATTCTTTCTTTTGTGTATGGTACTAGCAAACCTTGCACGGTTGAGGTGTTCGCTGAGGTAGCTTGTTGTTTCTGAGCTGAATGCGACGTCATTCTTTTTTCTTGTGGGCGAGCTGAAGACGACGTCTACGCACGAAAATGGAAACGTACAGAAAACTGCTACTGGTAACCACTTTTTTTTGCGGGGTTTGCAAGTGAATAAGTGATAAGTCGCGCAGCAGCTTCAACCTACTTATCACAAACTGCAGAGATAACGCGCTGCATGTACGTACTGCAGACTTACCAACACAATTATAATGCCCTCTTTTGAGCACACCATATTCGCATGAAAATTGTAAGTTTGGACAGGGATTCGGCAGAGTAGAGCTCGTGTAAAAAAGTGCAGCGTTTCATGTAAATTTTTTACACCGGGCACCGATTAAACTGGCAGCACCGAGACGGTGAACGTGTCCTGCTTCGTGTAACCGGCACGAAGGGTAATTTAGTGCTGGATCGCTGATGGCTCGCGCGCTTGTCGCATTTCCCGTCTCTCGCTTTCGGCGTGCTGTCAGTTTCTTTCATGAGGAGTACGTACGGTGTTCCGGGGCTCCACGCCAGCCTACCGACTGCCGCCGCAAGGCACCCATCACCAAGAGATTCCATACGTACGCTCCGGTCCGGCCGGGTATCCCGTCCCGTTGTCCACCCATGCGCTCGCCCGGTGACGCGCCTCCTTCTACGAAGATCCCACGCTGTGACGACCTCGCTGAGGCGCCATACTCTGTAGCTCAACCTGTTGCTGATAAAACCTCCTGCTTCGGGGTTTGTGCTAGTAGCTCACACGTTCCAACAGTTTTGTGCGCCAACCGCGAACAATTAGCCCCAAAGTCAGAATACAATCTAATCTCCAAGGAGAGGAACCGTCGCCGCTTAGCACCGAGGAGACGGACATGATTTTCATCTGTAACGTGGCACACCTCCATCCATGCCCATCGGATTGAGTATTATTTTTACTAAATGGTCCCTAAAGGATCTTATGTCGTCCACTGATCCCTAAAAAATTTATTTTGTGGTGTGACCCTCTATAGCCACGTCAATTCATCTGACGCTTTTAATACACTTCATGTCATAGTCAATTTGACGTCATTAATCTGAGATGGCAGTCACGTCTACATGGCAAAAAAAGCCAAAAACAACAAATCTGTCGGCGTATCCAATCATTTTTCAGAACATCTAACTTTTTAGTTGAGAAGTGCTGGGTGTGTTCGTCTCCATCACCCCACCCCGTGATGTGTGTCGCCATTGCCGCCCCAACTGCCTCCATCTCAGCCGACGGCCGGCGTCCTCCTTCACCGCAGAAGCCCGCCGGATTCCTTCACCGCCGAAGCCCGATGGATTCCTTCACCACGGGGACGCCTCCACCCAGGCACCGACCGACACCCCGGATTCCTCCACCATCGAAGCCCGATGGATTCCTTCACCACGGGGACGCCTCCACCCAGGCACCGACCGACACCCCGGATTCCTCCACCACCGAAGCCCGATGGATTCCTTCACCACGGGGACGCCTCCACCCAGGCACCGACTGACACCCTCCTCCTCCAGTTCTTCTGATCCCACGCCTCGGGCCTTGGCCAGGCGCCGTCGGGCAAGGTCGCCGGCGAGCGCCGCCACACCGGTGGGCGTTGTTGGTGGTGAACGCCGGCGGGAGACAGGGAGCGTCACCAACTGCCTTCCCGCGTGCCACACGGCACTGTGGGAGATAATATATTTGATCAAGGTTGTCTACCTTGTCCAACTTTAACTAATTTGATCAAGGTTGAAAATAATTAATGGGTATTCACAATCATAAAAAATGTCCAAGATAATATATTTTTATGTGAAAGTTCTCTTCCTTATACTAATCATTCATGAATTGCTTGTATGACCAATATTGTAATTATCAAATTTCAATAGATTTTTCTTTCTAAACCAAATGTGAAAGTGCTACTAAGCATAAAGCACATGGATAATTTCATATTTATGATATTCAATTCATTCACAATATACTCTCAGGATATAAGTGAAGCACATGAGTAATCAAACAATCAAGTAGCTATGTGAGGACTCTCTCTCAAGAAAGATTTTCAGATTTGAGTATTTTATCCAAACATAAAACAAAACAAAAATGGAACTCTAAGAATAGCATATATCATGTGAACAAATGAAAACTTAGGCTCAACATAGGCTAACCGATATTTGTTGACGAAGAGAGGTGGGATGCCTAACGTGGCATCCCCAAGCTTAGATGCTTGAGACTTCTTGTAATATTGACTTGGGGAGCCTTGGCTATCCCCAAGCTTGAGCTTTTGTGTCTCGTTAATTCCTGTCATATCACGGTTTCCTAAATCTTAAAAGCTTCATCCACACAAAACTTGACAAGAACTCGTGAGATAGGTTAGTGCACATAAGAATAAATTAACACTTTATGTATTGCCAAGATAAGTTTCATAATAATTTTAAAACATTATCTACTGTTTACTATCATTTCCATAATTTATATCTACCAATATAAGCCATGAAAACACTAGGATAAGTGGATAACGAAATTATCACAACAATCTGTCTAAACAGGACAGTCTGTAACAATTAATTCAAAAGGTACACTTCTGAAAATCAAAAATTCTGAAAGTTTAGGACATGATAAATAATTTGTATGAAAACACTGTGTAAAAATTTCAGAAACTTTCCATGTTCCAGTAAAATATCAAAATTCAAACACTACAGCAAAAGTTTCTATTTTTACACAGCACACATCAAACATGCAATTGATGCATCTTAAGGCAATTCTTGGAACCTTTTATTAAAAAATATGATTATAAATAACATCTAACAGAGAACAACAAAATAAAATGACGCTCCAAGTAAAGCACATATTATGTGACGAATAAAAATATAGCTCCCAGTAAGATATACCGATAGTGTTGAAGACGAAAGAGGGGATGCCTTCCGGGGCATCCCCAAGGTTAGACGATTGGCTATTCCTTGAATATTGCCTTGTGGATGCCTTGGGCATCACCAATCTTAGGGTATTTCCTCTCCTTATTCTCCTCATATCGGTATCTCAACCAAAACATGAAAACTTCAATCGCACAAAATTTAACGGAACTTCACGAGATGGGTTAGTATAGTAAATATAGATTATTCATTTAGGTACTGTCAAGCCAAGATTCATAATTGTTCTCACATAAATCCTAATGTATTCTTTAATTTTCATAATTTATATCACAAAATATAAGCTATGGAAACACTAAAACAATCAAACTATGCTTGCAAAACAAAATCTGTCAAAAACAGAACAGTTTGTAAAGATATGTACTAAAACCATATTTCCCTATATCTGAAAATTATAAAAAATTAGGACAACATAGAGAATTTGCGGAGAAATACTGTGTAAAAATTTCATAATACTTTAATGCTCCAGTAAAATCAGGGAAATTATTTACTCGAGGCAAAAGTTTCTGTTTTTGGACAGAATCAAATCAACAAGTGTCCACACTATCCCAAAGGCTTTACTTGGCAAATTATTGAAATAAAAGGCACAAAACATGATTAATACAGTCTCTTAATCATGTGAACACACAAAAATAGTAAGGATAAATATTGGGTTGTCTCCCAATAAGTTCTTTTCTTTAAAGCCTTTTAGCTAGGCATGATGATTTCAGTGATGCTCACATAAAAGTAATGAATTGAAACACAATGGGAGAATCATGAAGCATATGACAAGCACATTTAAGTCTAACCCACTTCTTATGCGTAGGGATTTTGTGAGCAAACAATTTATGAGAGCAAGAATTAACAAGCATAGGAAGGCAAAATAAGCAAAACTTCAAGATTTTCAAGACATGGAGAGGAAACTTGATATTGTTGAAATATATATAAGCATATCTTCCCCTCTCATAATAATTTTCAGTAGCATCCTGAATAAATTCAACAATATAACTATCACATAAAGCATTCTTTTCATGATCCATAAGCATAGAATTTCTGTTACTCCCCACATAAGGAATTTTCTTTCATTCATAGTAGTGGGAGCAAACTCAACAAAATAGCTATCATGAGATACTTGATTGACATAATCAAATTGGAAATTAAAATCATGATGACAAGTTTCATAGTTATCATTATTCTTTATAGCATACATGTCATCACCATAATCATCATAAATAGGAGGCATGTTATCATCATAATAATTTTGATCATCAGAACTTGGCGAAGTAAACATATCATCTTCATCAAACATAGCATCCCCAAGCTTATGGTGTTGCATAACATTAGCATCATGGATATTCAGAGAATGCATACTAGCATCATTGCAATCATGCTCATCGTTCAAGGAATTCACATTAAACATTTTGTTAAATTCTTCCTCTAGCAATTGAGCACAATTTTCCGATCCATCATTTTCACGAAAGACATTATAAAGATGAAGCATATGAGACAACCTAACTTCCTTTTTGTGTAGTTTTATTTTATAAAACCAAACTAGTGAATAAACAAGAAACTAAAAGATTCAATTGCAAGATCTAAAGATATACCTTCAAGCATTCACCTCCCCGGCAATGGCACCAGAAAAGTGCTTGATGTCTACTACACAACTTTATTCTTGTAGACTCGTGTTGGGCCTCCAAGCGCAGAGTTTTGTAGGACAGTAGCAATTTTCCCTCAAGTAGATGACCTAAGGTTTATCAATCCATGGGATGTTTAGGATGAAGATGGTCTCTCTCAAACAACCCTGCAATAAAATACAAAAAATCTCTTGTGCTCCCAACACACCCAATACAATGGTAAATTGTATAGGTGCACTAGTTCGGCGAAGAGATGTTGATAGAAGTGTAGTATGGATAGTAGAAATAGGTTTGTATAATCTGAATAAATAAAAACAGCAAGGTAGCAAGTAGCAAACAATGAGCAAAACGTTATATAAATGCTTGGAAATAAGGAATAGGGTTCATACTTTCACTAATGCAATCTCTCAACGGTGCTAATATAATTGAATCATATAACCATCCCTCAACGCGCGACAAAGAACCACTCCAAAGTTCCTATCTAGCGGAGGACATAAGAAGAAATTGTTGTAGGTAGCAAATCCACCTCAAAGTTATCCTTTCCGATCAATCTATTAAGCCGTCCCTATAAGTGTCACAAACAGCCCTAGAGTTCATACTAGAATAACACCTATGATACGCATCAATCAACCCAAATGTCACCTAGATACCCCAATGTCACCACAAGTATCCGTGGGTTACTTATTCGGCATGCATCAAACAACTTCAGATTCATCATATTCAATCCAACAAAAAGAACTTCAAAGAACACAAAGAACTTCAAATTCATCATATCCAATCAAACACAAAGAATTTCAAGTAGGACAAGAACGTGTATCAACCCATATGCATAGATTACCCCAATGTCACCGCGGGAATCCGCAAGTTGATTACCAAAACATATATCAAGTGAATCAATATAATACCCCATTATCACCACGGGTATCCAGATGCAAGACATATATCAAGTGTTCTCAAATCCAAAGTATTGAATCCAATAGGGGCCCCACAAAGCACCTGAGCGTTGTTCAATTCCGAGAACTTTCGTTTTGTGCACAAAAACACCACCACAGTAATTCTGCTGAAAACAACGTTAGTCCGGGTTAGTTCTAATTAAATCATATAAAGTGTGTCAAAAACATATAAAATAATTGTAAACATGGGTAAATATGGCATGAATACTTCATAAACTATTGATACGTTGTAGACGTATCATGTGGCGGCGGCCATGGCGTTCCCCGGAGCTCCAACCACGGATCTGGACATGGTCAAGTCCTGGCGCCCCGCACCGACGACCCCTACTGCTCGGTCCTCGTTTGGGTCCCTGTTGGCGCCCACTGCCGGCCTAGGAGCCACTTGTTGGGGAACGTTGCATGGGAAACAAAAAAAATTCCTACGAACACCCAAGATCTATCTATGGAGATCAACAACTACGAGAGGGGGAGTGCATCTACATAGCCTTGTAGATCACTAATCGGGAAGCATTAAGAAACACGGTTGGTTTAGTCGAACGTCTTGGTGATCCAATCACGATCTGTCCCGCGATCCAATCTTGTTCCGTTCTAATCTAGCGTCGAACAGACGGCACCTCCGCGTTCAGCACACGTACAACTCGATGATGTCTCTGCTTCCTTGATCCAGCAAGCGAGGGCGGAGAGGTAGGTGACATCTCCGGCAGCACGACCGCGTGGTGGCGGTGGTGGTCGATCTGTTCTGGCAGGGCTTCGCCAAGCACTACCGAAACCGGTCTAGAGGAGAAACTGATCTAGAGGGAGAGAGAGGGTTGCGCCGTGGCTTAAGTGTATGGCTGCCCTCTCCTCTCTCAAGTATATATAGGGGAGGGGTGAGGTGTGGCCGCCCTAGGGTTTCCCCTAGGGTTGGGCGGCGGCCAAGGGGGCAGCATTGGTCCCCAAGGCAAGGGGGCGGCGGCCAACCTTGGGCCAGCCCTTGCCCTGGCCGCATGGGCCTTGGGGTGGTGGGTGCAGCCAGCCCACCAGGGGCTGGTGCGCCACCCCTCTCAGTCCATGGGGCCCTCCGGGAAGGTGAACCCTCCCGGTGGACCCCCCGGAACCCTTCCGGAACTTCTGATCAAACCCGGGCAAACCCCGAAACTATTCCGGTGCCCGAATACCAATTTCCCATATATGAATCTTTACCTCCGGACCATTCCGGAACTCCTCGTCACGTCCGGGATCTCATCCGAGACTCCGAACAACTTTCGGTCACCAACATTTACATCTAAATAATACCAAATTGTCACCGAACGTTAAGCGTGCAGACCCTGCGGGTTCGAGAACTATGCAGACATGACAAAGACACTCTCCGATCAATAACCAATAGCGGGACCTGGATGCCCATATTGGTTCCTACATATTCCACAAAGATCTTTATCGGTCGAACCACAATGTCAAGGATTCAGACAATCCCGTATACAGTTCCCTTTGTCCATCGGTATTTTACTTGCCCGGGATCCGATCGTCGGTATCTCCATACCTAGTTCAATCTCGTTACCGACAAGTCTCTTTACTCGTTTCGTAATACAAGATCCCGTGACTAACTCCTTAGTCACATTGCTTGCAAGCTTCTTGTGATGTTGTATTACCGAGTGGGCACTAGAGATACCTCTCCGTCATACGGAGTGACAAATCCCCGTCTCGGTTCACGCCAACCCAACAGACACCCTCGGAGATACCTGTAGAGTACCTTTATAGTCACCCAGTTACGTTGCAAAGTTTGATACACACAAGGCATTCCTCCGGTGTCAGGGAGTTGCATGATCGCATGGTCGTAGGAACTGATACTTGACATGGATAAAGCGGTAGCAATAAACTAGAACGATCACATGCTATGCTTACGGTTGGGTCTTTGTCCATCACATCATTCTTCTAATCATGTGATCCCGTTATCAAATGACAACTCATGTCCATGGTCAGGAAACCTTAACCATCTTTTGATCAACGAGCTAGTCTAGTAGAGGCTCACTAGGGACATAGTGTTGTCTATGTATCAACACATGTATCTGAGTTTCCAATCAATACAATTAAAGAATGGATAATAAACGATTATCATTAACAAGGAAATATGATAATAACTATTTTATTATTGCCTCTAGGGCATATTTCCAACAGTCTCCCACTTGCACTAGAGTCAATAATCTAGTTCACATCACGATGTGATTAACACCCAATGAGTTCTGGGGTTCGATCATGTTTTGCTTGTGAGAGAGGTTTTAGTCAACGGGTCTGCAACATTCAGATCCGTGTATACTTTCAAATCTCTATGTCATACAGTAGATGCTGCTACTACGCCCCACTTGGAGCTATTCCAAATGCCTGCTCCAATATACGTATCCGGTTTGCTACTCAGAGTCATCCGGATCGGTGTCAAAGCTTGCATCGACGTAACGCTTTACGACGAACTCTTTATCACCTCCATAATCGAGAAACATTT
Source organism: Elymus sibiricus (assembly GCA_039707655.1). Classification (NCBI taxonomy): domain Eukaryota; kingdom Viridiplantae; phylum Streptophyta; class Magnoliopsida; order Poales; family Poaceae; genus Elymus; species Elymus sibiricus. The sequence continues at coordinate 503,343,137 of CM077665.1, forward strand.
CCTTAGTCCTCTAGTTACTAAGGATAATTTTGACTGCTGTCAAGTGATCCACTCCTGGATCACTCTTGTACCCCCTTGCCACACATGTGGCAAGGCACACATTGACGTGGCTTGAGACTGCATCGTTATTTCCCCAAAGAGGAAGGGATGATGCAGCACAGCTACGGTAAGTATTTCCCTCAGTTATGAAACCAAGGTTATCGAACTAGTAGGAGAACCAAGTAACACTATGTAAACGGTACCTGCACACAAAGAACAAATACTTGCAACCCGACGCGTAAGAGAGGTTGTCAATCTCTCCACGGTAAAAAGATAGATTGGTTTGTATTAGATTGGATAAATAGATTGCACAAGAACACAAAATAAAAGATGCAAATAAAAAGTGCAACAAGGTATTTTTGGGTTTTTGGAATAATAGATCTGAAAACAAATGCGGAAAAAGATAGATCGGAAAGCAATATGTTAAAAGAATAGACCCGGGGGCGTAGATTTCACTAGTGGCTTCTCTCAAGAAAATAACACACGGTGGGTAAACAAATTACTGTTGGGCAATTGATAGAAGATCAAATAATCATGACGATATCCAAGGCAATGATCAATATATAGGCATCACGTCCAAGATTAGTAGACCGAAACGATTATGCATCTACTACTATTACTCCAAACATCGACCGCTATCCAGCATGCATCTAGTGTATTAAGTTCATGGAGAAACGGAGTAATGCAATAAGAACAATTACATGATGTAGACAAGATCAATTCATGTAGGAATAGACCCCATCTTGTTATTCATAATAGCAGCGATACATGCGTGTCTTGCTGCCCCTTCTGTCACTTGGAGAGGACACCGCAAGATCGAACCCATCACAAAGAACCTCTTCCCATGGCAAGAAAAATCGATCAGGTTGGCCTAACTAAACCAAAGATTTGAAGAAGAAATACGAGGCTATAAATAATCATGCATATAAGAGATCAAAGAAGACTCAAACAATATTCATGGATAGAAACTGATCATGAACTCAAACTTCATCGGAGCCCAACAAACACACCGCAAAAAGTCATTACATCAAATATATCTCCAAGAGACCATTGCATTGAGAATCAAAAGAGAGAGAGGAAGCCATCTAGCTACTGCCTACGGACCCATAGGTCTATGGTGGACTACTCACGCATCATCGTAGAGGCACCAATGAGGATGATGAACCCCTCTGTGATGGTGTTAGATTGGATCTCGTGGTTCTGGAACTTGCGGCGGCTGGAATTGTGTTACGTCGAATCCTCTAGGGTTTCTGGAATTTCTGAGGATTTATAGAGCTGAGAGGCGGTGGAATAGACCTACGTGGGCCCCACGATACATCAGGGCGTGCCGGGGGCCTCTGGCGCGCCCTGGGGTATCATGGGCCCCACGGGCCTCCCCCCAGATGCTTCCTTGGCTCCCAACTTGTCTTCTGGTCCAAAAAATCTCCAAAAAGTTTCGTGGCAATTGGATTCCGTTTGGTACTGATATTCTGCGAAGTAAAAAACAAGCAAAAAAACAACAACTGGCACTGGGCACTATGTCAATAGGTTAGTCCAAAAAATTTATATAATGTTGCAATAAAATGATTATAAAACATCCAAGAATGATAATATAACAGCATGGTACAATAAAAAATTATAGATACGTTGGAGACGTATCAGGATACCCAAGCTTAATTCCTGCTCGTCCTCAAGTAGGTAAATGATAAAAACAGAATTTTTGATATGGAATGCTTCCTAACATGTTCATCACATATTCTTTTCTTTTGTAGCATGGACATTTGGACTTTTAGATGGTTCAAAGCAATAGTCCCTAGCCCATCATGCTCAATCACTGATCCATTCATGAAACACACTCGAATATTAGCTACACCCAATGCACAAGTATGATCATAGTGCCCTCTAGTTGGTGCTTTATAAGAGAAGATGGAGACTCAAATAAAAGAAAAAATTGCATAAAGTAAATAGATAGGCCCTTCACAGAGGGAAGTAGGGATTTTTAGAGGTGCCAGAGCTCAAAGCTTAAATTGAGAGAGAAAAATATTTTGGGTGACATGCCTTTCGTGTCAACGAAAACGACCGAGTAGTTCTCAATACTTTCCATGCTAGATACATCACAGGCGGTTCCCAAACATAAAATAAAGTTTATTCCTTTTTCCACTATTCTTTCACAATCCATGGCTAGCCGTATGCACGGTTGCCTTCCATACCAACACTTTCCAAAGAATTTATTATTTGACAACATAAAGTAATTTTTTTTCATTTCGGGACTGGGCATCCCTATTACCGTCGTACTCTCGTGCAATGACAAGTGAATAAACACTCATCTTGAGAATAACACATCTAGCATGGAAAAATATTGGCCACCCCCTGCTGCTTCATGAGCGGTACGGGCACACAAAAAGGAAATTCATTTTGAAAATTAGAGATGGCACATACAAATTTGCTTAGAACGGCATGGAAATACCACATATAGGTAGGTATGGTGGACTCATATGGAAAAACTGGGTTTAAGGATTTTGGATGCACAAGTAGTATTTCTACTTAGTACAAGTGGAGGCTAGCAAATAGATTGAGAAGCAACCAACCAAGAAACAAAAATTCACATAAATGGAAATTAAGCATAGCTAACATCGAATAATGTACCACAAGTAGGATGTACTTTCATTGCATAACTATTGATTTTCGTGCTTGCATAGGGAATCACAAACCTTAACACCAATATTCTTACTAAAGCACAATTACTCACCAACATGACTCAAATATTACTATCATCATGTCTCAAAACTATTACAAGGAATCAAGTTTAATTTGTCCAATGATCTTCATGAAAATTTTTATTATATCCCTCTTGAATATCTATCACTTTGGGACTAGTTTCATATATTGCCATTGCTTTTGACAAGCTCGAATAAATTTAAGTGAGGAACATGAGCATAAAAATTTCATCTCTCAAAATAATATAAGTGAAGCATGAGAGAATTTCTTCAAAATTTACTACCTCTCAAATTAATCTAAGTGAAGCATGAGAGTATTTCTTCAAAATTTACTAACTCTAAAATTAATCTAAGTGAAGCATGAGAGTATTTCTTCAAAAATTAAAGCACACCATGCTCAAAAAGATATAAGTGAAGCACTAGCGTAGTTCCATAGCTCAAAAAAAATTATGTGAAGCATATAGAGCAATTCTAACAAATCATAGCATAATTTTGGCCCTCTCAAATAGGTGTGTCCAGCAAGGATACTTGTGACAAACTCAAAAGCAAATCAAGAAAAGACTCATATAATACAAGATGCTCCAAGCAAAACTCATGATATGCGACGAATAAAAATATAACTCCAAGTAAAATACCGATGGTCGTTAGAAGAAAGAGGGGATGCCACTCTGGGCATACCCAAGCTTAGTTGCTTGTTTCTCCTTGGATATTATCTTGGGGTGCCATAGCATCCCCAAGCTTAGGCTCTTTTCACTCCCTATCCCTTCATCCATCGTGATCTCACCCAAAACTTGCAAACTTCAATCACACAAAACTTAACAAAACCTTCGTGAGATCCGTTAGTATAATAAAGTAAATCACCACTCTAAGTACTGTTGAAAACCCATTCATATTTTATTATTGCATTATATATACTTTATTCTAACTTTACCGTGGCTTATACCCTCCAATACAAACCATAGATTCATCAAAATAAGCACACGATGCAACGAAAACAGAATCTGTCAAAAACAGAACAGTATGTAGTAATCTGTACTCTAACCATACTTATGTAACTCTAAAAATTATGAATAATTAGGAAAACGTAGGAAATTTGTATATAAATCTTGTGTAAAAAATTCAAAAAAAATCGTCGCTTCTGTGATTTTTGAAAATTCTGCTACTGGACGCAAAAGTTTCTGTTTTTCAAGAAGATCAAATCAACTATCACCCAACATGATCCCAAAGGCTTTACTTGGCACAAACACTAATTAAAACATAAAAACACAATCATAATAGTAGCATAATTGTGTCAACACTCAAGAACAGAAATAAAAAGGTAAAAATAAATTTTATTCATTGGGTTGCCTCCCAACAAGCGCTATCGTTTTATGCCCCTAGCTAGGAATAATGCATAGATTCAAGTGTTGTCATATTTCTTCTTATTTTCCATAGATGTATTTTTGTCAAGAGGTTTTGCAAATATAACTTGAAACACATTATTTATAGAGATCTTAGCACTATCAAGTTGTCCATCTACGTACCCTCTTTGATTCCCGGCCACAATCCAAGAATATTGTTGATTAACATCATAGAAAACTTGTTGGATCATATCTAAAAAGGGGATTTCCTTTTTAAGGTTCTCATAAAAAAATTGATTATTTCCAAGAATATGTCTCAACATGTAGTCACTATTGTAAAGGATCTCATCTATTACCGGTTTTTCATGGCTCATACCAAAAAAATCAAAAATTTCCCTAGCTTCTCATACTATGTGATCAAATTCATTCATAAGAACAAGGGTAGCTAACTTTTTAGCTTTAGGATCCTTTATAACAGGCAGCTCATAAAACAATCTTTGCAAGGTAGGATGGGTGCAGATAAACCTATTTTCGAGTTTCAGAACTAGTGCTGAAATAGCTTCCGCATAAGTTTTAGTTCTTTTAAGTATAGGAGGCTCATCAAGAGTCAAATTTCCAACACAATTGAAGAATTCTTGGATACTTTCTATTCCTATAACGTTCCCTTGCCCCCAAAACAAAAGTTTTAGCATCCAGATTACCAGAACATCCAATTTTAGGAGTCCTGCCATCATTTGTTTCTGCCATACCAAAATCACTCATGATGACAAGCAAACAAAAGATCGAACGGGAAAAAGGGCAAATAAATCGGCAAATTTTTGTGAAGTGGGGGAGATGAAAACGAGAGGCAAATGGCAAATAATATAAATTGCAAGGAGATGAGATTTGCGATTAGGAACCTGATAGATGTTGATGATGTCTCCCCGGCAAGGCGCCAGAAATTCCTTTGACGTGGCTTGAGACTGCGTTATTATTTCCCCAAAGAGGAAGGGATGATGCAGCACAACTACGGTAAGTATTTCCCTCAGTTATGAAACTAAGGTTATCGAACCAGTAGGAGAACCAAGCAACACTATGTAAACGGTACCTGCACACAAAGAACAAATACTTGCAACCCGACGCGTAAGAGAGGTTGTCAATCTCTCCACGGTAAAAAGATAGATTGGTTTGTATTAGATTGGATAAATAGATCGCACAAGAACACAAAATAAAAGATGCAAATAAAAAGTGCGGAAAGGTATTTTTGGGTTTTTGGAATAATAGATCTGAAAACAAATGCGGAAAAAGATAGATCAGAAAGCAATATGTTAAAAGAATAGACCCGGGGACCGTAGATTTCACTAGTGGCTTCTCTCAAGAAAATAGAACACGGTGGGTAAACAAATTACTGTTGGGCAATTGATAGAAGATCAAATAATCATGACGATATCCAAGGCAATGATCAATATATAGGCATCACGTCCAAGATTAGTAGACCGAAAAGATTCTACATCTACTACTATTACTCCACACATTGACCGCTATCCAGCATGCATCTAGTGTATTAAGTTTATGAAGAAACGGAGTAATGCAATAAGAACGATGACATGATGTAGACAAGATCTATTCATGTAGGAATAGACCCCATCTTGTTATCCTTAATAGCAACGATACATGCGTGCCTCGCTGTCCCTTCTGTCACTGGGAGAGGACACCGCAAGATTGAACGCATCACAAAGCACCTCTTCCCATGGCAAGAAAATCGATCTAGTTGGCCTAACTAAACCAAAGATTCGAAGAATAAATACGAGGCTATAAATAATCATGCATATAAGAGATCAAAGAAGACTCAAATAATATTCATGGATAGAAACTGATCATGAACTCAAACTTCATCGGATCCCAACAAACACACCGCAAAAAGTCATTACATCAAATAGATCTCCAAGAGACCATTGTATTGAGAATCAAAAGAGAGAGAGAAAGCCATCTAGCTACTGCCTACGGACCCGTAGGTCTATGGTGGACAACTCGCTTATCATCGGAGAGGCACCAATCAGGATGATGAACCCCTCCGTGATGGTGTTAGATTGGATCTCGTGGTTCTGGAACTTGCGGCGGCTGGAATTGTGTTTCGTCGACTCCTCTAGGGTTTCTGGAATTTCTGAGGATTTATAGAGCTGAGAGGCGGTGGAAAAGACCTTCGTGGGCCCCACGATACATCAGGGCGCGTCGAGGGCCTCTGGCGCGCCCTGGTGTATCGTGGGCCCCACGGGCCTCCCCCCAGGTGCTTCCTCAGCTCCCAAGTTGTCTTCTGGTCCAAAAAAACTCCAAAAAGTTTCGTGGCAATTGGACTCCGTTTGGTACTGATATTCTGCGAAGTAAAAACAAGAAAAAAACAGCAAGTGGCACTGGGCACTATGTCAATAGGTTAGTCCCAAAAAATGATATAAAGTTATTATAAAATGATTATAAAACATCCAAGAATGATAATATAACAGCATGGAACAACCAAAAGTTATAGATACGTTGGAGACGTATCAGCATCCTCAAGCTTAATTTCTTCTCGTCCTCGAGTAGGTAAATGATAAAAACAGAATTTTTGATGTGGAATGCTGCCTAACATGTTCATCACATATTCTTTTCTTTTGTAGCATGGACATTTGGACTTTTAGATGGTTCAAAGCAATGGTCTAGTTTTGACATGAAGATTTTAATACTCAAGCATACCAACAAGCAACCATGTCTTTCAAAATATCAACACTAAAGAAAGTTATCCCTAGCCCATCATGCTCAATCATTGATCCATTCATGAAACACACTCGAATATTAGCTACACCCAATGCACAAGTATGATTACAGTGCCCCCTAGTGGTGCTTTATAAGAGAAGATGGATACTCAAATAAAAGTAAAAATTGCATAAAGTAAATAGATAGGCCCTTCGCAGAGTGAAGTAGGGATTTGTAGAGGTGCCAAAGCTCAAAGCTTAAATTGAGAGAGAGAAAATATTTTGGGTGGCATGCCTTTCCTGTCAACGAAAACGGCCAAGTAGTTCTCAATACTTTCCATGCTAGATATATCATAGGCGGTTCCCAAACATAAAATAAAGTTTATTCCTTTTTCCACCATTCTTTCACAATGCATGGCTAGCCGTATCCACGGTTGCCTTCCATACCAACACTTTCCAAGGAATTTATTATTTGACAACATAAAGTAAATTTATTTTTTCATTTCGGGACTAGGCATCCCTATTACCGCCGTACTCTCGTGCAATGACAAGTGAATAAACACTCATCTCGCGAATAACACATCTAGCATGGAAAAATATTGGCCACCCCCTGCCGCTTCATGAGCGGTACGGGCACACAAAAAGGAAATTTATTTTGAAAATTAGAGATCGCACATACAAATTTGCTTAGAACGGCACGGAAATACCGCATATAGGTAGGTATGGTGGACTCATATGGCAAAACTGGGTTTAAGGATTTTGGATGCACAAGTAGTATTTCAACTTAGTACAAGTGGAGGCTAGCAAATAGATTGAGAAGCAACCAACCAATAAATGAAAATTCACATGAACGGGCATTAAGCATAACTAACACCGAATAATACACCACAAGTAGGATGTAATTTCATTGCATAAGTGTTAACTTGCGTGCTTGCATAGGGAATCACAAACCTTAACACCAATATTCTTACTAAAGCATAATTACTATGACTCACGTATTAGTATCATCATGTCTCAAAACTATTACAAGGAATCAAGTTTAATTTGTCCAATGATCTTCATGAAAGTTTTTATTATATCCCTCTTGAATATCTATCACTTTGGGACTAGTTTCATATATTGCCATTGCTTTTGACAAGCTCAAATTAATTTAAGTGAGTGTGACACCCTGGTTTTTGGCAACTTTTTCTTTTCGAAATCTTTTTGGTTTTATTTGCATTTTGGTTGGTTTTTCAGTCAACTATGGACTTATGAATCCTTGAATCTTTTCCTAAGTAACCCAAAGCTCTCATAACATTATCTAAATCTTTCCAACACCAGGTCATACACCTTCTGGACCACAATCCATTTTTCTAATACTTTCCAATAATTCTTTTATTCCTTTGGGAATTATGTCATCACTATGGGTTGTGAAGCAACCTATAGTTTGGATGATCAATAAAATCCCAAACTCTTGTCACACCTTCTTATCATCATATAATCCCATAATCTTCAAAAATATTCCATTGTCCAATACAAAATTTTGGCCAGAATAATTATTTTCTCTCTGGTCAGAATTGGTCAATTGTGAAGCAACCTCTATTTTCCAAACTCAGAAAATTCCCAATAAATTTCCTGAGATATTAGGGATCCTATCTAGCCACAATATCCAAAAATATCACATTGGCCAGTACAACTTTTTAGCAACAAGGCTCTGCCAAGTTACTGCATTTCTGAAACCCTTGTGAAGGAAGTGCCAGCTAAGAGCGGCCAGCGGTCATGAAACTTTTATGGCATCCTCTCTACCTCAAATGACTCCACCATGCCAAATTCCAGCTCCATCCGATCTACCATATGAGTGACACAAGTTCAACAAGTTTCTGGACCAGTAAGACAGTTTGTACATGAATCCCATTCAAAACTTTTCCAAACTCTCTCAAATTTGGCCAGTCTATAGTCCTTCCAACCTAAATCACTCCAGACATTTCCATTGGCTCCATCTCCAGCTCACCTCTCCTCTAGATCTCTCTCAAGTTTGCTGTCAGAAACTGTAGCTGAAGCTACACTTCACAGAAGAGTGATCCTAGCCAAACCAAGCATGTAGAGGCACTAGATGACCAAATGAGAAAACCCCAGACATGGTGCGCTGGACAGGGGAGGCCTCCAGACACCACTGGCCGTGGTGAGCACGGCATTGGCATGCAATGCACGTGCTCTGCACCACGCCCGCGTCTGAAGTGATGCGTCCCTGCTGCCCCGCGTGGCCTAGCCTTGTCCTCGCGCGCCGACGTCTTCCCCTCCTCCCACCTGGCCGTTCTGGATCCATCTCCTCGCCGGAAACCTCCCTGGTGGCCGCCACGCACTCGGGCACTGTGGCGCCCGTGCGGCCACAGTGGCTCTGGCGCTCGTCTTCTTCCCCCGCTAGCCTCCACCGCGCCATTACTCCTCCCTGCCCTCTCCCGTCTCGTCGCCCCACAAGCGGCCAGCCAGCGCGGTGTCCTGGCACCGGCGACGTGTCCCGCACCTCGCCGCTTCTGGAGAGCTCGCCCGTGCTCGCCTCCGGCCTATAAAAGGCCTTGCCCGGCCCTCCAGAGTTCATCACCACTCCTCACCACCTCTCAATCGCCTCCCCGAGCAGCGAGCCACGGCCGAGAGGCCCTCTGGCCTCGAACCTCGCCGGAGATCCGCTGCCACCAGAGCCCAGTCGCCTCGCCGTTTCACTCCTCCCCGGCCTCCACTGATGCCACCCTCGAGCTCAGCTCATTCCCCTGATCATGCCCGACCTCCTGCCCGACCGAATCATCACCAGAATCACCGTCTCCGTCGACACCCGAACGCCGCCGCCGCCGCCAGAGAAGAAGGGGTCGATGCCGTCCGGCCACCTCTTGCTGAACTGCGGGTACATACGGGTTCGCCACGGTGAGCTCGTCCCGTCCCCACTCTCTCCCGACCTCGCCACCGCCTGTAATGCCGGCGACGATCGCCGGAGCTCCGCCTCTCTCTTTTCCCTCTCTTCCTTCTGTTTAAATCCAACCGCGAGGCCCGCTCGTCAGCGGCTCAGCCGCGCGCGCGCGAAGCTGTAAGTGGAGACGCCTCTCCACTTTACGCTTTCGACATGGCCCCTGTCAGGTTTTCTATTTTTAATTTAAATCTCAGTTTTGACCAGTACCTTTGACCAGCAATATCTCTTTAACCATAAGTCCAAATCGACTGATTCTTTTTGCAGTTGGTTTGTATTGATCTCCTCTAATTTCTGGTAAAGTTTGGTATTTTTCTCACACTCACAGAATTTCTGGTGATTGAAACAGTGTTATGTGACATTTAACTTGTTGTTTAAAAATATTTTCAGAGGGAAACTTTGGTAACTTTGAAGACCTGGAGTTCTTGAGCAACCCAACAGAGCAAGGCAAGCCAGGACATCCATCTTTTGAAGCATTTCAATAGAATTGCATATTTCAATGCATTATGTTCATTTATTTGCTATATAATAATTCATAGCAATTTAATTTAAATGCTTAGTTGCTGCCATTATAAGTTGTTGTGATAAACCACATGCTAGCTTAATGAAACTTAGTCGGTTGATCTAGAGTCACCTGTCCGGGCTTATCCGTGCAACCACATTTGCCGGTATGGGACGGCCTTGACTTGGTCTGGCTCCGTGCTCTTTCACCGGTACTTCCAGACAGGGAGGGTTATGCGTGCGTGCTACCCTAATCAGGTAGACGGCGATAACCCTGTGAGCCCAGTTGAGTTTTGTGCCGGCGTCCCCGTTTGGGACAGTTTAGTTTGGCCACGACGGTGGCAGGTGTCACGAGGTGACACAGGGGACACCCAGGGCAAGACTCCGGGGAAGGGTGAATGCCGGTGGTATGATGGGAGAGTCACGGGTCAGGCGGGTTTCGTTGGAGCAACGCTGGTCCACCCGAATGGGATCACGAGGCCAGGTGCTCCATGGTGTGGGTAAAGTGCGCAACCTCTGCAGAGTGAAAAATCTATTCAAATAGCCGCGTCCACGGTATTGGGCAGTCCGTCCAGGCCTCACTAGGTGGTCAACCGTAACAGTGATAATAATGACGGAAGAACTCGTCTTGTGTTCGTAAGTACTCGATGGCTTATGAGTATTTCGAGGGTTGTGGGACAACCCGAAAGAGAGTAAGTTGATAACTGATGACAGTAAGTGAATCACTTAAGAATTGAACATGTTGATTGCCATGCTATTGTTTGCTGCATTACTTGGTTGTCATGAGCTTGCGAGTACATTCAAAGTACTCACCTGGCGTATCATGCCAGATGCAGGAGAAGCCGAGGACGGAGGTCCCGATGGTTCGTGCTACGTTAACTAGGCTGTGTCCCAGCAGTGTCCCTGTGGATGGAGTTTCCGCTATGTTCCGCTACGCCATAGAGTTTCCCTAGTAGTTTTGAGGCCCGCTATGTTTCATAAATAATGTAGATATTGTCATAGCACCAGGTGTGCCTTTGGGCTCGCTATCGATGTAAAATATGAGCTTGTACCCGAAGTTTATCAATAAAGTTCAGTTATGTTCTATTCCAAGTTGTTGTGTGTTTCCAGAAGACATGATCTCTGGTTTGGAAACACTGGTAATCCGGTTCGCTGAGCCGGGGTGCCACAACGCTTGGTATCAGAGCCAGGCTGACTGTAGGACACCCTAGTTAACCCGCGCTAGAACCACGATTAGTGTTGGGCTTTGAGTGTGCATCTTGCTTGCTGCATTTGATTGTTGCATAGCATGCATCATGACTCATTGTTTTACTAACCGTTGGCATTGTGAGTGTAGATGGCACCAGTTCCATACCACTACTATCGTGAGCCAGCACTGTTCACTTTTCCAGTACTGCTCCGTAACGTATGGCTTCGACTGTACCCCAACGGCGAAGATCCAGTATACCAGGTGTTTCGGGAGCAGCTTGTCGAGTCAGTATACGAGTATCACGCAGAGGCTTTCCTGACCGGGAGCTCGGATATTGGAAGCTACTCTCGCTCCTCCAAGGGCGGAACGGCTTCTACTCCGGAGCTGGCGATCCAGTTTGCTGCGATGGAGGCTCTCACTGACTTGCGCTTCCACGAGGTCGAGATGCAGACTCATCCAGGTTTCTTTCACTACCCCACCCTATCACCTACGACAGGGCGAGTCGTTTTCGCGCCAGTTGACCCGGCGAGTGATCGTGCGACTGGTGTTTTATCTCATTATCTGAACGCCAGTTATCGTATGATCATTTCCTTGGCTGAGGAGCTGTCTCGTGTCCAGGAGGCACTTGCAGCCGCGACTACAGTACCATCTTCACCCCAGCCTACATTCCCACCTATGTATCCACCACCAGTTCCACCTCCACATAGGCTTGATACTCCTTCTAGCTCTACCGCACCACCAGGCTCTTCATCTGGTAGTCGACGTGAGACTCCCGCAGAGTGGGCCTCACTCCTAGCCACTTCAGCTTCTCCGATGCTGAGGCGTCGTGCTCCTTCTTCCTCGGAGGGAGAACCGTCCCAGCAGCGTCGTCGTGTTTCCTTTGATCCGGAGGATGTGATCCACATCATCAGTTCTGATTCCGACTCAGGATCAGATGACGAGGAGTCTTCGGTTTGGCAATGTTCGTGCCACCCGCGCCACTAGAGTGGAGGCTTGAGTTGTAGTGCATGCATCTTTGCATATGTCAACTGCCGTATGAGCAGTCTAGCCATGATATCCCCCTACTAGCTTGCCGTGTATGATGTTGGGTTATCTTGTATAATTATGTTGTTGCTTTATTCGCCTTTTTCGCAAATTCTCTTTCTGGTGTCATATTACTGTGTTTCCCTTATGGATATTGCTCATCGATAAGGTATCTTGCAATGGGAACAAATTTAGGATGAAGAGAGCTAGTAGCCAAGGCGGCGATGGAACCCCCGTTCGTCGATCCGCCAGACAAGCAGGACAACCACCAGAAGACTTACCACCTCCACCACCTCAAGCACCGACCACCGATCAGATCATGAGGATGTCTGAAGAGAAAAGAAACCAGGATCTCATGGAATTTTTGAAAAGTATGCAGGCTATGGTGGGCCAGAATAACAACAACAATGGAACACACTCTAAGTTGTCTGACTTTCAGCGCACCAAGCCACCTAATTTCGGTCAGGCTGTGGAACCTATAGAAGCTGATGCTTGGCTGAGGGCCATGGAAAAGAAGCTAGACATAGCCCGCTGTGAAGAATCAGATAAGGTTCCTTTTGTCACTCACTACCTAGAAGGGCCAGCAGCTATATGGTGGGACAACACAAAAACAATGTGGCCTTCTGGAGAAGATATTTCCTGGGAGAAGTTCAAGGAGCTATTCCGCAAGTATCATATCCCTACAGGCATAATGAAAGTGAAGCAAAGGGAATTTCTTGCCATTACACAAGGAAATATGTTCGTGGGGGAGTATCTGAACAAGTTGAACAATCTGGCACGGTACTCTACCCATGACGTGTCCACCGAAGAAAGGAAGATTGATCGGTTCCTGGGAGGACTGAATCACGCTCTCCGTTGTCAGATATGTATGCTGGACTTTTCGGACTTCCAGACTTTGGTGAACAAGGCTTTCATAGCTGAACGAGAGCATAAGTCCGGATATGATGACCGCAAGCGGAAGTTTGAACCCAAGAAGGAAAGGTTGTAGCATATGCATCCAGACAGCTACGACCTCACGAAGAAAACTACCCCACACATGATCTGGAATTAGCAGCCGTGGTTCATGCCTTAAAGATTTGGAGGCATTACCTTATTGGGCAACGATGTGAAATATATACAGACCACAAGAGTCTCAAATATATTTTCACTCAGCCGGACTTGAACCTCCGACAGTGAAGATGGCTTGAATTGGTCAAGGATTATGACATTGGAATAAATTATCATCCGGGAAAGGCTAATGTGGTCGCTGATGCTCTCAGTAGAAAACAAGACCACATCCAGCCAAGGCTGCAAGAGGAGTTGGCCAAGCTAAACATGGTGCTATGCGGCCCGGTTAACCCGGATACTTTGGAGATTACTCCAACACTTATGGAAGAAATTAAGAAGGCTCAAGGGCCAGATGAAGAAATAAAAGAGATCAAGGAGCTGATGCAGCAAGGGAAAGCCAAGTCTTTCCGTGTGGATGACCAAGGCACCTTATGGTTTGAGAAACGGATATGTGTGCCGATCAGAATAACCCGAGGCAGCAAATACTCAGAGAAGCTCATGAGTCCGCGTACTCTATCCACCCGGGAGGCACAAAGATGTATCAGGATCTGAGAGAATCCTTTTGGTGGCCAGGGATGCGAAGGGACATAGCATACTATGTCGCCTGCTGCAACATCTGCAACAAAGTCAAGGCTGAACACCAGAAACCCGCTGGGCTACTACAACCTTTACCAGTTCCCCAGTGGAAGTGGGATGACATATGCATGGACTTCATTGTTGGACTACCCAAGTCAACAAGAGGCCATGATGCTATCTGGGTCATTGTGGATATACTCACGAAAGTGGCTCACTTTATTCCGGTAAAGACCACTTTTAATGCAAATCAGCTTGCACAACTCTACATGTCCCGGATAGTCAGCCTTCATGGAGTACCCAAGTCTATCACCTCAGATAGGGGCTCCTTATTCACCTCAGCATTCTGGTTGCGATTGCACCAAGCCTTGGGAACCGTGCTAAAGCATAGCATAGCATATCATCCACAGACAGATGGACAGACCGAACGAATGAACCAGATATTGGAAGATATGCTTCGATCCTGTGCTCTCACCCATGGACCCAAATGGGAAGATAGCCTACCCTATGCGGAATTTTCTTATAACAACAGTTATCAGTCAAGTCTCAAGATGTCACCATTTGAAGCACTATATGGGCGGAAGTGCCGCACCCCATTGAATTGGTCCCAGACAGGAGATAGCCGTATCTTTGGCACGGACTTGATGCTCGAGGCTGAGAAGCAGGTCAAGGATATTCAGGAGCGTCTTCGAGCAGCCAAGTCCCGCCAAAAGAGCTACTATGACCCAAAGCACCGAGAAGTGACTTTTGAGCCCGGAGAATATGCTTACCTTCGAGTAACCCCCATGAAGGGAGTAAAGAGGTTTCGTACCCGGGGAAAGCTTGCACCAAGATACATTGGTCCCTTTCCAGTAATTGCTAGGAAAGGCAGGGTAGCATATCAGTTGGAACTACCACCGGAGTTATCTGATATTCACGATGTTTTCCACATATCACAGTTAAGAAAGTGCATTGCACCACCGATCAAGCAGGCAGATATGAGAGAGCTAGAACTGGCTAAGGATCTGACCTACGAAGAGAAACCTATCAGAATCTTGGATGAGATGGAAAGGACTCCCATGATTAAGGTGATCAAGTTTCACAAGGTATTGTGGGAGCACCATACTGAGGAAGAGGCTACCTGGGAAAGAGAAGATTTCCTAAGATCCGCATACCCGTACCTGTTCCCTGAGCAACCGAATCTCGAGGACGAGATTCATCCTAAGGGGGGTAGGTTTGTGACACCCTGGTTTTTGGCAACTTTTTCTTTTCGAAATCTTTTTGGTTTTATTTGCATTTTGGTTGGTTTTTCAGTCAACTATGGACTTATGAATCCTTGAATCTTTTCCTAAGTAACCCAAAGCTCTCATCACCTTGTCTAAATCATGCCAACACCATGTCATACACCTTCTGGACCACAATCCATTTTTCTAATACTTTCCAATAATTCTTTTATTCCTTTGGGAATTATGTCATCACTATGGGTTGTGAAGCAACCTATAGTTTGGATGATCAATAAAATCCCAAACTCTTGTCACACCTTCTTATCATCATATAATCCCATAATCTTCAAAAATATTCCATTGTCCAATACAAAATTTTGGCCAGAATAATTATTTTCTCTCTGGTCAGAATTGGTCAATTGTGAAGCAACCCCTATTTTCCTAACTCAGAAAATTCCCAATAAATTTCCTGAGATATTAGGGATCCTATCTAGCCACAATATCCAAAAATATCACATTGGCCAGTACAACTTTTTAGCAACAAGGCTCTGCCAAGTTACTGCATTTCTGAAACCCTTGTGAAGGAAGTGCCAGCTAGGAGCGGCCAGCTGTCATGAAATTTTTATGGCATCCTCTCTACCTCAAATGACTCCACCATGCCAAATTCCAGCTCCATCTGATCTACCATATGAGTGCCACAAGTTCAACAAGTTTCTGGACCAGTAAGACAGTTTGTACATGAACCCCATTCAAAACTTTTCCAAACTCTCTCAAATTTGGGCAGTCTATAGTCCTTCCAACCTAAATCACTCCAGACATTTCCATTAGCTCCATCTCCAGCTCACCTCTCCTCTAGATCTCTCTCAAGTTTGCTGTCAGAAACTGTAGCTGAAGCTACACTTCACAGAAGAGTGATCCTAGCCAAACCAAGCATGTAGAGGCACTAGATGACCAAAGGAGAAAACCCCAGACATGGTGCGCTGGATAGGGGAGGCTTCCAGACAGCACTGGCCGTGGTGAGCACGGCATTGGCATGCAATGCACGCGCTCTGCACCGCGCCCGCGTCTGAAGTGATGCGTCCCTGCTGCCCCGCGTGGCCTAGCCTTGTCCTCGCGCGCCGACGTCTTCCCCTCCTCCCACCTGGCCATTCTAGATCCATCTCCTCGCCGTAAACCTCCCCGACGGCCGCCACGCACTCGGGCACTGTGGCGCCCGTGCGGCCACAGTGGCTCTAGCGCTCGTCTTCTTCCCCCGCTAGCCTCCACCGCGCCATTACTCCTCCCTGCCCTCTCCCGTCTCGTCGCCCCACAAGCGGCCAGCCAGCGCGGCGTCCTGGCGCCGGCGACGTGTCCCGCACCTCGCCGCTTCTGGAGAGCTCGCCCGTGCTCGCCTCCGGCCTATAAAAGTCCATGCCCGGCCCTCCAGAGCTCATCACCACTCCTCACCACCTCTCAATCGCCTCCCCGAGCAGCGAGCTACGGCCAAGAGGCCCTCTGGCCTCGAACCTTGCCGGAGATCCGCCGCCACCAGAGCCCAGTCGCCTCGCCGTTTCACTCCTCCCCGGCCTCCACTGATGGCCACCCTTGAGCTTAGCTCATTCCCCTAATCACGCCCGACCTCCTTTCCGACCGAATCATCGCCAGAATTGCCGTCTCCGTCGACACCCGAACGCCGCCGCCACCGGAGAAGAAGGGGTCGACGTCGTCCGGCCACCTCTTGCTGAACTGCGGGTACGTATGGGTTCGCCATGGTGAGCTCGTCCCGTCCCCACTCGCTCCCAACCTCGCCGCCGCCTATAACGCCAGCGACGATCGCCGGAGCTCCGCCTCTCTCTGTTCCCTCTTTTCCTTCTGTTTAAATCCAACCGCGGGGCCCGCTCGTCAGCGGCTCAGCCACGCGCGCGCGAAGCGATAAGTGGAGACGCCTCTCCACTTTACGCTTTCGACGTGGCCCCTGTCAGGTTTTCTGTTTTTAATTTAAATCTCAGTTTTGACCAGTACCTTTGACCAGCAATATCTCTTTAACCATAAGTCCAAATCGACTGATTCTTTTTGCAGTTGGTTGGTATTGATCTCCTCTAATTTGTGGTAAAGTTTGGTATTTTTCTCACACTCACAGAATGTCTGGTGATTGAAACAGTGTTATGTGACATTTTAAATTGTTGTTTAAAAATATTTTCAGAGGGAAACTTTGGTAAATTTGAAGACCAGGAGTTCTTGAGCAACCCAACAGAGCAAGGCAAGCCAGGACATCCATCTTTTGAAGCATTTCAATAGCATTGCATATTTCAATGCATTATGTTCATTTATTTGCTATATAATAATTCATAGCAATTTAATTTAAATGCTTAGTTGCTGCCATTTTAAGTTGTTGTGATAAACCACATGCTAGCTTAATGAAACTTAGTCGGTTGATCTAGAGTCACCTGTCCGGGCTTATCCGTGCAACCACATTTGCCAGTATGGGACGGCCTTGACTTGGTCTGGCTCCGTGCTCTTTCACCGGTACTTCCAAACAGGGAGGGTTATGCGTGCGTGCTGCCCTGATCAGGTAGACGGCCATAACCCTGTGAGCCCAGTTGAGTTTTGTGCCGGCGTCCCTGTTTGGGACAGTTTCGTTTGGCCACGACGGTAGCAGGTGTCACGAGGTGACACAGGGGCCACCCAGGGCAGGACTCCGGGGAAGGATGAATGCCGGTGGTACGATGGGAGAGTCACGGGTCAGGAGGGTTTCGTTGGAGCAACGCTGGTCCACCCGAATGGGATCACGAGGCCAGGTGCTCCATGGTGTGGGTAAAGTGCGCAACCTCTGCAGAGTGAAAAATCTATTCGAATAGCCACGTCCACGGTATTGGCAGTCCGTCCAAGCCTCAGTAGGTGGTCAACCGTAACAGTGATAATAATGTTGGAAGAACTCGTCTTGTGTTCGGAAGTACTCGATGGCTTATGAGTATTCCGAGGGTTGTGGGACAACCCGAAAGAGAGTAAGTTGATAACTGATGACAGTAAGTGAATCACTTAAGAATTTAACATGTTGATTGCCATGCTATTGTTTGCTGCATTACTTGGTTGTCGTGAGCTTGCGAGTACATTCAAAGTACTCACCTGGCGTATCATGCCAGATGCAGGAGAAGCCGAGGACGGAGGTCCCGATGGTTCGTGCTACGCTAACTAGGCTGTGTCCCAGCAGTGTCCCTGTGGATGGAGTTTCCGCTATGTTCCGCTACGCCATAGAGTTTCCCTAGTAGTTTCGAGGCCCGCTATGTTTCATAAATAATGTAGATATTGTCATAGCACCAGGTGTGCCTTTGGCCTCGCTATCGATGTAAAATATGAGCTTGTACCCGAAGTTTATCAATAAAGTTCAGTTATGTTCTGTTCCAAGTTGTTGTGTGTTTCCAGAAGACATGATCTCTGGGTTGGAAACACTGGTAATCTGGTTCGCTGAGCCGGGGTGCCACAGTGAGGAACATGAGCATAACAATTTCATCTCTCAAAATAATATAAGTGAAGCATGAGAGAATTTCTTCAAAATTTACTAACTCTCAAATTAATCTAAGTGAAGCATGAGAGTATTTATTGAAAATTAACTAACTCTCAAATTAATCTAAGTGAAGCATGAGAGTATTTCTTCAAAAATTAAAGCACACCGTGCTAAAAAAGATATAAGTGAAGCACTAGAGCAATTCCATAGCTCCAAAACTTTAAGTGAAGCATATAGAGCAATTGTAACAAATCATAGCATAATTTTGGCTCTCTCAAATAGGTGTGTCCAGCAAAGATACTTGTGAAAAACTAAAAACCAAATCAAGCAAAGACTCATATAATACAAGATGCTCCAAGCAAAACTCATGATATGTGACGAATAAAAATATAGCTCCAAGTAAAATACCGATGGTCGTTGGAAGAAATAGGGGATGCCACTCGGGGCATCCCCAAGCTTAGTTGCTTGTTTCTCCTTGGATATTATCTTGGGGTGCCATAGAATCCCCAAGCTTAGGCTATTTTCACTCCTTATTCCTTCATCCATCATGATCTCACCCAAAACTTGAAAACTTCAATCACACAAAACTTAACAAAACCTTCGTGAGATCCGTTAGTATAATAAAGCAAATCACCACTCTAAGTACTGTTGAAAACCCATTCATATTTTATTATTGCATTATATCTGCTGTATTCTAACTTTACCGTGGCTTATACCCTCCAATACAAACCATAGATTCATAAAAATAAGCACACAATGCAACGAAAACAGAATCTGTCAAAAACAGAACAGTCTGTAGTAATCTGTACTCTACCCATACTAGATTATTCATTGGGCTGCCTCCCAACAAGCGCTGTCGTTTTATGCCCCTATCTAGGCATAATGCATAGATTCAAGTGTTGTCATATTTAGTTTCCAACTCCTCAATCACACAACTAGATTTATTCAAAAATTTAGCATGCACACTTTCAATGACAATACTTCTAGGAATAAGACTGAAAAATTCATTCTTGTAAGTAGGGTCTTTTGCTATTTCAACAAGATTGGGATAAACACTAATCATTTTAAGATCTTCCTTGTGGCTATTAGATGTGGCACCTTTGTTCTTAGTGACTTGTGTAGACTTGAAAAAATTTACGGGAGTTTTTTCAATAGTTTTAACAGAAGAAAAGGCCGAGCTCAAGTTACTAAAAATTTCTTCCAACTTATCAATCCGGGAGGGACTTTCTTCTATTCTTTTGTTAACTACGGCTTCCTTTTCCTTTAATAATTTAAAGACATCCCCCCTTTTGACCCAATTTTATTAGCAAACTTATGCATTTTCTTATCCAAATTTTCAATATGTTCTTTGGTAATCATCTTCTTTTCAATAGCATCTAGCCTTTCCATAACATGTTCGAGAGTTAAGGTTGTTTCATTAATCATGAGAGCTGGTGAACCCACTAGATTTCCCATAGCATTAAAAGCATCCAAAGATGGACACATGAAGAAATTCCCACCGGTAATCGTATCAAGGACGAATCTATACGAAGTGGTGATGCCCACATAAAAACTGCGAAGAAGAAGAACAGTAGATTGCTTATGAATAGATCTATTATGAGCATTGCAAATCCTATACCAAGCATCTTTTAAGTTCTCCCCTCCCCTTTGCTTAAAATTGAGAACTTCATTCTCGGGAGTACACGCAATAGAGGAAGAACTAGCCATAACAACAAGGTAGGCAAAAAAGAGATCTAACAAGAAAAAGGCAAACGAAAAAGAGGGCGAATAAAAATGGCAAATTTTTGTGAAGTGGGGAGATGAAAACGAGAGGCAAATGGCAAATAATGTAAATTGCAAGGAGATGAGACTTGTAATTAGGAACCTGATAGATGTTGATGATGTCTCCCCGGCAACGGCGCTAGAAATTCCTTTGACGTGGCTTGAGACTGCATCGGTATTTCCCCAAAGAGGAAGGGATGATGCAGCACAGCTATAGTAAGTATTTCCCTCAGTTATGAAACCAAGGTTATTGAACCAGTAGAAGAACCAAGCAACACTATGTAAACGGTACTTGCACACAAAGAACAAATACTTGCAACCCGACGCGTAAGAAAGGTTGTCAATCTCTCCACGGTAAAAAGATAGATTGGTTTGTATGAGATTGGATAAATAGATCGATAAGAACACAAAATAAAAGATGCAAATAAAAAGTGCAGCAAGGTATTTTTGGGTTTTTGGAATAATAGATCTTAAAACAAATGCGGAAAAAGATAGATCGGAAAGCAATATGTTAAAAGAATAGACCCGGGGGCCGTAGATTTCACTAGTGGCTTCTCTCAAGAAAATAGCATACGGTGGGTAAACAAATTATTGTTGGGCAATTGATATAAGATAAAATAATCATGACGATATCCAAGGCAATGATCAATATATAAGCATCACGTCCAAGATTAGTAGACCAAAACGGAGTAATGCAATAAGAACGATGACATGATGTAGACAAGATCTATTCATGTTGGAATAGACCCCATCTTGTTATCCTTAATAGCAACGATACATGCATGCCTCGCTGCCCCTTCTGTCCCTGGGAGAGGACACCGCAATATCGAACCCATCACAAAGCACCTCTTCCCATGGCAAGAAAAATAGATCTAGTTGGCCTAACTAAACCGAAGATTCGAAGAAGAAATACGAGGCTATAAATAATCATGCATATAAGAGATCAAAGAAGAGTCAAATAATATTCATGGATAGAAACTGATCATGAACTCAAACTTCATCGGATCCCAACATACACACCACAAAAAGTCATTACATCAAATAGATCTCCAAGAGACCATTATATTGAGAATCAAAAGAGAGAGAGAAAGCCATCTAGCTACTGCCTACGGACCCGTAGGTCTATGGTGGACTACTCACGCATCCTCGGAGAGACACCAATGAGGATGATCAACCCCTCCGTGATGGTGTTAGATTGGATCTCGTGGTTCTGGAACTTACGGCGGCTGGCATTGTGTTTCGTCGACTCCTCTAGGGTTTCTGGAATTTCTGAGGATTTATGGACCTAAGAGGCGGTGGAAAAGACCTCTGTGGGCCCCACGATACATCAGGGCGCGCAGGGGGCCTCTGGCGCGTCCTGGTGTATTGTGGGCCCCACGGGCCTCCCCCTGGGTGCTTCCTTGGCTCCCAAGTTGTCTTCTGGTCCAAAAAAACTCCAAAACGTTTCGTGGCAATTGGACTCCGTTTGGTACTGATATTCTGCGAAGTAAAAACAAGAAAAAAACAGCAACTGGCACTGGGCACTATGTCAATAGTTAGTCCCAAAAAATGATATAAAGTTGCTATAAAATGATTATAAAACATCCAAGAATGATAATATAACAGCATGGAACAATAAAAAATTATAGATACGTTGGAGACGTATCAGCCATGTTTGTACATGCTAGGCTCGTCAAGTTCAACCCAAGTATTCCGCGTGTGTAAATCTGGCTTACACTCGTTGTATGCGAACGTAGAGTCTATCACACCCTATCATCACGAGGTGCTTCGAAATGATGAACCTTCACAACGGTGCATACTCGGGGAGAACACAATTTATCTTGAAATTTTAGTGAGGGGTCATCTTTTAATGCTACCGTCGTCCTAAGCAAAATAAGATGCATAAAAGGATAAACATCACATGCAAATCATGTAAGTGACATGATATGGCCATCATCATCTTGTGCTTTTGATCTCCATCTCCAAAGCACCGGCATGATCTCCATTGTCACCGGCATGACACCATGATCTCCATCATCGTGTCGTCATGTGGTTGTCGCGCCAACTATTGCTTCTACAACTATTGCTAACTCATAGCGATAAAGTAAAGCAAAAAAGGCAAAAATAATTAAATACAACCCTATGGCTCCTGCCGGTTACCGTACTCATCGACATGCAAGTCGTGATAGTCTATACAAAAACATGATCATCTCATACATCACATATATAACATCATGTCTTTGGCCATATCACATCACAACATGCCCTGCAAAAACAAGTTAGACGTCCTCTACTTTGTTGTTGCAAGTTTTACGTGGCTGTTATGGGCAACTAGTAAGAACCGTTCTTACCTACGCAAAGCCACAACGGTGATATTCAAGTTGATATTTAACCTTCTACAAGGACCGCCTCTATTGAATCCGATTCAACTAAAGTGGGAGAGACAGATACCCGCCCAGCCATCTTTATGCAACAAGTGCATGTCAGTCGATGGAACCGGTCTCTCGTATGTGAACGAGTAAGGTTGGTCCGGGCCGCTTCATCCCACAATACCGCCGAATCAAGACAAGACTAAGGAAGTAAGCAATCTGAACATCAACACCCACAAACTCTTTTGTGTTCTACTCGTGCATGTTATCTACGCATAGACCTAGGTCATGATGCCACTGTTGGGGAACGTTGCATGGGAAATAATTTTTTTTCCTACGAACACCCAAGATCTATCTATGGAGATCAACAGCTACGAGAGGGGGAGTGCATCTACATACCCTGGTAGATCGCTAAGCGGGAAGCGTTAAGAAACGCGGTTGGTGTAGTCGAACATCTTCGCGATCCAATCATGATCCGTCCCGCGATCCAATCTTGCTCCGTTCCGATCTAGCGCCGAACGGACGAAACCTCCGCGTTCAGCACATGTACAGATCGATGACGTCTGTTCCACCTTGATCCAGCAAGCGAGGGCGGAGAGGTAGATGAGATCTCCGGAAGCACGACGGCGTGGTGGCGGTGGTGGTGGAGCTGTTCTGGCAGGGCTCCGCCAAGCACTACCGAAACCAATCTAGAGGAGAAACTGATCTAGAGGGAGAGAGAGAGCTGCGTCGTGGCTTAAGGGTACGACTGCCCTCTCCTCTCTCATGTATATATAGGGGAGGGGTGGAGGTGCGGACGCCCTAGGGTTTCCCCTAGAGTTGGGCGGCGGCCAAGGGGGCAGCCTTGGCCCCCAAGGCAAGGGGGCGGCGGCCACCCTTGGGCCAGCCCTTGCCCTGGACGCATGGGCCTTGGGGTGGTGGGTGCAACCAGCCCACCAGGGGCTGGGGGACACCCCTCTCAGCCCATGGGGCCCTCCGTGCCGGTGGACCCTCCCGGAACCCTTCCAGCACTTCCGACGAAACCCGGGCAAACCCTGAAACTATTCCGGTGCCCGAATACCAACTTCCCATATATGAATCTTTACCTTCGGACCATTCCATCACTCCTCGTCATGTTCGGGGTCTCATCCGGGATCTCATGGTCGTAGGAACTGATACTTGACATGGATGAAGCAGTGCCAACAAACTAGAACGATCACATGCTATGCTTACGGTTGGGTCTTTGTCCATCACATCATTCTTGTAATGATGTGATCCCGTTATCAAATGACAACTCATGTCCATGGTCAGGAAACCTTAACCATCTTTTGATCAACGAGCTAGTCTAGTAGTGACTCACTAGGGACCCAGTGTTGTCTATGTATCCACACATGTATCTGAGTTTCCAATCAATACAATTATAGCATGGATAATAAACGATTATCATGAACAAGGAAATATGATAATAACTATTTTATTATTGCCTCTAGGTCATATTTCCAATAGTCTGCCACTTGCACTAGAGTCAATAATCCAGCTCACATCACCATGTGATTAACACCCAATGAGTTCTGGGGTTTGATCATGTTTTGCTTGTGAGAGAGGTTTTAGTCAACGGGTCTGCAACATTCAGGTCCGTGTATACTTCGCAAATCTCTATGTCATACTATAGATGCTGCTACTATGCCCCACTTGGAGCTATTGTTTTCTGCATGTCAAGTATATGTTCCTATGACCATGAGATCATGTAACTCACTGACACTGGAGGAATACCTTGTGTGTATCAAACGTCACAACGGAACTGGGTGACTATAAAGATGCTTACAGGTATCTTCGCAAGTGTC
The DNA here is from genome assembly GCA_039707655.1 of Elymus sibiricus. Lineage (NCBI taxonomy): Eukaryota > Viridiplantae > Streptophyta > Magnoliopsida > Poales > Poaceae > Elymus > Elymus sibiricus. Next base: position 503,367,809 of record CM077665.1, read on the forward strand.
TGTTGAGTTGACATGGATCAAGACTGGGATTTGTTACTCCGTGTGACGGAGAGGTATCTCAGGGCCCACTCGGTAATACAGCATCACAATGAGCCTTGCAAGCAAAGTGACTAAAGAGTTAGCCATGGGATCTTGTATTACGGAACGAGTAAAGAGACTTGTCGGTAACGAGATTGAACTAGGTATGGAGATACCGACGATCAAATCTCGGGCAAGTAACATACCGATAAACAAAGGGAACAACATATGGGATTAACTGAATCCTTGACATAGAGGTTCAACCGATAAAGATCTTCGTAGAATATGTAGGAACCAATATGGGCATCCAGGTCCCGCTATTGGTTATTGGCCGTAGAGGTGTCTCGGTCATGTCTACATAGTTCTCGAACCCGCAGGGTCCGCACACTTAACGTTCAGTGACGTTTCGGTATTATTGAGTTATGTATGTTGGCGACCGAAGGTTGTGCGGAGTCCCGGATGAGATCCCGGACATCACGAGGAGCTCCGGAATGGTCCGGAGGTAAAGATTTATATATAGGAAAGTGGTATTTGGGTTCCAGAAAAGTTTCGGGTATTTCTGGTAGTGTACCGGGAGTGACGAATGGGTTTCGGGGGTCCACCGGGGGGGGCACCCACCCCGGGGGGCACATGGGCCCAAGAGGTGGTGCACCAGCCCCTGGTGGGCTGGGCAGCCGACCCCATGAGGGCCCATGCGCCCAAGAGGAAAAAGGTGGAGGGTGGGAGGAATCCTTGTTGGAGTAGGACTCCTCCCCCACGGCCCACCTCCTTGTTGGAGGTGGATTCCACCTCTTGGCCGGCGGCCAAGGCCCTAGGGGAAACCCTAGGGCGCCTCCTCCCACCCCTTCCTCCTATATATAGTGGAGGTTTGAGGGCAGCCCAACACCTGAAAAGCCACGTGCTTCCCTCTCCTCTCTAGATCGTCTCTCTCCTCTAGATTAGTTCGGTAGAGCTCGGCGAAGCCATGCCGGATTAGTTCACCACCACCGCCACCACGCCGTTGTGCTGCCGGAGAACTCATCTACCTCTCCGCCCTCGCTTGCTGGATCAAGGAGGCGGAGATCGTCATCGAGCTGTACGTGTGCTGAACGCGGAGGTGCCGTCCGTTCGGCGCTAGATCGTGATTGGATCGCGGGATGGCTTGCGATTTGGATCACGAAGACATTCGACTACATCAACCGTGTTTCTTAATGCTTCCCGCTTAGCGATCTACAAGGGTATGTGGATCCGATCTCCCCTCTCGTAGATGCTCATCTCCATGGATAGATCTTGTGTGTGCATAGGAAATTTTTTGTTTCCCATGCAACGTTCCCCAACAGTGGTATCAGAGCTAGGTATATGCGTACATGAGATCACAAGTAGAACACAAAGGAGTTTGTGGGCGTTGATATTCAGATTGCTTCCCTCCTTAGTCTTTTCTTGATTCAGCGGTACTGTGGGATGAAGCGGCCCGGACCAACCTTACTCGTCTGCGTACGAGAGACCGGTTCCATCGACTGACATGTAACTTTGTTGCATAAGATGGCTGGCGGTGTCTGTCTCTCCCACTTTAGTTGAATCGGATTCGACAAAGGCGGTCCTTGTAGAAGGTGAAATAGCAACTTGTATATCACCGTTGTGGTTTTGCGTAGGTAAGAATCGTTCTTGCTAGATACCCATAGCAGCCACGTAAAACATGCAACAACAAATTAGAGGACGTCTAACTTGTTTTTGCAGGGTATAATGTGATATGATATGGCCAGAAACATGATGAGATATATGTGATGTATTAGATGATCATGTTTTGTATAGATTGTCACGACTTGCATGTCGATGAGTACGGCAACCGGCAGGAGCCATAGGGTTGTCTTTAATTTATTTTTGCCTTTTTGCTTTACTTTATCGCTATGAGTTAACAATAGTTGTAGAAGCAATAGTTGGCGCGACAACCTCATGGCGACACATTGATTGAGATCAAGATGATGGAGATCATGGTGTGATGCCGGTGCAGATGGAGATCATGCCAGTGCTTTGGAGATGGAGATCAAAAGCACAAGTTCATGGCCATATCATGTCACTTATGATTTGCATGTGATGTTAATCCTTTTATGCACCTTGTTTTGCTTAGGAAGACGATAGCATTATAAGGTGATCCCTCACTAAAATTTCAATATAAAATTGTGTTCTCCCCGAGTGTGCACCGTTGCGAAAGTTCGTCGTTTCGAAACACCACGTGATGATCGGGTGTGATAGACTCTACGTTCGCATACAACGGGTGCAAGCCAGTGTTGCACATGCGGAACACTCGGGTTAAACTTGACGAGCCTAGCATGTACAGACATGGCCTCGGAACACAAGAGACCGAAAGGTCGAACATGAGTCATATAGTAGATATGATCAACATGGAGATGGCCATTGAAACCACCTCATCTCACATGATGATTGGACTTGGGTTGGTGAATTTGGATCATGTAGCACTCGGATGACCGGAGGGATGTCAATTTGAGTGGGAGTTTTTAAGTAATATGATTAACTAAACTCATTATCTTGAACAATAGTCTAAGTTGTCTTTGCAAATTTTATGTTGTAGATCAATGGCTCGCGCAGTAGTTCCCCTGAATTTCAATGCGTTCCTAGAGAAAGCTAAGATGAAAGATGATGGAAGTAACTTTGTAGACTGGGCCCGTAATGTGAGAATTATCCTCACGGCTTCCCAAAAGGCTTATGTCCTTGATGCACCGCTCGGTGAACCACCCGCTCCAGTGTCGTCTGCAGACGTTGTGAACGCCTGGCAGTCGCGTTCGGATGATTACTCAATAGTTCAGTGTGCTATGTTGTATGGCTTAGAACCGGGACTTCAAAGGCGTTTTGAACGTCATGGAGCATATGAGATGTTCCAGGAGTTGAAGTTTATCTTTGAAAAGAATGCCCGGATCGAGAGGTATGAGACCTCCGATAAGTTCTATGCTTGCAAGATGGAGGAGAACGGGTATGTCAGTGAACACATACTCAGAATGTCTGGGTATTCCAACCGTCTGGCTCAGTTGGGAATTGCTATCCCGCCGGAGGCGATCACTGACAGAGTTCTTCAATCACTGCCCCCTAGCTACAAGAGCTTTGTGTTGAACTATAACATGCAAGGGATGAACAAGTCAGTCGCAGAGCTGTTTGCGATGCTGAAAGTCGCTGAGTCTGAAATCCAGAGAGAGCATCAAGTGTTGATGGTCAATAAAACCACTAGTTTCAAGAAAAATGGCAAGGGCAAGAAGGGTAACTCCAAGAAGAGTGGCAAGGCAGTTGCCCCTCCCGTGAAGAAACCCATGGATGGACCCAAGCCAAAAACTGAGTGCTTTCATTGCAAGGGTACTGGCCACTGGAAGCGGAATTGCCCCAAGTATCTGGCCGACAAGAAGGCGGCCAACACCAAACAAGGTATATATGATATACATGTTATTGATGTGTACCTTACCAACTCTCGTTGTAGTGCCTGGGTATTTGATACCGGTTCGGTTGCTCACATTTGCAACTCAAAACAGGAACTGTGGAATAGATGGAGGCTGGCAAAGGACGAAGTAACGATGCGCGTGGGAAATGGTTCCACGGTTGATGTGATCGCCGTCGGCACGCTCGCTCTTCGATTACCATCGGGATTAGTGATGAACCTGAATAATTGTTATTTAGTGTCTGCTTTAAGCATGAACATTATATCTGGATCTTGTTTATTGCGAGACAGTTACTCATTTAAATCAGAGAATAATGGTTGTTCTATTTATATGAGTAATATCTTTATGGTCATGCACCCATTGTGAGGGGTTTATTCTTATTGAATCTCAATAGTGATGATACACATGTTCATAAAAGATGTAGAGTTGATAATGATAGCACCACTTTCTTGTGGCACTGCCGCTTAGGTCATATTGGTGTAAAACGCATGAAGAAACTCCATGCTGATGGACTTTTGGAGTCACTTGACACATGTGAACCATGCCTCATGGGCAAGATGACTAAGACCTCGTTCTCTGGAACAATGGAACGGGCAAGTGACTTGTTGGAAATCATACATACTGATGTGTGTGGTCCAATGAGCATTGGGGGCACGCGGTGGATATCGTTATTTTCTCACCTTCACCGAGGACTTAAGTAGATATGGGTATATTTACTTAATGAAACATAAGTCTGAAACGTTTGAAAAGTTCAAGCAATTTGAGTGTGAAGTTGAGAATCATCGTAACAAGAAGATTAAATTCCTACGATCCGATCGAGGAGGAGAATATCTGAGTTATGAGTTTGGCAATCACTTAAGACAATATGGAATTGTTTCACAGTTGACGCCACCTGGAACACCACAGCGTAATGGTGTGTCCGAACGTCGTAGTCGAACCTTATTGGATATGGTGCGGTCTATGATGTCTCTTGCCGATTTGCCACTATCGTTTTGGGGTTATGCGTTAGAGACAGCTGCATTCACTTTAAATAGGGCACCATCTAAATCCGTTGAGACGACGCCGTATGAACTGTGGTTTGGCAAGAAACCAAAGTTGTCGTTTCTTAAAGTTTGGGGATGCGATGCTTATGTCAAAAAGCTTCAGCCTGAAAAGCTGAAACCCAAAGCGGAGAAATGCGTCTTCATAGGATACCCAAAAGAGACGGTTGGGTACACCTTCTATCTCAGATCCGAAGGCAAAGTGTTTGTCGCTAAGAACGGGTCATTTCTCGAGAAAGAGTTTCTCTCGAAAGAATTGAGTGGGAGGAATATAGAACTTGATGAGGTTGTTGAACCTTCACTCCAACCAGAGAGTAGCGCAGCACAGAAAGATGTTTCTGTGAAGCCTACATCAATTGAAGAGGAAGCTAATGATAGTGATCATGAAGCTTCGGATCAAGTTACTGTCGAACCTCGTAGGTCGACAAGGGCATGTACTGCTCCTGAATGGTACGGTAACCCTGTCTTAGAGGTCATGTTATTGGACAACGATGAACCTACGAGCTATGGAGAAGCGATGGTGGGCCCGGTTTCTGACAAATGGTTAGAGGCCATGAAATCTGAGATAGGATCCATGTATGAAAACAAAGTGTGGACTTTGGAAGTATTACCTGAAGGGCGAAAGGTCATTCAGAATAAATGGATCTTTAAGAGGAAGACAGACGCGGACGGTAACGTCACCGTCTATAAAGCTCGACTTGTGGCAAAGGTTTTTTCACAAGTTCAAGGAATTGACTACGATGAGACTTTCTCTCCCGTAGTGATGCTTAAGTCCATCAGAATCATGTTAGCAATAGCTGCATTTTCCGATTATGAAATTTGGCAGATGGATGTCAAAACAGCGTTCCTCAACGGTTTCCTTGAGGAAGAGTTGTATATGATGCAACCAGAAGGTTTTGTCAATCCAGAGAATGCTGACAAAGTTTGCAAGCTCCAGCGATCCATTTATGGACTGGTGCAGGCATCTCGGTGTTGGAATAAGCGCTTTGATGAGGTGATCAAAGCGTTTGGGTTTATACAAGTTTATGGAGAAGCTTGTATTTACAAGAAAGTGAGTGGGAGCTCTATAGTGTTTCTAATATTATATGCGGATGACATATTGCTGATTGGAAACAATATAGAATTTTTGGAAAGCGTGAAGGAATATTTGAACAAGAGTTTTTCAATGAAGGACCTAGGAGAAGTTGCTTTCATATTAGGCATCAAGATCTATAGAGATAGATCAAGATGCTTAATAGGACTTTCACAGAGCACATACCTTGATAAAGCTTTGAAGAAGTTCAAAATGGATCAGTCCAAGAAAGGGTTCTTGCCTGTGTTACAAGGTGTGAAGTTGAGTAAGACTCAATGCCCAGTGACTGCAGAGGATAGAGAAAAGATGAGTGTCATCCCCTATGCTTGTGCCATAGGCTCTATCATGTATGCAATGCTATGCACAAGACCAGACATCAGCCTTGCCATAAGTATGGCCAGAAGGTTTCAAAGTAATCCAGGAGTGGATCATTGGACGGCGGTCAAGAATATCCTAAAGTACCTGAAAAGGACTAAGAAAATGGTTCTCATTTATGGAGGTGATCAAGAGCTCGTCGTAAAGGGTTACGTCGATGCAATCTTTGACATTGATCCGGATGACTCTAAGTCTCAAACCGGATACATATATATTCTCAATGGGGGAGCGGTAAGATGGTGCAGTTCCAAGCAAAGCGTGGTACCTGATTCTACATGCGAAGCGGAGTACATAGCTGCCTCGGAGGCAGCGAAGGAAGGTGTCTGGATGAAGCAGTTCATAACGGATCTTGGAGTTGTGCCCAATGCACTGAACCCAATGACTCTGTTCTGCGACAACACTGGTGCCATTGCTCTAGCCAAGGAACCAAGGTTTCACAAGAGGACCAGACACATAAAGCGACGCTTCAATTCCATCCGCGATTACATCGAGGGAGGAGACATAAGTATTTGCAAAGTACACACCAATCTGAATATTGCAGATCCGCTGACTAAGCCTCTTCCACGAGGGAAACATGATCAACACCAGAACTATATGGGTGTTAGATTCATTACAATGTAAAATCACATAGTGATGTGAGCTAGATTATTAACTCTAGTGCAAGTGGGAGACTGTTGGAAATATGCCCTAGAGGCAATAATAAAATGGTTATTATTATATTTCCTTTTTCATGATAAATGTTTATTATCCATGCTACAATTGTATTGATTGGAAACTCAAATACATGTGTGGGTACATAGAAAACAATGTGTCCCTAGTAAGCCTTTAATGGACTAGCTCGTTAATCAAAGATGGTTGTGGTTTCCTAGCCATGGGCAAGAGTTGTCATTTGATGATGGGATCACATCATTAGGAGAATGATGTGATGGACAAGACCCAAACTATGAACGTAGCATATGATCATATCAGTTTGTTGCTATTGTTTTCTGCATGTCAAGTATATGTTCCTATGACCATGAGATCATGTAACTCACTGACACCGGAGGAATACCTTGTGTGTATCAAACGTCATAACGTAACTGGGTGACTATAAAGATGCTCTACAGGTATCTCCGAGGGTGATCTATACATAGCTACCTCGGATAAGATCATGATCATTACATGCGAATATATTTTTCAGGTGATCTCAATTAACAATCACACCATATATTATTTTGTGGCCCAAGACAAAATTACGACACCAGGCTTTATTTTGTACAGAACTAATAGAGAACTCTACAAGCCCTCTGTCAAGATGAAGAAACAGATCACCGTTATTATTTTTTTAAGCAACCAACAACAACACTATTTGCATGCAAGGAAAGGAATTGATGGGCCATGCAAGAGATGCAACGTGCATGCAAAGGGGGTGGGGCCCGGACTCATGTGTGGTGCGACATGATGCACGCATGTAATTTACTTAGTGCATACAAGATGGGCTTCAGAAGTCCTCATGCGGTACGACCCTGTAGATTGATCCACCGACGCCAGAATCTAGAGGCGGCTGCCCTCGGTCATGTTCAATAAATAGTTAGGAATTATTAGGGTTAGACTCGGGTTTTGTTTAGAGAAGTTTAGCTATTGCTACTTTTATTTGTCTTCGCTCGTAGCGGCTAGTGCGACCGTCAGACATCCTATCGGAACCCCAACTATTTCATCTTGTGAGATCTATTCATCTAGCATATTGGCAATTTCAGATTGCTTGGCTATTATTTTCTTGCATGTTCTTCGATTTGCTTGCAGGAAAAATCCCTCGTGGATAGGTCGATCGCGCCGTTGGCTCGGTCGATAACACCGTGGAGTTAGTTTAGCGATTGCCGTGGATATCAGTCGTGTACGGTTCTTCCTGTACGGTTGGTAGCCGGATCGTGAGGGTCAAGTCCCACAAAATCGTAGTTATCTCCACTCTCATCGAAAGATCGGGTCTCCAGTTCACATCAGAGGGTGTCTGTTGAGTTGACATGGATCAAGACTGGGATTTGTTACTCCGTGTGACGGAGAGGTATCTCAGGGCCCACTCGGTAATACAACATCACAATGAGCCTTGCAAGCAAAGTGACTAAAGAGTTAGACACGGGATCTTGTATTACAGAACGAGTAAAGAGACTTGCTGGTAACGAGATTGAACTAGGTATGGAGATACCGACGATCAAATCTCGGGAAAGTAACATACCGATAAACAAAGGGAACAACGTACGGGATTAACTGAATCCTTGACATAGAGGTTCAACCGATAAAGATCTTCGTAGAATATGTAAGAACCAATATGGGCATCCAGGTCCCGCTATTGGTTATTGGCCATAGAGGTGTCTCGGTCATGCATGTCTACATAGTTCTCGAACCAGCAGGGTCTGCACACTTAACGTTCGGTGAAGTTTCGGTATTATTGAGTTATGTATGTTCGTGACCGAAGGTTGTTCGGAGTCCCGGATGAGATCCCGGACGTCACGAGGAGCTCCAGAATGGTCTGGAGGTAAAAATTTATATATAGGAAAGTGCTATTTGGGTTCCGGAAAAGTTTCGGGTATTTCCGGTAGTGTACCGGGAGTGACGAATGGGTTCCGGGGGTCCACCGGGAGGGTGCCACCAACCGCGGAGGGCCACATGGGCCCAAGAGGTGGCGCACCAGCCCCTGGTGGGCTGGGCAGCCGACCCCATGACGGCACATGACCCCAAGAGGAAAAAGGTGGAGGGTGGGAGGAATCTTTGTTGGAGTAGGACTCCTCCCCCGCGCCCCACCTCCTTGTTGGAGGTGGATTCCACCTCTTGGCCGGCGGCCAAGGCCCTAGGGGAAACCCTAGGGCACCTCCTCCGAGCCCTTCCTCCTATATATAGTGGAGGTTTGAGGGCAGCCCAACACCTGAAAAGCCACGTGCTGCCCTCTCCTCTCTAGATCGTCTCTCTCCTCTAGATTAGTTCGGTAGAGCTCGGCGAAGCCCTGCCGGATTAGTTCACCACCACCGCCACCACGCCGTTGTGCTGCCGGAGAACTCATCTACCTCTCCGCCCTCGCTTGCTGGATCAAGGAGGCGGAGATCGTCATCGAGCTGTACGTGTGCTGAACGCGGAGGTGCCGTCCGTTCGGCGCTAGATCGTGATTGGATCACGGGACGGCTTGCGATTTGGATCGCGAAGACGTTCGACTACGTCAACCGCGTTTCTTAACGCTTCCCGCTTAGCGATCTATAAGGGTATGTGGATCCGATCTCCCCTCTCGTAGATGCTCATCTCCATGGATAGATCTTGTGTGTGCGTAGGAAAAATTTTGTTTCCATGCAACGTTCCCTAACAATAAGTTTTTTGGGGGTCAGTGGACGACATAAGATCCTCCAGCGGTCATTTTGTAAAAATAATACTCGGATTGAGGCCACAATACATGATGGGTCACTCCACCGCTATCGCATCACCTCGTCAATGTGGTAAAAAATGACACGGAATACCGATACCCCGCACGACGAAGGCACGCAACCCTTCTTCTTCCTCCCGCGCGCACGGCCAAGACCCCATAGCTTCGGATCATCATCCACATCCAGTGCAGCAAAGGACCGCCACAACGCCTACAACAGCCAACGCACCGACTCCGGTCAGGGTACAACACAGTGGCCGCGGCCCTAAGCCCGTCCCGAATCCAGAACGAACCTTCATCTCTGACACCCGCACCGGCACTAGCAGGATGCCTCCGCAGCACACCATCGACCTCAACGGGATCCTGCTACCACCACCAAGAAGCTTCCGCCGCCGCAATGTCCGAGCCACACCACCGCCACTTTTTCCTACGGTAGCGTCACCTGGACAACAGCACACTCCTGCACCTCCTGTACGAGATCCGGCCGCGCTCCTTTGTGCCGCTGCGCCCCTCGCCGTGCACAGCTACACCTGGGAAACCCACCCACACCGCCCGCTGATGCTACTTCACTGCACGAGAGAGGCCCGCCGAGGCACGCCCGCCATGCCCGCTGCCTTCAAAGGTCGGGCGCCGCCACCGCCATCGTCGCGGGTGGCAGCGGCGGCTGGGGGGTCTGGGAGGGATTTCAGGGGCTAGCGTTGGGGGCCTACGGAGCTGCTCGCGCGAGCGGCCTGGGAGGGGAAACTGGGGGAGGGTCCTTGATCACGTCTATGTGTAGTGAACCTGGATGTTGGACATGAATGTGCATTGTTCAGAAATGGTCAAACTTGTGGGGAGGTCCTCCTAGACTCCCTGCTCTACTACTCCTAAGTGGCATGTAATCAAGAAACCCGAGGGAGAATATAAGTTGCCACTACCGGTACAAATCTCCTCCTCTTCCATAAATCAACCCCGAAACCACAACCAACCTCCATCGAAGACAAAGGCACGGCCCAACGAGTACCCCGTTGTCCCACTCTTGTCTCCTGGGCTTCTTCCTCGGTAACATAGCCTCCCCGTTACCGGAGATGAGGAGCTTGACGACATCTCTCGTGGTGGCGCAGGGAGTTGCAGCAAAGCTGTCGACCTCCACCCCGACACCTACCATATGTGACGGCAACTGCTCGTGCACCGAGGACACGACATGCCGCTGCATCTACCGGCAAGGCAAAAATGTGATTTGCCTGGACCTGTGCCTGCTTCAGGGCACCACCTGCTGCGATGATAACTAATGTTGATGCCCGCAAGACTACGACTTCTGCGACAGCAATCTGAGACCTGCCTCATGGTAATATATAACCGAGCTCACCATTTGGTTATCAACATGGCCACGACATTTTGTCAGTAACTAGTGTAGGTTAATTGCAATTCTCTAACATGTTATGTGTTGTTTCTTGATGAACATGGCCATGCTAGAGGAAAAGAGTCGCAAATACCAATGAGAACACATAAGCTTACAACATAAGTGCGGTAAGCACCGGTGATGCCATGCTACCCTACATCAGTCCCATGGATATGCATCTATGAATTCAATATAAAAATCTAGAAGACTGACTGCTTATCGACAATGAAGCATACACGCGAGACACCATTATAGGAGAATACACAAGGTGAATAGATATAATTAAATGATATGCTATGATAATACATGACATGATTAGATATGATTAAACGATATGCTAGGGGAATCCCAAGGTGAATATATATAATTAAAACAATATACTAGGTGCAATCCATTTTAAATAGTGCTCTTAACTCAACGTATATTCGGGTATTATGTTTTAAGTTCTACAAAGGTGATACCAATTGAATGCCATTGTTTCTATCAGGCCAAATGACGAGGCACATCCAGGAAAAGAACAAAAGGTTATATTGGGGCAATCTACATTTAGAATAGTTTTGTATTGAGAAAATGAAAACAATATTGGTGGAAACTAATGAGTAAAATAAAGGGGAAAAAATATGCCTTTGCATGGTGAGCCATAGACTTCGGTGCCCACTTTCATTTATCACACATGAAGAATGTTAACAGCAACACGATAATTGTAATACAAGAGTTATACCAAAACAATTATCATGTTCCTTTGAAACGTAGTTATTTGGCTACAATTATTTTCTATATTTTGGTTGGGAAGGTAATATAGTGGTGAATAAAATTGAAGAATGGTTGGAGAGGAGCATATAAGTGGCAGAGAAAAAGTGGTAACTATGACTCTTGTCGACTGAAAATAGATAACATCTTAAAATGTGTACAACTATATTTTTTCTAAGGCATATATTGATGTATAAAAAATAACTTGGATTGATCAAGTTCATTTTATCCACTACGGTCTTACCTCCGCAATTCTATAAGATATATAATATATATAATTTATACAATCTTATATAAAAAAGTTACTATAGTTATAATAACATAAATAAAGTCTAGCCACACAAATTCGCGGGTCGTTCACTGGTTTGTTATGCAACAAAAGCTTAAATTACTAATTAATGTAAGATCACTTATTTGGCATGACTCAACTAAGACAATCAAGTCGTCACTTGCTAATGTATCCATTTTCCATGGTACCCTTCAGAACCTGTGATGAAAAGGCGTTATAAAGTGTGACAAATATTAAGGATGACACTATTTAAGAGTTTGCAGAGTTCCTAGAGAAAGTAAAAGTTATGATAGAGTGTCACTATCTCTTTAGTGTAGCGTCTTAGGATTTGAGATGTTGGAGGTATACCAAAAAATAGATATGATGTTCTTCAATACATTTCAAGCTTAGTATTGTAACTTTAGTTCATCATTGAGTTTTCCCATGTAGAAGAGATTGCTATCTCGTATGGAGTCTCGAGGCATAAGGCCTAAGATCATCGCCGGTTCTTGGGTATACTATGCGCGGAAGTATATCCCCAGACTCAGTAGGCGCAACCGCAGCGGCATGGGAACAGTGCCCCTGGCTGGTACTCTTTCTAATGTAGAAAAGAAGAACTTACTTGAGGAGATCGACAGACTATTGCCAGTTCAGTAGGGTTTGGTACCTACGAAACTTTTGCTCTGCTTGCTTAAAACATCCATGATTTTGAAAGCCAGTTCTACTTGCATTTCCAACTTAGAGAAACGCGTTGGCATGCAACTTGACCAGGCCAGTCTGGAAGATCTGCTGCTGCCAAATTACTCTTATACCATGAAAACACTGTACAATGTCAAGTCCGTGCACATGATTCTTGAGCACTTTTTGACAATGGACCAAGCCAACGCCGGTTGCTCTGAAACCTCCAAAATTCCATGCGTCTGCTTTACCATACTCTGTAGCTCAATTTGTTGCTGGTACAATCTCTTGCTTCAGAGTTTATACTAGTAGCTCACACGTTCCCAACAGTTTTGTACGCCGGCCTCGAACAGTTAACCCCAAAGTCAAAAAACAGCCCACCTACGTTTCACAAAAGTGAAGGATTCTTCTAATTATAACCAAACTAATAGTAATATTCTTGGTGAGTTGGAGGGAAGCGTCTCACTGCGTGCATGAAAGCCTGCCATACATAATTTGGACTGGATCGCGCCACACGAAAGCGCGGAGCTCACTGCAAACGCCATGCCATTATCCCACTGTATCAAACGCACATAAAAAAAATGAACGCACATACTGGATGTGTTGACTTGGAGCTGGGCCCTGTTGCGTGTGCCTCTCTGCTCCACCAGGTCGATCCTGGCCGTTCAATAGGTCTGTAAAAAAGTTGGCCCGACGAGGTAATACGTTGGCCACGTCAGGCGAAGCTAGTACTCCATATTCAGACGGAACAACGCGCGCTGGTGATCTTATCCAACCTCGAAACCATGTCAAATTCTGAATTAATTAGTCGAACGAATCAAGAAGCGCAGACGCCCAATCCCGTCGATAATCGTGCGCCCGCGAGGAGCACGGCCGGACTAAGCAAGCGACGGGGAATAGTCGCTCGTGTCGCGCAGAAGATAAGCTGCAGGCTGCACATGTGCACGTTGTAATCAATCCCAGCGTGGGAGGAGTCAGACCAGCAGCAGAGTCGCGCAGGGATAAGCCATCCAGCTCGGGGATCTGGGATCTCTTCCCATCATCATCTCCCACGCCCAACCGCCCTACCAACCAGATTCCGGGAGGTCCCCTCCTCCGCCCGCCCTGCGGCCGGCCATGGTGGGTTGCTTGGCTACGTCGCGTTTCGATTGGTCGGCTCTCCTCCTTCCACTTAGCCGCCTTCTCTTCCATTCCTTCCCTTCTGGTCTCTCCCTCGCAACTGGCCATAGGGCCATACGGTCACAGACGGGGGACGGCGTCCGACCTTGTGGAGTTTGATGTCTACAAGAAACAACCTCTAGCCGCGTTTGAATGCGAGATGCAGCCCTCTAATTAATCCCTCTAGAAGATGACACGCATACGTTTAATAATAGGTAAAACAAATTATATAAACAATATAATTTTTTAAGTCTCAATCACATTAAAAGATGACACTTTGGGTTAGTAGAAAAATAATAAAATGTGGATTATTGTAGTACTCTGGTTCTTTGAACATGATATTGGAGCCAATGATCCCATCCCCCCCCCCCCCCCCCCCCCCCCCTCATTCCTCGTCGCTACATAGGAAAGGCACGCCCTCCTGAATTTTAATGTCGATCCAGTAATGAGGAAATCATGTGAAGTTCCGTCGAGAAATGAAAACTCTATTAAGTGCAAGGAACGACTTCTAGGGACGTTCAATGTGAGAAGTTTCACCATGTCACTCTAGAAAATGGCGTGTTTATGATTAAGTAAAAAAATCATGTGAATTCTTGCACTTTGGCCATGTCGTCGTCAATCGACACTAGTGAGCCTATCCTGATTCCCACATTCGCTGCCACAACCTTTCTTCCTCCTTGCCTTCTGCTGCCTTCTTTTTCACCGCTCTCATCGTCACCTTCCTCCTTGCCTTTTGCTGCCTTCTTTTTCACCGCTCTCATCGTCACCTTCCTCCCCTGTTTGCAATGACTATAAACTAATCTACCCATTGCTACCCCGCATGGCGTCTCGGCTCTCACATGGTTACCCATGATCAAGGGGGAAAAGCCATTGCTACCCCTCATGGCGGCTCGACACTCACATGGTTACCCACGATCAAGGAGGAAAAGTCGTTGCTACCCCTCCTGGTGTCTCGGCTATTACATGGTTACCCACGATCAAGGGGGGAAATATTGCTTATCAGGATCAGCGTGTCCCAAATTTCAATGTTGAATAGTGCAAGGAAACTGGCTGAACTTTTACCACATGGTTACCCACTTCTGTTTTTTAGAAGAGGACTGCTTAAAAATATTTATAATTATAGATAAAATAAAGTCTAAGAGCTCATCCTCGCACACAACCACGACACTATATTGTGCTTGTAAATAGAATATGTAATCAGTGGCCGAAGAGGTGGCACCCACCCATATAGGTTAGCCAAGAATGACATTTTATAGAAGGACGTTGAGTAATCATCTCCTTCTTCTTTCTTGACGAGCAATAAACTACTGCAGCTCAAAGAAGAACAAAAATCAACGAGAAAGATAAAAACCACCGGAGTCAAATCCCTCCACCTCCTCACCACCATCCTTCTCATCTCCAATCCTCCACCCACACGGCACCTTATCCTCAACATAAACAAACCCAACTAAATAATAACCCAATATCAAACAAACACAAAACATTTATAATATAAAACCATTTCACATGAACACGTCAAAAGAACTAGCCCCTAAACAAACCCAACCCGTCGGCGTCCGTGACACCTTCACTATCCCAACAAAGAAAATAAAATAAAACCCCACCGGACGGTAGAGAAATATCCGATTGGTCCAGCGGACTTAAGAGGGAGAAAACAAAACGATTGGGAGAATCTGGGCCCACCACTCCCCCACCTTCCTTCCTATAAAGCGACCTCCGATACGATCGTCCATGGAGAACAAAAGCACGGCTGCTACCCAATCCCATCTACTATTCTCTTCTTGCTCGGTGGTGTACCTGTGGTCTCGGGGATGAGGACCTCCATGGCTCTGCTGGCGGCCGCGGCGGCGCTGCTGCTGCTGGCGTCGCTGGCGGCGGGGGCGGACATGTCGATCGTGTCCTACGGGGAGCGGAGCGAGGAGGAGGTCCGGCGGATGTACGCCGAGTGGATGGCGGAGCACCGCAGGACGTACAACGCAATCGGCGAGGAGGAGCGCCGCTTCGAGGCGTTCCGGGACAACCTGCGCTACATCGACCAGCACAACGCCGCCGCCGACGCCGGGCTCCACTCCTTCCGCCTCGGCCTCAACCGCTTCGCCGACCTCACCAACGAGGAGTACCGCAGCACCTACCTCGGCGCCCGGACCAAGCCGGACCGGGAGCGGAAGCTCAGCGCCAGGTACCAGGCCGGCGACAACGAGGAGCTGCCCGAGTCCGTGGACTGGAGGAAGAAGGGCGCCGTTGCTGCCATCAAGGACCAGGGCGGCTGTGGTAAGCACAGCATCCTCGACTGATCTGCCGCTGCTGCTTCTATTTTGTTTCCTTTTTGCAGTAAAAATTGTCTTCTTGCATATTATCGGTAGATACCATCACTTCCAACTGAAGATTCTTGCGACTAGTATATTCCAATTTGTTGCGTAAATTGGGAACTTTGTTGGTCAACGTGCCATGGTTCAGTATACACATGAACAGCAAGCAGGGGAACTTGCAATAATTGGTGCTGTTGAGAGGCTTCACCTAAACGATTTGGACAGTGAAAAAGGGGATCTCTGATTATAAGTCCAACATATACGGTCACATAGTAAAATTGAAGTCCTTCAAACTTAAATTTATTTGATTGTATGTTATAGTAGTATCAAATAGGGTTCAGCAAATGGGACACCTTATTTTTCAGTATCTGTTTCTGTCAGAGCTCCTGGTATCACTTGCTAGATTCAGTGGTAGTACTCAGTGATTTACTAACATGGAAGTTCAGTAGAGCTCTGTTAGCATGATCTTCACGAGTTTGGATATATTTTGGAACTTGTAAGTAGGTTCACTGAACATGGACATTAAGTTAGTACTGATATTATTTCACATGATTCCATTGGGCTGTTGGAGTATGCAATAGAGGAAAATTACAAAGTAGTGGCGGTCGCTGTCTAGTTGATAAGCTGGCGGACCCATTTGTCCTGTTATTTGTTGGATGTGGTCTCACCATCCCCCCCTGCTATTATTTGACATAAGTCCATTAGGCCCTTGGGTACACATCTCCCTCACGACTCTTTGAACGTTTCGCCGTCTGATTGGTAGCAGGTCTTCATCTGCAATTTCAAGAAATTTGTACTATGTATTGTTGCTCTGTTACTACTTGCCACTCGTATCAGCGCATTGAACTTCAACTAAAATAGTTACACAAAGATACCAGAATCTGATATTTGTTTGTCTTTTACAGGGAGCTGCTGGGCTTTCTCAGCAATAGCATCTGTCGAGGGCATCAACCAGATTGTCACAGGCGACATGATCCCTCTGTCCGAGCAAGAGCTTGTTGACTGTGACACTTCATACAACGAGGGATGCAATGGAGGTCTGATGGACTATGCATTTGAGTTCATCATTAACAATGGTGGTATTGACTCTGAGGAGGACTACCCCTACAAGGAGAGGGACAACCGTTGCGATGCTAACAAGGTATCGTCCGTCTTCTTAATTCCCTTCTGAATTTTAAGAATGTGCATCATATTGATTTGCTGTTCCATTTGTGTTTGGGGGAAATTTGCAGAAAAATGCCAAGGTTGTTACCATTGATGGGTACGAGGATGTGCCTGTTAACAGTGAGAAGAGTCTGCAAAAGGCAGTTGCAAACCAGCCCATCAGTGTTGCGATTGAGGCTGGTGGCAGGGCATTCCAGCTCTACAAATCGGTGAGCTTCTTTAACATCACTGTTCTGCGGTAGGTTGATCAAATGAGTAGGCGCCAAAAGATTATTGGTACCTCCTTATTTCCAAAATAGATAGGTATCATTCTGATTGAGAGAGCTTGGGGACATTTTCTCTTAATGGTATGAATATGTTACTCTGTCAGGCCCACACACCTAACTTCTATTATCGTCTCCTTCACTAAAATAATTTTGTTGTTGTCCTCACCTCAGTTGCAATCTGTAACTACTACCCCTCAATTATGATTAACTTGGACGCAGCCTGACTCTTGCATGCTTTGACATCATCCATATAATTTGCACCTTTTCTAATCTTCTAGAGTATCATTTCTATGCGCTCATCATGCCTATCTGTCCCTGCTTTAGGAAGCACTTTTAGTGCACGGGTCACTTTTATGTGTTCACATCTATAACATATTGGATTAAGTGGTCTGAGCTATCACCCACTTCTGCTGGAAATCAATAAAGTAGACATCAGATTCTGAAGATGTTTAAAGCCTTTTCGCTACTCATTTTGATCAAACAGTAAAAGGGGAAATCCAGACTACGAAGAAACAACTCAAATAGCATCTTCAGATAAAATCATAAAACCGTTGTCAATTAGTAAATTCCTCAACGAGGTGTAACTAGCATTTTTGAAATCGACGAGTTTGACCTTTCGGAAGCATTCGATTTATACTGATTATCGCTTCCTATTTTCTTAGGGTATCTTCACCGGAACCTGTGGAACAGCACTTGACCATGGTGTCGCCGCCGTTGGTTATGGTACAGAGAATGGCAAGGACTACTGGCTCGTCAGGAACTCCTGGGGTACCGTCTGGGGAGAGGATGGTTACATCCGGATGGAGCGTAACATCAAGGCATCCAGTGGCAAATGTGGTATTGCTGTCGAGCCTTCCTACCCGACGAAGACGGGCGAGAATCCCCCTAACCCTGGCCCAACTCCACCGTCTCCCGCCCCACCGTCTTCCGTCTGTGACAGCTACAACGAGTGCCCCGCGAGCACAACCTGCTGCTGCATCTACGAGTATGGCAAGGAGTGCTTCGCCTGGGGCTGTTGCCCACTTGAGGGTGCTACCTGCTGCGATGATCACTACAGCTGCTGCCCTCATAACTATCCCATCTGCAACACCCAGCAGGGAACCTGCCTCGCGGTAATAGCTCAGACCATTTCATAATGTTTTCTTCAATTAACGTGGTTATGATGTCATGTAAATCACTAGCAAGTTGACTAGGAGTCTTAGGTATCTGATTCTAACTGGTTTTGTTGCTTCATGAACAGGCCAAGGACAGCCCACTGTCAGTGAAGGCTCAGAGGCGTACGCTGGCCAAGCCTATCGGTGCTTTCTCTGGCATTGCAACTGACGGCAAGAAGAGCAGCGCGTAAACATTTGCATCACGGCATCCGTACAGCCAACAGCCATGGTGATTAACTTCTGCAAATGATCACCTGGTGATCCACGATCGAAGGCGCAGCATGGCGATAGCTATGCTCTCAAGTATCTTCTTTATAATAGATGCTCCTGTACATAATCCTAAAATCGGGTTCGGTCGTTTACAGAACCACCAAATTTGCTTTTGCATATGTATATGTAAAACTCAGCTCAATCCCTCGCAGTTTGGAGCTGCCATTGTTATTCTGGAATTTATCAAGAAACATGATAACCAGATTGCAGTATTGATGCATAGTTCTCATGTATGATTCTTATGTTGCCCGCTGGTCATTTACTTCGCTTTGAATTTTATTGTCTCTGGAATCGTTCGTGTGGAGCTGTTATGGATACATAAACTAAAGTTATCTGATTGTATATAGCCTACAAATGCTTGTGCTCTCAGTAAAAAGTTTGGCCTAGGAAAATCCTAGAACTTCAGTTATTTTGGAAAGGAGGAAGCACTTTGGATGGACAGATTATCTGTATTTTGCCACCACTGCTGCATTGCATTGCCTTGTCATATAGTCCCTCCGTTCCATATTAAATGTTTACTGTTTAGTAAAACTTTGTACTAAATCAGCGACATTTGATATGGAACGGAGGGAGTACATATATAAAAATATACTCCCTCCGTCCCACAATATAAGAACGTTTTTTACACTACTACTGTTTGCTTCAAGCCTTGACTACTTTGTATGGAGATGTAATTTATATGTCAACAATACCTCTTTTCTTTTGTGAGGAAACAGTGCATTCCAGTACTACGTCATCGCCTCTTTGCACTATCGCTCGCCATCATCTTCTCCAACTCTAGCAAACCTCCGTATTCTCTAGTTAGTTTCCTCCAAAAGCAACCACTTCTGAGTTTGTTTTGATAGATTAAAAAAAATATTCAACACTGAAAATTCTTCGAAAAATGTTTCTAAAGTTAAAAAAATGGTCACAAGTTTTAAATTGTTCTCAAATTTTAAAACAGTTCACAAAATAAAATAGTATTACTGTGTAAAAAACACTCTTATATTATGGGACGGAGGGAGTACAATTTTAAAAAACATGAATTTGAAAAAACATGTTTTCTAAAAACTTCAAATTGAAAAATGTTATATTTGTAAAGTTCTCGAATTCAACAAAATGTTCTAGAATTCGATTTTTTAGTTAAAATGTTCTGAAATTCAAGAAATTTTCTTTAATAAAAAATATTATCAAATTTGTAAAAAGTATTGAATTAAAAAATGCTCTTAAATTTTTAGAAATGTGCTCAAAATTTAAATTTTAAATGTTTTCGAAATGATCGAATTAATTAAAATGTTCACTACCTTTTGTTCTCAAAATACTAAATATTTTTTATAATTTGTTTTTATAAATTAGGAAAATTATTTAAAAGGAAAAAGCTAAAAAGGGGTAAGGAAAAGGGAAAAGGAAGAAGATAAACCGTAAAAGTGAAAATAAAAAGGTAAAATAAACGAGTAAAAGAAGGTAGATAAAACAAAGAATCAAAATCTAAACGAAATACCAAGACTGAAAACCTCTGGAATGTTTCTAAAACCAAGAAAACCCGGGCAGAATATTTTACGCAGCGTTATATAATGGGCCGGCCCATTCATTAGCTCTGTGCAAATAGCATCACTTTGTCGCACAGAGCGGCGCTTAGGAAATGCCTAGTCTTGTGCCTTTCTTCCCTATTTTCTGCTGGGTTGGGCAGGCCAAGGTTCAATTTGGCCCCAACATAGCTCCGTCTCTGTTCTTGTTGTCTGTGTTTTTTAACACGGTACGCACGATGCTTATACATACGCATATGCACTTATCCTATGGACGCATGCACACACATCCTATCCATATCTTCCATTTAACTCAAATCGTTGGAAGGGCTAAAATAAATCCAAAAAAATGCGAGCACCAATGTAAGGTCTAGGACTTGAACCCTGATGAGCTGGGGATACTATTACCGTCTATCAATTTAGGGTGTGGTGAAGCTCTGATTGCTTGTCGAGACAAAAGGTACCATTACACAACAGGCCTGGTGATCATGAAACTTAGCAAGTTAGCAGGGGGCTGTACAACTTCACTTTACCCTTTTCACGGTTTTAGTTTAGCCTAGCTTTTTTCAATATGATTTTCCTGTTTCTTTTACATTCAGTTGCATGGCCCTTCTTACCTCTTTTCTGTTTGTCCTACGGGCACTTTTCTTTCTAAGCTCTTTTAAGATGGCCCCTCTTACCTCTAAGGAGGTGAGGAGGTAAGAGGACTATTGGATCACGTCCGTCCATTGATTGAGGGCACTTTGACCATGTAAATATCATTTAATAAGGAAAGTATTTTACGGAAAAGGAATAATTGAAAAATATCTGCTTCTCTTACAATCACGAATATGTTTCCTTATGTACGGGACGTGCACTAAAACAATTTTTTTTCTTTACGAGGCTATATTTCTTTTACAATACTCAACAATGTTTGGAACCGTTGATGTAAAAAAATCTTCAGACCATTTCGTATGATAAAAGCATTTATTTAATAATTTCACTTTTTGCAGGATGATAGTAGAAGAATAATACAATGAAGGTTTCATGTAAAATTATTTATCAAATTCTGTATTGAATATTATGTGTAGTGTTGTAAGCTCTTTATTAAATCTTGTACATGTTCAACCCAAAAAATAAACAGTGTATGTGTTATTGTTTCTACTTGATATGGAAGATAATAAAATTGACTCCATGGAAATTTGCTTTCATCCTTTGACTCTATTATTTGAAGCCACAAAAGATAATAGAAAGAAGAATAATCGAATCTGGGAAGGCCACTAATAAATTGCATTCTTTTATCCGAATTTATCTTTATGCTTCAATGAAAAAAAACATTGCATTCCTTTTTTTGGAATGAAATTATTTATCTCCTTTTTTTGTGGAGGGTCCAAAGTCTATATTACCCATAAGCAAACGTACTTTGCCTCTTACCTGCCAATAGGTAATAGTGGAAGTGCGTTATATCGACTAGAGGGGGGGGGGGGGGGGGGGGGTGAATAGGAGATTTTTATAAATTCGTCACTGAGGAATTACTGATTGAGGAATTTGCTAAGTGACGAACTACTTGCAGCGGAATAAATACTCAAATGCATGCGAAACATAGCAGTAGCATAGTCATCATGATGAAATGAAACATACACAGAGCATAAGTAGCGTGAACAGGATAAGCAAGCAGAAGATAAAGTGACTGAAGAATTTGAGATGAGGAAATTGAGAAAGTCTTCAGTCAAATTCTTCAAACAGTAACGATCAGATTCATCAACAAATACTTCGAGGAAATGAAGGGGTTGAGGAAATAGAACCAGGTGCTTGATGAAGACAGTGATAGTCGTACGTCTGGTTTGGAGCGGCTTGCTATTTAAACCAAAGGACACACAGTCCCAAGACACACAGTCCTTACCGTATTCTCCTTGAGCTAAGGTCACACAGACCTCGCCCAACACTCGTGGTAAGTCTTCAGGGTAGACTTCCAAACCCTCACAAACTCGGTCACCCGGCGATCCACAATTTACTGCTGGATGCTCTAGACCATGACGCCTAACCGTCTGGAAGATACACAGTCTTCAAAGGTAAAAAGCGTCGGTTCCACACAGGAACAATCTCTTCAGTGATGCTCAATCACTTTGGGTTTTGGTGGTTTGGGTTTTGGGTTTTTCCTCACTGATGATTTTCTCTCAAAGTCCTCGAGGAATGGGTTGCTCTCAAATGACAAGTGTCAAGTTCTCTCTCGGAGCAGCCAACCATCTATTGGTTGAGGGGGGCGGTTATTTATAGCCAGGGTGCAACCCGACATGATAAGACATAAATGCCCCCCAATGATATGACCGTTAGGTGGATAAAATATCTGGACAGCTGGCGCAAAGCACAGCAACGGTCGGAATTTAAACTGTCAAATTCCTCAGGGCTTATCATATTCCTCACTTGTAGGCAATTCGCACTGGCGAAATCCTAACTCCTCAGTCAGACCAATTTCCTCAGAGACCTGAAGAACATCGTCTCTTTCACCGAAGAACTTGACTGAACTGCAAGAGATTTCCAATGGCTTCACTCGAAGGATTGGGTTGTGTTCAGGCTTTTTGAGTTGAGCATCAGATGGAAATTTTTCCTTAGTATTTCCTCGCCCCCTTTAACAGTACGATGTTTCCTATGACTCAAAGAAAAGGAAATGAAACTGCGAAAACAAAAGTTTTCACGCTTCATAGTCCTCGTTAATATCTTCAAGGTCACACCGAATTCTTCAACTTCAAAGTCTTTAGGGAATACCAAAGTCTTCAGCAAAGTCTTCAGCTGAAGACATTCATTTTTAGGGGTCGATATTCTTCGAATATACCAAACTCCTTATCGACTTATAGAGCCTGTGTACACTCACAAACATATTAGTCCCTTAACCTATAAGTCTTCAATACACCAAAATCACTAAGGGGCACTAAGATGCACTTACAATCTCCCCCTTTTTGGTGATTGATGACAAATAGGTTAAGTTTTCAACGGGGATAAACATATGAAGTGTAAGTACTGAGTTTGAGGAATTTGATTGCAAGATATAGAGGAACTCCCCCTGAAGGTGTGCATATTTGAGGAATTTGCTTTGGACTGCAAATGCACATGGCAGGATAAAGTCTTGGAGATCTCCCCCTATATCTTGTAATCCATACACGCAATTTATATATATCATGAGGAAATTGAAATGCATGATGGAAAATGATGTCTGACGAAATTCAGCATGCGTGCATTAAGGTACTTGAGGAAATAAGCATGTGGAAAGCAGTTTAAAAGTATCAGACCACCATCGGACTTAAGTTTACAACTCAATCAACAAACACTTTAGAAGAGCGAGAGTTGAAACTTAAACAAAAAACAGCCCATATATAGACCCGCTTGAAGACTAACTCAAATTTCTCCCCATTTGTCATCAAGTGACCAAAAGGGACGAAATTGAGGACTAACGCCCCTGAAGAATTTCATCTTGAAGGTGGTGGAGGAGCGCCAACGTTGTCGGGGTTGGTTGGTGGGGTAGGACCTTGAGCAGTGTCTTCAATATCCTCAGTTTCATCTGTTACATGCGATGAAGAAAATGAACTTGTGACGAGCAGAGGGACTTTGACCTTCTTGAATTTCTTCTCTGGAAGATGAGCCCACTCAAAGTTCTGCTAAAATTCCATCTCATTGAGTTCTTGAGGAGTCTTGAAATGTGAGAGGATGGCCCCGGTGCGGTTGGGGATTTCATGCACATAGTAATGATTCTTCCTCACTGAGTTCTGCGTCACAGTCATGTTCTGAAGAATTGATTTGAACTGACGCTTGGCCCACTTGTGATTATGATCGACCTTCTGATGAAGACTTAGAAGAAGCTCACGATCAGTCATCACTCGAGGGGCAGAAGCTCGAGGATTTTGAGCTGAGGCTTTTGCAGCAGAATCTTGTGTGGCAGAGTCATCATTGGTGGAGTAAGATGCAGCCTTGCGAAACTGACCATCCAATGGACAAGTGCCTTCATCAATTACAGCGTTGCCTTTTCCTTCAACTGAAGAAAATGTCTTCTTGAGGACTTCAATTGGAGGCAGGAAACTGAAGTGATTCTGAAAGTCAGCCTTGAATGGAATTGAAGACCTTGATCTGATGAATTTCATGATCCAGGGAGCATAAGGCTTCAACTCGAATGGTGACACTGCAATATTTGCCAAAGTCCTCATGAAGAAATCGTGATAGTTGACGGAAATCCCATGAATGATGTTGAACAGCGGATTTTTCATGATGCCAACAACTTCTTCTTCTTCAGAGTTGCAGCCTTTGATAGGACTGAGGGTTTTGGTCAATATGCGATAAATGGTCTTGGGCACATATAACAAATTCTTCACTAAGAAGGTGGTCCTTGAAGGTTTTCCTGGTGCCAAAGGCTTCATTAGCACTTGCATCATGTGATTTGGCAGTTCAGGTTCATCATAGATGCATCTTGCTCCTTCTGAAGGAATTGGAATTGGGACACAGCGAAGCAATTCAGTTGCTGGAGCAGTGTAGCGAGTGTTTCCAGACATCCAATCCAAGATCCATGTGTTAACATCAGTAGCTTCACCAGAGATGTGCAGGGTTGCATAGAATTGAAGAATTAGCTCTTCATTCCAATCGCAGACATCGGCACAGAATGGAAGAAGTCCAACGTCATGAAGAACTGTAAGCACTGGAGTGAAGCATGGGATGGATTCCATATCCACATGAGGAATTTGATGATGCTGAAAGAATTTGTCCTTGTCAAACAACATAGCAGCATAGAAGTTCATCTGAGATGGACTCCAGAACCTTGAGCGACCAACTCTTGCTGAGTCATAAGGATTTGGTCCAGTGAAGAATTTGTGCTCATTGAAGAAATTTTCCTTGATGAATTTGGGGCGCTTTGAGCCTTTGAATGGCAGCTTGGGCTTAGGTTGAAGATTTGGCTTGAAGCGGCCCACAATCTCCTTTGGCATAACAACAGTTTCTTCAGATTGAGGAATATGTGCAGCAGTCTCCTTAGGCACATTCTGGACAGGAATTTCTTCAGCTGATGCAGCTGGAATTTCTTCAGGAACCGTCAGGAGGGGAGTGGACAGACCATTAGACCCTGTTTGAATTTCTTCAGTCGGGATAGGAGACTGAGGAATCTGAGTGAGAGGAGTGGTCATTGGTGAATTTGGGTGTGCTGCTTCCCAAAATTCATCATTGATGACTGGAGTGGTAGATCCAATGTCCACATCCTCATCCATTTCTTCAGCACCGGCCTCTTCAGCAGTCAACTGAGGCTGGGGTGATGACACGAGAGGGGTTGAAACATTTGCATCCACCTCTATTTCTTCATCAATCTGCTCTGAGGAAGCAGCAGACTGAGTTTCTTCATCGTCCTCAGGAATCACATATTCTTCTCCAAAAGGAACAATTTCATATGAAGGGACTGAAGAAATTGGAGTAGCATCAATTGGTTCGTCTGAGGAACTTGGCAAAGTCCTCACTTTCTTGGGAGCTGAGGAATCTGTAGATGGTGATGCTTTCCTTTTCAGAGCAGCTGCCTTTTCCGCAGCCTTGGTTTTCTTCGCTTCTGATGCAGAAGAAAGTGTGACTTTCTTCACCTTTGATGATTTTGCTGGGGGGGCATTGGGTGAAGAGGGAGCAGTTTCTTCAGGCACGACTGATGCAGTCGCCCTGACAGTTTCTTCAGGTGCAACAGTTTCTTCAGCTGGCCTATTAATTTCATCAGGCGCAACATTGGGAGTTGCCCTGAGAATTTCTTCTGCAGCATGAATTTCTTTAGCTGCACTTGCAGTTTCTTCAGCAAGCTGAGCAGAGGAGCTAGCCTGAGGAATTTGTGGTTGCTATCTAGCTGCAACCCTTGATTTGTGGTCCTTGATGGCTTTGTCAGCCAGTTTGACGAATCTGACCTTGGCGCCTTTCCAGTCTGCATAGTAACTGTCAAATTCATCACTGAGGCCTTTGATGTCCCTTTGGACAGAGACAAGTTGATCAGGCATCAGATTAAGAACATTGTTCTTCATGAGGCGCTCTTTCTTGTACTGAGCCTTCTTGGCCTTTCTGGCTTTTTCATACTTCCATTTTTCCTCACCAATGAAAGCTGTGAGGACATGTCTAGGACCGGGAGGCAGATTCAAATCATCAATTGGAGTATTAGGGTCCTGGTGCCAAATGTCGATGAAGTTGAGCACAGTCTTTGGATCCAGCAGGAGAGGAATTGAAGTGCCCTTGGCTTGAGCCACTCTTTCTTGCTTATTCCTCACAATGGCAGCAAGTTCTTCATCATCTGCATAGTCATCCTCAGATTCTGAGGAAATTTGAAAGACTACTTGCTTCTTGTGAGGACTTGGCCTCTTGCCTCGTCCTACTGTTGTCTTCACTTTCAGCAAAGTGGGACTGCTTGAGGAATGTGCTTGGACAGATGAAGTTGCAGATGCCCCTGAAGCAATTGAAAAACCTGTAGTCCTCTGACAGGATGCAAGATGCACTGGTGTTGAGGACTTGGTAGCAGCTGTTGAAGATTGTGCATCTACCGAGGGCATTGCAGGAGCTTTTGAGGATTTTGTTGTAGGCACTTGTTGTGAAGAACTTGGAGCAGAAGACTTTGGTGCTGAGGATTTGGCAGTGGATTTCTTCACCACTGATTTCTTTGGAGCAGGTGCACTAGTAGAGGCAGCAGCAGCAGCAGAGTCCACATTGAATTGCCTCACAGCTTCTTTAGAAATCCTTTGAAGCTTTTTCTGATATTTTGCCCATTCTTCAGGAAAATCCTCACCTCTCATGAGGCTAGTGGGATTTGCAGCCTAGTTATTTGCCAATGGAGGTCTTCGGCAAGGAGGTTTTATGGCAAATTTCTTCATGTATTTAGGAGTGACATAACGATATTCTCTCCATTCCTTCATCCATCTCCTTTCAATCTTTTGAACGCGAATTTTGCGCTTCTCTCTGGTTTCTTTCCCATAGATTTCTTCATCAGGTGTGCAATACTCAGGATAGATATCCTCAGGGATCTTAAATGCAGTGTTGGATGCAGGTATCTTTCCTCCTTTCTGAGGTCTTTTCCCATCTGCCATTTTCTTCAGCTGAGGATTATGAACTGTTAAAGTTTCTGACGAAGTATGCATCTTTTCTTCAAGGAACGCTGCAAATGAGTTAAGTTGATGAGAACCTAGAGATTCATCAGCTGACATTAGTACCTGTGAATAGAGTATAGGTGCGAAGAATTTGAAGAGGTCATATGCATTCTCAGAAATTTTTGCAAAAGTATCAAGTTTGAGGAATTTGACCATAGATGCCTTGAAGAATTTCACTAAGTGTTCTTGACTTAGGTTCCAGAGTTGTGTAGATTTGAAGATCCACACAATTGAGGAATCTCGAAGAAAATCATAACTTAGCGAAATAAATCAAGAGAAGGAGTTTGTTTGGAGCTTTAGAGATGGATTGCTGAAGAATAACACCTTTTGAGGATTTTGTGAAAATCATCAGGATAAAAAATGGCAATAAAACTAGATTTTATTTACCGTAATGCTATGAACATGACGAACAGAGAAGTGAAGTGGAGGAGTTCGTCAGTCCTGATCTCCCACGCCCTAGCTTGGCAGAGGGAGACAGCTATAGCGGCGGTGGAGTGAAGACTTCCGCCGCCGATGTGAGTACGACGACGGCGAGGTCGAGGTAGTGAAGCTCTTCCTCTCCAGCAACGACGAGGTTAGCGACAGCGCTAGGTCTGGAGCTCGGGAGAGATGGGAGTGAGGAGTAACCCGAGCTAGAGGAAGGGAGGGGGTATTTATAGCGGCGGTAAAAACCAACTGGTCCGAAGATTTTGGACCAGTATACCCCTAACCCTTGCTATCCACGCGACATGTGTCACCCACGTACTGTGTAGTGGAGATAGTGGGTGATCATGGGTTATCCAGTCGTGGGAATCTGAACGGTTTGAGCGGCAATCGCCAAAAATTGAGATTGAATATTTTAAAGTTTTCGTTCGCAAATTCTTCAGCTGACAAGGACTCAGTGAAGACTTTGAACGGGTTTCAAAGTAGAACGTACATGAAGAATTTGTGAACAGTCTGGGTTGAGTTTAGCATAGAGGGGGAACGGGTCCGATCACATTCACTTAGAAGAAAATCAACTTGAAGAAATAGCTATAAGTGAATGCTGTTGAGGACATTGAAAAACTCTATATATATATATATATATATATATATATATAGTCAATGAAGAAAAACTCATGTGAGGAACATCAGTTGACAAGTTTGAAGAATTTGAAATTTTGAGGAATTTGCAAACTTGAAGAATTTGCAAAATGATGAAAAACTCAAACTTGAAGAATTTCAACTGTTGTTGGTGGCGTTACCCACCGTATAAGAATGATGATTTCAGACACCGCGTACAATTGTCGTAGGGTTCTGAGAAACAAATTCTTCATTAATTTCTTCACACTTAGAGTGTTAGTCTTCATTGATTGAAGAAAAACGTTACTTCGTGTGTTGCACATCAAAGTCATCAATTTTGCATAAGTGTTAGGATATGTGTGTCCTTTCAAAGAACATTCGAAGATTCTAAGATATTTAGCTCACACCGCAACTTGCAAAATCTCTTCTCATCCAAGGGCTTTGTGAAGATATCAGCCAGTTGTTCTTCAGTCTTCACGTGGTCGAGGAAGATATCGCCCTTCATCACATGGTCACGAAGAAAATGATGACGAATCTGGATGTGCTTGGTCTTTGAGTGCTGAACTGGATTGTGAGCAATCTTGATGGCACTCTCATTGTCGCAGTAGAGAGGGACATTCTTCACGTTGATGCCGTAGTCCTTGAGGGTTTGCTTCATCCATAGCAATTGAGCACAACAAGAACCAGTTGAGGGAGTCCTGGTTTAAGGGGTCCTCGGATAACCGACCTGTTTCTCATGGGCCGGACTATACGGGCCACTGGATGAGCATTAGAAGATCAGGGGCCCGGTCGCCAAGGTGGAAGTTTCAAGGAGCCATGGCGTGTCCTCCAAGATGTCGATAGTAGATAGGCATGTTTTTTCCCTTTGATGTGCAACCGACTATGTGTAAACCCTAGGTACCCTCGGCGTCTATATAAGCCGGAGGGTTTTAGATTGTAGGACAACAGAACTCATCTAGGGTTTTAGCTACTTGATCTCGAGGTAGATCAACTCTGTAATCCTCATACCATCAATATAATCAAGTAGGACGTAGGGTATTACCTCCATAGGAGGGCCCGAACCTGGGTAAAACCTTGTCCCCTTCGTCTCTTGTTACCATCGATCCAAGTCTCACAGCTCGGGACCCCCTACCCGAGATCCGCCGGTTTTGACACCGACATTGTGTTGGAAATATGCCCTAGAGGCAATAATAAATTGGTTATTATTATATTTCCTTGTTCCTAATAATCGTTTATTATCCATGCTATAATTGTATTGATTGGAAACTCAAATACATGTGTGGGTACATAGACAACACTATGTCCCTAGTATGCCTCTAATAGACTAGCTCGTTGATCAAAGATGGTCAAGGTTTCCTAGCCATAGACATGAGATGTCATTTGATAACGAGATCACATCATTAGGAGAATGATGTGATGGACAAGACCCAAACTATAAACATAGCATATGATCATGTCAGTTTATTCCTATAGTTTTCTGCATGTCAAGTATCTGTTCCTATGACCATGAGATCATGCAACTCACGGACACCGGAGGAATACCTTGTGTGTATCAAACGTCACAACGTAACTGGGTGACTATAAAGATGCTCTATAGGTATCTCCGAGGGTGTCTGTTGAGTGGGCATGGATCAAGACTGGGATTTGTTACTCCGTGTGACGGAGAGGTATCTCAGGGCCCACTCGGTAATACAACATCACAATAAGCCTTGCAAGCAATGTGACTAAGTGTTAGCCACGGGATCTTGTATTACAGAACGAGTAAAGAGACTTGCCGGTAACGTGATTGAACTAGGTATAGAGATACCGACGATCGAATCTCGGGCAAGTAACATACCGAAGAACAAAGGGAACAGCGTACGGGATTAACTGAATCCTTGACATAGAGGTTCAACCGATAAAGATCTTCGTAGAATATGTAGGAACCAATATGGGCATCCAGGTCCCGCTATTGGTTATTGACCGTAGAGGTGTCTTGGTCATGTCTACATAGTTCTCGAACCCGCAGGGTCTGCACACTTAAGGTTCGGTGACGTTTCGGTATAGTAGAGTTATGTATGGTGGTGACCGAAGGTTGTTCGGAGTCCCGGATGAGATCCTGGACGTCACGAGGAGCTCCGGAATGGTCCGGAGGTAAAGATTGATATATAGGAAGTACTGTTTTGGTCACCGGAAAAGTTTTGGGTATTTCGATAGTGTACCGGGAGTGTCGGGAGGGGTACCGGGGACCATCGGGAGGGGTGTCTCGACCCAAAGGACCTCATGGGCTGTGGGAGGAGTCAAACCAGCCCCTAGTGGGCTGGCCTAACCCCCCCACTAAGGCCCATGTGGCTTTGGGTGGAAAAAATCCAAAGGAGGAAAGGTGGAAAGCGTTTCCAAGTGGAGAGGAGGAATCCTACTCCTAATAGGATTGGAGTAGGACTCCTCCACCTCCAATTTTGGCCAAACCTTGAGGGTTTGAGGCTGCCTCCTCCCCTCCCTCCCTCCTATATATACTAGAGGATTTAGAGGGAAGAGCTAACCCTAATTGCCACGTGCTCCCTCTACTTCATCTAGATCGGTTTCTCCTCTAGTCTAGTTTCAGCGGTGCTTAGGCGAAGCCCTGCCGGAATTGTTCCACCACCATCACCGCCGCGCCGTCACGCCGCCGGAGAACTCTTCTACCTCTCCGCTCCCTCTTGCTGGATCAAGAAGGCGGAGATCGTCATCGAGCTGTACGTGTGCTGAACGCGGAGGTGCCGTCCGTTCGGCGCTAGATCGGAAGGACCGTGATCAGGATCGCGAGACGATTTGTGATTTGATCGCGGGACGGATCGTGATGGGATCGCGGGACGGATCGAGATTGGATTACGAGATGGATCGTGATGGGATCGCGCGACGCTCGGCGATTTGGATCGCGAAGACGTTCGACTACATCAACCGCGTTTCTTAGCGCTTCCCGCTTAGCGATCTACAAGGGTATGTAGATCCACTCTCCCTCTCGTAAATGCTCATTACCATGGATAGATCTTGCGTGTGCGTAGGAAATTTTTTGTTTCCCATGCAACGTTCCCCAACAGTGGCATCATGAGCTAGGTCTATGTGTAGATGAGATCTCGAGTAGAACACAAAGGAGTTTGTGGGCGTTGATATTCAGATTGCTTCCTCCCTTGGTCTTTTCTTGATTCGGCGGTATTGTGGGATGAAGCGGCCCGGACCAACATTACTCGTACGCTTACGAGAGACCGGTTCCATCAACTGACATGTAACTTCGTTGCATAAAGATGGCTGGCGGGTGTCTGTTTCTCCCACTTTAGTCGGATCGGATTTGACAAAGGCGGTCCTTGAGAAGGTTGAATAGCAATTTTTGTATCACCGTTGTGGTTTTTGCGTAGGTAAGAATTGTTCTTGCTAGATACCCGTAGCAGCCACGTAAAACTTGCAACAACAATTAGAGGACGTCTAACTTGTTTTTGCAGGGTATGTTGTGATGTGATATGGCCAATTACATGATGAGATATATGTGATGTATGAGATGATCATGTATTGTATAGAATATCACGACTTGCATGTCGATGAGTACGGCAACCGGCAGGAGCCATAGAGTTGTCTTTAATTATTTTCGTCGTTTTTTGCTTTACTTTATCGCTATGAGTTAGCAACAGTCGTGGAAGCAACAGTCGGCGCGACAACCTCATGGCGACACATTGATGGAGATCAAGATGATGGAGATCATGGTGTTATTCCGGTGACGATGGAGATCATGCCGGTGCTTGGGAGATGGAGATCAAAAGCACAAGTTCATGGCCATATCATGTCACTTATGATTTGCATGTGATGTTAATCCTTTTATGCACCTTGTTTTGCTTAGGACGACGGTAGCATTATAAGGTGATCCCTCACTTAAATTTCAAGATAAAATTGTGTTCTCCCCAAGTGTGCACCGTTGCGAAAGTTCGTCGTTTCGAGACACCACGTGATGATCGGGTGTGATAGACTCTACGTTCGCATACAACGGGTGCAAGCCAGTGTTGCACGTGCGGAACACTCGGGTTAAACTTGACGAGCCTAGCATGTACAGACATGGCCTCGGAACACAAGAGACCGAAAGGTCGAACATGAGTCATATAGTAGATATGATCAACATGAAGATGTTCACCATTGAAACCACCTCAACTCACGTGATGATCGGACTTGAGTTGGTTGATTTGGATCATGTGACACTCGAATGACCGGAGGGATGTCAATTTGAGTGGGAGTTTTTAAGTAATATGATTAACTAAACTCATTATCATGAACATAGTCAAAATGTCTTTGCAAATTATGTTGTAGATTACTAGCTCGCGCTGTAGCTCCCTTGAATTTTTATATGTTCCTAGAGAAATAGAGTTGAAAGATGATGGTAGCAATAATGCGGACTGGGTCCGTGATCTGAGGATTGTCCTCATTGCTGCACAAAAGGCTTATGTCCTTAATGCACCGCTCGGTGCGCCACCCCCTCAAGCGTCGTCTGTAGATGTTGTGAACATCTGACATGCACGTTCTGATGACTACTTGATAGTTCAGTGCGTTATGCATTACGGCTTAGAATTGAGGCTCCAAAACGTTTTGAACGTCACGGAACATATGAGATGTTCTAAGAGCTGAAATTGGGATCTCAGGCTCGTGCCCGTGTTGAGAGGTATGAGACCTCCAACAAGATTCTTTGCCTGCAAGATGAAGGAGAATAGCTCAATCGGTGAGCATGTGCTCAGATTGTCTGGGTGCTACAATCACTTGAATCGAGTGGGAGTTGATCTTCCAGATAAGATAGTGATTGATATAGTTCTCCAAGTCACTGTCACTAAGCTACTAGAGCCTCGTGATGAACTATAAAATGCTAGGGATAGAAATAATGATCCCTGAGCTATTCGCGATGTTTGACACCGCGAAGGTAGAAATCAAGAAGGAGCATCAAGTGTTGATGGTTAGTGAAACCACTAGTTTCGAGAAGGGCAAGGGCTAGGAGGGAAACTTCATGGATGGCAAGTCAGTTGCTGCTCCAGTGAAGAAACCCAAGGTTGAACCCAAACCCGAGACTAAGTGCTTCTATTATGAGGAGAACGGTCGCTGAAGCGGAACAACCCTAGATACTTGGTAGATAAGAAGGCTGGCAACGACGATAGAAGTATATTTGATATACATGTGTACCTTGCTAGTACTCCTAGTAGCACCTGGGTATTGGATACCGGTTCGGTTGCTAAATGTTAGTAACTCGAAATAAAAGCTACGGAATAAACGGAGGCTAGCTAAGGGTGAGGTGACGATGAGTGTTGGAAGTGTTTCCAAGGTTGATGTGATCACCATCGCACGCTCTCTCTACCTTCGGGATTAGTGATGAACCTAAATAAATGTTATTTGGTGTTTGCGTTGAGCATGAACGTGATTAGATCATGTTTATTGCAATACGGTTATTCATTCAAGTTAGAGAATAATGGTTATTCTGTTTACATGAATAATATCTTCAATGGTCATGCACCCAATGAGAATGGTTTATTGAATCTTGATCGTAGTGATACACATGTTCATAATATTGATGCCAAAAGATACAAAGTTAATAATGATAGTACCACATACTTGTGGCACTGCCGCTAAATGTCATATTGGTGTAAAACGCATGAAGAAACACCATGCTGATGGATCTTTGGACTTATTCGATTTCGAATCGGTTGAGACATGCGGACCATGCCTCATGGGCAAGATGACTAAGACCCCGTTTTCCGGTATGATGGAGCGGCAAGTGACTTATTGGAAATGATACATGTTGATGTATTCGGTCCAATGAGTGTTGTAGCGTGCGGTGGATATCATTATTTTCCTACCTTCACTGATGATTTGAGTAGATATGGGGATATTTACTTAATGAAACACAAGTCTGAAACATTTGAAAAGTTCAAACAAATTCAGAGTGAAGTTTGAGATCATCGTGACAAGAAGATAAAATATCTACGATATGATCGTAGAGGTAAATATCTGAGTTACGAGTTTGGTATACAACTTAAGACAATGTGGAAGTTGTTTCACAACTCACGCCACCTGGAACACCATAGTGTGATGGTGTGTCCGAAAGTCGTAGTTGTGCTCTATTGGATATGGTGCGTACTATGATGTCTCTTATCGATTTGCCACTATCGTTTTGGGGTTATGCATTAGAGACAACTACATTCACTTTAAAAAGGGGCACCATCTAAGTCCGTTGAGATGACACCGTATGAATTTTGGTTTGGCAGAAACCTAAGCTGTCATTTCTTAATGTTTGGGGCTGCGACACTTATGTGGAAAAGGTTTTCAACCTGATGAGCTCGAACCCAAAGCGGACAAATGCATCTTCATAGAATACCCTAACGTAACAGTTGGATAAACCTTCTATCTCAGATCCAAGGACAAAGTGTTTGTTGCTAAAATGGGTCCTTTCTCGAGAAAGAGTTTCTCTCGAAAGAATTGAGTGGGAGGAAGATAGAACTTGATGAGGTTGTTGAACCTTTGTTTCAACCAGAGAGTAGCGCAGCGCAGAAAGTTGTTTCTGTGGAGCCTACATTAGTTGAAGAGGAAGTTAATGATGATGATCATAAAGCTTCGGATCAAGTTACTATCGAACCTCGTAGG
This sequence comes from Elymus sibiricus, assembly GCA_039707655.1. Taxonomy (NCBI): domain Eukaryota; kingdom Viridiplantae; phylum Streptophyta; class Magnoliopsida; order Poales; family Poaceae; genus Elymus; species Elymus sibiricus. Next base: position 503,402,804 of record CM077665.1, read on the forward strand.
TCGACAAGGATGCGTACTGCTCCTGAGTGGTACGACAACCCTGTCTTAGAGGTCATGTTGTTGGACAACGATGAACCTACGAGCTATGGAGAAGCGATGATGGGCCCGGATTCCAAGAAATGGTTAGAGGCCATGCAATCCGAGATGGGATCCATGTAAGAAAACAAAGTATGGGCTTTGGAAGTATTACCTGAAGGGTGAAAGGCCATTCAGAACAAATGGATCTTTAAAAGGAAGACGGACGCGGACGGTAATGTCACCGTCTATAAAGCTCGACTTGTGGCAAAGGGTTTTTCACAAGTTCAAGGAGTTGACTACGATGAGACTTTCTCACCCGTAGCGATGCTAAAGTCTGTTGGAATTATGTTAGCAGTTGCTGCATTTTTCGATTATGAAATCTGGCAGATGGATGTCAAAACAGAGTTTCCTTAACGGTTTCCGTGAGGAAAGGTTGTATGTGATACAACTGGAAGGTTTTGTCAGTCCTAAGGATGCTAAAATGTATGCAAACTCCAGCGATCCTTCTATGGACTGGAGCAAGCATCTCGGAGTTGGAATATACGCTTTGATGAGGTGATCAAAGTTTTGAGTCTATACAAAGTTTATGAGAAACTTGTATTTACAATAAAGTGAGTGGGAGCACTATAGAATTTCTGATAAGTATATGTGGATGACATATTGTTGATCAGAAATGATGTAGAATTTCTGGAAAGCATAAAGGGTTGTTTGAAAAGGAGTTTTTCAAAGGAAAACCTGGAAAGAAGCTACTTAAATGTTGGGCATCAGGATCTATAGAGATAGATCAAGACGTCTGATAAGACTTTCAATGAGTACATACCTTGACAAGATTTTGAAAGAGTTCAAAATGGATCACTCAAAGAAAGAGTTCTTGCCTGATTTGTAAGGCGTGGAATTGAGTGAGACTCAAAGCTCGACCACGGCAGAAGAAAGAGAAAGGACGAAGGTCGTCCCCTATGCCTTATCCATAGGCTCTGTATAGTATGCCATGCTATGTACCGCACCTGTGTGTGCCTTGCCATGAGTCTGTCAAGGGGTACAAGAGTGATCCAGGAGTGGACCACTGGACAGCGGTCAAGATTATCCTTAGTAACTAGAGGACTAAGGAAATATTTCTCGATTATGGAGGTGATAAATAGTTTGTCGTAAAGGGTTACGTCGATGCAAGCTTTAACACCAATCCGGATGACTCTGAGTAGCAATCCGGATACGTATAATGGAGCAGCCATTTGGAATAGCTCCAAGTGGATTGTGGTAGCAGTGTCTACAGTATGACATAGAGATTTGCAAAGTACACACGGATCTGAATGTCGCAGACCCGTTGACTAAATACCTCTCTCACATGCAAAGCATGATCGAACCCCAGAACTCATTGGGTGTTAGATTCATAACAATGTAAAACACATGGTGATGTGAACTAGATTATTGACTCTAGTGCAAGTGGGAGACTGTTGGAAATATGCCCTAGAGGCAATAATAATTTGGTTATTATTATATTTCCTTGTTCGTGATAATCGTTTATTATCCATGCTATAATTGTATTGATTGGAAACTCAAATACATGTGTGGGTACATAGACAACACTGTGTCCCTAGTATGCCTCTAATAGACTAGCTCGTTGATCAAAGATGGTCAAGGTTTCCTAGCCATAGACATGAGATGTCATTTGATAACGGGATCACATCATTAGGAGAATGATGTGATGGACAAGATCCAAACTATAAACTTAGCATATGATCATGTCAGTTTATTGCTATAGTTTTCTGCATGTCAAGTATCTGTTCCTATGACCATGAGATCATGCAACTCACTGACACCGGAGGAATACCTTGTGTGTATCAAACATCATAACGTAACTGGGTGACTATAAAGATGCTCTACAGGTATCTCCGAGGGTGTCTGTTGAGTGGGCATGGATCAAGACTGGGATTTGTTACTCCGTGTGACGGAGAGGTATCTCAGGGCCCACTCGGTAATACAACATCAGAATAAGCCTTGCAAGCAATGTGACTAAGTGTTAGCCACGGGATCTTGTATTACAGAACGAGTAAAGAGACTTGCTGGTAACGAGATTGAACTAGGTATAGAGATACCGACGATCGAATCTCGGGCAAGTAACATACCGAAGAACAAAGGGAACAGCGTACGGGATTAACTGAATCCATGACATAGAGGTTCAACCGATAAAGATCTTTGTAGAATATGTAGGAACCAATATGGGCATCCAGGTCCCGCTATTGGTTATTGACCGTAGAGGTGTCTTGGTCATGTCTACATAGTTCTCGAACCCGCAGGGTCTGCACACTTAAGGTTCGGTGACGTTTTGGTATAGTAGAGTTATGTATGGTGGTGACCGAAGGTTGTTCGGAGTCCCGGATGAGATCCTGGACGTCACGAGGAGCTCCGGAATGGTCCGGAGGTAAAGATTGATATATAGGAAGTCCTGTTTTGGTCACCGGAAAAGTTTCGGGTATTTCGGTAGTGTACCGGGAGTGCCGGGAGGGGTACCGGGGACCATCGGGAGTGGTGTCTCGACCCAAAGGACCTCATGGGCTGTGGGAGGAGTCAAACCAGCCCCTAGTGGGCTGGCCTAACCCCCCCACTAAGGCCCATGTGGCTTTGAGTGGAAAAAATCCAAAGGAGGAAAGGTGGAAAGGGTTTCCAAGTGGAGAGGAGGAATCCTACTCCTAATAGGATTGGAGTAGGACTCCTCCACCTCCAATTTCGGCCAAACCTTGAGGGTTTGAGGCTGCCTCCTCCCCTCCCCCCTCCTATATATACTAGAGGATTTAGAGGGAAGAGCTAACCCTAATTGCCACGTGCTCCCTCTACTTCATCTAGATCGGTTTCTCCTCTAGTCTAGTTTCAGCGGTGCTTAGGCGAAGCCCTGGTCGAATTGTTCCACCACCATCGCCGCCGCGCCGTCGCGCCGCCGGAGAACTCTTCTTCCTCTCCGCTCCCTCTTTCTAGATCAAGAAGGCGGAGATTTTCATCGAGCTGTACGTGTGCTGAACGCGGAGGTGCCGTCCGTTCGGCGCTAGATCGGAAGGACCGTGATCAGGATCGCGAGACGATTCGTGATTTGATCGCGGGACGGATCGTGATGGGATCGCGGGACGGATCGAGATTGGATCACGAGATGGATCGTGATGGGATCGCGCGACGCTCGGCGATTTGGATCGCGAAGACGTTCGACTACATCAACCGCGTTTCTTAACTCTTCCTGCTTAGCGATCTACAACGGTATGTAGATCCAGTCTCCCTCTCGTAAATGCTCATCACCATGGATAGATCTTGCGTGTGCGTAGGAAATTTTTTGTTTCCCATGCAACGTTCCTTAAAACATTGGTGCTTTCATTGAGAGTTCTGCTGTGATCGCCAGAAGGAATCGATGGCTCGCCTAGTCACAAGCAATGAGATCTGCACTCAGGGGACTCTCGCCCCGAGTCAGATCCCTGCAAGCGGTGACGTCTCGTCGCACGCTTGCCCGATCAGCCACCTAGGTCCGATCGGAAACTTTCCCCCCGATCAAGGAATCAGGTTCGGAACCTTAGAGTTCGTCGCTGATTCACGGGGAGAACTCGTCTTGGTGGAACCCTTGACCCCTACGGAGGAGCCCTCATATCCCGACGCCTCGACGCCGAAGGCATCGGGCCCCACCTCCTCTGGGCCACCCAGTCCGGTCGTTGTGACCGGATCTACCATGGTTGAACAGAATCCGGGATCGCTCTCGCACGACTCCGGAACTGCGACGCCACATACCGACCCCACTCGCTTTAGCGACGTGCATCCTACCATCGCCTCGTTTCTCAACGAGTTATTTGACCAGATGGAGACCATGCGTATGGCCGATGACCAGATCCCGGTCTATGACCGGCTCGGGCTTAAACCCGACAGTAGGGAAATTCGCGTCCCCACGGTCACCCACCTTGTCGCCACCGTAGAGTGTCCGGCCGGGGGCTCGTCCCCCCAGCAACCGGAATTAAAAACGGTTTATACCCCAGTCTCCGACCACCGAGACCCCACCTACAACCCAGACTCAGGAGTTCGCTCCGGAGATAGACCGGAATTGGTCCCTGATCTCTCACACAGTTCGGAGTCCGTGACTCCGAACTCCCACCGTGGCGTGGAGTCTAATCTTTCCCCACCCACCTCCCAAGCCGATCATTCAAGCATCGCAGCAGACCCCAAGTCTTCAGACTTACGGGACATTAAACAGTTACCAGGAGAGTCGGTTCATCATTACTGGGCCAGACTCCTCCTCGCCAAAAACAAAGTACGGGGCCTCAGTGATCAAGAGATAATGGCAACCTTCATTCACAACTGCCATGACAAAGGAATTCTCAATGCCCTGGCGCGGCGGCACATTCGTGACTTCGCCGAGCTGACGGTTTTGGTACAGAAGTATTGTGCCATGGAAAGCGCTTGGCAAGCCGAGCGGCTGTTTTCCGAACCAACCTTTACCGAATACCCTAGAGGAGATCGGCAAAAAAGGATACCTCCAAAGCAGCCAGCCAAACTCGAGCCCGCCAAAAAGAGAAACAGGCCCCTTCTAGGGGACAGTACCATCCTAGATGGACTACTGGATAGACCTTGCCCTATACATTCCGTATTGCTGAACACAGCTCCGACTCACAGCCTTCGAGCTTGCTGGGTCGTCAGGCAGATCGCGAAAAGCGGTGAATCCATTCTTGAGGCACCACCGACGAACAGGCGTTCTACAGCGCTGTCAGAATATAACGCCGAAGTCCTGACGATCTACGAAACGTTCCCTTCGAGGAACAGGAGGAAAAGAGCTCTTAAAGAACTCGAACAGGTATATCATGTGGCAGCAACAAGTGCATGGGCAGACATACCCATTACCTTCGGAGATCCTGACCGACCAGCCATTCTTCCCGGTCATTCACCGGCCGCACTAGTCTTGAACCCCATCATTGATGGCTTCAGGTTACACAAGGTGCTAATGGATGGCGGCAGTGGTTTAAACCTAATCTACGAAGATACTCTAGAAAAAATGCAGTTCGACCGATCTCGCATCGAGCATAGCAATACAACTTTCTGTGGAATAATCCCGGGGAAGGAGGCCCGATGTTTAGGACGTATCACCCTGGACGTAGTGTTCGGCACGCCCGACAACTACCGCTTCGAAGAACTCCTCTTCCGTATCGTGCCCTTCCCCAGCGGCTACCACGCCTTATTGGGACGTGACGCCTTCACAAAATTCCAGGCTATACCACATTACGGGTATATGAAACTTAAGATGCCAGGACCAAACGGAGTAATCACAACCAATAGTGATCCGAACATAGCCCTACGGGCCGAAAATAAAACAGCAACGCTTGCCCTCGAGGCTCTAGCTAAGACCTTTGCTGCAGAAGAGCTGACCGCACTTCGGTCAACAGTAGACATGGATGATGTGATCCTTAGTAAAAGGCCCAAGCCCACGTCCTTCAAACCAGCAAAGGAAGTCGTCAAATTTCAGGTGCACCCGACGGACCCCAACAAGACAGCGTCCATCGGAGCTCAGCTCGATCCCATAGTGGACGAAGCGCTGCGAACATTCTTACGAGAAAACTAGGACATCTTCGCCTGGCACCCCTCTGATATGCCCAGAATCCCACGGCGTCTGGCCGAACATAGCCTGAACATCATCAAAGCCTCTAAACCCATCAAACAGACCCTGCGCCGCTTTTCAGAACCCAAACGACAGGTTATGGGTGAGGAACTAGCTAAATTACTAGAGGCCGGATTCATTCGGGAGATTAAACACCCCGAATGGCTGGCAAACCTGGTTATGGTACCAAAGAAAGATAAATACTGGCGGCTATGTGTCGACTTTAAAGACCTCAACAAGACCTGCCCTAAGGACCCTTTCCCCCTACCACGCATAGACCAGATTATTGATGCCACAGCCGGACACGACTCGTTGTGTTTCCTCGACGCTTATTCCGGATACCATCAGATTAAAATGAAGGAATCCGATCAAGCGACAACAGCATTCATCACCCCCTACGGGCCATTCTACTTCAACACCATGCCCTTCGGGCTAAAAAACGCTGGGGCTACGTACCAGCGCATGATCTAGACTTGTCTCGCAAAACAAGTCGGTAAAACAGTCGAGGCATATGTAGACGATGTGGTAATCAAAACCAAACACGTCAGCCATCTGATCGACGACCTAAGGCAAACCTTTGCCAGCCTATCCGAGTACGACATACGACTCAATCCGGAGAAATGCGTATTCGGAGTTCCCGCTGGTAAACTGCTCGGATTCATCGTCTCCCATAGAGGAATAGAAGCGAATCCGGCTAAAATCCGCGCCCTATCAGAACTTGCAATTCCCACAGAGCTAAAGCACGTCCAGCGGTTGGTTGGTTGCGTGGCGGCGCTAAGCCGCTTTATTTCCCGTCTCGGTGAAAAGGCTTTACCGCTCTATAAATTGCTGAAACGGACCAATAATTTCGAATGGACCGTTGAAGCAAAAGCCGCGTTAGAAGAAATTAGGACACTCCTGGCAAGTAACCCCATACTCACAGCACTAGGCGCGGGTGAGCCCATGTTATTATACATATCGGCCACCAACCAAGTCGTTAGCGCAGTGCTCGTCGTCGAACGAGAGGAGGAGGGGCACAAATTCCGGATACAGAAACCGGTCTATTATGTGTCAGAAGTACTAACGCAGTGCAAGTCCAGATACCCGCACTACCAGAAGATAGCCTACACAGTATTTATGGCATCACGGAAACTCAGGCACTACTTTCAAGAGTGCTCGGTTACGGTGGCATCCGAAGTACCCCTGAATGATATAATCAACAACAGGGACGCCACCGGCCGAATAGCTAAATGGGCTATTGAGCTCCTTCCCTTTGAAATCGCTTACAAGCCAAGACTAGCTATCAAGTCCCAAGTATTGGCAGATTTGCTCGCCGAATGGACAGAGGCCGAGCTCCCAAGGGAATATAGTACATACTCCCACTGGACAATGTACTTCGATGGTTCTAAAACTTTGGCCGGACTGGGGGCTGGGGTCATCCTCACATCCCCCACAGGCGACAACGTCCGATACGTGTTGCAGATCATGTATGCCGATTCCAACAATGCAGCCGAATACGAAGCACTATTGCACGGTCTTCGGATGGCAGCATCAATGGGTATACGCTGGCTAGAGGTACGGGGAGACTCCAACTTGGCCATCTCCCAAATCAACGGCGAATTTGATGCCAAAAACCCGAAGATTGCAGCCTACAGAAACGCTGTCCTCAAGATATCCGCACGGTTCGAGGGGCTGGAATTTCACCACGTCGCTAGAGACAACAACCAAGCCGCCGACATATTGGCTCGCCTGGGGGCTAAACGCGACCCCGTCCCAAAAAACACTTTCCTGGAATGGCTCTTTAAGCCATCCGTGGTTTGGCAGGACGATGATAAGAGCGCCGATCTAACTAGTGCGGACGAAGTTGTCCCCCCTATAAATGAACCAGACGATCAAATCATTGGCGGCTCCGTAATGGACGAAACACCTTCGGCTCACGAGGTCATGGCAGTAATCGCGCCATGGACCGAGCCCTTCCTCGCCTGCCTTCTTCGCAAAGAACTCTCCGACGATCAGACGGAGGCACGGCGTATAGTCCGGCGATCCAAAGCGTACAAAGTACATGAGGGTGAGCTATATAAGAAAAGCACCACCGGAATACTACAGCGGTGCATATCTGAGGAAGAAGGTCGGCAGCTTCTGGCCGAAGTCCACGCAGGGATGGGTGGTCATCACGCCGCAGCAAGAGCCTTAGTTAGCAAGGCATTCATGGCTGGATTTTTCTGGCCCACAGCTCGGACGGACGCCCAGTCGCTTGTCAAACACTGCGTGGTGTGGCAACTTTTCGCAAATCAAAGCCACATGCCCCCGACAGCTCTTCGGACTATTCCGATTACCTGGCCCTTTGCGGTCTGGGGGCTGGATATGGTCGGACCACTTAAAGGGGGGACCAAGAAGAATAAATACCTACTGGTCATGGTGGACAAGTTCACCAAATGGATAGAGGCAAAACCTGTCAAGTCAGCCAAGTCCGGACCAGTAATTGATTTTATATCTGGTGTGGTACACCGTTATGGTGTTCCGCACAGTATAATAACGGACAATGGATCCAATTTCACGGCCCAGGAGGTTAAAGACTGGTGTGCAAACATGGGCATTAAGCTCGATTACGCATCGGTTTATCATCCGCAGACCAATGGACAAGTCGAATGAGCAAACGGCCTCATTATGAGCGGCATTAAGCCACGTTTGGTCCGGTCTCTTCACGAGTCCGACTGTCATTGGGTGGAGGAGCTCGACTCTGTTCTATGGGGCCTCCGCACCACCCTGAATAGAACAACGGCATACACACCGTTCTTCATGGTCTATGGGGCAGAAGCAGTCCTCCCCTATGACATTATTCACGACGCGCCAAGGGTGCGCATGTACGAGGAAAGGGAGGCCGAGTTAGATCGGCAGGACGACCTGGAGGCCCTAGAAGGAGAGCGCGACATAGCTCGGGCTCGTTCCACTTTTTACCAACAGTAGGCTCGACGTTACCAAAGTAGGGAGGTCAGGGCAAAGGCGTACAACGTGGGTGAGCTCGTCTTACGACTTCCAAAGAAGCAGAAGCATAAACTCAACCCCAAATGGGAGGGCCCCTTCATAATCGACGAAGTACTCGCGGGAGGGGCCTACCATCTGCGAGACCCGTCGGATAGTCGCCTTGAACCACACCCATGGAACGCAGCTCGTCTTCGGCGCTTCTACGGTTAAACCGGTGTCGTCACACTCTTTCCCCTTTATTTCCCTTTTCTTTTCTTCTTTTTTATTTTTCTACTTTCCCTCCCATCTTGATTTTTGGCAGGTTTGATTCTCTTCCTTCCCAACTCTATGTTCGGCTCAACCGATCTTGTACTAAGATTTTCGGCCCACACCTTTACGTGTTAAAACCGAACACAGCACCCGAGGGCTTCTTTACGAAGCCAATGCTTTTATATTATAAACGCTTATTCACATTTATTGTGTACTCATACTTTCCTTGTCGTTTTTTACGCCATCATATGCATCAATTCGAACTAAGAATTTGCCAAGCTGGGTTGCCTCGCTCCTGTGCTTACCCTCTACGTTCCCGATAGTTCGGCTAGAGGGTAAAGGGAGCACCTCTGCGATTGCTTCGACCGGGTCATCCGGATACGTACCTCAGACGGGTGAAGCCAAAAGCTAGCTATCTTTAGTAGACAATTGATCGGCTACGGCGGATTCAACTAATAAGATTATGGTCGTCATGACCATTACTCGGGCTTCTTCTCTCACACGAGCCCTTAGCCGCATACTAACAGTATACGGCCTTTTTCCTACGATTTACGTAGGACCCTGAAGAAAGGTATCGATAGGGTTACTATTTTCTTCGGAAGATGTTTCTTACTCTAAGCAGTAATATAACATATCTCCCTGTGTGCTTTCTGTCTGTTCGTACCACATGGCCGGATTGCCTGGTTCCCCGAACATAATTCCCTCCCTCTAGGGTGATAATTTACAAGGAACACTCCCAAGCTCTTAGCGCGGCAGGCTGAAGCCGATGGCCGGTTAAGACAATGTTTACAACACAGTCGGAGCAATTCTTCGATTATTTAGTACATAGCTACATATAATCATACATCTGGCTGCCGATTGAGATTATCGATTATGGTGTCCAGGGAGCAATCTTCTTGTGAGAGACGGGCGGCAGGCATCACTTGGTCGTATACCAGGTGGAGTGGCACTTCTTGTCCATCTGACCCTACTGGCCCAACCCGAGCCATGCGCTCGGGGTTAAGTCTGGTATAGCGTGTCTTGATCATCGCCCACACCTCTCGTGCTCCCTCCCGACAAGCCGATGTCTTCCACAGCTCGAACCTAGTTCGGGCTCCCTTGAAGCGATCGACCAGTTCGGTCATCCCCTCCGGAGGTTGCTCGGTAGGCCACAGTGCTTTCACCATGCTCTTCGTGGCCTTCCGAGCCCGCTCATGAAGGGCGGACAACTCCTTCAGAAGATTTCCCTGGTAGGATCCGATTTCCTCTTCGGGTCGCCCAGACAGGAGACCTGCACATGAGTCACAGCATGCATATCACACCTCATTCATAAGAGATACCTTCCGATGTTAGAATCACACTTACTGAACATGCCTCTCTGTAATTTCTGGTTTTCTCGTTGGGCCTGGGCCAATTGAGCCTTTAAGCTCTCAATCTCTTCGGCTTGCTGTTTGTTCTCCTCCTTCAGGCGGTTCTTGTCTTCAAGGTGCCGTTGTAAAACACGATAGCCAGCCTCCTGCCGGGACTCGGCATATTGCTGAGATTCTCGGGCTACATCCAAATCTTTTTGTAATTGCCCTATTGATTCAGCTGCTACATAGTACCCTCGCGTAAGCATGGGGATATACTAAGATCAGCAGAACAAATATACTCACCATGTGCCTCCCGAGTAAAGCTCTTCACTTGCTCCAACTCGGCCTTCACAGATTCGACCTGTGTTCGGCTGGCTGCACTGTTGCTTAGAGGCCTGCATTCCCAGTAAATTACTATGGGGATCCTTAATTCGGTCGTGCTGACCAATTCAAGGCTCGGGGGCTACTAGGTTTACATGAGTGTTCGGACTTTAATAATCGACTACTCACCTACAGGCTGGACGATATCAATTTCACGGCCTCCCCGAACCCAGCTCGGGCGGCTCCGAGGTGTGCATCCGCCGTGCGCAGAGCACCGAACTCTTGTTCGAAAAAGGCCGGATGACGCAGGGCTTCTCGTCGCCGCCGATGATGCATAGCACTCCCAACCTCTGATTTGGTTACAGATATGGCGTCACCAGAATCGGCTGGGGCTGGATTGACGGTGGGGCCCCTCGCAGCAGGATCAACATGGGCGGAAGGCCTGGAATCTTGAGCACCGCCGGACGTCCTGGCGACGTCCTCAGGGGGTGACGGCCGAACCCTTTGCCTGAATATTTTGACAAAGAGGTCTCTTGTGAGACTTTATCAATCATAATACTAAATCAAACGATCAAACAAAATACCTTTGGGACGAACTCGTAGGCGGACTCGCCCCCACGACCGGCTCATTTGTCGGATCCTTGTTGCTTTCCAATCCCGGCACTGCCGCCGCTGCCGATGTATGTCACGCGGATCTACGGCGCTTGGGTGTAGGCGCCAGCACGTTGGGGTCACTAGAGGATACTTGCCTCTTGCGGGACGGCTTCTTCTTCTTGCTTGTCGCAGGGGAAGGGAAGGATCCAGGGTAATCGGCAATGATGGCCACCTTGAAGCCGTCAAGGCCCTCCTGATAGAAAACCCCGTCTTCAAGTTCGATTGACAGGTCTGGGTCTTCATGATAGCCCGGATCATCATCGCGGGAATAGTCCTCGGGCTGAGGGGTCGGACAGTTGACTGTCTCGATAAAGCTCCTCCATTCCTATTCACATAAAGATAAAAGACTTCGGTCAAGAGGGGACAAATCGAGAACCCGAATTATGGTCACAAGGTTGAAAGGATCACCCATTCGATGGGATTGTGGCTTGAGTATCCCTCCTTGGTCGATCGCCAAATAAAATCTTCTGGCTCCCCTTTGTATAGGTCGGCAACTGCGGCGGCCAACGCTGTTTGATCGGCAGGACCCAGTCTTCGGGAGAGAGTAGTATCGCTTGTCCCGTTGTAACACCACAAGGGGTGTATCCTCTGTTGGAGGGGTTGGACGCACCGGGTGATGGCGGCGGCCATGACGTCTATCATGGTCAGCTTATGATGGGCTAGTACCCTCACACGGGCTGCTAAGCGCTGTACCTCAACGCTGTCCTCTTGGGACAGGCTCTTCGGGCGCTAGTTGTACCTTTTCTTCAAAGGGGCATCGGAGTATTCGGACAGACCCCTCCGAGCTGGATCGAATAAAGGGACGTCCTCGATATAAAACCATTCCGAAGTCCATAGTTCGGACTCCTTCGGTGTCCCCACGGGGTATCCCATCCCCGCTATGCGGCATGCTTCGGCTCCACCGACCTCAAAAATTGTCTTGTCTCGAGTGCGAGGGACGAGGCAAAAGTATTTCCTCCACAACTCGAAGTGTGCCTCGCAGCCCAGGAACATCTCGCAAAGGGCGACGAAGCCCGAGATATGCAGAATAGACCCTGGGGTGAGGTGGTGGAGCTGGATCCCATAAAACACCAGTAACCCTCTCAGGAACGGATGAATGGGAAACCCAAGACCTCGCAGGAGGAATGGCACAAAGCATACATGCTCCCCCTTTTGTGGATGGGGGAAATTCTCCGCGAGGGCCTCGCCGTTGAATGACGACAAACCGGCGCGGACGGCTGTCAGATCCGAGGAGGGAAGGTATCCTTGGGTCTCAAGGTCGCGGAGTCGTAGAAGCGACACGGGGCAGCTAGTCCAGTCCCCGGGACGGGATCCGTAAGGATTGGAGGAGGAACTGGGGGCGCTCGCCATTTTGGATGGAAACCTTTCGCTGGAGGTTTTTTCCGATGGGGGAGAAGGAGATGCGGTTTGGATCACGAAAAAGCTACTGAACTGCTCGTCTCCCCACGATGCGGGAAAACCAAGAAACACTATTACTGTGGACCCAGCAATCCCGTGACGTTTGGGATTTCGCTGATGATAGGATGGTTGCCGAACAAGAAGGGATGGAGGGACTCGCCTCGCAAGCCGAAGACGTACAAGATTGTCCGAATATACCTCGACGTTGGAGGCTAGTCCGGGGGCTACTGAGGGAGTCCTGGTTTAAGGGGTCCTTGGATAACCGACCTGTTTCTCATGGGCCACTGGATGAGCATTAGAAGATCAGGGGCCCGGTCGCCAAGGTGGAAGTTTCAAGGAGCCATGGCGTGTCCTCCAAGATGTCGACAGTAGATAGGCATGTTTTTTCCCTTTGATGTGCAACCGACTATGTGTAAACCCTAGGTACCCTCGGCGTCTATATAAGCCGGAGGGTTTTAGATTGTAGGACAACAGAACTCATCTAGGGTTTTAGCTACTTGATCTCGAGGTAGATCAACTCTGTAATCCTCATACCATCAATATAATCAAGCAGGACGTAGGGTATTACCTCCATAGGAGGGCCCGAACCTGGGTAAAACCTTGTCCCCTTCGTCTCTTGTTATCATCGATCCAAGTCTCACAGCTCGGGACCCCCTACCCGAGATCCACCGGTTTTGACACCGACACCAATAGCAATGTACTCAGCTTCAGCACTGGATAGTGACACGCAATTCTGCTTCTTCGAGGACCAAGAGACTAAGGATCGTCCGAGGAAATGACAAGTGCCTGACGTTGACTTGCGGTCCACACGATCACCAGCATAATCAGAATCAGAATATCCAATGAGGTCAAGATCTGAGCCCTTGGGATACCATAATCCTAGTGTTGGTGTGTGAGCTAGATATCGAAGAATATGTTTCACAGCCTTGTGGTGTGATTCCTTCGGTTTGGCTTGAAATCGGGCACACATGCAAACACTAAGCATAATATCTGGCCTAGATGCACATAGGTACAATAAAGAACCAATCATGGAGCGATATACCTTCTGATCAAAATCTTTACCACTTTCGTCAGTGCAGAGTTGAGCCGATGTGGGCATAGGAATCTTGACACCTTTGCAATCTTGCATGCCGAATTTCTTCAGGACATCCTTGAGGTATTTCTCTTGAGATATGAAGATGCCATTGCGTTGTTGACGAATTTGAAGCCCTAAGAAGAATTTGAGCTCTCCCATCATAGACATTTGATATTCTTCACCCATCATATAGGCAAATTTCTCACTGTAACGTTTGTCAGTACAACCAAAGATAATATCGTCCACATATATTTGGCACACAAATAATTCATCATCATATTATTTTGTGAAAAGAGTTGGGTCAAGTGAACCGGGTTTGAAGCCTTTCTTCATGAGGAATTCCTTCAGTGTGTCATACCACGCCCGAGGGGCTTGCTTGAGGCCATAGAGGGTCTTGTTGAGTCTGAAGACTTTGTCAGGATACTTAGGATCTTCAAAACCTGGGGGTTGAGCAACATATACTTCTTCCTCAAGCTTACCATTGAGGAATGCACTTTTCATATCCATTTGATATAAGATGATATTATGATGGTTAGCATAAGCAAGCAATATGAGAATAGCTTCAAGTCTAGCAACATGTGTAAAAGTTTCATCAAAGTCAATTCCCTCAACCTGTGTGTAGCCCTGTGCCACAAGACGGGCCGTATTCCTCACTACCTGACCAAGTTCATCTTGTTTGTTGCGGTAGATCCACTTGGTACCTATGATGTTATGCTTGTGAGGATCTGGGCGCTTGACAAGTTCCCACACGTTGTTGAGCTTGAATTGATGCAATTCCTCTTGCATGGCTTGAATCCACTCAGGCTCCAAGAATGCTTCATCAACTTTGGTGGGCTCTGTGATAGAGACAAAAGCAAAGTGCCCATAAAAGTTAGACAAATGAGAGGCTCTTGAGCAAGTAAGAGGACCTGGTGCATTGATGTCGTCGAGGATTTTCTCGATCTGCACTTCATTTGCAAGTCGTGGATGAGCAGGTTGAAGACTTTGTTGAGGCTGAGCATTTTCTTCAGGTGTATGAGCATGAATGTCTTCAGCGTTGGGTACAACTTCTTCAGAGAGTAGTTGTTCTTCAGTAGGGATCACATCTTCAATAGCCTTGAACTTAATGGATTCCTCAGGTGGCATTTCATCTAGCACAGGAGGCAGGTGATCTCTTTGCGAGCCGTTATCTTCATCGAACCGCACATCTACAGTTTCAACAACCTTGTTGTGATAGGTGTTGAAGTCTCTGTAGGTGTGCGAGTCCTTTCCATAACCAAGCATAAAACCTTCATGTGCTTTTGGTGCAAATTTAGAATTGTGGTGTGGATCTCTAATCCAGCATTTTGCACCGAAGACTTTGAAATAACTCACATTGGGTTTCTTGTCAGTGAGGAGTTCATATGAAGTCTTCTTGAGGAATTTGTGAAGATATACCCTGTTGATGATGTGGCAAGCAGTATTCATTGCCTCAGGCTAGAAGCGACGAGGGGTCTTGTATTCATCAAGCATGGTGCGAGCCATCTCAACAAGAGTCCCATTCTTGCGCTCCACAACGCCATTCTGCTGAGGAGTATAAGGGGCATATAGCTCATGAGTAATACCAAGTTCATCAAGATAATCATGAAGACCAGTGTTCTTGAACTCAGTCCCATTATCACTCCTGATATGCTTGATTTTGACGCCGAAGTTCGTCGAGGGCCTTGAAGAAAATCGTTTGAAGACATTCTGCACTTTAGATTTGTACAGGATAATGTGCACCCAAGTATAACGTGAGAAATCATCAACAATGACAAAACCATATAAGCATGGGGTATTTGTTAGTGTGGCATAGTGAGTGGGACCAAAGAGATCCATATGAAGCAATTCAAAAGGACGAGTGGTAGTCATGATAGTCTTGGATGGATGCTTGGATCTGGTCATCTTCCCAGATTCACAAGCCCCACACAAGTGATCCTTGAGGAATTTGACACCCTCAATACCAATGACGTGCTTTTTCTTCGCGAGCGTGTGCAAGTTCCTCATGCCAGCGTGTCCAAGTCGTCGATGCCATAGCCAGCCTTCTGAAGCTTTTGCAAGTAGACATGTGGCCGGCTGTGGACCTGTAGAGAAATCAACAATATACAAGTCTCCTCTCCTAAAGCCTTCGAAGACTTTGGATTTGTCAGATTCCATGATGACAACACATCGGTATTTGCCAAAGATGACAACCATATCAAGGTCACAAAGCATTGAGACAGACATGAGGTTGAATCCAAGGGATTCGACAAGCATCACCTTATCCATGTGTCGATCCTTCGAGATTGCAATCTTACCTAGACCCAATACCTTGCTTTTTCCTTTGTCAGCGTAGGTGATGTGCTTCAGATGAGAAGGGGCTAGTGGAATGTTCAACAATAGGTTCTTGTCACCAGTCATGTGGTTGGTGCATCCACTATCGAGGACCCACTCAGTTGTTTTGGGAGTTTCATCCTGCAGATGAATTAGTACAGCTTACAACCGCATATGCTTCAGAGTGAAGAATATGACATCAAATTCATCAGACTGAATTCATCACATAGAATAGTAAGCAAAGTAATATGAGGACGTGAGAAATGAATGATTCATTTCTTCGTGATTAGCTTGCGTCCTTTCAAGCATTTCCTCAGGTCTCCAGCAAATTCATCAGACGTTCAAGTTTGTCTGGAGCCCTGACCCTGCATAAGAGATTAGTTCGATTTCTTCACCACCCACATCTGGAGGGGTGACAAAGAGTTCATCATTCTGCGAGCTCCATATGAGAAGGGTGGCATAGAAGCAAGTGCACTCCGTTTCACAGGACGGGGGTTAGAGTACTCATATGAATAAGCAGAGAAATTCTTCGAAGACTTATGAACATAATGATTTGAAGAATAATGCGCATATTCATGACCCTTAGATTTTCCCTGCGAAACAAAAGCATTAGCACGAGAATGATATGATTTTTGACCATATGAGGAATTTAATCCATGTGAAGACTTTGGTCCATATGTGGAATTTGTTTTGGGGTTCCTTTTCTTCGGGGGTGGTGTCATGAGGACATTCACTTGAAGACTTTCCAAGCAGCTCTTGGGAACCCAGATTTTCCTCAGAGGGGGACCATTCCTGCAGTAAGTTCCAACATATCTAGCAAATACTTCACCATTCTGATTTTTGAACAGTTTATAGTTAGAGTCAATTAACTCATCATAGGAATATGAAGTTTCACAAGTAAAGCCAGATAAAGTAGATGGATCTACATGAGGTCCTTTTGCAGCAACCCATGAGGTTTTGGGATACTGCTCAGGTTTCTAGTAAGATCCATCAGCATTGAGTTTCCTCTCAAATGCAATACCCTCTTTCCTAGGGTTCCTGTTCAGAATCTGCTTTTTAAGCACATCGCAAAGGGTTTGATGCCCTTTGAGACTTTTGTATATGCCTGTCACATACAATTCCTTCAACCCTGCATTTTCGTCAGTGATACTTGTGGTATCCTCAGATGAGGAATTTGTGACCATGGAAATAGTTGAATAATTGGCAGCAATAGAAGCATTTGAACTTTCATGTGTAGAATGAGCAGTTTCACGTTCGATGCATTTCAAGCAAGGTGGAACAAAATCTTCCTGAGCGGTACTGATCTGTTGAGCAAGAAAAGAATCGTTATCCCTTTGAAGATCTTCATGAGACACTCTTAGTTTCTCAAGATCTTGGTTTCTTTGAAGAAATTCATAAGAAAGCTTCTCATGATCGACTAAGAGGGCATCATGATGACTTTGAAGGTTATCAAACTTAGACTGAAGACTTTGAAGTCCCTTGGTCAGAGTTTGAGTGCGATCCATTTCATCATTCAACATGTCATCGCTTTTGTCTAGCAGTTTCTGAAGCTTTTCAATAGCACTTTGTTGTTTAGTAGCAATATTAGCAAGTTTGGAATAGCTAGGTGTCATGTAATCCTCAGATTCACCATCACTTGATTCAGAGGAGGAATGGTGTTTGAGTACCTTGGCACCTTTTGCCATGAAGCAATAGGTGGGAGCATAGTCGTCGTTGCTGACGTCAGAGTAGTTGGAGTTGTCATTTTCCTCATCATTGAAGATAGACTTGCTGATGAAAGCAGTAGCGAGAGCTAGGCTCGCCACACCAGAGTCCGACTCCTCCTCAGATTCCTCCTCTTCCTCATATTCTTCAGATTCGTCTTCAAAATCCATTTCCTTGCCAATAAGTGCCCGAGCCTTCCTTAAGTTGTTCTTCTTGTGCGATGAGGACTTTGAAGATGAGGACTTTGAGGACTTTGAAGATTTCTTCTTTTTCTTCGAGTCATCAGAACTGTCATCGTTGTATTTCTTCATCTTTGATTCTTTTTCCCAGAGAGGACAGTCAGCAATATAGTGGCCAGATTTCTTGCATTTGTGACAAGTTCTCTTCTTGTAGTCGCTTTATGAAGATTCTAAGTTCTTCATGCCACTTCTTGATGACTTTCCAAACCGACCTCTGCTTGAGAACTTCTGGAATTTCCTCATGAGCATTGCTAGCTCCTGACTCAGTTCTTCATGATCACCAAGGCTACTATCAGATTCTTCTTCTTCAGATGAGGAAATTGCCTGGGCCTTCAAAGCACGAGATCTTCCATAACATGGCCCGTAGAGGTCTCTTTTCTCAGCTTGTTGGAATTCATGAGTATTGAGTGTCAGGACCGGTTTTTCAATAAAACATTTATTGAAAAATCGCCCCTTCAGTCAGACCAGTACAGAAAATCCTTCTTACTAGTAGACAAATCCTTGATACAGAAATCCAGTAGTACTAATATTATACAGGGTTGAGCTGAGGCTGCTCAACAATTTATTACAAGCATGCTAATATTGAACATAAAGGCGGATATGACACACTGGATATGGTGGCATAACTACTGACTCGCAATATATGGCAGTGGTGGATATGCCACAATGGAGTGGGTGACATGACTCTAATATCTTACAACTCATCAAGCGTCAGAGTGAGGCTTGACGATCTTATTTGGGTAGCGGAAGCGTATATAATACAAGTGGCAAACTCCAGGATCGCAAGAGACTGACTGGGACTCCTCTAGGTGTCGGACTCGCTATCGTACTCTTCATCTATAAGATCGCCTTCGTCAACATCTGGCCAAATCAACAAGCCAGGTGAGTACTTTGAATGTACTCGCAAGACAGTTTGGACATAAGATATAACAAATGCAACCATGATGCACATGAGCAAATTAGTAATACACACTCAGGTAATAAATTTGCACAGCAAGATAAACGAAAAGGAAGTTGGGCGGTAGTCCTCCCGAAATCCCAATAAAATAGAAGAAGACCGATCGGGTGTCTGAAGCGACGCCTCGAAAGGTAAAAATAAATTAACATGCCTCAGTCGGGCGTCGGGGCGACACCACCTAAAGGGCTCATACTGGAAAATAAATAACAGCACGTGCCACAGTCGGACGTCTGATGCGACATCACATAAAGGGCTTATAAAGAAAGTAAACAACAAAATGCCACAGTCGGACGTCTGATGCGACATCACATAAAGGGCTTGTACTAAAAATAAATAACAAGAATGCCACAGTCGGACGTCTGAGCGACATCACATAAAGGGCTTATAATGAAAGTAAATAACAAGAATGCCACAGTCGGACGTCTGAGCGACATCACATAAAGGGATTATACTGGAAATAAATAGCAAGAATGCCACAGTCGGACGTCTGAGCGACATCACATAAAGGGCTTATAGTGAAAGTAAACAACAAGAATGCCACAGTCGGACGTCTGAGCGACATCACATAAAGGGCTTCTAGTGAAAGTAAACAACAAGAATGCCACAGTCGGACGTCTGAGCGACATCACATAAAGAGCTTATATTCAACATTCAAATACGAGTAATCCAGGAGGTAACACCATCCCAAGGAATACTCGGTACATCATAATAATAAACAGGTTAGTCCATCCACAGGAAGAATATTCAGCCAAGTTCACTTCTGTCATTTAACATTTTAGTTCTCCAGAGACTGACACTGAGACCGACACTTGACTTGTCAACCAACGTCCTTGACCGTGGACACGGCTATCCGAATAGTTTTGACTCTGCAGAGGTTGTACTCTTTACCCACAGCCAACGGATTTCAGTAGTCACAAAGGACTAGTTCCGTCTACGGTATTTTAGAAGAAAACACATCTAACCAGTACACACCCATTTCACATCCCGATGCCAGGTATCACACTATGCAACGTTCAAGAAAAACTTTAAGACAGGGAGGCCAACACCTCGAATAGCATGGGATCAAATTTATATCGCGCGCTACTAAGGGATGCCCCCCTCTCGGTCCCAACCGGAAACACCCATGCCCCCTGACCGGATGACGGGCTTTAATCCAGGGCCATGGAACCCTCATCACGGCCCCTCTATTTGGTGTGCACATGGAAAGAGGTTTGTAACTTACTAAACCGTATTCTTTGCAGAAAACATGTGGCAGCACGAAAAGAAGGCGAACGGGAACAAGACTCGATCTATGTCAACACTGGAGTTAAACAGTTTCTTTAATAATACCGGCATGCTCCAACAATACCAGCATACAACCTATCATGTCACCACATGACTAGGTTGTTCAATATTTCATGATCTCATCAAGTTTATAGCTCACTTGCAACTTATCATGCATGAAATATAACATTCATCAAATGCTTATATAAACATGCCATGAGAAAATCCACTCAAGCAAACATGAAAAACACTCATCATATCAAAGGTTCAAACATGCTTGCCTGGATCGAAGTAGTCGGAGTCTAGCTCGGCGAAGTTGACGGCAGCGTCTCCTCCTTCGGTATCTACGATATACAGATATTCGAATACTAACGTAAATACCGTGCGCGCATAAAAGTTTCTCCAAATATTTTTCAAATAAATATGATAAAAGACTAGACAGAAAAATAAAGATGACAGAAAAAGAATCAACTCAAAATCATCTTTTGTTTAAAAGTTATAAAGGTTTTAGTCCAGGGACTAATCTGTTATAAACAGAAAACTATCCAGGGTAGTTTGATAAAAACGGAAAACGCTTCGGTAGAAATACGCCAACCAGAAGGGAAAACGTACTCAGCCCGAAGGCGTTTTCTGAAAACGGTTCGAAAAGAAGAAGAGAGGCTGACGTGGGGGTCCCCCATGTCAGGTTCCAACGGAGCTCGCCGGCGCCAGAAACAAGCGGTGAACGCCGGCGGCGATAGGCTACGAACCAGGGAGGGAGGAAGGTACCGGCGTGCTCAGGGCGGTGGTCCGCGTCGGTGGGTGGTGGAAGGAGGCGTCGGAGAGCACCACATCGACGGCCACTTCCTCTCCGGCGGACGGCAGCTTCGGGCGATGATGGATCTCACCGGACAGAGCTGCAGACGCCAAATTGAAGCGCGGGTTAGGGGAGTGGGTGCACTAGGAGGCTGCTGACAAAATTTTAACTGAGGAGATAGAGCAACCAGAGCGAATTTAACTGGCGCCTGAAGCGGATCGAGGCGACCGGAGGCGAGGAAGAAGACCTCCCCGAGGTCCTCCGAGGGGCTTGGCATGACTTTGGGAAGAGGTGGAGAGGTTCTGGATTGGATGGTGGCTTCGGGGGTACCTATTTATAGGCGGGCGATGGGGGTGCCGCGAGCAAAATATCTCCGGCGAGAAATTACGGCGAGGTGGTGATCGGACGGAAGGTTATGGCAACGGGGCATCTTCGGATTGGTCCACTGGTTCCATTTTTGAGCTAAGCTTGGTCAAACTTGGGCTACACTCATGGTTTCGACGGAACGGCGCTCACGGGCACGTCGGCGGCAGAGAGCACACTCTGCGCTTCTCAGGCCACGGCGACGGTTCTGCAGCATGCTCAGGGGAGGAGATGAACACGCGGAGGCCACCGGTGGCTTGGACGGTGCGGAGCGGCGCCGTACTGCAGGGCTGGCCTCTGCCGGCCGCCACGGGCGGTACTGTCATTGCGGAAGACGCCAGAGTCGACGCGACAGCTCGCCACCGACGCTCACAACCGGCCAAGAGACCATGCGGCGCCCTGGATAAGAAGGAGGAGCAGTGAGCAACGAGACAACGTAGCTACTGGCAAGATTGATGCGGAGCTCTGACAGAAACGACACTGTCACCTGAAGCTTAACATTGAAACTCTGAATTTTGACTGGAACAGTGCATGCCAGCTGCTCGATGAAATGATTGACGCACGTGGAAATTTTTTCTAGAGCTGAAACTTGGAGGGGTGGCCTCTTGAAGCATCCAGAGGCTTCCTGAATTTTCTCAGAATTTTTGGAAAGGTGGAAGAATGGTTTCCATCAAAAATGGAAATCTGGTCCAAATTTGCAGTGAACAAATTTTGAAAATTTTGAACTGTGGACCAGTAGATCTTTGGTGGTTTAGGTTGAGGGTACTAAGTAGTGGCTAGGGTAATTTATTTGGGACCAAAGATCAAAGGAATCTGATACTTCCTTTGTAAACCAGAGAGGTCCAAAATAAATTACAGAAAAATAGTTTGAAGATAGAATAAATAGAAAGGAAATTTAAAAATAGGTTGAACCTTGCTGGACTAAGTATAAGGCTTGGTCCAGAAGTAGGGAGGATGGTTTAGGAAGGAAATTTGCAAAGTAGGTCATGGCAAGAGAGTAGCATAGGAGTATTTTTGAATAGGCAAAGATAAATCCAATTTTCACAGAAATTCTTTTTAATAGAAGAAATAGCAAAACAACCCAAGAGTACTTGTGTTGAACCAACACATGTTGAAAAACCCCCAAGACCAGAATCAAGATTGAGAAGGTTTCATAAAAGATTTGTCATCAAAAGTTTTTAGAAGGAGAGTCTTTTAGAAGAATTGTAAATAACCTCCTTCAAATGAAATAAAGAATTTGATAAAAACCAAATCAAAATTTTGGAGTATTACAACACCTACCCCCTTAGGAAAAATCTCGTCCCCGAGATTTCAGCTGATCCTCAAATAGGTGTGGGTGCTTTGCCCGAAGAAAATCCTCTCTTTCCCATGTTGCCTCATCCTCGGTGTGGTTGCTCCACTGAACCTTGAAAAATTTGATTGTTTTCTGACGGGTCCTTCTTTCAGATTCCTCCAATATTTTTATTGGACGTTCCCTGTATGTGAGGTCTGGTTGAACGTCAATGCTCTCATGAGATACATGCTTCTCTGGGTTGCTCACACATTTCCTTACTTGTGAGATGTGGAACACGTCATGGACGTCTGACAGTTCTTCGGGTAGGTCTAGCTGGTAGGCCACTGTGCCTCTTCGTGCAATTACACATAAGGGTCCAATAAATCGTGGTGCCAGCTTTCCTTTAACTTTGAATCTTTGCAGGCCCCTCATAGGGGATACTCGTAGGTATACATATTCACCGGGTTCAAAACTGACTTCACGGTGTTTTTGATCATAATAACTCTTTTGTCGGCTCTGGGCTGTCTTGAGTCGGTCCCTGATTAATTTGACTTTTTCCTCAGCTTCCTTGAGCATGTCTGGGCCGAAAATACGGCTGTCTCCGGTCTCTGACCAATTAAGTGGGGTACGGCATCTTAGCCCATACAAGGCTTCAAAAGGTGCCATTTGTAGACTGGCTTGGTAACTGTTGTTGTACGCGAACTCGGCGTACGACAAGCTTTCTTCCCAACTGGTTCCATAGGTGAGAACACATGCTCTCAGCATGTCCTCTAGAATTTGGTTCACACGTTCAGTCTGTCCTCCAGTCTGGGGGTGGTATGCTGTACTGAATACCAGCTGAGTTCCCAGAGCTTGTTGTAGATGATCCCAAAATCTGGAGACAAACTGAGTGCCCCTGTCAGATATTATAGTCTTTGGAACTCCATGCAAACAAACAATACGGGTTAGATAAAGTCTGGCCAGCTTCTGTGTGGTGTGGGTTGTCTTTACTGGAATAAAATGTGCCACTTTGGTTAATCTATCGGTGATGACCCATATTGCATCATTTCCGTGTTGTGACCGAGGTAATCCGACAATAAAATCCATTCCAATTTCGTCCCACTTCCATTCAGGTATCCTGTTGGGCTGTAATAGTCCTGCTGGTTTTTGGTGCTCGGCCTTAATGCGCTGACATGAATCACAACATGCTATGAATGTGGCTATATCCCTTTTCATACCGTGCCACCAAATTTTTTCCCGAATGTCCTTGTACATTCTGGTTCCTCCAGGGTGGATTGAATATGGAGCGGTGTGAGCTTCGGCCAAAATTTGTTGTTTGAGGTCCTCTATATTTGGTACGCATAGCCTGTCACCGTACCATAATATTCCCTTGTCGTCTACGACAAATTCCGAGGCCTTGCCCATACTCACTTTTCTTTTTATGCCTTCAATGCTGGGGTGTCCGTGCTAAGCTTCTTTAATTTGTTCCATCAAGGTGGGCTGTATTTCCAAATTTGCCACAGTGCCTTCTGTGACTAATACCATGTTGAGTTTGGCAAACTCTCGCTGAAACTCAGGTCTTAAATTTTGTATACTGCCGCTGTTCGAGCTTGGGTTTCAACTGAGAGCATCTGCCATGACATTCGCCTTGCCTGGATGGTAGTGAATACCAACATCATAATTCTTCACTAATTCCAACCAGCGTCGTTGTCATAAATTGAGTTCTGGCTGTGTGAAAATATATTTGAGACTTTTATGGTCCGTATATATTTCACAACGATTCCCAAGCAAAAAGTGCCTCCATTCTTTGAGTGCATGAATAACAACTGCCAATTCCAAGTCATGAGTAGGATAATTTTCTTCATGCCGACGTAGTTGCCTGGAAGCATAGGCGACTACTTTGCCTTGTTGCATTAGTATGCATCCAAGGCCTTTCCTGGACACGTCGCAATATACTTCAAAATTTTTGTGTATGTCTGGCACGACTAATACTGGTGCTGTTTTTAATCTCTTCTTCAATTCTTGGAAACTTTTCTCACAGGCATCAGTCCATTCAAATTTCTTATCCTTCTTGAGTAGCTGTGTCATAGGTTTTGCTATGGTGGAAAATCCCTCAATAAATCTTCTATAATATCCAGCCATTCCCAGAAAACTTCGTATATCTGTTACGTTGGCTGGTTGTTTCCACTCAAGTACAGCCTTGACTTTTTCTGGGTCCACGGCAACACCTTCTTGGGTTAGTACGTGGCCTAGAAAACCAACTTGTTTTAACCAGAATTCACATTTCCTGAATTTGGCGTACAATTGATGTTTCCTTAATTCTCCCAGTACAATTCTGAGATGTTCATCATGTTCTTCTGGTGTCTTGGAATATACCAAAATATCATCAATGAACACCACAACAAATTTGTCCATATATTTCATAAACACTTTGTTCATGAGGTGGACAAAATATGCGGGGGCGTTTGTCAGTCCGAACGACATAACTGTGAATTCATACAACCCGTATCTGGAGGTGAATGCTGTCTTAGGAATATCTTCTGTCCGTATCTTTAATTGATGATATCCTGACCTCAAATCAATTTTTGAGAAAACCTTGGCTTGTGCGAGTTGGTCAAATAAATCATTTATCCGTGGCATCGGATATTTGTTTTTGATGGTGACCATGTTCAGGGCTCGATAGTCCACACATAATCTCAGAGTTCCATCTCTTTTCTTGGCAAATAATACTGGTGAACCCCATGGTGAGGAGCTGGGGCTGATATAACCTTTGTCCAGTAATTCTTTTATCTGCTTCTTTAATTCTACCAACTCGGATGGTGCCATCCTGTATGGTTTCTTGTAGATGGGCTTGGTGCCAGGTGCTAGTTCAATGATGAACTCTATCTCTCGGTCTGGTGGCATACCTGGTAGATCTTCTGGAAATACATCAGGAAATTCACACACCACCAGAACTTTACTTAATTCAGAAATATCCACCTTGTTCAATCTTGGTTGCAGTGATATTGGTCTTTCTAGAGCTGCAATTCTTATTGTCTTCCCGTGATGATGAGTGAGAGTCACTGTCCGATTGAAACAGTCAATAAATCCCTTGTTGGTGGTTAACCAGTCCATTCCAAGGATAACATCCAATCCCTTGTTTTCTAGTACAATGAGGTTCGCCCAAAACTTTAATCCCTCAATCTCAATAGTCACACCTTGGCAGTAGCTTTGAGTGATTTGCTTAATCCCGGGGGACTTGATAGTCATTGAATTTTCCAAGGGGAGAATCGGAAAATCATGTTGCAAAGCAAATTTCTTGGAAATGAACGAGTGAGAGGCTCCAGAATCAAACAAAACCATGGCAGGTATTGTGTTGACAGGGAACGTACCGAGTACGATGTCTGGGGCATTCTGTGCTCCATCCTTGGTCACATGGTTCACGTGACCCTTCCTGTGGTTGTTATTGGGGTTGAAGTTGTTGCGCTTGGGAGCTGAATTATTTCCATTGTTGTTTGGCTTGGGAGCCGAGTTTCTTGGCTTTGGGCACTGCTTGGCATAATGTCCTTCCTCTCCACAGGCGAAGCAGGTAACGCCTGGGCGATACGTAAATTCCTTGTCCCTTGCATGATTTTTTTTATTTGGACGAGGAGCATTGGTTGAGGATTTATTCGCCCCATTTCTCTGGAAGTCATTCTTGTTCTTGTTGTTGCGAGAATGAGCAGTCTTGTACCTTTTGCGCTTGCGAATATCATCCAAGCTGCGGCGCTCATTTTCCAGTGTAATGGCCTTGTCCACAAGTGTCTTGAAATCTGGAAAGGTGTGAACGACCAACTGGCATTTTAGTGCTGGTGCCAGACCGTCCAGAAATTTTTCCATCTTTTTATTTTCAGTCATATGTTCTTCGTTGGCATAACAGGATAATTGAGTAAACTGACTATTGTACTCAGTCACTGTCATGCTTCTCTGCTTGAGGTCATCAAACTCTCTTTTCTTGATCTTCATAACACTTTCGGGAATGTGCGCCCCACGAAAATTTTCCTTAAATTCCTCCCAGGTGATGTTGTTTTCATTGGGGTGCATGTGTAGGATATTTTCCCACCACGATGCAGCTGCTCCAGTGAGGTAGTGAGGTGCATAAAGTACCTTCTCACGGTCCGAACATTCTGCAATAATTAACTTCCTCTCAATGTCTCGAAGCCAATCATCGGCCTCAAGAGGTTTATCAGTGTGAGAGAAAGGTAGGGGACGTGTCTTTTGTAGCTCAGATAATTTGGAATGCTGCTGGTATGGTTCGCGGTGATTTCCCATATTGACAATATGATTCATCATTTCTTGATGCTGCTGCTGGCTTTGCTCATAAAGGCGGCATACTTGAGAAAATGCTGCTTCACTGTCTTGCTGGCTTGACTGTCCTTGTGTGAAATTGTTGCCTGACTGTGCACCATGATTTTCTTCTGGCGGGCTTGGCATAGAACGGGTCCAGGGACGATGCATTTTCCACTCTGGGTATTTTTGCAGAACACATGAGAAGAATCTGTGTGGCAAAAATAAATAATTTTGCAAAGGCAGAAATTTAAATACTCCAAGATTTTTCAAGAAAATATTTGATTGCGCATGGAGAAGGACCGCACAGTACATATCTTACAAGCAAGCCATAATTATACAGTACATCACTCAGGATGCGCGTACACACTCCTGACATGTTATTTAGGCTAGTGCACTTCTCCAAATTCCTACATGATGCACATACAGACTACTTCTCACCAAGCCTATATACATATAAACATATCATACAAGCTGCTTCACCACATCACTGCTCGGCGCACTCAGTCGGAGATGGTAAAAACTTCCCTCGGCCTGCCGAGGGTAAGTCCCAGAGGTGCTGGAGACTCAACCTCCTCCTCAAGAATAGGCTCTAAGCGGGGAGTACTGGGCTGTGGAGCTGGTGCGGGGGCGGCAGGTGGTGCAGCACTAACAGGGTAGGAGCAATGACTCGGTCAAACTCCTCAGTGGTAGGCAGGCGGCGCGCGGTGGCTAAGATGGCAGGTGTATAAGATGATGCGGATGAGATGTACGACAGTGGTGGTGCTGTATGGAGGAGCTCCCTCCTGTTGGCGACACAGCCCTGAACTGAGTCCATACGAGCAGCCACAAAGTCGTCCATGAGGTTATCAAAAGCTGCCTCAAGAGCTTTGAGATACTCAACAAGCATCTCAATAGCCTCATCTCTCTCTCTCCCCTAGTGCAAGCAAATGCATAGTGACAAGTGTATGGCACGTGGCATGGGAGGTAGCGGTAGCGACGAGCCTTCATCGAAGGAAGAGCATCCCGGAGATGAGCAATTGCCTCACGGGCAGCCATCTGCATAGCATGCCTCTCCGTAGGCATGGCCCTCCCAACAAATCGGAAGTGGCGTGATTCAGAATGCCCTCCCTTGAGCTGTACCGCGGCCTGGTGCATAGACACGCTGTCGCTGAGCTTGTGCTGGTAGAGTGTGAACTCCGGACGAGTCGATGGCCCGATCGCGATCTTGGCGATGGAGGCGAGGAGCTTGATAAACCCCTCAGGCACATTAGCGAACACCTGTGACTCACAGTCGCCGCCAGCCATCTACAAAAGTAGACAAAAATTCCAGAGAGTCAAACCATAAATTTATGATGACTAACAGAAAAATTGCTACAATTTGTATTATGCTAAAATAGCACTCTTACGCTAATAACCGATTAGCTATCGCACCTAGTGGCTTCCTACAGTCAGCCTGGCTCTGGTACCAAGGTTGTCAGGACCGGTTTTTCAATAAAACATTTATTGAAAAATCGCCCCTTCAGTCAGACCAGTACAGAAAATCCTTCTTACTGGTAGACAAATCCTTGATACAGAAATCCAGTAGTACTAATATTATACAGGGTTGAGCTGAGGCTGCTCAACAATTTATTACAAGCACGCCAATATTGAACATAAAGGCGGATATGACACACTGGATATGGTGGCATAACTACTGACTCGCAATATATGGCAGTGGTGGATATGCCACAATGGAGTGGGTGACATGACTCTAATATCTTACAACTCATCAAGCGTCAGAGTGAGGCTTGACGATCTTATTTGGGTAGCGGAAGCTTATATAATACAAGTGGCAAACTCCAGGATCGCAAGAGACTGAATGGGACTCCTCTAGGCGTCGGACTCGCTATCGTACTCTTCATCCATAAGATCGCCTTCGTCAACATCTGGCCAAATCAACAAGCCAGGTGAGTACTTTGAATGTACTCGCAAGACAGTTTGGACATAAGATATAACAAATGCAACCATGATGCACATGAGCAAATTAGTAATACACACTCAGGTAATAAATTTGCACAGCAATATAAACGAAAAGGAAGTCGGGCGGTAGTCCTCCCGAAATCCCAATAAAATAGAAGAAGACCGATCGGGTGTCTGAAGCGACGCCTCGAAAGGTAAAAATAAATTAACATGCCTCAGTCGGGCGTCGGGGCGACACCACCTAAAGGGCTCATACTGGAAAATAAATAACAGTACGTGCCACAGTCGGACGTCTGATGCGACATCACATAAAGGGCTTATAAAGAAAGTAAACAACAGAATGCCACAGTCGGACGTCTGATGCGACATCACATAAAGGGCTTGTACTAAAAATAAATAACAAGAATGCCACAGTCGGACGTCTGAGCGACATCACATAAAGGGTTTATAATGAAAGTAAATAACAAGAATGCCACAGTGGATGTCTGAGCGACATCACATAAAGGGCTTATACTGGAAATAAATAGCAAGAATGCCACAGTCGGACGTCTGAGCGACATCACATAAAGGGCTTATAGTGAAAGTAAACAACAAGAATGCCACAGTCGGACATCTAAGCGACATCACATAAAGGGCTTCTAGTGAAAGTAAACAACAAGAATGCCATAGTCGGACGTCTGAGCGACATCACATAAAGGGCTTATATTCAACATTCAAATACGAGTAATCCAGGAGGTAACACCATCCCAAGGAATACTCGGCACATCATAATAATAAACAGGTTAGTCCATCCACAGGAATAATATTCAGCCAAGTTCACTTCTGTCATTTAACATTTTAGTTCTCCAGAGACTGACACTGAGACCGACACTTGACCTGTCAACCAATGTCCTTGACCGTGGACACGGCTATGCGAATAGTTTTGACTCTGCAGAGGTTGTACTCTTTACCCACAGCCAACGGATTTCAGTAGTCACAAAGGACTAGTTCCGTCTACGGTATTTTACAAGAAAACACATCTAACCAGTACACACCCATTTCACATCCCGATGCCAGGTATCACCCTAGGCAACGTTCAAGAAAAACTTTAAGACTGGGAGGCCAACACCTCGAATAGCATGGGATCAAATTTATATCGTGCGCTACTAAGGGGTGCCCCCCTCTCGGTCCCAACCGGAAACACCCATGCCCCCTGACCGGATGACGGGCTTTAATCTAGGGCCATGGAACCCTCATCACGGCCCCTCTATTTGGTGTGCACATGGAAAGAGGTTTGCAACTTACTAAACCGTATTCTTTGCAGAAAACATGTGGCAGCACGAAAAGAAGGCGAACGGGAATAAGACTCGATCTATGTCAACACTGGAGTTAAACAGTTTCTTTAATAATACCGGCATGCTCCAACAATACCAGCATACAACCTATCATGTCACCACATGACTAGGTTGTTCAATATTTCATGATCTCATCAAGTTTGTAGCTCACTTGCAACTTATCATGCATGAAATATAACATTCATCAAATGCTTATATAAACATGCCATGAGAAAATCCACACAAGCAAACATGAAAAACACTCATCATATCAAAGGTTCAAACATGCTTGCCTGGATCGGAGTAGTCGGAGTCTAGCTCGGTGAAGTTGACGGCAGCGTCTCCTCCTTCGGTATCTACGATATATAGATATTCGAATACTAACGTAAATACCGTGCACGCATAAAAGTTGCTCCAAATATTTTTCAAATAAATATGATAAAAGACTAGACAGAAAAATAAAGATGACAAAAAAAGAATCAACTCAAAATCATCTTTTGTTTAAAAGTTATAAAGGTTTTAGTCCAGGGACTAATCTGTTATAAACAGAAAACTATCCAGGGGTAGTTTGATAAAAACGGAAAACGCTTCGGTAGAAATACGCCAACCAGAAGGGAAAACGTACTCAGCCCGAAGGCGTTTTCAAAAAACGGTTCGAAAAGAAGAAGAGAGGCTGACGTGGGGGTCCCCCATGTCAGGTTCAAACGGAGCTCGCCGGCGCCAGAAACAAGCGGTGAACGCCGGCGGCGATAGGCTACGAACCAGGGAGGGAGGAAGGTACCGGCGTGCTCAGGGCGGTGGTCCGCGTCGGTGGGTGGTGGAAGGAGGCGTCGGAGAGCACCACATCGACAGCCACTTCCTCTCCGGCGGACGGCAGCTTCGGGCGATGATGGATCTCACCGGACAGAGCTGCAGACGCCAAATTGAAGCGCGGGTTAGGGGAGTTGGTGCACTAGGAGGCTGCTGACCAAATTTGAACTGAGGAGATAGAGCAACCAGAGCGAATTTAATTGGCGCCTGAAGCAGATCGAGGCGACTGGAGGCGAGGAAGAAGACCTCCCCAAGGTCCTCTGAGGGGCTTGGCGTGACTTTGGGAAGAGGTGGAGAGGTTCTGGGTTGGATGGTGGCTTCGGGGGTACCTATTTATAGGCGGGTGATGGGGGTGCCGCGAGCAAAATATCTCCGGCGAGAAATTACGGCGAGGTGGTGATCGGACGAAAGGTTATGGCGACGGGGCATCTTCGGATTGGTCCACTGGTTCCATTTTTGAGCTAAGCTTGGTCAAACTTGGGCTACACTCATGGTTTTGACGGAACGACGCTCACGGGCACGTCGGCGGCAGAGAGCGCGCTCTACGCTTCTCAGGCCACGGCGACGGTTCTGCAGCGTGCTCAGGGGAGGAGATGAACACGCGGAGGTCACCGGTGCCTTGGACGGTGCGGAGCGGCGCCGTACTGCAGGGCTGGCCTCTGCCGGCCGCCACAGTCGGTACTGTCGCCACGGAAGACGCCGGAGTCGACACGACAGCTCGCCACCGACGCTCACAACCGGCCAAGAGACCATGCGGCGCCCTGGATAAGAAGGAGGAGCAGTGAGCAACGAGCCAACGCAGCTACTGGCGAGATTGACGCGGAGCTCTGACGGAAACGACACTGTCACCTGAAGCTTAACACTGAAACTCTGAATTTTGACCGGAACAGTGCATGCCAGCTGCTCGATGAAATGATTGACGCACGTGGAAATTTTTTCTAGAGCTGAAACTTGGAGGGGTGGCCTCTTGAAGCATCCAGAGGCTTCCTGAATTTTCTCAGAAATTTTGGAAAGGTGGAAGAATGGTTTCCATCGAAAATGGCAAATCTGGTCCAAATTTGCAGTGAACAAATTTTGAAATTTTTGAACTGTGGACTAGTAGATCTTTGGTGGTTTAGGTTGAGGGTACTAAGGTGTGGCTAGGGTAATTTATTTGGGACCAAAGATCAAAGGAATCTGATACTTCCTTTGTAAACCAGAGAGGTCCAAAATAAATTACAGAAAAATAGTTTGAGGATAGAATAAATAGAAAGGAAATTTAAAAATAGGTTGAACCTTGCTGGACTAAGTATAAGGCTTGGTCGTGAAGTAGGGAGGATGGTTTAGGAAGGAAATTTGCAAAGTAGGTCATGGCAAGAGAGTAGCATAGGAGTATTTTTGAATAGGCAAAGACAAATCCAATTTTCACAGAAATTCTTTTTAATAGAAGAAAATGCAAAACAACCCAAGAGTACTTGTGTTGAACCAACACATGTTGAAAAACCCCCAAGACCAGAATCAAGATTGAGAAGGTTTCATAAAAGATTTGTCATCAAAAGTTTTTAGAAGTAGAGTCTTTTAGAAGAATTTTAAATAACCTCCTTCAAATCAAATAAAGAATTTGATAAAAACCAAATCAAAATTTTGGAGTGTTACATTGAGTCTCTCAAGAATATCAGCATGATCTAGTGACTTGTAGTCTTCACGTTCTTGGATCATCAAAGCAAGTATATCGAATGAGGAATCAAGGGATCTTAGCAGGTTCTTCACCACCTCATGGTCGGTGAAGTCAGTGGCACCAAGAGCCTGTAGCTCATTGGAGATATCAGTGAGGTGATCGAAAGTTTGCTGAACATTTTCGTTGTCGAGTCTTTTGAAGCGGTTGAAGAGATTGCGAAGAACATCAACTCGAGAGTCACGTCGAGTTGAAATGCCTTCATTGACTTTGGACAGCCTATCCCAGATAAGCTTAGCAGTCTCCAAAGCACTCACTCTGCCATACTGACCCTTGCTCAGATGGCCACATATGATATTCTTCGCTTGAGAGTCGAGTTGCTTGAATCTCTTCACATCAGCAGCGTCGATAGTGGGAGTGACAAAGGGAACACCATTTTCCACAACATACCAGAGATCGTTGTCAATTGCCTCAAGATGCATGCGCATCTTGTTCTTCCAGTAGGGGTAGTCCGTCCCATCGAAGGTAGGACACCCAGCTGAGACCTTGATCATGCCTGCAGTCGACATAACTAAAATTCCAGGTGGTTAAACCAAAATTACACAGAACAAGGGAGTACCTTGCTCTGATACCAATTGAAAGTGCGTTATATCGACTAGAGGGGGGTGAATAGGCGATTTTTATAAATTCGTCACTAAGGAATTACTGATTGAGGAATTTGCTAAGTGACGAACTACTTGCAGCGGAATAAGTACTCAAATGCATGCGAAACATAGGAGTAGCATAGTCATCATGATACATACACAGAGCATAAGTAGCGTGAACAAGATAAGCAGGCAGAAGATAAAGTGACTGAAGAATTTGAGATGAGGAAATTGAGAAAGTCTTCAATCAAATTCTTCAAACAGTAACGATCAGATTCATCAACAAATACTTCGAGGAAATGAAGGGGTTGAGGAAATAGGACCAGGTGCTCGATGAAGACAGTGATTTGATGACCCAGTTCCAACTGCTATGACAATCGTACGTCAGGTTTGGAGCGGCTTGATATTTAAACCAAAGGACACACAGTCCCAAGACACACAGTCCTTACCGTATTCTCCTTGAGCTAAGGTCACACAAACCTCGCCCAACACTTGTGGTAAGTCTTCAGGGTAGACTTCCAAACCCTCACAAACTCGGTCACCCGACGATCCACAATTTACTGCTGGATGCTCAAGACCATGACGCCTAACCGTCTGGAAGATACACAGTCTTCAAAGGTAAAAAGCGTCGGTTCCACACATGAACAATCTCTTCAGTGATGCTCAATCACTTTGGGTTTTGGTGGTTTGGGTTTTGGGTTTTTCCTCACTGATGATTTTCTCTCAAAGTCCTCGAGGAATGGGTTGCTCTCAAGTGACAAGTGTCAAATTCTCTCTCGGAGCAGCCAACCATCAATTGGTTGAGGGGGGCAGCTATTTATAGCCAGGGTGCAACCCGACATGATAAGACATAAATGCCCCCCAATGATATGACTGTTAGGTGGATAAAATATCTGGACAGCTGGCGCAAAGCACATCAACGGTCAGAATTTGAACTGTCAAATTCCTCAGGGCTTATCATATTCCTCACTTGTAGGCAATTCGCACTGGCAAAATCCTAACTCCTCAGTAAAACCAATTTCCTCAGAGACCAGAAGAACATCGTCCCTGTTACCGAAGAACTTGATGGAACTGCAAGATATTTCCAATGGCTTCACTCGATGGATTGGGTTGTGTTGACGCTTTTTGAGTTGAGCATCAGATGGAAATTTTTCCTTAGTATTTCCTCGGCCCTCTTTAACAGTATGGTGTTTCCTATGACTCAAAGAAAAGGAAATGAAACTGCGAAAACAAAAGTCTTCACGCTTCATAGGCCTCGTTAATATCTTCAAGGTCACACCGAATTCTTCAACTTCAAAGTCTTCAGGGAATACCAAAGTCTTCAGCTGAAGACATTCATTTTTAGGGGTCGATATTCTTCGAATATACCAAACTCCTCATCGACTTATAGAGCCTGTGTACACTCACAAACATATTAGTCCCTTAACCTATATGTCTTCAATACACCAAAATCACTAAGGGGCACTAGATGCACTTACAAATAGCATTGTCAGCCGTTTGATCACCAGGAATGAACGACCCATATCAATGCGGGTGCGTCTTAAAATTTCTCTTCCTTCTAATATTGAATGCCCTACATTTAGGCATGTGTTAGAAAAATCGACGCACAATGAAGCTTGTTTTAAATATTGGTATCCAAAACATAGAATAGTGCCTATTCGATTTTCTCTCTCTTGGGTTTTGTTTCTCTCAGTGGAGGGTGAATTATTATTTTAAATACAACATCGTCTGTAATGTCCCTCAAACAATGCTCATACAGATGAGAGTCCTTGCAATTACTAACGGAAAATAATCCTTACATTTAGTATTTTCTAATTTGAAGCAGTTGGAGATACAAAACTTAGGGCTGTTATAGAAATATTTATTGGCCTTCGACAAATCGATTGTATTTTTTAGATCCACATAATGCGAATTTATAACTTGGGTGGCATCCAAATTGTGTCGTACCAATTAAAAATTACTAGATGATGCCCCGCAGCCCCGCGCATTGCTGTGGGATTGTTTGATGGATTTTTGAAGTAGCATCCACATATACGAAAGAAAGCAACGTTTGAAGAAATAATTTGATAAATTTCATATATACTTAACGATTCAAAGATGTTACTAAATTATAGATTGCAAGTGTACAACCTTAATGAACTGCAACATGTAATTCTTTTCGGGTATGTGACTTCAGTAAACCAAAAGATTAGTTCTATATGAATATCATTCAGATTACATGGGAGATAAATATTGTATATAAAAAACTAAAATTCAAAGATATAGCAGAAAATAGTGACAATTATCTTACAAACATATCGGTAAGTTCGTTGGATTTAAGAACCAAACGACTTGTAGGCTATCTTGTCTTTCCTCTTCAATACAAAACCAAGATGGACGGGGTGGAATCAAGGAGCGCCTGAGAAAGAGGGTCAAGAGATAATCTGTTGTAAAGAGGGGAGGACACGTCAAGAACTTCAGATTTGTCATGGCCAAAATACGCGGTGCCAACAGGGAATGTGTGTCAAATATCAAAGTTGTTGACGATGGTAGATCACAACATTGAGCTCAGTTTCTCTACATAGATTCCTTCAGGATTATTGATTAATATTGAAGATATCACCAAGAGGGGGATCGATGTTGTTTTTGTTGGAAATGTGTCCTAGAGGCAATAATAATTTAGTTATTATCATATTTCCTTGTTCATGATAATCGTTTATTATCCATGCTACAATTGTATTGATTGGAAACTCAAATACATATGTGGGAACATAGACAACACTGTGTCCCTAGTATGCCTCTAATAGACTAGCTCGTTGATAAAAAATGGTCAAGGTTTCCTAGCCATAGACATGAGATGTCATTTGATAACGGGATCACATCATTAGAAGAATGATGTGATGGACAAGACCCAAACTATGAACATCGCATATGATCATGTCAGTTTATTGCTATTGTTTTCTGCATGTCAAGTATCTGTTCGTAGGACCATGAGATCATGCAACTCACTGACACCGGAGGAATACCTTGTGTGTATCAAACGTCGCAACGTAACTGGGTGACTATAAATATGCTCTACAGGTATCTCCGAGGGTGTCTGTTGAGTTGGCATGGATCAAGACTGGGATTTGTTACTCCGTGTGACGGAGAGGTATCTCAGGGCCCACTCGGTAATACAACATCACAATGAACATTGCAAGCAAAGTGACTAAGGAGTTAGCCACGGGATTGAACTAGGTATAGAGATACCGATGATCGAATCTCGGGCAAGTAACATACCGAAGAAACAAAGGGAACAACATACGGGATTAACTGAATCCTTGACATAGAGCTTCAACCGATAAAGATCTTCGTAGAATATGTAGGAACCAATATGGGCATCCAGGTGCCGCTATTGGTTATTGACCGTAGAGGTGTCTCGGTCATGTCTACATAGTTCTCGAACCCGCAGGGTCTGCACACTTAACGTTCGGTGACGTTACGGTAGTATTGAGTTATGTATGTTGGTGACCGAAAGTTGTTCGGAGTCCCGGATGAGATCCCGGACATCACGAGGAGCTACGGAATGGTCCGGAGGTAAAGATTGATATATAGGAAGTCCCGTTTTGGTCACCGGAAAATTTCGGGTGTCATCGGTAGTGTGCCGGGAGTGCCGGGAGGGATCCGGGGGGTCCACCGGGAGGGGCCCACTCACCCCAAGGGCCACATGGGCCTAGGGAGTGGCGCACCAGCATCTGGTGGGCTGGCCGGCCAGCCCCTAAGGGGCCCATGCGAAATAGGAAAGGAGGAGGCCAAGTGGGAAGGAGTCCTCCCAAGACTCCACCTCCCTTGTGGGAGGAGGAGTCCTAGTTGGGGAAGGACTCGTCCCCTATGGTTCGGCTGAACCTTCCTTGGTGGAGGGTTTTGGGCTGCCTCCTCCCCTCCCTTCCTCCTATATATACTAGAGGATTTGAGGGCAGCCCTCACCTGAAAAGCCACGGCTGCCTCTCTCTCCCTCTAGATCTGTTCTCCACTAGATCGTCTCGGTTGTGCTTGGCGAAGCCCTGCCGGGACAGCTCCACCACCACCACCACCACGCCGTTGTGCTGGCAGAGAACTCATCTACCTCTCCGCTCCCTCTTGCTGGATCAAGAAGGCAGAGATCGTCATCGAGCTGTACGTGTGCTGAACGGGGAGGTGCCGTCCCTTCGGCGCTAGATCGGAAGGACCGTGATTGGATCACGGGACGGTTCGTGATTGGATCGCGGGATGGATCGTGATCGGATCGCGGGACGGCTAGCGATTTGGATCGCGAAGACGTTCGACTACATCAACCGCGTTTCTCAACGCTTCCTGCTTAGCGATCTACAAGGGTATGTAGATCCACTCTCCCTCTCGTAGATGCTCATCACCATTGATATAGATCTTGCGTGTGCGTAGGAATTTTTTTGTTTCCCATGCAACGTTCCCCAACAGTGGCATCATGAGCTAGGTCTATGCGTAGATGAGATCACGAGTAGAACACAAAGGAGTTTGTGGGCGTTGATGCTCAGATTGCATCCTCCCTTGGTCTTTTCTTGATTCAGCGGTATTGTGGGATGAAGCGGCCCGGACCAACCTTACTCGTATGCTTACGAGAGACCGGTTCCATCAACTGACATGTGACTTTGTTGCATAAAGATGGCTGGCGGGTGTCTGTCTCTCCCACTTTAGTTGGATCGGATTCGACAAAGGCGGTCCTTGAGAAGGTTGAATAGCAATTTGTGTATCACCGTTGTGGTTTTGCGTAGGTAAGAATCGTTCTTGCTAGATACCCGTAGCAGCCACGTAAAACATGCAACAACAATTAGAGGATGTCTAACTTGTTTTTGCAGGGTATGTTGTGATGTGATATGGCCAATTACATGATGAGATATATGTGATGTATGAGATGATCATGTTTTGTATAGAATATCACGACTTGTATGTCAATGAGTACGGCAACCGGCAGGAGCCATAGGGTTGTCTTTAATTTATTTTTGCCGTTTTTGCTTTACTTTATCGCTATGAGTTAGCAATAGTCGTAGAAGCAATAGTTGGCGCGACAACCTCATGGTGACACGTTGATGAAGATCAAGATGATGGAGATCATGGTGTCATGCCGGTGACGATGGAGATCATGCCGGTGCTTTGGAGATGGAGATCAAAAGCACAAGTTCATGGCCATATCATGTCACTTATGATTTGCATGTGATGTTAATCGTTTTATGCATCTTATTTTGCTTAGGACGACGGTAGCATTATAAGGTGATCCCTCGCTAAAATTTCAAGATAAAATTGTGTTCTCCCCGAGTGTGCACCGTTGCGAAAGTTCGTCGTTTCGAGACACTACATGATGATCGGGTGTGAGAGACTCTACGTTCACATACAAAGGGTGCAAGCCAGTGTTGCACGTGTGGAACACTCGGGTTAAACTTGACGAGCCTAGCATGTACAGACATGGCCTCGGAAAACAAGAGACCGAAAGGTCGAACATGAGCCATATAGTACATATGATCAACATGAAGATGTTCACCATTGAAACCACCTCAGCTCACGTGATGATCGGGCTTGAGTTGGTGAACTTGGATCATGTGACACTCAAATGACCAGAGGGATGTCAATTTGAGTGGGAGTTTTTTATGTAATATGATTAACTAAACTCATTATCATGAACATAGTCAAAATGTCTTTCCAAATTATGTTGTAGATTACTAGCTCGCGCTGTAGCTCCCTTGAATTTTTATATGTTCCTAGAGAAATAGAGTTGAAAGATGATGGTAGCAATAATGCGGACTGGGTCCGTGATCTGAGGATTGTCCTCATTGCTGCATAGAAGGCTTATGTCCTTAATGCACCGCTCGGTGCGCCACCCCCTCAAGCGTCGTCTGTAGATGTTGTGAACATCTGACAGGCACGTTCTGATGACTACTTGATAGTTCAGTGCGTCATGCATTACGGCTTAGAATTGAGGCTCCAAAACGTTTTGAACGTCACGGAACATATGAGATGTTCTAAGAGCTGAAATTGGGATCTCAGGCTCGTGCCCGTGTTGAGAGGTATGAGACCTCCAACAAGATTCTTTGCCTGCAAGATGAAGGAGAATAGCTCAATCGGTGAGCATGTGTTCAGATTGTCTGGGTGCTACAATCGCTTGAATCGAGTGGGAGTTGATCTTCCAGATAAGATAGTGATTGATATAGTTCTCCAAGTCACTGTCACTAAACTACTAGAGCTTCGTGATGAACTATAAAATGCCAGGTATGTAAATAATGATCCCTGAGCTATTCGCGATGTTTGACACCGCGATGGTAGAAATCAAGAAGGAGCATCAAGTGTTTATGGTTAGTGAAACCACTAGTTTCGAGAAGGCAAGGGCAAGGAGGGAAACTTCATGGATGGCAAGTCAGTTACTGCTCCAGTGAAGAAACCCAAGGTTGAACCCAAACCCGAGACTAAGTGCTTCTATTATGAGGAGAACGGTCGCTGAAGCGGAACAACCCTAGATACTTGGTAGATAAGAAGGCTGGCAACGTCGACAGAAGTATATTTGATATACATGTTATTGATGTGTACCTTACTAGTACTCCTAGTAGCACCTGGGTATTGGATACCGGTTCGGTTGCTAAATGTTAGTAACTCGAAATAAAAGCTACGGAATAAACGGAGGCTAGCTAAGGGTGAGGTGACGATGAGTGTTGGAAGTGTTTCCAAGGTTGATGTGACCACCATCACACGCTCTCTCTACCTTCGGGATTAGTGATGAACCTAAATAAATGTTATTTGGTGTTTGCGTTGAGCATGAACGTGATTAGATCATGTTTATTGCAATACGGTTATTCATTTAAGTTAGAGAATAATGGTTATTCTGTTTACATGAATAATACCTTCAATGGTCATGCACCCAATGCGAATGGTTTATTGAATATGGATCGTAGTGATACACATGTTCATAATATTGATGCCAAAAGATACAAAGTTAATAATGATAGTACCACATACTTGTGGCACTGCCGCTAAATATCATATTGGTGTAAAGCGCATGAAGAAACTCCATGCTGATGGATCTTTGGACTTATTCGATTTCGAATTGGTTGAGACATGCGGACCATGCCTCATGGGCAAGATGACTAAGACCCCGTTTTCCGGTATGATGGAGCGGGCAAGTGACTTATTGGAAATGATACATGTTGATGTATTCGGTCCAATGAGTGTTGTAGCGTGCGGTGGATATCGTTATTTTCCGACCTTCACTGATGATTTGAGTAGATATGGGTATATTTACTTAATGAAACACAAGTCTGAAATGTTTGAAAAGTTCAAACAAATTCATAGTGAAGTTTGAGATCATCGTGACAAGAAGATAAAATGTCTATGATATGATCATGGAAGTGAATATCTGAGTTATGAGTTTGGT
Source organism: Elymus sibiricus (assembly GCA_039707655.1). Taxonomy (NCBI): domain Eukaryota; kingdom Viridiplantae; phylum Streptophyta; class Magnoliopsida; order Poales; family Poaceae; genus Elymus; species Elymus sibiricus. The sequence goes on from CM077665.1 coordinate 503,443,373, forward strand.
ATGCAACTTAATACAATGTGGAAGTTGTTTCACAACTCATGCCGCCTGGAACACCATAGTGTGATGGTGTGTCCGAACGTCGTAGTCATGCTCTATTGGATATGGTACGTGCTATGATGTCTCTTATCGATTTGCCACTATCGTTTTGGGGTTATGCATTAGAGACAACTACATTCACTTTAAATAGGGCACCATCTAAGTCCGTTGTGATGACACCATATGAATTTTGGTTTGGCAGAAACCTAAGCTGTCATTTCTCAAAGTTTGGGAATACGACGCTTATGTATGATAAGCTCAATCCCAAAGCGGAAAGGTGCATCTTCATAGAATACCCTAATGAAACAGTTGGGTATACCTTCTATCTCAGATCCAAGGGCAAAGTGTTTGTTGCTAAAAACAGGTCCTTTCTCAAGAAAGAGTTTCTCTCGAAAGAATTGAGTGGGAGGAAGGTAGAACTTGATGAGGTTATTGAACCGTCACTTCAGTTGGATAGTAGCATGACGCAGAAAGATGTTTCTGTGGCGCCTACACCGAATGAAGAGGAAGTTAATGATGAGATCATGACACTTCGGGTCAAGTTACTACCGAACCTCGTAGGCTGACAAGAAATCGTACCGCCTCTGAGTGGTACTTCAATCCTGTCTTAGAGGTCATGTTGTTAGACAACAGTGAACCTACGAGCTATGCAGAAGCGATGGTGGGCCCGGATTCCAACAAATGGCTAGGAGCCATGAAATCTGAGAAATGATCCATGTATGAAAACCAAGTATGGACTTTGGTAGACTTGCCCGTTGAACGGCATACCGTTGAGTACAAATGGACCTTTAAGAAGAAGACAGACACTGGTGGTAAATGTCACCATTTATAAAGCTTGACTTGTCGCAAAGAAGTTCGACAAGTTCAAGGAGGTGACTACGATGAGACTTTCTCACCCGTAGCGATGCTAAAGTCTGTTGGAATTATGTTAGCAGTTGCTGCATTTTTCGATTATGAAATCTGGCAGATGGATGTCAAAACATTGTTTCCTTAACGGTATCCGTGAGGAATGGTTGTATGTGATACAACTGGAAGGTTTTGTCAGTCCTAAGGATGCTAAAATGTATGCAAGCTCTAGCGATCCTTCTATGGACAGGAGCAAGCATCTCGAAGTTGGAATATACGCTTTGATGAGGTGATCAAAGTTTTTTTGGGTCTATACAAAGTTTATGAGAAACTTGTATTTACAATAAAATGAGTGGGAGCACTATAGAATTTCTGATAAGTATATGTGGATGACATATTGTTGATCGGAAATGATGTAGAATTTCTGGAAAGCATAAAGGGTTGTTTGAAAAGGAGTTTTTCAAAGGAAAACCTGGAATGAAGCTACTTAAATATTGGGCATCAGGATCTATAGAGATAGATCAAGACCTCTGATAAAACTTTCAATGAGTACATACCTTGACAAGATTTGAAAGAGTTCAAAATGGATCAGTCAAAGAAAGAGTTCTTGCCTGATTTGTAAGGTGTGGAGTTGAGTGAGACTCAAAGCTCAACCATGGCAGAAGAAAGAGAAAGGACGAAGGTCATCCCCTATGCCTTATCCAGGCTTTGTATAGTATGCCATGCTGTGTACCGCACCTGGTGTGTGCCTTGCCATGAGTCTGTCAAGGGGTACAAGAGTGGTCCAGGAGTAGAACACTGGACAACATTCAAGATTATCCTTAGTAACTAGAGGACTAAGGAAATGTTTCTCGATTATGGAGGTGATAAAGAGTTCATCGTAAAGGGTTACGTCGATGCAAGCTTTGACACCTATCCGGACGACTCTGAGTAGCAGTCCGGATACGTATTGTGGAGCAGTCATTTGGAATAGCTCCAAGTGGAGCGTGGTAGCATCTGCAGTATGACATATAGATTTGCAAATAACACACGGATCTGAATGTTGCAGATCGTTGACTAGAACCTCTCTCACATGCAAAACATGATCGAACCCCAGAACTCATTGGGTGTTAGATTCATTACAATGTTAATCACATGGTGATGTGAGCTAGATTATTGACTCTAGTGCAAGTGGGAGACTGTTGGAAATATGCCCTAGAGGCAATAATAATTTAGTTATTATCATATTTCCTTGTTCATGATAATCGTTTATTATCCATGCTATAATTGTATTGATTGGAAACTCAAATATATGTGTGGGTACATAGACAACACTGTGTCCCTAGTATGCCTCTAATAGACTAGCTCGTTGATCAAAGATGGTCAAGGTTTCCTGGCCATAGACATGAGATATCATTTATTAATGGGATCACATCATTAGGAGAATGATGTGATGGACAAGACCCAAACTATGAACATAGCATATGATCGTGTCAGTTTACTGCTATTGTTTTCTGCATGTCAAGTATCAGTTCCTATGACCATGAGATCATGCAACTCACTGACACCGGAGGAATACCTTGTGTGTATCAAACATCGCAACGTAACTGGGTGACTATAAAGATGCTCTACAGGTATCTCCGAGGGTGTCTGTTGAGTTGGCATGGATCAAGACTGGGATTTGTTACTCCGTGTGACGGAGAGGTATCTCAGGGCCCACTCGGTAATACAACATCACAATGAGCCTTGCAAGCAAAGTGAGTAAAGAGTTAGCCACGGGATCTTTTATTACGGAACGAGTAAAGAGACTTTCCGGTAACGAGATTGAACTAGGTATAGAGATACCGACGATCGAATCTCGGGCAAGTAACATACCGAAGAAACAAAGGGAACAACATACGGGATTAACTGAATCCTTGACATAGAGGTTCAACCAATAAAGATCTTCGTAGAATATGTAGGAACCAATATGGGCATCCAGGTCCCGCTATTGGTTATTGACCGTAGAGGTGTCTCGGTCATGTCTACATAGTTCTCGAACCCGCAGGGTCTGCACACTTAACGTTCGGTGACGTTTCAGTAGTATTGAGTTATGCATGTTGGTGACCGAAAGTTGCTCAGAGTCCCGGATGAGATCCCGGACGTCACGAGGATCTCCGGAATGGTCTGGAGGTAAAGATTGATATATAGGAAGTCCCCTTTTGGTCACCGGAAATAGTTCGGGTGTCACCGGTAGTGTATCGGGAGTGCCGGGAGGGTTCCGGGGGTCCACCGGGAGAGGCCCACTCACCCCAAGGGCCACATGGGCCTAGGAGGTGGCGCACTAGCCCCTGGTGGGCTGGCCGGCCAGCCCCTAAGGGGCCCATGCAAAATAGGAAAGGAGGAGGCCAAGTGGGAAGGAGTCCTCCCAAGACTCCACCTCCCTTGTGGGAGGAGGAGTCCTAGTTGGGGAAGGACTCCTCCCCTATGGTTCGGCCGAACCCTCCTTGGTGGAGGGTTTTGGGCTGCCTCCTCCCCTCCCTTCCTCCTATATATAGTAGAGGATTTGAGGGCAGCCCTCACCTGAAAAGCCACGGCTGCCTCTCTGTCCCTCTAGATCTGTTCTCCACTAGATCGTCTCGGTTGTGCTTGGCGAAGCCCTGCCGGGACAGCTCCACCACGCCGTTGTGCTGGCGGAGAACTCATCAACCTCTCCACTCCCTCTTGCTGGATCAAGAAGGCGGAGATCGTCATCGAGCTGTACGTGTGCTGAACGCGGAGGTGCCGTCCGTTCGGCGCTAGATCGGAAGGACCGTGATTGGATCACGGGACGGTTCGTGATTGGATCGTGGGACGGATCGTGATCAGATCGCGGGACGGCTAGCGATTTGGATCGCGAAGACGTTCGACTACATCAACCGCATTTCTCAACTCTTCCCGCTTAGCGATCTACAAGGGTATGTAGATCCACTCTCCCTCTCGTAGATGCTCATCACCATGGATAGATCTTGCGTGTGCGTAGGAAATTTTTTGTTTCCCATGCAACGTTCCCCAACAGTTTTGTCATAACCGAGTGAGTTGCAAGGTACCAAAAATTAAATAAGAACTCTGGTGTGCACATCCGTGGTTCATATCTGGTTCCAAGCAGACTGAAAAATATTTTCTCACGGATTTTTGCTTTTAGATAACACCACGATACTTCAGTTTACATGATATCGGAAGTACTAATAATTGCTAAACATAAGTGGCAAAGAAATAATTGAATGAAACATACCCTCTATTCCTTTATGTAAGATGTATTATTTTTGGCACGGTGATCAAGGCACATAATTATACATATGTTATGATGAAATTAACCTTAGTTAAATCATCGATTAGAGGTAACTAAATCATTTAGGCTAGGAAAGTAAGAGATACACGCAATCAGGAGAGAGATATTTTCCTTTTTCTCTTTACAAGAAGAGATGCATGCAACCAGGGGAGAGATACTGTCCTTTTTTGAAGGGATAATGGAGGAATTACGAGGAATTAGAAGAAATGCACCTTACACTGTGGAATTTTATCAAAAAAACAAATACACCTTATATAAAGGAACGGAGGATATGTTCAAGAACTGTACCAATCAATTGATTAAGGCTGATACTTGTACTCTTATATAAACAATATAAATAATCAATTCCATAGTTAAATAAGGGAGGTGTGTTCTACGGAAAATTCATGACCCACTTTACTGTAAACTAAGATTTGTGGAAAATAAATAACTAATACAAGTGTCAAAGAAATAATCAGAAAAGTACGTTCAAGCACTAAACCAATCAATTGCAACACTAATGCTTCATAAATCATGTGATGTCTGTTGGAGCTTCGCTAGGGGAGGGGAGCATAGGTGTGCACACCAAGTTGGGGAGACGACGGGAACAATGCTGCTCTGCTGCTTAATTGGATGTGAACTGCATACCTGGATGAGGAAGGAGAAGGAGATCTACCTTTTTATGCTACAAGAATGTAGTGGGGTCTTTTGCAGCAGACTGGCTATGATGAAGAGGGAGAGAGACCGCCGTGTAGAACATAAGAGGCTGTGATGGAAAAAAAAGATTGCTGTCGTGGTCCGTGGAGCATACGGGAAGTACAAGAGGCGCGACGATGGGAAAGGGGAACCATAGTGGTGTATTGGGGAGCTTTCGCTAGGGAAGGAAGAAAGGGAATGGTGCGATGCAATGGAGAAATTGAAAGAAGCGGTGCGTTTGTTTCCCCATGGAACATGGGAATTAGAAGAGATTGTTTCAGGGGAAGATTGTTCTTTTTTCTTCTTTCGTAGGAGAAGGCTGGGCATTGGTCCACTAATTGAAAACACCACCTAATGTGGAACAATGGCGATGTGAAAAATTTGAGAAATATATTAGTGGATGCTAATACGACACATTCAATGAGGTGGAAGGCAACATGTTCAGAGATTTGAGAGTACATGTAAAGAAGAGGAATGAGGTCTCCATTTCACTTAACATCCATACGTCTTCATTTCAATTAAGATATTAGGTTCCCCCGCAAAAAATATATTAAGATAGCAAGTTTTGCACATACCAAGCACAAAAACACTATCCAATTTAAATGCAAACAACCAATTGATGTCGTATAAAACCTACAAACTTGACGCAATCAATCATATCTGATAATGCAAAGTAAATTAGATGAAGGATCAACTCTTTTGTCTTACCCGTAGTGCTTCTAGTCATGAGCCACTGCGACACAAGCATCAAAGATGGTGACCACTATAACCATTCACCCCTATGCTTTTCCCTTTCAATGATATCAATAATGGCAGAGGTGGCAAAGAGTTCCATTCCCATATTATTTTGAGATATGTTGGTATGAATTAAAGGTATGGTGGCATTGATCCTATCATTTAACAAAAAAGGGCCATGAAAAAAGGACTTGATGTATCTATGTCCAAGGAGGTAAATTGTTTAGTCTACCAAATCTTTGTTAAGTTTGATAGAAACTAATCCCATTAGTGTAATGCTTTCCCGACAATTGGAATTCCCTCCCGATTCAGCACATCTTTTTGTTCCCCAATCAGGCAAGAACTGTACCGGTGATCTATGTTGGAAGATGTAACAAATGAGGACGAACCTTGCCGCAACAGAGAGAAACTTGTTTCCCATTTTGAGCAAAAAATACACATTTTGGTAATGATTGGCTACATATGAACTTTGGACAACCATCAAATATGCAACCAATAGATGAAAGATATGCACAATATATCAACGTGGAACCATCTACCATAGCATCTTCATGCTTAGCCAAATTAAATGTTATGTTTTTATTTATTTTTTTGTATGTGAACAAGCATTGGCCCTAAATCTCGACTAGTGTTGCTAGGATTCTAAATCAAGCCATATGTAGTGAAGCGTAAAGGATATTCTCAATTTGAAGTCCTACCATTCTCCTATGGAAGGCGCGTCTTGAGGTTGCACTATGAGGAGTATATCAAAAAATTTCTTGGAGAAAGCAAATTGTCCCTCCATTCTCCTCAAGCCATTGAACAAAAAATCACATGCATATAGATAGAAGTCTTAGGATGCCCTCCGTCAAACGTAGAATGTTCTTTGGTTGGAAGATCATACTCTCATAAGAATAGTCAACTATCCAATAAGGGTCCTTTTATGCGAACCAGGTGAATAATAGTGCCTCGATGGTACCTAGTTTTTTGGGATAAGGATTTCTCTTAACTATTTATGTGGTACCACAATGAATGCATGGTAGACTTGCCATGAGCTGTCCGGACCATTTTATGTCCACTCAAGATTATCACATATTCCACTTCCAGTTCCACTTTGGGAAGCCAATTCTATAGTGAGATCTAAAGGAGCAAGAAATGGGTGATTGTTGGGATGAGAACTTCCCCAAGGATGAGTAATGTGTGTGTTCTCTACAAGGTAGTATTGTTCAATTACTCTTTGATTAACTACTTAATTAACCACAATATGGATACATTAGAATCAACACATTTGTGGCATCTCACCAACAATCATCCATAGTAGAATTTGATCTCCTTTTCCTAAGAAGAACTTAACAAGCATGCAAAATCTCTTAAAATATCTTACAATCCCAAGATGAAACCTTGATTGCCTTTCCTCGCTAGAGCCTTGTAACTAAAGACAATTAGTCCTCTTGGAATCATCGTGACATGCTGGTTGTCGAGGCCAAGCTTTCTCAATTATTGTATCCAAGGTAACTCGATACCATCCTCCCTTGACATCATGCCCTCCTTTGCACTATAATTTCCTACGAGATGTGTCGATTGTACTTAATTAACCAAGGTGAGAGGTTCACTGAGATCATATATAGGCTATGGCTGATAACATGAGTGTTTCCTCAAAATCAACTTCTTCGCATTGGAGAGCATCAGAGCTTTCTTAGTAGTCGGTCAACGTGTGATCTTGTCCAATATCGTATGGATGCTTAGATGAAAAGGGAGACAGTGAAATCAGGATGCCAATCTCTTTCAAAGAAATATTGTTGTGAAACTCGGGTATTAATAAGTGGTGAATAGCTATTAAGGAGGTATAATGTGTTAGCATATCAAGATCATAACATAGGAACTCCTAGGATCTCCCAGGATCGCAAGTAGTCATGCGAGGTAGGCACTCAGAGGAAATAAGGATGAAGGTGCACGGAATCCATTATCTTAAATTATCTTGGAGCTTTTCCATAGTTAGTGACCATGATGATACCATATCATATTGGAGATTACATACTTACCAGCTGAGAAGGTGTCACTATATAAGGACCTAGAGCCCATGCACTTATTTTAAACACATCTGGATATCACTATACACTAGCAAGACATATCACCACCCCTTCTCCTACTAGGCTCACATCTCTACCCTCACATTCTCAATATGTAAAAGGTGTCTACCTATGTAAGATAGTAAACAAAATAATTATGATTTCATACTAGCCATGATAATGCCAATAACAAAGTAAAGTACAATGGATCATCTATGGATTGTATGAGGGGAAAATTTGGGTAAGAGGGCACTTGGCTTTGAATATTTGTCGATCAAGTCTCGGTCCTCGCTGACTTGACAATGAAATCATCATTACTTCAAGGAAGCTTCACTATGATGTGTTAATGCCAATGGAAGATATGTTGCATGTTTGGTGTCCAAAGAAATGAGGATACTGGAACTAGCTTCTGGGGTCCAAGGATACCTCCGCCTTTCACTTTCATAGGAACCCAGTCTTGTTCGAGTCAATCTTATTGATGGTTATAAGCAGAGTTCACACTTTGTTCTAAACTGAGGTCTAGCCAGTAGATAGTAGAGAGGAGGGCTAAATCCAGGTTAATGTCCCGTTGCTCAATCCATCTATTTTTCTTTCGCGCTAGTGAACTCAGGCAGTTGGAGGAGGGAAAGGAGCATACTTTGATTACGCAAATAGAAAGTGCGAACAAAGTAGTCAACTTACTGAATCACCAGTGTCAATCGGTTTTGAAGCGCTCGATGGGCGTAGTTCGTCATAATCCTCTATTGGCCTTGTATCGACCAAGGGAAAAAGAAGGAAAGAATCTCTGAGCGAGAGTGCCAAGAGGGGAACCTATTCTTCGATCGACTACCGTGCTTCTTATCTTTTTCCAATACTGCGAGCCAAAGGCACGCTGCTATTTAGTCATAGTCACATGCTCACCCTTGACTCTATAAATAAAACCAGTAGCTTGGGCTAGCGAGTATAGTTCCCTGGCGCCGGGCCCTCAATAAAGTCCATCGTGGCCATATCCCATGGTTTCTCTTTCTTAATGCTGACCCCAATGTTGATCGACCGTGCTTATTATGATATTTTATTCAATTCATACCACTGAAAGCCCAGGCTATTGGCTCCGCCGCTTTCTGCAACTCGTAGTCACAAAACCTTATTAATCTAAGTGATTTCTTGTCAACGGATCGCTATCGCTTACAAGAACGGATGCAAAAATGGGACACCTGAAGGTGAAACAAGAGACTCATACCCATGGTCATCTGATTGATCTACTCGGCTTCGGTACTGAAATGAAAAGGCCAAAGGCCAAACAAAAGACGTTTCGTCTGCTACAGATGAGTTAAGAGCGAATGATCTTTTTCGCGATTTACATCGTAAGAAGATCGACTTGTAGAAGTCTAAAAATGGGGAGCAAAGGAAGAGGCAGGCTGAGCTGACTCTTGTTCAATATCATTCTCATGATGTGTGGTGCAAAGAGAAGATTCTTGTGGTAATCCCTTCTTTCTAGCTTGATCAATTTCTGTAAGAATGAAGCTAGTGACATTAAACTTCTGGCTCTTCATTATGAAGTCAACTACATGCCAAGACCCTTTATTCCAAGTAGATTGCATCTGCATTTCCTTGGGGAAGAAAGTTCCGTCAGACGGTAGCTTAGCCATTCATCAGATATATGTCGTAGATCCTTCTCTTGCGTAATAGTAATATCGATTGTTCCTCTACGAGAGCCAAGTGAACAAAGACAATTACACAGCGAGTGATTATACCGAGACTAAGAAACAGATAGCAGTATCGATATGACCGCAATAAGATAGTGAGTGAAGACAGTTCAGGTGTCGCAAGAGAATATCCACATGTGTACTTTACTGTAACCACGGGCTTTGTGGAATTCTATCTTTATCGAAGAGAGCTTATTTCTCACTGTTTCTACCATTCGAGGGGGAAGACATTACGAGGATGCGAGCTTGCCAACAGAAGATTTTCCGATTGAAAGTCCCGACAATGGCGCAAGCATGCCAAGAACTGGAAGCAAAGCGGGTTATTGACCACACAGGTATAGTCAAATTAGAGAAGAATCCACGGCACAAGCCTAGTGTGAATAAGAAAGTGGATGTCAAAAGAAGAGTGGGATAAAAGTCAAGTAGGGAAATGACTTGCCAAAGGCATTGAGAAAACCAAATCCTCCACAAGCTCCCCTTAAGGACAGGCAGATGTGAGCAGTAATAGCGAGCTATGAAAAAGTGAATCCACCAGTTGCAGCTTTAGACTGACTAAATGCTCTTTACTTCCCTTTCGTTTAGTTTCGATCCATCCGTGCTTAGAGGAGAGAGGAAAGCAAGAATCAGAACCCATTTGAATCTCCCTTTCATTTGGTAAATATAAGGCTAATGTGGTGGGACTGGGAGGCAGCCAACCCTGCATAGTGCTAGACTAGAACACGGTCAGCCGCATGAAAGCGTAGCTACATTTCTCTTATTCTTTTTTAGCAAAGGCATGAGATCCTAGTCTTATGACTACTCCAGTCATCTCAAATTAAGTACTATGCACATACTATTCTCTAATAGGGAGGATGTACCAGTATTCCATGTCGCTATCTTCTGATTTCATTAGACTAACGTATGCCGCCTTGGAGGTTTCCTCCTCCGAACGCGAAGGACTTCGATTTTCTGTCAACAAAGTAACGCTGTGCAAAATCATCTGACCCCACCCCGAAGCTATTCTCTCACCTTGTATATCTCCTATTGTCCCAATTCCTACTTCCTTTGGTTTCAGCTCTGACATAACCTCTCTTAGTACCCCACTATCTGTTTTCTGTTGGTCATTATGCTGGTGATCAATATAACCTGTCGAGGACAGACTACTGGGCTGTATGTGTCACATCTGACACCAACGCAAATGGTTAGTGAATTGATACATATTTAGCCATTCAACTTGCTAATATTGGAGTGCTTTCACTGATTGCTTCTGATGGGGAGGCACAAATGCTTCGGTTAGAGCGGATAATCAGTTGTTTGACAAGACTTATAGTGCACTTTTCTTCCTCTTGTTTTACAGCATAAAGTATTGTAACAGAGTTTATCTATTAAAGCCCTATGCGAAAGAAAGTAAGGTGTCAGTGCCAAAGCTTCTTCTCAAGCATCAACACATCAGACGAATAGGAATCGAAAGCCAGGAAAGCAACATCAAAGACTGGAGAAGTAGGCGAGTCAAGGCAAGGAATTTTAGTTCTAGTATTTCTCGTTGCTAGGTAGGTCTCAATATCTCTTCATTCAGTAGTTGAAGCTTATTCGAAGAGAAGTTATGTTACAGAAGTAGGAGAAAATCTATCTACATTTTCATTCACTTGAATTCGTAGATCAAAGGTTTACGGTTACCAACTCGCCCCGGGTGGGTTCTAGGAATGAGAGCACTTATGTATCGAGGGACTTTAGCACAAAATGAAGTAGCTAGCTAGCTAACTAAGCTATGATGGAAGGACGGGGCTAGGGGAAGAGAATCTCATTGATTACTTATAATGCCGGATGAAGCAAGTTACAGCATTGGTTCTTTCGTGATTCACGTATATTGGAAATCTCTTTCTTTAGGAAATGTGATGGCATTCAATTCTAACTTAGGGATTCTCTTCTTCCTGAACATTCATGAAAAGAAGGACTCTGGCTTTAATGGTAAAGTTTAGTAGTGGGCCGAGCGTACTTTCCTACTAGGACTCGGCGGGGTACCACTAGTAGAAAATAGGCCTTCCGTTTAACCCTTTAGTCCCGGTTTGGCTTTGGCCCGGGACAAATGTGACCATTAGTCCTGGTTCCAACGGCTAGGAGTGGTCGGGGGGCAGGGGCACCATTAATCCCGGTTCATTTGGGACCTATAGTCCCGGTTTGCATCACAAACCGGGACTAAAGGGGTGGTGGCAGGCTGGTGTCAGCCTGGGGCCCCCACGAGCCCTTTTAGTCCCGGTTGGTGATATAGTCCCGGTTTGTATAACCAACCGGGACTAAAGCTTTCCCTATATAAACCCTTCGTCCAGCCCGACTCCATTTCTCTGTTTTCTCCATTCGAATTCCCCTCTCTGTTCTTCCCCTAGCTCGAGCTCCTCCCTCCATTTTTGCCAAGATTTGTCAAGATTTGAGGCACCCCAATCCATCCAAGTGTCCACAAAGGTTAGCAACTTTGTCCTTTCATTTCTTATTGCTAGATCAGCTCGTGCAATGCTTTATAAGTATAGTGATTTGTGGGTTTTAGTTTGGGTGTAATTATGTGGTAGTTTTTTTGATATATATGCAATTTGAGCTCAAATTAACTCCTTAGTTTGCATATGTGTAGGTGTGGTTTACTTAGTGTGCCTTCCCGTCCCCGTCCTAACCACCGTCGATCGCCCGCACCGTCCCGTCGCCGGCACCACCTTGGTGAGCCTCTTCTTGTGTTCTTATCATTTTTATTAAAAAAATCTTATTTGTATGATTTAGATAGTTACTTGCATAATTTTCTTACTTGTATGATTGTTGTTATATATAGTGCCATGGTTATGATATCCGTGCCCGTCGGCCCTCGTCCAGTTTACGATTCGGATGTGGTATATTCTCTTTTATAACTATTTGTTGCATTTCGTGTTAATGACAATTATGCCCATCAAGTTGACATAGATATTTTTATCTAGGAGGTAGTTGAACCGGAAATGCCAACCGACCCTATTATAGAGAAGTTAAATTTATTTGAAAAAGAAAACGAGGATTTGAAAGGAAAATTGAAAAGAGTTGAAGAAGAGAAGATGAAATTGGAGTTGTACGTTGCTGATGTCGTCGATGATCACAAGATCAAGATGGATGCAATGCGCTTGAAGATTAGAAAGATTAAAAAATATGCCATTAATAAAGAGGCTTGGTATCATTATGATGTTGGATCAATTGCTACCTTAGTTGCGATTTTGATCGCATTTGTTGTTGCATTTAAATGTTTTATCTAGATAGTTGTATGTTGTTTTATGAGAAAATAAGTGTGTATGAACTTTATGTATGAACTTGTATTAATTTGGTCTTTTCGGTGTTGTGTAATGAAGATGAACCGGCAATGGATGTACGATGACCGACGCTCTCCCCAGTTCATTAATGGCGTGCAGCGTTTTTTGCGTGCGGCTGAGGCAAACAAGCGGGATGGTTTTATGTGTTGTCCATGTGGTGTGTGTAAGAATGATAAGACTTACTCTAGCTCACAACAGATTCACGTCCACCTATTTACGTCTGGTTTCATGTCCGGCTATAATTGTTTCATGTCCTGGGTGTCCTGAATATGATGGTACTACAATGGGGGAATAGAATGAAGAAGAAGAAGCTGAGGCATCATATGAGCCCGCTGATGATCTTGGTCGGGCCATTGCTGATGCAAAGAGAAACTGCGAAAGTGAAAAGGAGAAGTTGAAGTTGCAGCGCATGTTAGAGGATCACAAAAAAAGGGTTGTACCCAAATTGCGAAGATGACAACACAAATCTCGGTACCACACTGGAATTGCTGCAATGGAAGGCAGAGAATGGTGTACCTGACAAGGCATTTGAAAAGTTGCTGAAAATAATGAAGAATAAGCTTCCAAAGGACAACGAATTGCCCGACAGTACATACGAAGGAAAGAAGGTTGTCTGCCCTCTAGGATTGGAGGTGCAGAAGATACATGCATGCCCTAATGACTGCATCCTCTACCGCGGTGAGTACGAGAATTTGATTGCATGCCCGGTATGCAATGCATTGCGATATAAGATCGGTCGCGATGACCCTGGTGATGATGTTCAGGGCGAGCGCCCCAGGAAGAGGATTCCTGCCAAGGTGATGTGGTATGCTCCTATAATACCATGGTTGAAACGTTTGTTCCAAAACAAAGAGCATGCCAAGTCATTGCGATGGCACAAAGAAGACCGTAAGAAAGACGGGAAGTTGAGAGTACCCGCTGATGGGTCGCAGTGGAGAAAAATCGAGAGAGAGTGGCCGGACTTTGCAGATGACCCAAGGAACTTATGGTTTGGTTTAAGTGCAGATGGCATTAATCCATTTGGGGAGCAGAGCAGCAAGCATAGCACATGGCCTGTGACTCTATGTATCTATAACCTTCCTCCTTGGTTGTGCATGAAGCGGAAGTTCATTATGATGCCAGTGCTCATCCAAGGCCCTAAGCAACCCGACAACGACATTGGTGTGTACCTAAGGCCATTAGTTGATGAACTTTTACAGCTGTGGAATAAAAAAGGTGTACGTGCATGGGATGATCACAAACAACAGGAATTTGACCTGCGAGCGTTGCTATTTGTAACCATCAATGATTGGCCTGCTCTTAGTAACCTTTCGGGACAGACAAACAAGGGATACCATGCATGCACGCACTGTTTAGATGAGACTGAAAGTATATATTTGGACAAATGCAAGAAGAATGTGTACTTGGGACATCGTCGATTTCTTCCGACCAAGCATGCCTTAAGAAAGAAAGGCAAGCATTTCAAAGGTGAGGCAGAACACCGGAAGAAGCCCATCCTCCGTAGTGGTGATGACATACTTGATATGGTCAAGGATTTACAAGTAATATTTGGAAAGGGTCCTAGCGGACAATCTGTTCCGACTGACACTGAGGGACGCGCACCCATGTGGAAGAAGAAATCTATATTTTGGGAGCTAGAATATTGGAAAGTCCTAGAGGTCCGCTTTGTAATCGACGTGATGCACGCGACGAAGAATCTTTGCGTGAACCTGCTAGGCTTCCTGGGCGTGTATGGGAAGACAAAAGATACACCGGAGGCACGGGAGGACCAGCAACATGTGCATGAAAACGACGGCATGCATCCAAAGCAGTATCAAGGTCCTGCCAGCTGCGCTCTTACCAAAGCAGAGATGGAAATCTTCTTTGAATGCCTGCTCAGTATGAAGGCCCCGTCTGGCTTCTCGTCGAATATAAAGGGAATAATAAATATGACAGAGAAAAAATTCCAGAACCTAAAGTCTCATGACTGCCACGTGATCATGACGCAATTGCTTCCGGTTGCGTTGAGGGGGCTTCTACCAGAAAATGTTCGATTAGCCATTGTGAAGCTATGTTCATTCCTCAATGCAATTTCTCAGAAGGTAATCGATCCGGAAATCCTACCAAGCTTACAGAATGATTTGGTCCAATGTCTTGTCAGTTTCGAGTTGGTGTTCCCACCATCCTTCTTCAATATTATGACGCACGTTCTAGTTCACCTAGTCGAAGAGATTGCCATTCTGGTTCCTGTATTTCTACACAATATGTTCCCCTTTGAGAGGTTCATGGGAGTCTTAAAGAAATATGTTCGTAACCGTGCTAGGCCAGAAGGAAGCATCTCCAAGGGCCATGAAACAGAGGAGGTTATTGAGTTTTGTGTTGACTTTATTCCTGACATTAAGCCGATTGGTGTTCCTCAATCGCGGCATGAGGGGAGACTGCGTGGAAAAGGCACGCTTGGTCCAAAATCAATAATATGTAGGAACGGGCATTCTTGGGCGCAAGCACACTACACAGTTCTACAGAATTCTACCTTGGTGACCCCGTATATCGAGAAACACATGGATATTATACGCTCGAAGAACCCGGAGAAGTTTGACCCCTGGATTCAACGTACACATATTGAGGCTTTCGGCGGTTGGTTGCGAACACATCTCATGAATGACGACAATGTTGAAGATGACTTGTACTTGTTGGCCAAGAGACCATCTTCGACTATATTGACTTTCCAAGGGTACGAGATAAATGGGAATACATTTTACACGATCGCCCAAGATAAAAAGAGCACAAACCAAAACAGTGGTGTCCGCTTTGACTATGCGGCAAACAGCAAGGAGAAGGACACATATTATGGTTACATAGAGGAGATATGGGAACTTGACTATGGAGGTGATTTGTAGGTCCCTTTGTTCCGGTGCAAATGGGCCAATCTGACTGGAGGAGGGGTAATGGAAGACCCGCAGTACGGAATGACAACAGTGGATCTCAACAATCTTGGGCACACAGACGAACCATTCGTTCTAGCCAATGATGTGGCGCAAGTTTTCTATGTGAAGGACATGTCTAGCAAACCGAGAAAAAGGAAAGATAAGAAAGAGGATACATCATACGATGAGCCAAAGCGCCACATAGTGATTTCTGGGAAAAGAAACATCGTGGGAGTGGAGGACAAGACAGACATGTCACAAGATTATGAAAAGTTTGATGAAATTCCTCCCTTCGCAGTGAAGACTGACCCAAGCATCCTGTTAAATGGTGAAGATTGTCCATGGTTACGACGCAATAATCAAGGGACACACGCGAAGAAAAAATTTTATACCCCAAGATCCCACTCTGGGATGTGATTGGCTGCACCGTCATCACTTTTCTTCTCTAGTGAGTAGCCGGGATGGTCCAGTTTTGTACACGAAGTGCATCCAGTTTTTGTTGTAACCCTCTCAACTTTTTAGCACATGCTATGTGGGTGAAATGATCATACCATGCCAAGTTTCAACCTTTACAGAGTTCATTTGTGGTGCTTTTTAATTTCAGGGTCGTTTAGCTCAAAAAATCATTAAATGCATGAAAAATAGCAAATGAAGTTAGAAAGGGTTGAAATTTGAATATGTGGCTTAGAATGGTGCTTGTTGAATGCACAAAAAGTCTGGAGTTGAAACAAGTTTAAAAAAATGAAATGCCTTTGTAACAGATGAGTTTTCGTCTGAAACCCTCATACTTCGAAGGAGATGGTCTAGTTCGTACCACATGGCCGGATTGCCTGGTTCCCCGAACATAATTCCCTCCCTCTAGGGTGATAATTTACAAGGAACACTCCCAAGCTTCTTAGCGCGGCAGACTGAAGCCGATGGCCAGTTAAGACAAAGTTTACAACACAGTCGGAGCAATTCTTCGATTATTTAGTACATAGCTACATATAATCATACATCTGGCTGCCGATCGAGATTATCGATTATGGTGTCCAGGGAGCAATCTTCTTGTGAGAGACGGGTGGCAGGCATCACTTGGTCGTATACCAGGTGGAGTGGCACTTCTTGTCCATCTGACCCTACTGGCCCAACCCGAGCCATGCGCTCGGGGTTAAGTCCGGTATAGCGTGTCTTGATCATCGCCCACACCTCTCGTGCTCCCTCCCGACAAGCCGATGTCTTCCACAGCTCGAACCTAGTTCGGGCTCCCTTGAAGCGATCGACCAGTTCGGTCATCCCCTCCGGAGGTTGCTCGGCAGGCCACAGTGCTTTCACCATGCTCTTCGTGGCCTTACGAGCCCGCTCATGAAGGGCGGACAGCTCCTTCAGAAGATTTCCCTGGTAGGTTCCGATTTCCTCTTCGGGTCGCCCAGACAGGAGACCTGCACATGAGTCACGGCATGCATATCACACCTCATTCATAAGAGATACCTTCCGATGTTAGAATCACACTTACTGAACATGCCTCTCTGTAATTTCTGGTTTTCTCATTGGGCCTGGGCCAATTGAGCCTTTAAGCTCTCAATCTCTTCGGCTTGCTGTTTGTTCTCCTCCTTCAGGCGGTTCTTGTCTTCAAGGTGCCGTTGTAAAACACGATAGCCAGCCTCCTGCCGGGACTCGGCATATTGCTGGGATTCTCGGGCTACATCCAAATCTTTTTGTAATAGCCCTATTGATTCAGCTGCTACATAGTACCCTCGCGTAAGCATGGGGATATACTAAGATCAGCAGAACAAATATACTCACCATGTGCCTCCCAAGTAAAGCTCTTCACTTGCTCCAACGCGGCCTTCACAGATTCGACCTGTGTTCGGCTGGCTTCCAGTTCCTTGGCCAGTTGCTCGCACTGTTGCTTAGAGGCCTGCATTCCCAGTAAATTACTATGGGGATCCTTAATTCGGTCGTGCCGACCAATTCAAGGCTCGGGGGCTACTAGGTTTACATGAGTGTTCGGACTTTAATAATCGACTACTCACCTGCAGGCTGGACGATATCAATTTCACGGCCTCCCCGAACCCAGCTCGGGCGGCTTCGAGGTGTGCATCCGCCGTGCGCAGAGCACCGAACTCTTGTTCGAAAAAGGCCGGATGACGCAGGGCTTCTCGTCGCCGCCGATGATGCATAGCACTCCCAACCTCTGATTTGGTTACAGATATGGCGTCACCAGAATCGGCTGGGGCTGGATTGACGGTGGGGCCCCTCGCAGCAGGATCAACATGGGCGGAAGGCCTAGAATCTTGAGCACCGCCGGACGTCCTGGCGACGTCCTCAGGGGGTGACGGCCGAACCCTTTGCCTGAATATTTTGACAAAGAGGTCTCTTGTGAGACTTTATCAATCATAATACTAAATCAAACGATCAAACAAAATACCTTTGGGACGAACTCGTAGGCGGACTCGCCCCCACGACCGGCTCATTTGCCGGATCCTTGTTGCTTTCCAATCCAGGCACTGCCGCCGCTGCCGATGTATGTCACGCGGATCTACGGCGCTTGGGTGTAGGAGCCGGCACGTTGGGGTCACTAGAGGATACTTGCCTCTTGCGGGACGGCTTCTTCTTCTTGCTTGTCGCAGGGGAAGGGAAGGATCCAGGGTAATCGGCAATGATGGCCACCTTGAAGCCGTCAAGGCCCTCCTGATAGAAAACCCCGTCTTCAAGTTCGATTGACAGGTCTGGGTCTTCATGATAGCCCGGATCATCATCGCGGGAATAGTCCTCGGGCTGAGGGGCCGGACAGTTGACTGTCTCGATAAAGCTCCTCCATTCCTATTCACATAAAGATAAAAGACTTTGGTCAAGAGGTGACAAATCGAGAACCCGAATTATGGTCACATGGTTGAAAGGATCACCCATTCGATGGGATTGTGGCTTGAGTATCCCTCCTTGGTCGATCGCCAAATAAAATCTTCTGGCTCCCCTTTGTATAGGTCGGCAACTGCGGCGGCCAACGCTGTTTGATCGGCAGGACCCAGTCTTCGGGAGAGAGTAGTATCGCTTGTCCCGTTGTAACACCACAAGGGGTGTATCCTCTGTTGGAGGGGTTGGACGCACCGGGTGATGGCGGCGGCCATGACGTCTATCATGGTCAGCTTATGATGGGCTAGTACCCTCACACGGGCTGCTAAGCGCTGTACCTCAACGCTGTCCTCTTGGGACAGGCTCTTCGGGCGCTAGTTGTACCTTTTCTTCAAAGGGGCATCGGAGTATTCGGACAGACCCCTCCGAGCTGGATCGAATAAAGGGACGTCCTCGATATAAAACCATTCCGAAGTCCATAGTTCGGACTCCTTCGGTGTCCCCACGGGGTATCCCATCCCCGCTATGCGGCATGCTTCGGCTCCACCGACCTCAAAAATTGTCTTGTCTCGAGTGCGAGGGACGAGGCAAAAGTATTTCCTCCACAACTCGAAGTGTGCCTCGCAGCCCAGGAACATCTCGCAAAGGGCGACGAAGCCCGAGATATGCAGAATAGACCCTGGGGTGAGGTGGTGGAGCTGGATCCCATAAAACACCAGTAACCCTCTCAGGAACGGATGAATGGGAAACCCGAGACCTCGCAGGAGGAATGGCACAAAGCATACATGCTCCCCCTTTTGTGGATGGGGGAAATTCTCCGCGAGGGCCTCGCCGTTGAATGACGACAAACCGGCGCGGACGGCTGTCAGATCCGAGGAGGGAAGGTATCCTTGGGTCTCAAGGTCGCGGAGTCGTAGAAGCGACACGGGGCAGCTAGTCCAGTCCCCGGGACGGGATCCGTAAGGATTGGAGGAGGAACTGGGGGCGCTCGCCATTTTGGATGGAAACCTTTCGCTGGAGGTTTTTTCCGATGGGGGAGAAGGAGATGCGGTTTGGATCACGAAAAAGCTACTGAACTGCTCGTCTCCCCACGATGCGGGAAAACCAAGAAACACTATTACTGTGGACCCAGCAATCCCGCGACGTTTGGGATTTCGCTGATGATAGGATGGTTGCCGAACAAGAAGGGATGGAGGGACTCGCCTCGCAAGCCGAAGACGTACAAGATTGTCCGAATATACCTCGACGTTGGAGGCTAGTCCGGGGGCTACTGAGGGAGTCCTGGTTTAAGGGGTCCTTGGATAACCGACCTGTTTCTCATGGGCCACTGGATGAGCATTAGAAGATCAGGGGCCCGGTCGCCAAGGTGGAAGTTTCAAGGAGCCATGGCGTGTCCTCCAAGATGTCGACAGTAGATAGGCATGTTTTTTCCCTTTGATGTGCAACCGACTATGTGTAAACCCTAGGTACCCTCGGCGTCTATATAAGCCGGAGGGTTTTAGATTGTAGGACAACAGAACTCATCTAGGGTTTTAGCTACTTGATCTCGAGGTAGATCAACTCTGTAATCCTCATACCATCAATATAATCAAGCAGGACGTAGGGTATTACCTCCATAGGAGGGCCCGAACCTGGGTAAAACCTTGTCCCCTTCGTCTCTTGTTACCATCGATCCAAGTCTCACAGCTCGGGACCCCCTACCCGAGATCCACCGGTTTTGACACCGACACCAATAGCAATGTACTCAGCTTCAGCACTGGATAGTGACACGCAATTCTGCTTCTTCGAGGACCAAGAGACTAAGGATCGTCCGAGGAAATGACAAGTGCCTGACGTTGACTTGCGGCCCACACGATCACCAGCATAATCAGAATCAGAATATCCAATGAGGTCAAGATCTGAGCCCTTGGGATACCATAATCCTAGTGTTGGTGTGTGAGCTAGATATCGAAGAATATGTTTCACAGCCTTGTGGTGTGATTCCTTCGGTTTGGCTTGAAATCGAGCACACATGCAAACACTAAGCATAATATCTGGCCTAGATGCACATAGGTACAATAAAGAACCAATCATGGAGCGATATACCATCTGATCAAAATCTTTACCACTTTCGTCAGTGTAGAGTTGAGCCGATGTGGGCATAGGAATCTTGACACCTTTGCAATCTTGCATGCCGAATTTCTTCAGGACATCCTTGAGGTATTTCTCTTGAGATATGAAGATGCCATTGCGTTGTTGACGAATTTGAAGCCCTAAGAAGAATTTGAGCTCTCCCATCATAGACATTTGATACTCTTCACCCATCATATAGGCAAATTTCTCACTGTAACGTTTGTCAGTACAACCAAAGATAATATCGTCCACATATATTTGGCACACAAATAATTCATCATCATATTATTTTGTGAAAAGAGTTGGGTCAAGTGAACCGGGTTTGAAGCCTTTCTTCATGAGGAATTCCTTCAGTGTGTCATACCACGCCCGAGGGGCTTGCTTGAGGCCATAGAGGGTCTTGTTGAGTCTGAAGACTTTGTCAGGATACTTAGGATCTTCAAAACCTGGGGGTTGAGCAACATATACTTCTTCCTCAAGCTTACCATTGAGGAATGCACTTTTCATATCCATTTGATATAAGATGATATTATGATGGTTAGCACAAGCAAGCAATATGAGAATAGCTTCAAGTCTAGCAACATGTGTAAAAGTTTCATCAAAGTCAATTCCCTCAACCTGTGTGTAGCCCTGTGCCACAAGACGGGCCGTATTCCTCACTACCTGACCAAGTTCATCTTGTTTGTTGCGGTAGATCCACTTGGTACCTATGATGTTATGCTTGTGAGGATCTGGGCGCTTGACAAGTTCCCACACGTTGTTGAGCTTGAATTGATGCAATTCCTCTTGCATGGCTTGAATCCACTCAGGCTCCAAGAATGCTTCATCAACTTTGGTGGGCTCTGTGATAGAGACAAAAGCAAAGTGCCCATAAAAGTTAGACAAATGAGAGTCTCTTGAGCAAGTAAGAGGACCTGGTGCATTGATGTCGTCGAGGATTTTCTCGATCTGCACTTCATTTGCAAGTCGTGGATGAGCAGGTTGAAGACTTTGTTGAGGCTGAGCATTTTCTTCAGGTGTATGAGCATGAATGTCTTCAGCGTTGGGTACAACTTCTTCAGAGAGTAGTTATTCTTCAGTAGGGATCACATCTTCAGTAGCCTTGAACTTAATGGATTCCTCAGGTGGCATTTCATCTAGCACAGGAGGCAGGTGATCTCTTTGCGAGCCGTTATCTTCATCGAACCGCACATCTACAGTTTCAACAACGTTGTTGTGATAGGTGTAGAAGTCTCTGTAGGTGTGCGAGTCCTTTCCATAACCAAGCATAAAACCTTCATGTGCTTTTGGTGCAAATTTAGAATTGTGGTGTGGATCTCTAATCCAGCATTTTGCACCGAAGACTTTGAAATAACTCACATTGGGTTTCTTGTCAGTGAGGAGTTCATACGAAGTCTTCTTGAGGAATTTGTGAAGATATACCCTGTTGATGATGTGGCAAGCAGTATTCATTGCCTCAGGCTAGAAGCGACGAGGGGTCTTGTATTCATCAAGCATGGTGCGAGCCATCTCAACAAGAGTCCCATTCTTGCGCTCCACAACGCCATTCTGCTGAGGAGTATAAGGGGCATATAGCTCATGAGTAATACCAAGTTCATCAAGATAATCATGAAGACCAGTGTTCTTGAACTCAGTCCCATTATCACTCCTGATATGCTTGATTTTGACGCCGAAGTTCGTCGAGGGCCTTGAAGAAAATCGTTTGAAGACATTCTGCACTTTAGATTTGTACATGATAATGTGCACCCAAGTATAACGTGAGAAATCATCAACAATGACAAAACCATATAAGCATGGGGTATTTGTTAGTGTGGCATAGTGAGTGGGACCAAAGAGATCCATATGAAGCAATTCAAAAGGACGAGTGGTAGTCATGATAGTCTTGGATGGATGCTTGGATCTGGTCATCTTCCCAGATTCACAAGCCCCACACAAGTGATCCTTGAGGAATTTGACACCCTCAATACCAATGACGTGCTTTTTCTTCGCGAGCGTGTGCAAGTTCCTCATGCCAGCGTGTCCAAGTCGTCGATGCCATAGCCAGCCTTCTGAAGCTTTTGCAAGTAGACATGTGGCCGGTTGTGGACCTGTAGAGAAATCAAGAATATACAAGTCTCCTCTCCTAAAGCCTTCGAAGACTTTGAATTTGTCAGATCCCATGATGACAACACATCGGTATTTGCCAAAGATGACAACCATATCAAGGTCACAAAGCATTGAGACAGACATGAGGTTGAATCCAAGGGATTCGACAAGCATCACCTTATCCATGTGTCGATCCTTCGAGATTGCAACCTTACCTAGACCCAATACCTTGCTTTTTCCTTTGTCAGCGTAGGTGATATGCTTCAGATGAGAAGGGGCTAGTGGAATGTTCAACAATAGGTTCTTGTCACTAGTCATGTGGTTGGTGCATCCACTATCGAGGACCCACTCAGTTGTTTTGGGAGTTTCATCCTGCAGATGAATTAGTACAGCTTACAACCGCATATGCTTCAGAGTGAAGAATATGACATCAAATTCATCAGACTGAATTCATCACATAGAATAGTAAGCAAAGTAATATGAGGACGTGAGAAATGAATGATTCATTTCTTCGTGATTAACTTGCGTCCTTTCAAGCATTTCCTCAGGTCTCCAGCAAATTCATCAGACGTTCAAGTTTGTCTGGAGCCCTGACCCTGCATAAGAGACTAGTTCGATTTCTTCACCACCCACATCTGGAGGGGTGACAAAGAGTTCATCATTCTGCGAGCTCCATATGAGAAGGGTGGCATAGAAGCAAGTGCACTTCGTTTCACAGGACGGGGGTTAGAGTACTCATATGAATAAGCAGAGAAATTCTTCGAAGACTTATGAACATAATGATTTGAAGAATAATGCGCATATTCATGACCCTTAGATTTTCCCTGCG
Source organism: Elymus sibiricus (assembly GCA_039707655.1). Classification (NCBI taxonomy): domain Eukaryota; kingdom Viridiplantae; phylum Streptophyta; class Magnoliopsida; order Poales; family Poaceae; genus Elymus; species Elymus sibiricus. The sequence continues at coordinate 503,466,750 of CM077665.1, forward strand.
AAACAAAAGCATTAGCACGAGAATGATATGATTTTTGACCATATGAGGAATTTAATCCATGTGAAGACTTTGGTCCATATGTGGAATTTGTTTTGGGGTTCCTTTTCTTCGGGGGTGGTGTCATGAGGACATTCACTTGAAGACTTTCCAAGCAGCTCTTGGGAACCCAGATTTTCCTCAGAGGGGGACCATTCCTGCAGTTAGTTCCAACATATCTAGCAAATACTTCACCATTCTGATTTTTGAACAGTTTATAGTTAGAGTCAATTAACTCATCATAGGAATATGAAGTTTCACAAGTAAAGCCAGATAAAGTAGATGGATCTACATGAGGTCCTTTTGCAGCAACCCATGAGGTTTTGGGATACTGCTCAGGTTTCTAGTAAGATCCATCAGCATTGAGTTTCCTCTCAAATGCAATACCCTCTTTCCTAGGGTTCCTGTTCAGAATCTGCTTTTTAAGCACATCGCAAAGGGTTTGATGCCCTTTGAGACTTTTGTATATGCCTGTCACATACAATTCCTTCAACCCTGCATTTTCGTCAGTGATACTTGTGGTATCCTCAGATGAGGAATTTGTGACCATGGAAATAGTTGAAGAATTGGCAGCAATAGAAGCATTTGAAGTTTCAGGTGTAGAATGAGCAGTTTCACGTTCGATGCATTTCAAGCAAGGTGGAACAAAATCTTCCTGAGCGGTACTGATCTGTTGAGCAAGAAAAGAATCGTTATCCCTTTGAAGATCTTCATGAGACACTCTTAGTTTCTCAAGATCTTGCTTTCTTTGAAGAAATTCATAAGAAAGCTTCTCATGATCGACTAAGAGGGCATCATGATGACTTTGAAGGTTATCAAACTTAGACTGAAGACTTTGAAGTCCCTTGGTCAGAGTTTGAGTGCGATCCATTTCATCATTCAACAGGTCATCGCTTTTGTCTAGCAGTTTCTGAAGCTTTTCAATAGCACTTTGTTGTTTAGTAGCAATATTAGCAAGTTTGGAATAGCTAGGTGTCATGTAATCCTCAGATTCACCATCACTTGATTCAGAGGAGGAATGGTGTTTGAGTACCTTGGCACCTTTTGCCATGAAGCAATAGGTGGGAGCATAGTCGTCGTTGCTGACGTCAGAGTAGTTGGAGTTGTCATTTTCCTCATCATTGAAGATAGACTTGCTGACGAAAGCAGTAGCGAGATCTAGGCTCGCCACACCAGAGTCCGACTCCTCCTCAGATTCCTCCTCTTCCTCATATTCTTCAGATTTGTCTTCAAAATCCATTTCCTTGCCAATAAGTGCCCGAGCCTTCCTTAAGTTGTTCTTCTTGTGCGATGAGGACTTTGAAGATGAGGACTTTGAGGACTTTGAAGATTTCTTCTTTTTCTTCGAGTCATCAGAACTGTCATCCTTGTATTTCTTCTTCTTTGATTCTTTTTCCCTGAGAGGACAGTCAACAATATAGTGGCCAGATTTCTTGCATTTGTGACAAGTTCTCTTCTTGTAGTCACTTTATGAAGATTCTGAGTTCTTCATGCCACTTCTTGATGACTTTCCAAACCGACCTCTGCTTGAGAACTTCTGGAATTTCCTCATGAGCATTGCTAGCTCCTGACTCAGTTCTTCATGATCACCAAGGCTACAATCAGATTATTCTTCTTCAGATGAGGAAATTGCCTTGGCCTTCAAAGCACGAGTTCTTCCATAACATGGCCCGTAGAGGTCTCTCGTCTCAGCTTGTTGGAATTCATGAGTATTGAGTGTCAGGACCGGTTTTTCAATAAAACATTTATTGAAAAATCGCCCCTTCAGTCAGACCAGTACAGAAAATCCTTCTTACTAGTAGACAAATCCTTGATATAGAAATCCAGTAGTACTAATATTATACAGGGTTGAGCTGAGGCTGCTCAACAATTTATTACAAGCACGCCAATATTGAACATAAAGGTGGATATGACACACTGGATATGGTGGCATAACTACTGACTCGCAATATATGGCAGTGGTGGATATGCCACAATGGAGTGGGTGACATGACTCTAATATCTTACAACTCATCAAGCGTCAGAGTGAGGCTTGACGATCTTATTTGGGTAGCGGAAGCGTATATAATACAAGTGGCAAACTCCAGGATCGCAAGAGACTGACTAGGACTCCTCTAGGAGTCGGACTCGCTATCGTACTCTTCATCTATAAGATCGCCTTCGTCAACATCTGGCCAAATCAACAAGCCAGGTGAGTACTTTGAATGTACTCGCAAGACAGTTTGGACATAAGATATAACAAATGCAACCATGATGCACATGAGCAAATTAGTAATACACACTCAGGTAATAAATTTGCACAACAAGATAAACGAAAAGGAAGTCGGGCGGTAGTCCTCCCGAAATCCCAATAAAATAGAAGAGGACCGATCGGGTGTCTGAAGCGACGCCTCGAAAGGTAAAAATAAATTAACATGCCTCAGTCGGGCGTCGGGGCGACACCACCTAAAGGGCTCATACTGGAAAATAAATAACAGTACGTGCCACAGTCGGACGTCTGATGCGACATCACATAAAGGGCTTATAAAGAAAGTAAACAACAGAATGCCACAGTCGGACGTCTGATGCGACATCACATAAAGGGCTTGTACTAAAAAAAATAACAAGAATGCCACATTCGGACGTCTGCGCGACATCACATAAAGGGCTTATAATGAAAGTAAATAACAAGAATGCCACAGTCGGACGTCTGAGCGACATCACATAAAGGGCTTATACTGGAAATAAATAGCAAGAATGCCACAGTCGGACGTCTGAGTGACATCACATAAAGGACTTATAGTGAAAGTAAACAACAAGAATGCCACAGTCGGACGTCTGAGCGACATCACATAGAGGGCTTCTAGTGAAAGTAAACAACAAGAATGCCACAGTCGGACGTCTGAGCGACATCACATAAAGAGCTTATATTCAACATTCAAATACGAGTAATCCAGGAGGTAACACCATCCCAAGGAATACTCGGCACATCATAATAATAAACAGGTTAGTCCATCCACAGGAATAATATTCAGCCAAGTTCACTTCTGTCATTTAACATTTTAGTTCTCCAGAGACTGACACTGAGACCGACACTTGACTTGTCAACCAACGTCCTTGACCGTGGACACGGCTATCCGAATAGTTTTGACTCTGCAGAGGTTGTACTCTTTACCCACAGCCAACGGATTTCAGTAGTCACAAAGGACTAGTTCCGTCTACGGTATTATACAAGAAAACACATCTAACCAGTACACACCCATTTCACATCCCGATGCCAGGTATCACACTACGCAACGTTCAAGAAAAACTTTAAGACAGGGAGGCCAACACCTCGAATAGCATGGGATCAAATTTATATCGCGCGCTACTAAGGGATGCCCCCCTCTCGGTCCCAACCGGAAACACCCATGCCCCCTGACCGGATGACGGGCTTTAATCCAGGGCCATGGAACCCTCATCACGGCCCCTCTATTTGGTGTGCACATGGAAAGAGGTTTGTAACTTACTAAACCGTATTCTTTGCAGAAAACATGTGGCAGCACGAAAAGAAGGCAAACGGGAACAAGACTCGATCTATGTCAACACTGGAGTTAAACAGTTTCTTTAATAATACCGGCATGCTCCAACAATACCAGCATACAACCTATCATGTCACCACATGACTAGGTTGTTCAATATTTCATGATCTCATCAAGTTTATAGCTCACTTGCAACTTATCATGCATGAAATATAACATTCATCAAATGCTTATATAAACATGCCATGAGAAAATCCGCTCAAGCAAACATGAAAAACACTCATCATATCAAAGGTTCAAACATCCTTGCCTGGATCGAAGTAGTCGGAGTTTAGCTCGGCGAAGTTGACGGCAGCGTCTCCTCCTTCGGTATCTACGATATACAGATATTCGAATACTAACGTAAATACCGTGCGCGCATAAAAGTTTCTCCAAATATTTTTCAAATAAATATGATAAAAGACTAGACAGAAAAATAAAGATGACAGAAAAAGAATCAACTCAAAATCATCTTTTGTTTAAATGTTATAAAGGTTTTAGTCCAGGGACAAATCTGTTATAAACAGAAAACTATCCAGGGGTAGTTTGATAAAAACGGAAAACGCTTCGGTAGAAATACGCCAACCAGAAGGGAAAACGTACTCAGCCCGAAGGCGTTTTCAGAAAACGGTTCGAAAAGAAGAAGAGAGGCTGACGTGGGGGTCCCCCATGTCAGGTTCCAACGGAGCTCGCCGGCGCCAGAAACAAGCGGTGAACGCCGGCGGCGATAGGCTACGAACCAGGGAGGGAGGAAGGTACCGGCGTGCTCAGGGCGGTGGTCCGCGTCGGTGGGTGGTGGAAGGAGGCGTCGGAGAGCACCACATCGACGGCCACTTCCTCTCCGGCGGACGGCAGCTTCGGGCGATGATGGATCTCACCGGACAGAGCTGCAGACGCCAAATTGAAGCACGGTTTAGGGGAGTGGGTGCACTAGGAGGCTGCTGACCAAATTTTAACTGAGGAGATAGAGCAACCAGAGTGAATTTAACTGGCGCCTGAAGCGGATCGAGGCGACCGGAGGCGAGGAAGAAGACCTCCCCGAGGTCCTCCGAGGGGCTTGGCATGACTTTGGGAAGAGGTGGAGAGGTTCTGGATTGGATGGTGGCTTCGGGGGTACCTATTTATAGGCGGGCGATGGGGGTGCCGCGAGCAAAATATCTCCGGCGAGAAATTACGGCGAGGTGGTGATCGGACGGAAGGTTATGGCGACGGGGCATCTTCGGATTGGTCCACTGGTTCCATTTTTGAGCTAAGCTTGGTCAAACTTGGGCTACACTCATGGTTTCGACGGAACGGTGCTCACGGGCACGTCGGCGGCAGAGAGCGCCCTCTGCGCTTCTCAGGCCACGACGACGGTTCTGCAGCATGCTCAGGGGAGGAGATGAACACGCGAAGGCCACCGGTGGCTTGGACGGTGCGGATCGGCGCCGTACTGCAGGGCTGGCCTCTGCCGGCCGCCACGGGCGGTACTGTCGTCGCGGAAGACGCCAGAGTCGACGCGACAGCTCGCCACCGACGCTCACAACCGGCCAAGAGACCATGCGGCGCCCTGGATAAGAAGGAGGAGCAGTGAGCAACGAGACAACGTAGCTACTGGCGAGATTGATGCGGAGCTCTGACAGAAACGACACTGTCACCTGAAGTTTAACACTGAAACTCTGAATTTTGACCGGAACAGTGCATGCCAGCTGCTCGATGAAATGATTGACGCACGTGGAAAATTTTTCTAGAGCTGAAACTTGGAGGGGTGGCCTCTTGAAGCATCCAGAGGCTTCCTGAATTTTCTCAGAATTTTTGGAAAGGTGGAAGAATGGTTTCCATCAAAAATGGCAAATCTGGTCCAAATTTGTAGTGAACAAATTTTGAAAATTTTGAACTGTGGACCAGTAGATCTTTGGTGGTTTAGGTTGAGGGTACTAAGGAGTGGCTAGGGTAATTTATTTGGGACCAAAGATCAAAGGAATCTGATACTTCCTTTGTAAACCAGAGAGGTCCAAAATAAATTACAGAAAAATAGTTTGAAGATAGAATAAATAGAAAGGAAATTTAAAAATAGGTTGAACCTTGCTGGACTAAGTATAAGGCTTGGTCCAGAAGTAGGGAGGATGGTTTAGGAAGGAAATTTGCAAAGTAGGTCATGGCAAGAGAGTAGCATAGGAGTATTTTTGAATAGGCAAAGATAAATCCAATTTTCACAGAAATTCTTTTTAATAGAAGAAATAGCAAAACAACCCAAGAGTACTTGTGTTGAACCAACACATGTTGAAAAACCCCCAAGACCAGAATCAAGATTGAGAAGGTTTCATAAAAGATTTGTCATCAAAAGTTTTTAGAAGGAGAGTCTTTTAGAAGAATTGTAAATAACCTCCTTCAAATGAAATAAAGAATTTGATAAAAACCAAATCAAAATTTTGGAGTATTACAACACCTACCCCCTTAGGAAAAATCTCGTCCCCGAGATTTCAGCTGATCCTCAAATAGGTGTGGGTGCTTTGCCCGAAGAAAATCCTCTCTTTCCCATGTTGCCTCATCCTCGGTGTGGTTGCTCCACTGAACCTTGAAAAATTTGATTGTTTTCTGACGGGTCCTTCTTTCAGATTCCTCCAATATTTTTATTGGACGTTCCCTGTATGTGAGGTCTGGTTGAACGTCAATGCTCTCATGAGATACATGCTTCTCTGGGTTGCTCACACATTTCCTTACTTGTGAGATGTGGAACACGTCATGGACGTCTGACAGTTCTTCGGGTAGGTCTAGCTGGTAGGCCACTGTGCCTCTTCGTGCAATTACACATAAGGGTCCAATAAATCGTGGTGCCAGCTTTCCTTTAACTTTGAATCTTTGCAGGCCCCTCATAGGGGATACTCGTAGGTATACATATTCACCGGGTTCAAAACTGACTTCACGGTGTTTTTGATCATAATAACTCTTTTGTCGGCTCTGGCTGTCTTGAGTCGGTCCCTGATTAATTTGACTTTTTCCTCAGCTTCCTTGAGCATGTCTGGGCCGAAAATACGGCTGTCTCCGGTCTCTGACCAATTAAGTGGGGTACGGCATCTTAGCCCATACAAGGCTTCAAAAGGTGCCATTTGATGACTGGCTTGGTAACTGTTGTTGTACGCGAACTCGGCGTACGGCAAGCTTTCTTCCCAACTGGTTCCATAGGTGAGAACACATGCTCTCAGCATGTCCTCTAGAATTTGGTTCACACGTTCAGTCTGTCCTCCAGTCTGGGGGTGGTATGCTGTACTGAATACCAGCTGAGTTCCCAGAGCTTGTTGTAGATGATCCCAAAATCTGGAGACAAACTGAGTGCCCCTGTCGGATATTATAGTCTTTGGAACTCCATGCAAACAAACAATACGGGTTAGATAAAGTCTGGCCAGCTTCTGTGTGGTGTGGGTTGTTTTACTGGAATAAAATGTGCCACTTTGGTTAATCTATCGGTGATGACCCATATGGCATCATTTCCGTGTCGTGACCGAGGTAGTCCGACAATAAAATCCATTCCAATTTCGTCCCACTTCCATTCAGGTATCCTGTTGGGCTGTAATAGTCCTGCTGGTTTTTGGTGCTCGGCCTTAATGCGCTGACATGAATCACAACATGCTATGAATGTGGCTATATCCCTTTTCATACCGTGCCACCAAATTTTTTCCCGAATGTCCTTGTACATTTTGGTTCCTCCAGGGTGGATTGAATATGGAGCGGTGTGAGCTTCGGCCAAAATTTGTTGTTTGAGGTCCTCTATATTTGGTACGCATAGCCTGTCACCGTACCATAATATTCCCTTGTCGTCTACGACAAATTCCGAGGCCTTGCCCATACTCACTTTTCTTTTTATGCCTTCAATGCTGGGGTGTCCGTGCTAAGCTTCTTTAATTTGTTCCATCAAGGTGGGCTGTATTTCCAAATTTGCCACAGTGCCTTCTGTGACTAATACCATGTTGAGTTTGGCAAACTCTCGCTGAAACTCAGGTCTTAAATTTTGTATACTGCCGCTGTTCGAGCTTGGGTTTCAACTGAGAGCATCTGCCACGACATTCGCCTTGCCTGGATGGTTGTGAATACCAACATCATAATTCTTCACTAATTCCAACCAGCGTCGTTGTCATAAATTGAGTTCTGGCTGTGTGAAAATATATTTGAGACTTTTATGGTCCGTATATATTTCACAACGATTCCCAAGCAAAAAGTGCCTCCATTCTTTGAGTGCATGAATAACAGCTGCCAATTCCAAGTCATGAGTAGGATAATTTTCTTCATGCCGACGTAGTTGCCTGGAAGCATAGGCGACTACTTTGCCTTGTTGCATTAGTACGCATCCAAGGCCTTTCCTGGACGCGTCGCAATATACTTCAAAATTTTTGTGTATGTCTGGCACGACTAATACTGGTGCTGTTTTTAATCTCTTCTTCAATTCTTGGAAACTTTTCTCGCAGGCATCAGTCCATTCAAATTTCTTATCCTTCTTGAGTAGCTGTGTCATAGGTTTTGCTATGGTGGAAAATCCCTCAATAAATCTTCTATAATATCCAGCCATTCCCAGAAAACTTCGTATATCTGTTACGTTGGCTGGTTGTTTCCACTCAAGTACAGCCTTGACTTTTTCTGGGTCCACGGCAACACCTTCTTGGGTTAGTACGTGGCCTAGAAAACCAACTTGTTTTAACCAGAATTCACATTTGCTGAATTTGGCGTACAATTGATGTTTCCTTAATTCTCCCAGTACAATTCTGAGATGTTCAGCATGTTCTTCTGGTGTCTTGGAATATACCAAAATATCATCAATGAACACCACAACAAATTTGTCCATATATTTCATAAACACTTTGTTCATGATGTGGACAAAATATGCGGGGGTGTTTGTCAGTCCGAACGACATAACTGTGAATTCATACAACCCGTATCTGGAGGTGAATGCTGTCTTAGGAATATCTTCTGTCCGTATCTTTAATTCATGATATCCTGACCTCAAATCAATTTTTGAGAAAACCTTGGCTTGTGCGAGTTGGTCAAATAAATCATTTATCCGTGGCATCGGATATTTGTTTTTGATGGTGACCATGTTCAGGGCTCGATAGTCCACACATAATCTCAGAGTTCCATCTCTTTTCTTGGCAAATAATACTGGTGAACCCCATGGTGAGGAGCTGGGGCTGATATAACCTTTGTCCAGTAATTCTTTTATCTGCTTCTTTAATTCTACCAACTCGGATGGTGCCATCCTGTATGGTTTCTTGTAGATGGGCTTGGTGCCAGGTGCTAGTTCAATGATGAACTCTATCTCTCGGTCTGGTGGCATACCTGGTAGCTCTTCTGTAAATACATCAGGAAATTCACACACCACCAGAACTTTACTTAATTCAGAAATATCCACCTTGTTCAACCTTGGTTGCAGTGATATTGGTCTTTCTAGAGCTGCAATTCTTATTGTCTTCCCGTGATGATGAGTGAGAGTCACTGTCCGATTGAAACAGTCAATAAATCCCTTGTTGGTGGTTAACCAGTCCATTCCAAGGATAACATCCAATCCCTTGTTTTCTAGTACAATGAGGTTCGCCCAAAACTTTAATCCCTCAATCTCAATAGTCACACCTTGGCAGTAGCTTTGAGTGATTTGCTTAATCCCGGGGGACTTGATAGTCATTGAATTTTCCAAGGGGAGAATCGGAAAATCATGTTGCAAAGCAAATTTCTTGGAAATGAACGAGTGAGAGGCTCCAGAATCAAACAAAACCATGGCAGGTATTGTGTTGACAGGGAACGTACCGAGTACGATGTCTGGGGCATTCTGTGCTCCATCCTTGGTCACATGGTTCACGTGACCCTTCCTGTGGTTGTTATTGGGGTTGAAGTTGTTGCGCTTGGGAGCTGAATTATTTCCATTGTTGTTTGGCTTGGGAGCCGAGTTTCTTGGCTTTGGGCACTGCTTGGCATAATGTCCTTCCTCTCCACAGGCGAAGCAGGTAACGCCTGGGCGATACGTAAATTCCTTGTCCCTTGCATGATTTTTTTTTATTTGGACGAGGAGCATTGGTTGAGGATTTATTCGCCCCATTTCTCTGGAAGTCATTCTTGTTCTTGTTGTTGCGAGAATGAGCAGTCTTGTCCCTTTTGCGCTTGCGAATATCATCCAAGCTGCGGCGCTCATTTTCCAGTGTAATGGCCTTGTCCACAAGTGTCTTGAAATCTGGAAAGGTGTGAACGACCAACTGGCATTTTAGTGCTGGTGCCAGACCGTCCAGAAAATTTTCCATCTTTTTATTTTCAGTCATATGTTCTTCGTTGGCATAACGGGATAATTGAGTAAACTGACTATTGTACTCAGTCACTGTCATGCTTCTTTGCTTGAGGTCATCAAACTCTCTTTTCTTGATCTTCATAACACTTTCGGGAATGTGCGCCCCATGAAAATTTTCCTTAAATTCCTCCCAGGTGATGTTGTTTTCATTGGGGTGCATGTGTAGGATATTTTCCCACCACGATGCAGCTGCTCCAGTGAGGTAGTGAGGTGCATAAAGTACCTTCTCACGGTCCGAACATTCTGCAATAATTAACTTCCTCTCAATGTCTCGAAGCCAATCATCGGCCTCAAGAGGTTTATCAGTGTGAGAGAAAGTTGGGGGACGTGTCTTTTGTAGCTCAGATAATTTGGAATGCTGCTGGTATGGTTCGCGGTGATTTCCCATATTGACAATATGATTCATCATTTCTTGATGCTGCTGCTGGCTTTGCTCATAAAGGCGGCATACTTGAGAAAATGCTGCTTCACTGTCTTGCTGGCTTGACTGTCCTTGTGTGAAATTGTTGCCTGACTGTGCACCATGATTTTCTTCTGGCGGGCTTGGCATAGAACGGGTCCAGGGACGATGCATTTTCCACTCTGGGTATTTTTGCAGAACACATGAGAAGAATCTGTGTGGCAAAAATAAATAATTTTGCAAAGGCAGAAATTTAAATACTCCAAGATTTTTCAAGAAAATATTTGATTGCGCATGGAGAAGGACCGCACAGTACATATCTTACAAGCAAGCCATAATTATACAGTACATCACTCAGGATGCGCGTACACACTCCTGACATGTTATTTAGGCTAGTGCACTTCTCCAAATTCCTACATGATGCACATACAGACTACTTCTCACCAAGCCTATATACATATAAACATATCATACAAGCTGCTTCACCACATCACTGCTCGGCGCACTCAGTCGGAGATGGTAAAAACTTCCCTCGGCCTGCCGAGGGTAAGTCCCAGAGGTGCTGGAGACTCAACCTCCTCCTCAAGAATAGCCTCTAAGCGGGGAGTACTGGGCTGTGGAGCTGGTGCGGGAGCGGCAGGTGGTGCAACACTAACAGGGTAGGAGCAATGACTCGGTCAAACTCCTCAGTGGTAGGCAGGCGGCACGCGGTGGCTAAGATGGCAGGTGTATAAGATGATGCGGATGAGATGTACGACAGTGGTGGTGCTGTATGGAGGAGCTCCCTCCTGTTGGCGACACAACCCTGAACTGAGTCCATACGAGCAGCCACAAAGTCGTCCACGAGGTTATCAAAAGCTGCCTCAAGAGCTTTGAGATACTCAACAAGCATCTCAATAGCCTCATCTCTCTCTCTCCCCTAGTGCAAGCAAATGCATAGTGACAAGTGTATGGCACGTGGCATGGGAGGTAGCGGTAGCGACGAGCCTTCATCGAAGGAAGAGCATCCCGGAGATGAGCAATTGCCTCACGGGCAGCCATCTGCATAGCATGCCTCTCCGTAGGCATGGCCCTCCCAACAAATCGGAAGTGGCATGATTCAGAACGCCCTCCCTTGAACTGTACCGCGGCCTGGTGCATAGACACGCTGTCGCTGAGCTTGTGCTGGTAGAGTGTGAACTCCGGACGAGTCGATGGCCCGATCGCGATCTTGGCGATGGAGTCAAGGAGCTTGATAAACCCCTCAGGCACATTGGCGAACACCTGTGACTCACAGTCGCCGCCAGCCATCTACAAAAGTAGACAAAAATTCCAGAGAGTCAAACCATAAATTTATGATGACTAACAGAAAAATTGCTACAATTTGTATTATGCTAAAATAGCACTCTTACGCTAATAACCGATTAGCGATCGCACCTAGTGGCTTCCTACAGTCAGCCTGGCTCTGGTACCAAGGTTGTCAGGACCGATTTTTCAATAAAACATTTATTGAAAAATCGCCCCTTCAGTCAGACCAGTACAGAAAATCCTTCTTACTGGTAGACAAATCCTTGATACAGAAATCTAGTAGTACTAATATTATACAGGGTTGAGCTGAGGCTGCTCAACAATTTATTACAAGCACGCCAATATTGAACATAAAGGCGGATATGACACACTGGATATGGTGGCATAACTACTGACTCGCAATATATGGCAGTGGTAGATATGCCACAATGGAGTGGGTGACATGACTCTAATATCTTACAACTCATCAAGCGTTAGAGTGAGGCTTGACGATCTTATTTGGGTAGCGGAAGCTTATATAATACAAGTGGCAAACTCCAGGATCGCAAGAGACTGACTGGGACTCCTCTAGGCGTCGGACTCGCTATCGTACTCTTCATCCATCAGATCGCCTTCGTCAAAATCTGGCCAAATCAACAAGCCAGGTGAGTACTTTGAATGTACTCGCAAGACAGTTTGGACATAAGATATAACAAATGCAACCATGATGCACATGAGCAAATTAGTAATACACACTCAGGTAATAAATTTGCACAGCAAGATAAACGAAAAGGAAGTAGGGCGGTAGTCCTCCCGAAATCCCAATAAAATAGAAGAAGACCGATTGGGTGTCTGAAGTGACGCCTCGAAAGGTAAAAATAAATTAACATGCCTCAGTCGGGCGTCGGGGCGACACCACCTAAAGGGCTCATACTGGAAAATAAATAACAGTACGTGCCACAGTCGGACGTCTGATGCGACATCACATAAAGGGCTTATAAAGAAAGTAAACAACAAAATGCCACAGTCGGACGTCTGATGCGACATCACATAAAGGGCTTGTACTAAAAATAAATAACAAGAATGCCACAGTCGGACGTCTGAGCGACATCACATAAAGGGCTTATAATGAAAGTAAATAACAAGAATGCCACAGTCGGATGTCTGAGCGACATCACATAAAGGGCTTATACTGGAAATAAATAACAAGAATGCCACAGTCAGACGTCTGAGTGACATCACATAAAGGGCTTATAGTGAAAGTAAACAACAAGAATGCCACAGTCGGACATCTAAGCGACAACACATAAAGGGCTTCTAGTGAAAGTAAACAACAAGAATGCCATAGTCGAACGTCTGAGCGACATCACATAAAGGGCTTATATTCAACATTCAAATACGAGTAATCCAGGAGGTAACACCATCCCAAGGAATACTCGGCACATCATAATAATAAACAGGTTAGTCCATCCACAGGAATAATATTCAGCCAAGTTCACTTCTGTCATTTAACATTTTAGTTCTCCAGAGACTGACACTGAGACCGACACTTGACCTGTCAACCAATGTCCTTGACCGTGGACACGGCTATCCGAATAGTTTTGACTCTGCAGAGGTTGTACTCTTTACCCACAGCCAACGGATTTCAGTAGTCACAAAGGACTAGTTCCGTCTACGGTATTTTACAAGAAAACACATCTAACCAGTACACACCCATTTCACATCCCGATGCCAGGTATCACCCTAGGCAAAGTTCAAGAAAAACTTTAAGACGGGGAGGCCAACACCTCGAATAGCATGGGATCAAATTTATATCGTGCGCTACTAAGGGGTGCCCCCCTCTCGGTCCCAACCGGAAACACCCATGCCCCCTGACCGGATGACGGGCTTTAATCTAGGGCCATGGAACCCTCATCACGGCCCCTCTATTTGGTGTGCACATGGAAAGAGGTTTGCAACTTACTAAACCGTATTCTTTGCAGAAAACATGTGGCAGCACGAAAAGAAGGCGAACGGGAATAAGACTCGATCTATGTCAACACTGGAGTTAAGCAGTTTCTTTAATAATACCGGCATGCTCCAACAATACCAGTATACAACCTATCATGTCACCACATGACTAGGTTGTTCAATATTTCATGATCTCATCAAGTTTGTAGCTCACTTGCAACTTATCATGCATGAAATATAACATTCATCAAATGCTTATATAAACATGCCATGAGAAAATCCACTCAAGCAAACATGAAAAACACTCATCATATCAAAGGTTCAAACATGCTTGCCTGGATCGGAGTAGTCGGAGTCTAGCTCGGTGAAGTTGACGGCAGCGTCTCCTCCTTCGGTATCTACGATATACAGATATTCGAATACTAACGTAAATACCGTGCACGCATAAAAGTTGCTCCAAATATTTTTCAAATAAATATGATAAAAGACTAGACAGAAAAATAAAGATGACAGAAAAAGAATCAACTCAAAATCATCTTTTGTTTAAAAGTTATAAAGGTTTTAGTCCAGGGACTAATCTGTTATAAACAGAAAACTATCCAGGGGTAGTTTGATAAAAACGGAAAACGCTTCGGTAGAAATACGCCAACCAGAAGGGAAAACGTACTCAGCCCGAAGGCGTTTTCAGAAAACGGTTCGAAAAGAAGAAGAGAGGCTGACGTGGGGGTCCCCCATGTCAGGTTCAAACGGAGCTCGCCGGCGCCAGAAACAAGCGGTGAACGCCGGCGGCGATAGGCTACGAACCAGGGAGGGAGGAAGGTACCGGCGTGCTCAGGGCGGTGGTCCGCGTCGGTGGGTGGTGGAAGGAGGCGTCGGAGAGCACCACATCGACAGCCACTTCCTCTCCGGCGGACGGCAGCTTCGGGCGATGATGGATCTCATCGGACAGAGCTGCAAACGCCAAATTGAAGCGCGGGTTAGGGGAGTTGGTGCACTAGGAGGCTGCTGACCAAATTTGAACTGAGGAGATAGAGAAACCAGAGCGAATTTAACTGGCGCCTGAAGCGGATCGAGGCGACCGGAGGCGAGGAAGAAGACCTCCCCGAGGTCCTCTGAGGGGCTTGGCGTGACTTTGGGAAGAGGTGGAGAAGTTCTGGGTTGGATGGTGGCTTCGAGGGTACCTATTTATAGGCGGGTGATGGGGGTGCCGCGAGCAAAATATCTCCGGCGAGAAATTACGGCGAGGTGGTGATCGGACGAAAGGTTATGGCGACGGGGCATCTTCGGATTGGTCCACTGGTTCCATTTTTGAGCTAAGCTTGGTCAAACTTGGGCTACACTCATGGTTTCGACGGAACGGCGCTCACGGGCACGTCGGCGGCAGAGAGCGCGCTCTACGCTTCTCAGGCCACGGCGACGGTTCTGCAGCGTGCTCAGGGGAGGAGATGAACACGCAGAGGTCACCGATGCCTTGGACGGTGCGGAGCGGCGCCGTACTGCAGGGCTGGCCTCTGCCGGCCGCCACAGTCGGTACTGTCGCCGCGGAAGACGCCGGAGTCGACACGACAGCTCGCCACCGATGCTCACAACCGGCCAAGAGACCATGCGGCGCCTTGGATAAGAAGGAGGAGCAATGAGCAACGAGCCAACGCAGCTACTGGCGAGATTGACGCGGATCTCTGACGGAAACGACACTGTCACCTGAAGCTTAACACTGAAACTCTGAATTTTGACCGGAACAGTGCATGCCAGCTGCTCGATGAAATGATTGACGCACGTGGAAAATTTTTCTAGAGCTGAAACTTGGAGGGGTGGCCTCTTGAAGCATCCAGAGGCTTCCTGAATTTTCTCAGAAATTTTGGAAAGGTGGAAGAATGGTTTCCATCGAAAATGGCAAATCTGGTCCAAATTTGCAGTGAACAAATTTTGAAATTTTTGAACTGTGGACTAGTAGATCTTTGGTGGTTTAGGTTGAGGGTACTAAGGTGTGGCTAGGGTAATTTATTTGGGACCAAAGATCAAAGGAATCTGATAGTTCCTTTGTAAACCAGAGAGGTTCAAAATAAATTACAGAAAAATAGTTTGAGGATAGAATAAATAGAAAGGAAATTTAAAAATAGGTTGAACCTTGCTGGACTAAGTATAAGGCTTGGTCGTGAAGTAGGGAGGATGGTTTAGGAAGGAAATTTGCAAAGTAGGTCATGGCAAGAGAGTAGCATAGGAGTATTTTTGAATAGGCAAAGATAAATCCAATTTTCACAGAAATTCTTTTTAATAGAAGAAAATGCAAAACAACCCAAGAGTACTTGTGTTGAACCAACACATGTTGAAAAACCCCCAAGACCAGAATCAAGATTGAGAAGGTTTCATAAAAGATTTGTCATCAAAAGTTTTTAGAAGTAGAGCCATTTAGAAGAATTTTAAATAACCTCCTTCAAATCAAATAAAGAATTTGATAAAAACCAAATCAAAATTTTGGAGTGTTACATTGAGTCTCTCAAGAATATCAGCATGATCTAGTGACTTGTAGTCTTCACGTTCTTGGATCATCAAAGCAAGTATATCGAATGAGGAATCAAGGGATCTTAGCAGGTTCTTCACCACCTCATGGTCGGTGAAGTCAGTGGCACCAAGAGCCTGTAGCTCATTGGAGATATCAGTGAGGTGATCGAAAGTTTGCTGAACATTTTCGTTGTCGAGTCTTTTGAAGCGGTTGAAGAGATTGCGAAGAACATCAACTCGAGAGTCACGTCGAGTTGAAATGCCTTCATTGACTTTGGACAGCCTATCCCAGATAAGCTTAGCAGTCTCCAAAGCACTCACTCTGCCATACTGACCCTTGCTCAGATGGCCACATATGATATTCTTCGCTTGAGAGTCGAGTTGCTTGAATCTCTTCACATCAGCAGCGTCGATAGTGGGAGTGACAAAGGGAACACCATTTCCACAACATACCAGAGATCGTTGTCAATTGCCTCAAGATGCATGCGCATCTTGTTCTTCCAGTAGGGGTAGTCTGTCCCATCGAAGGTAGGACACCCAGCTGAGACCTTGATCATGCCTGCAGTCGACATAACTAAAACTCCAGGTGGTTAAACCAAAATTACACAGAACAAGGGAGTACCTTGCTCTGATACCAATTGAAAGTGCGTTATATCGACTAGAGGGCGGTGAATAGGAGATTTTTATAAATTCATCACTAAGGAATTACTGATTGAGGAATTTGCTAAGTGACGAACTACTTGCAGCGGAATAAGTACTCAAATGCATGCGAAACATAGCAGTAGCATAGTCATCATGATAAATGAAACATACACAGAGCATAAGTAGCGTGAACAAGATAAGCAAGCAGAAGATAAAGTGACTGAAGAATTTGAGATGAGGAAATTGAGAAAGTCTTCAGTCAAATTCTTCAAACAGTAACGATCAGATTCATCAACAAATACTTCGAGGAAATGAAGGGGTTGAGGAAATAGGACCAGGTGCTCGATGAAGACAGTGATTTGATGACCCAGTTCCAACTGCTATGACAGTCGTACGTCAGGTTTGGAGCGGCTTGATATTTAAACCAAAGGACACACAGTCCCAAGACACACAGTCCTTTCCGTATTCTCCTTGAGCTAAGGTCACACAGACCTCGCCCAACACTTGTGGTAAGTCTTCAGGGTAGACTTCCAAACCCTCACAAACTCGGTCACCCGGCGATCCACAATTTACTGCTGGATGCTCTAGACCATGACGCCTAACCATCTGGAAGATACACAGTCTTCAAAGGTAAAAAGCGTCGGTTCCACACAGGAACAATCTCTTCAGTGATGCTCAATCAGTTTGGGTTTTGGTGGTTTGGGTTTTGGGTTTTTCCTCACTGATGATTTTCTCTCAAAGTCCTCGAGGAATGGGTTGCTCTCAAGTGACAAGTGTCAAATTCTCTCTCGGAGCAGCCAACCATCAATTGGTTGAGGGGGGCAGCTATTTATAGCCAGGGTGCAACCCGACATGATAAGACATAAATGCCCCCCAATGATATGACTGTTAGGTGGATAAAATATCTGGACAGCTGGCGCAAAGCACATCAACGGTCAGAATTTGAACTGTCAAATTCCTCAGGGCTTATCATATTCCTCACTTGTAGGCAATTCGCACTGGCGAAATCCTAACTCCTCAGTAAAACCAATTTCCTAAGAGACCAGAAGAACATCGTCTCTGTTACTGAAGAACTTGACGGAACTGCAAGATATTTCCAATGGCTTCACTCGAAGGATTGGGTTGTGTTGACGCTTTTTGAGTTGAGCATCAGATGGAAATTTTTCCTTAGTATTTCCTCGGCCCTCTTTAACAGTACGGTGTTTCCTATGACTCAAAGAAAAGGAAATGAAACTGCGAAAACAAAAGTCTTCACGCTTCATAGGCCTCGTTAATATCTTCAAGGTCACACCGAATTCTTCAACTTCAAAGTCTTCAGGGAATACCAAAGTCTTCAGCTGAAGACATTAATTTTTAGGGGTCGATATTCTTCGAATATACCAAACTCCTCATCGACTTATAGAGCCTGTGTACACTCACAAACATATTAGTCCCTTAACCTATATGTCTTCAATACACCAAAATCACTAAGGGGCACTAGATGCACTTACAAATAGCATTGTCAGCCGTTTGATCACCAGGAATGAACGACCCATATCAATGCGGGTGCGTCTTAAAATTTCTCTTCCTTCTAATATTGAATGCCCTACATTTAGGTATGTGTTAGAAAAATCGACGCACAATGAAGCTTGTTTTAAATATTGGTATCCAAAACATAGAATAGTGCCTATTCGATTTTCTCTCTCTTGGGTTTTGTTTCTCTCAGTGGAGGGTGAATTATTATTTTAAATACAACACCGTCTGTAATGTCCCTCAAACAATGCTCATACAGATGAGAGTCCTTGCAATTACTAACGGAAAATAATCCTTACATTTAGTATTTTCTAATTTGAAGCAGTTGGAGATACAAAACTTAGGGCTGTTATAGAAATATTTATTGGCCTTCGAGAAATCGATTGTATTTTTTAGATCCACATAATGCGAATTTATAACTTGGGTGGCATCCAAATTGTGTCGTAGCAATTAAAAATTACTAGATGATGCCCCGCAGCCCCGCGCATTGCTGTGGGATTGTTTGATGGATTTTTGAAGTAGCATCCACATATACGAAAGAAAGCAACGTTTGAAGAAATAATTTGATAAATTTCATATATACTTAACGATTCAAAGATGTTACTAAATTATAGATTGCAAGTGTACAACCTTAATGAACTGCAACATGTAATTCTTTTCGGGTATGTGACTTCAGTAAACCAAAAGATTAGTTCTATATGAATATCATTCAGATTACATGGGAGATAAATATTGTATATAAAAAACTAAAATTCATAGATATAGCAGAAAATAGTGACAATTATCTTACAAACATATCGGTAAGTTCGTTGGATTTAAGAACCAAACGACTTGTAGGCTATCTTGTCTTTCCTCTTCAATACAAAACCAAGATGGACGGGGTGGAATCAAGGAGCGCCTGAGAAAGAGGGTCAAGAGATAATCTTTTGTAAAGAGGGGAGGACACGTCGAGAACTTCAGATTTGTCATGGCCAAAATACGCGGTGCCAACAGGGAATGTGTGTCAAATATCAAAGTTGTTGACGATGGTAGATCACAACATTGAGCCCAGTTTCTCTACATAGATTCCTTCAGGATTATTGATTAATATTGAAGATATCACCAAGAGGGGGATCGATGTTGTTTTTGTTGGAAATGTGTCCTAGAGGCAATAATAATTTAGTTATTATCATATTTCCTTGTTCATGATAATCGTTTATTATCCATGCTATAATTGTATTGATTGGAAACTCAAATACATATGTGGGTACATAGACAACACTGTGTCCCTAGTATGCCTCTAATAGACTAGCTGGTTGATCAAAAATGGTCAAGGTTTCCTAGCCATAGACATGAGATGTCATTTGATAACGGGATCACATCATTAGAAGAATGATGTGATGGACAAGACCCAAACTATGAACATCGCATATGATCATGTCAGTTTATTGCTATTGTTTTCTGCATGTCAAGTATCTGTTCGTATGACCATGAGATCATGCAACTCACTGACACCGGAGGAATACCTTGTGTGTATCAAACGTCGCAACGTAACTGGGTGACTATAAAGATGCTCTACAGGTATCTCCGAGGGTGTCTGTTGAGTTGGCATGGATCAAGACTGGGATTTGTTACTCCGTGTGACGGAGAGGTATCTCAGGGCCCACTCGGTAATACAACATCACAATGAACATTGCAAGCAAAGTGACTAAGGAGTTAGCCACGGGATTGAACTAGGTATAGAGATACCGATGATCGAATCTCGGGTAAGTAACATACCGAAGAAACAAAGGGAACAGCATACGGGATTAACTGAATCCTTGACATAGAGCTTCAACCGATAAAGATCTTCGTAGAATATGTAGGAACCAATATGGGCATCCAGGTGCCGCTATTGGTTATTGACCGTAGAGGTGTCTCGGTCATGTCTACATAGTTCTCGAACCCGCAGGGTCTGCACACTTAACGTTCGGTGAGGTTACGGTAGTATTGAGTTATGTATGTTGGTGACCGAAAGTTGTTCGGAGTCCCGGATGAGATCCCGGACATCACGAGGAGCTACGGAATGGTCCGGAGGTAAAGATTGATATATAGGAAGTCCCGTTTTGGTCACCGGAAAAGTTCGGGTGTCATCGGTAGTGTGCCGGGAGTGCCGGGAGGGATCCGGGGGGTCCACCGGGAGGGGCCCACTCACCCCAAGGGCCACATGGGCCTAGGGAGTGGCGCACCAGCATCTGGTGGGCTGGCCGGCCAGCCCCTAAGGGGCCCATGCGAAATAGGAAAGGAGGAGGCCAAGTGGGAAGGAGTCCTCCCAAGACTCCACCTCCCTTGTGGGAGGAGGAGTCCTAGTTGGGGAAGGACTCGTCCCCTATGGTTCGGCTGAACCTTCCTTGGTGGAGGGTTTTGGGCTGCCTCCTCCCCTCCCTTCCTCCTATATATACTAGAGGATTTGAGGGCATCCCTCACCTGAAAAGCCACGGCTGCCTCTCTCTCCCTCTAGATCTGTTCTCCACAAGATCGTCTCGGTTGTGCTTGGCGAAGCCCTGCCGGGACAGCTCCACCACCACCGCCACCACACCGTTGTGCTGGCAGAGAACTCATCTACCTCTCCGCTCCCTCTTGCTGGATCAAGAAGGCAGAGATCGTCATCGAGCTGTACGTGTGCTGAACGGGGAGGTGCCGTCCGTTCGGCGCTAGATCGGAAGGACCGTGATTGGATCACGGGACGGTTCGTGATTGGATCGCGGGACGGATCGTGATCGGATCGCGGGACGGCTAGCGATTTGGATCGCGAAGACGTTCGACTACATCAACCGCATTTCTCAACGCTTCCTGCTTAGCGATCTACAAGGGTATGTAGATCCACTCTCCCTCTTGTAGATGCTCATCACCATTGATATAGATCTTGCGTGTGCGTAGGAATTTTTTTGTTTCCCATGCAACGTTCCCCAACAGTGGCATCATGAGCTAGGCCTATGCGTAGATGAGATCACGAGTAGAACACAAAGGAGTTTGTGGGCGTTGATGCTCAGATTGCGTCCTCCCTTGGTCTTTTCTTGATTCAGCGGTATTGTGGGATGAAGCGGCCCGGACCAACCTTACTCGTACGCTTACGAGAGACCGGGTCCATCAACTGACATGTGACTTTGTTGCATAAAGATGGCTGGCGGGTGTCTGTCTCTCCCACTTTAGTTGGATATGATCAAGAACTGTACGAATCAATTGATTAAGGCTGATACTTGTACTCTTATATAAACAATATAAATAATCAATTCCATAGTTAAATAAGGGAGGTGTGTTCTACGGAAAATTCATGACCCACTTTACTGTAAACTAAGATTTGTGGAAAATAAATAACTAATACAAGTGTCAAACAAATAATCAGAAAAGTACGTTCAAGCACTAAACCGATCAATTGCAACACTAATGCTTCATAAATCATGTGATGTCTGTTGGAGCTTCGCTAGGGGAGGGGAGCATAGGTGTGCACACCAAGTTGGGGAGACGACGGGAACAATGCTGCTCTGCTTCTTAATTGGATGTGAACTGCATACCTGGATGAGGAAGGAGAAGGAGATCTACCTTTTTATGCTACAAGAATGTAGTGGGGTCTTTTGCAGCAGACTGGCTATGATGAAGAGGGAGAGAGACCGCCGTGTATAACATAAGAGGCTGTGATGGAAACAAAAGATTGCTGTCATGGTCCGTGGAGCATACGGGAAGTAGAAGAGGCACGACGATGGGAAAGGGGAACCATAGTGGTGTATTGGGGAGCTTTCGCTAGGGAAGGAAGAAAGGGAATGGTGCGATGCAATGGAGAAATTGAAAGAAGCGGTGCATTTGTTTCCCCATGGAACATGGGAATTAGAAGAGATTGTTTCAGGGGAAGATTGTTCTTTTTTCTTCTTTCGTAGGAGAAGGCTGGGCATTGGTCCACTAATTGAAAACACCACCTAATGTGGAACAATGGCGATGTGAATAATTTGAGAAATATATTAGTGGATGCTAATACGACACATTCAATGAGGTGGAAGGCAACATGTTCAGAGATTTGAGAGTACATGTAAAGAAGAGGAATGAGGTCTCCATTTCACTTAACATCCATACGTCTTCATTTCAATTAAGATATTAGGTTCCCCCGCAAAAAAAATATTAAGATAGCAAGTTTTGCACATACCAAGCACAAAAACACTATCCAATTTAAATGCAAACAACCAACTGATGTCGTATAAAACCTACAAACTTGACGCAATCAATCATATCTGATAATGCAAAGTAAATTAGATGAAGGATCAAATCTTTTGTCTTACCCGTAGTGCTTCTAGTCATGAGCCACTGCGACACAAGCATCAAAGATGGTGACCACTATAACCATTCACCCCTATGCTTTTCCCTTTCAATGATATCAATAATGGCAGAGGTGGCAAAGAGTTCCATTCCCATATTATTTTGAGATATGTTGGTATGAATTAAAGGTATGGTGGCATTGATCCTATCATTTAACAAAAAAGGGCCATGAAAAAAGGACTTGATGTATCTATGTCCAAGGAGGTAAATTGTTTAGTCTACCAAATCTTTGTTAAGTTTGATAGAAACTAATCCCATTAGTGTAATGCTTTCCCGACAATTGGAATTCCCTCCCGATTCAGCACATCTTTTTGCTCCCCAATCAGGCAAGAACTGTACCGGTGATCTATGTTGGAAGATGTGACAAATGAGGACGAACCTTGCCGCAACAGAGAGAAACTTGTTTCCCATTTTGAGCAAAAAATACACATTTTGGTAATGATTGGCTACATATGAACTTTGGACAACCATCAAATATGCAACCAATAGATGAAATATATGCACAATATATCAATGTGGAACCATCTACCATAGCATCTTCATGCTTAGCCAAATTAAATGTTATGTTTTTATTTATTTTTTTGTATGTGAACAAGCATTGGCCCTAAATCTCGACTAGTGTTGCTAGGATTCTAAATCAAGCCATATGTAGTGAAGCGTAAAGGATATTCTCAATTTGAAGTCCTACCATTCTCCTATGGAAGGCGCGTCTTGAGGTTGCACTATGAGGAGTATATCAAAAAAATTCTTGGAGAAAGCAAATTGTCCCTCCATTCTCCTCAAGCCATTGAACAAAAAATCACATGCATATAGATAGAAGTCTTAGGATGCCCTCCGTCAAACGTAGAATGTTCTTTGGTTGGAAGATCATACTCTCATAAGAATAGTCAACTATCCAATAAGGGTCCTTTTATGCGAACCAGGTGAATAATAGTGCCTCGATGGTGCCCAGTTTTTCCGGATAAGGATTTCTCTTAACTATTTATGTGGTACCACAATGAATGCATGGTAGACTTGCCATGAGCTGTCCAGACCATTTTATGTCCACTCAAGATTATCACATATTCCACTTCCAGTTCCACTTTGGGAAGCCAATTCTATAGTGAGATCTAAAGGAGCAAGAAATGGGTGATTGTTGGGATGAGAACTTCCCCAAGGATGAGTAATGTGTGTGTTCTCTACAAGGTAGTATTGTTCAATTACTCTTTGATTAACTACTTAATTAACCACAATATGGATACATTAGAATAAACACATTTGTGGCATCTCACCAACAATCATCCATAGTAGAATTTGATCTCCTCTTCCTAAGAAGAACTTAACAAGCATGCAAAATCTCTTAAAATATCTTACAATCCCAAGATGAAACCTTGATTGCCTTTCCTCGCTAGAGCCTTGTAACTAAAGACAATTAGTCCTCTTGGAATCATCGTGACATGCTGGTTGTCGAGGCCAAGCTTTCTCAATTATTGTATCCAAGGTAACTCGATACCATCCTCCCTTGACATCATGCCCTCCTTTGCACTATAATTTCCTACGAGAGGTGTCGATTGTACTTAATTAACCAAGGTGAGAGGTTCACTGAGATCATATATAGGCTATGGCTGATAACATGAGTGTTTCCTCAAAATCAACTTCTTCGCATTGGAGAGCATCAGAGCTTTCTTAGTAGTCGGTCAACGTGTGATCTTTTCCAATATCGTATGGATGCTTAGATGAAAAGGGAGACAGTGAAATCAGGATGCCAATCTCTTTCAAAGAAATATTGTTGTCAAACTCGGGTATTAATAAGTGGTGAATAGCTATTAAGGAGGTATAATGTGTTAGCATATCAAGACCATAACATAGGAACTCCTAGGATCTCCCAGGATCGCAAGTAGTCATGCGAGGTAGGCACTCAGAGGAAATAAGGATGAAGGTGCACGGAATCCATTATCTTAAATTATTTTGGAGTTTTTCCATAGTTAGTGACCATGATGATACCATATCATATTGGAGATTACATACTTACCAGCTGAGAAGGTGTCACCATACCATATCCTACTAGGACTCGGCGGGATACCACTAGTAGAAAATAGGCCTTCCGTTTAACCCTTTAGTCCCGGTTTGGCTTTGGCCCGGGACAAATGTGACCATTAGTCCCGGTTCCAACGGCTAGGAGTGGTCGGGGGGCAGGGGCACCATTAATCCCGGTTCATTTGGGACCTATAGTCCCGGTTTGCATCACAAACCGGGACTAAAGGGGTGGTGGCAGGCTGGTGTCAGCCTGGGGCCCCCACGAGCCCTTTTAGTCCCGGTTGGTGATATAGTCCCGGTTTGTATAACCAACCGGGACTAAAGCTTTCCCTATATAAACCCTTCGTCCAGCCCGACTCCATTTCTCTGTTTTCTCCATTCGAATTCCCCTCTCTGTTCTTCCCCTAGCTCGAGCTCCTCCCTCCATTTTTGCCAAGATTTGTCAAGATTTGAGGCACCCCAATCCATCCAAGTGTCCACAAAGGTTAGCAACTTTGTCCTTTCATTTCTTATTGCTAGATCAGCTCGTGCAATGCTTTATAAGTATAGTGATTTGTGGGTTTTAGTTTGGGTGTAATTATGTAGTAGTTTTTTTGATTTATATGCAATTTGAGCTCAAATTAACTCCTTAGTTTGCATATGTGTAGGTGTGGTTTACTTAGTGTGCCTTCCCGTCCCCGTCCTAACCACCGTCGATCGCCCGCACCGTCCCGTCGCCGGCACCACCTTGGTGAGCCTCTTCTTGTGTTCTTATCATTTTTATTAAAAAAATCTTATTTGTATGATTTAGATAGTTACTTGCATAATTTTCTTACTTGTATGATTGTTGTTATATATAGTGCCATGGTTATGATATCCGTGCCCGTCGGCCCTCGTCCGGTTTACGATTCGGATGTGGTACATTCTCTTTTATAACTATTTGTTGCATTTCGTGTTAGTGACAATTATGCCCATCAAGTTGACATAGATATTTTTATCTAGGAGGTAGTTGAACCGGAAATGCCAACCGACCCTATTATCGAGAAGTTAAATTTAGTTGAAAAAGAAAACGAGGATTTGAAAGGAAAATTGAAAAGAGTTGAAGAAGAGAAGATGAAATTGGAGTTGTACGTTGCTGATGTCGTCGATGATCACAAGATCAAGATGGATGCAATGCGCTTGAAGATTAGAAAGATTAGAAATTATGCCATTAATAAAGAGGCTTGGTATCATTATGATGTTGGATCAATTGCTACCTTAGTTGCGATTTTGATCGCATTTGTTGTTGCATTTAAATGTTTTATCTAGATAGTTGTATGTTGTTTTATGAGAAAATAAGTGTGTATGAACTTTATGTATGAACTTGTATTAATTTGGTCTTTTCGGTGTTGTGTAATGAAGATGAACCGGCAATGGATGTACGATGACCGACGCTCTCCCCAGTTCATTAATGGCGTGCAGAGTTTTTTGCGTGCGACTGAGGCAAACAAGCGGGATGGTTTTATGTGTTGTCCATGTGGTGTGTGTAAGAATGATAAGACTTACTCCAGCTCACAACAGATTCACGTCCACCTATTTACGTCTGGTTTCATGTCCGGCTATAATTGTTTCATGTCCTGGGTGTCCTGAATATGATGCTACTACAATGGGGGAAGAGAATGAAGAAGAAGAAGCTGAGGCATCATATGAGCCCGCTGATGATCTTGGTCGGGCCATTGTTGATGCAAAGAGAAACTGGGAAAGTGAAAAGGAGAAGTTGAAGTTGCAGCGCATGTTAGAGGATCACAAAAAAGGGTTGTACCCAAATTGCGAAGATGACAACACAAATCTCGGTACCACACTGGAATTGCTGCAATGGAAGGCAGAGAATGGTGTACCTGACAAGGCATTTGAAAAGTTGCTGAAAATAATGAAGAATAAGCTTCCAAAGGACAACGAATTGCCCGACAGTACATACGAAGGAAAGAAGGTTGTCTGCCCTCTAGGATTGGAGGTGCAGAAGATACATGCATGCCCTAATGACTGCATCCTCTACCGCGGTGAGTACGAGAATTTGATTGCATGCCCGGTATGCAATGCATTGCGATATAAGATCGGTCACGATGACCCTGGTGATGATGTTCAGGGCGAGCGCCCCAGGAAGAGGATTCCTGCCAAGGTGATGTGGTATGCTCCTATAATACCACGGTTGAAACGTTTGTTCCAAAACAAAGAGCATGCCAAGTCATTGCGATGGCACAAAGAAGACCGTAAGAAAGACGGGAAGTTGAGAGTACCCGCTGATTGGTCGCAGTGGAGAAAAATCGAGAGAGAGTGGCCGGACTTTGCAGATGACCCAAGGAACTTATGGTTTGGTTTAAGTGCAGATGGCATTAATCCATTTGGGGAGCAGAGCAGCAAGCATAGCACATGGCCTGTGACTCTATGTATCTATAACCTTCCTCCTTGGTTGTGCATGAAGCGGAAGTTCATTATGATGCCAGTGCTCATCCAAGGCCCTAAGCAACCCGGCAACGACATTGGTGTGTACCTAAGGCCTTTAGTTGATGAACTTTTACAGCTGTGGAATAAAAAAGGTGTACGTGCATGGGATGATCACAAACAACAGGAATTTGACCTGCGAGCATTGCTATTTGTAACCATCAATGATTGGCCTGCTCTTAGTAACCTTTCGGGACAGACAAACAAGGGATACCATGCATGCACGCACTGTTTAGATGAGACTGAAAGTATATATTTGGACAAATGCAAGAAGAATGTGTACTTGGGACATCGTCGATTTCTTCCGACCAAGCATGCCTTAAGAAAGAAAGGCAAGCATTTCAAAGGTGAGGCAGAACACCGGAAGAAGCCCATCCTCCGTAGTGGTGATGACATACTTGATATGGTCAAGGATTTACAAGTAATATTTGGAAAGGGTCCTAGCGGACAATCTGTTCCGACTGACACTGAGGGACGCGCACCCATGTGGAAGAAGAAATCTATATTTTGGGAGCTAGAATATTGGAAAGTCCTAGAGGTCCGCTCTGTAATCGACGTGATGCACGCAACGAAGAATCTTTGCGTGAACCTGCTAGGCTTCCTGGGCGTGTATGGGAAGACAAAAGATACACCGGAGGCATGGGAGGACCAGCAACATGTGCACGAAAACGACGGCATGCATCCAAAGCAGTATCAAGGTCCTGCCAGCTGCGCTCTTACCAAAGCAGAGAAGGAAATCTTCTTTGAATGCCTGCTCAGTATGAAGGCCCCGTCTGGCTTCTCGTCGAATAAAAAGGGAATAATAAATATGGCAGAGAAAAAATGAAATGCCTTTGTAACAGATGAGTTTTCGTCCGAAACCCTCATACTTCGAAGGAGATGGTCTAGTTTGTACACGAAGTGCATCCAGTTTTTGCCGTAACCCTCTCAACTTTTTAGCACATGCTATGTGGGTGAAATGATGATACCATGCCAAGTTTCAACCTTTCCAGAGTTCATTTGTGGTGCTTTTTAATTTCAGGGTCGTTTAGCTCAAAAAATCATTAAATGCATGAAAAATAGCAAATGAAGTTAGATAGGGCTGAAATTTGAAGATGTGACTTTGAATGGTGAATATTGAATGCACAAAAAGTCTGGAGTTGAAACAAGTTTAAAAAAAATGAAATGCCTTTGTAACAGATGAGTTTTCGTCCGAAACCCTCATACTTCGAAGGAGATGGTCTAGTTTGTACACCAAGTGCATCCAGTTTTTACCGTAACCCTCTCAACTTTTAAGCACATGCTATGTGGGTGAAATGATGATACCATGCCAAGTTTCAACCTTTTCAGAGTTCATTTGTGGTGCTTTTTAATTTCAGGGTCGTTTAGCTCAAAAAAATCATTAAATGCATGAAAAATGGCAAATGAAGTTAGAAAGGGTTGAAATTTGAATATGTGGCTTAGAATGGTGCATATTGAATGCACAAAAAGTCTAGAGTTGAAAAAAGTTTAAAAAAATGAAATGCCTTTGTAACAGATGAGTTTTCGTCCGAAACCCTCATACTTCGAAGGAGATGGTCTAGTTTGTACACCAAGTGCATCCAGTTTTTGCCGTAACCATCTCAACTTTTTAGCAAATGCTATGTGGGTGAAATGATGATACCATGCCAAGTTTCAACATTTTCAGAGTTCATTTGTAGTGCTTTTTAATTTGAGGGTCATTTAGCTCAAAAAAAGCATTAAATGCATGAAAAATAGCAAATGAAGTTAGATAGGGTTGAAATTTGAATATGTGGCTTAGAATGGTGCATATTGAATGCACAAAAAGTCTAGAGTTGAAACAAGTTTAAAAAAAATGAAATGCCTTCGTAACAGATGAGTTTTCGTCCGAAACCCTCATACTTCGAAGGAGATGGTCTAGTTTGTACACGAAGTGCATCCAGTTTTTGCCGTAACCCTCTCAACTTTTTAGCACATGCTATGTGGGTGAAATGATGATACCATGCCAAGTTTCAACCTTTTCAGAGTTCATTTGTGGTGCTTTTTAATTTCAGGGTCGTTTAGCTCAAAAAAAAAATCATTAAATGCATGAAAAATGGCAAATGAAGTTAGAAAGGGTTGAAATTTTAATATGTGGCTTAGAATGGTGCATATTGAATGCACAAAAAGTCTGGAGTTGAAACAAGTTTAAAAAAAATGAAATGTCTTTGTAATAGATGAGTTTTCGTCCCAAACCCTCATACTTCGAAGGAGATGGTCTAGTTTGTACACGAAGTGCATCCAGTTTTTGCCGTAACCCTCTCAACTTTTTAGCACATGCAATGTGGGTGAAATGATGATACCATGCCAAGTTTCAACCTTTTCAAAGTTCATTTGTGGTGTTTTTTATTTTCAGGGTCGTTTAGCTCAAAAAAATAATTAAATGCATGAAAAATGGCAAATGAAGTTAGATAGGGTTGAAATTTGAAGATGTGGCTTAGAATGGTGCATATTGAATGCACAAAAATTCTGGAGTTGAAACAAGTTTAAAAAAATGAAATGCCTTTGTAACAGATGAGTTTTCGTCCGAAACCCTCATACTTCGAAGGAGATGGTCTAGTTTGTACACGAAGTGCATCCAGGTTTTTGCCGTAACCCTCTCAACTTTTGAGCACATGCTATGTGGGTGAAATGATGATACCATGCCAAGTTTCAACCTTTTCAGAGTTCATTTGTAGTGCTTTTTAATTTCTGGGTCATTTAGCTCAAAAAAATCATTCAATGCATGAAAAATAGCAAATGAAGTTAGATAGGGTTGAAATTTGAAGATGTGGCTTAGAATGGTGCATATTGAATGCACAAAAATTCTGGAGTTCATTTGGGTGATTTTGATTAAAACAAATGAAGGTATAAAACTAAAAGAGTTAAACAGAATCTGGTTTTGATTAAAACACCTATTTAAATTATCCAAAAATTCCCAACTTTAACATAAAGATAAAACATACTAATATTAAACAACAGGAAAAACAATCACTCAAAAATCTATTTTTAAACTAAAGTTATTCACAAATTACTGTTTCACACAAATTTCAAATGAATTCAAATTTAAACTATTTAAATTTGAAAACTACTCGTACTAACAGAAATTTTGTAATTGTTTTGACCTAAAGCAAAAAAGATTCATTAAAAAACTATAAATATTCTAACAGTTATTCCAAATCTAAAAACAGAAATTAGAAAAACAAAACAAAACAAAAAAAGGGAAAATACACCTTTAGTCCCGGTTGGTCCTGCCAACCGGGACTAAAGGTCCCTTCCCGGGCGGAATTTGGGCCGCTGAAAAGATGGGCCTTTAGTCCCGGTTGGTGGATCCAACCGGGACTAAAGGTAGGACCTTTAGTCTCGGTTGGTGATACCAACCGGGACTAAAGGGTCTTTAGTCCCGGTTGGAGCCAGCAACCGGGACTAAAGAGTCCCTCTATATATGCAGGACTTTGCCGTTTCTGCCCCAACCTCTCCCATTCTGCCCCCCGACGCTGACGCCCCTGCCCCGACGCCGCCAGGCTGCCGGAGCTCCCTGCGCGCCTCTTCTCCCTCGACCTCGCCGTCGCCTCGACCTCGCCGTCGCCTCGACCTCGCCGTCGAGCCCGCTGTCGCCTCGACCTCGCCGCCGAGCCCGCTGTGAGCCACTCTCCTCCCTCTCCTCCTGAAGCCCCCCTCCCCGTCCACCATTGCCGCCCCTCCCCGAGCCCATCCCCCACCTAGCCACCACCGGAGATGCCCGAGAGCCGCCGCCCCATCCATCTCCGGCGTAGGAGCCCCGCCGCCCCGTCCATCTCCGACGTAGGAGCCCCGCCGGTGCCGCAAACACACACACACACACACACACACACTCACACACACATTTTGTGTTTAAAAACGTGCAAATATTTTCTAATTGTTAGAACATTTTTTTAGTGTTATGAAAATTTTTGTGGTTAGTATGCAACATTTTTTCATTAAACAATGTGTTAAGAAAATTGTAGTAGATGGATAAGTAGATTGATATTGTTAGATGAGTTTGTTAAATTATGATGCTTTTCATGTTTTAGTTTTAGTTGTTTTAGGTAATTAAGTGTTCATATTGTTTTAGTTAATTTAGTTGGTTTATGTTTTAGTTCTTTTAGTTGTTTAGTTTTCTTTATGTTTTAGTTAATTTAGTTGTTTTAGTTGTTTTATGTTTTAGTTGTTTTAGTTCTCGAGTCGACGATGCCCATCCCACATCCTCGTCGTCGAGTCGGCGGCGACCACCTGCTTGAGAGGCGCCATGTCCAGGACTGGGCTCCGCCGGGCTGGCACTGGGAGGTGCTGCCTTCCGGGGCGCGGAGCTTGGAGAGGAATGAGGGTCCCGTCGTCGACCTGCAGGTTATTTGGTGGCGGTCGCGTGGACCACAGTCGGTGCAGAGGGAGTCGGCCCCCGCGGAGGTGGTACGTCGCCGTGTCAGGGAGGAGGACGAGCTCGTCCGACGCTACATGGCTGCATTGGACGCGAGGTTCTCCAATACCTGGCAGGTTCTTCAGGGATCACACCCGAGCTATGATCCTGTCATAGTTCCTTATCTTTGGGTGTCCACCGCCTGCGCCGCGAGACGTCAACAATTCTGATGATGTATTAGTGATATTATATTCGATGATGTATTAGTGATACTATTCGATGATGTATTAGTGATATTACATGATCGCATTTGTTGTTGCATTGCCTTGTATTGATTTGCATATCTCCGATTCTGCTTATTGAATGCATTCTAATTGTTTTATATTTGTTCTGGATTAGTTAAGCTATGGACGGTAGAGACAGAGACCATGATCAAGAGAATGCCATGTATGACCTGATACGCTCCGGAAACGAAGAGAATGAAGTAGATGATGGCTCACAATACCTTAACCCATCCGGTGAGGGAATTGAGGAAGAACAATGAAGAGACGAAGGCGAACCAGCTGACAATGACGATGGCGAAGAAATTTTTGTCCATTTAACAGAGTCCGGCAAGGTATTAATTTGCCCTCTGGTGATCATCAGATGTATTGATTGATTTGTATATATTAACGAATCTTTCTTCCTTTTAGCCCTCCGGATCGAGCAAATCTTCTACAAGGGTTAAACGTGGCCCGACAAAAAAGTTGAAACAAGGCGTAAAGTTTAACATCGATCAAATCAGAGCAGATGGCGAACCGATTGCTCTTAAAGAGAATGCGGACAAATTTATACGTCAATGTAGAGTTATCGTTAGGGACCAAATCCCGATCACCGTTCAAGAATGGAATCAGCCAAAAGATACCCAAGCAGTTTCTTTTGTCAGCCAAAGAGCAAAAGATCTGCTTTGGGAGGAGCTCATGAAATATTTCACCCTACCAGAGGCTCTCATAGATCTCCAACGGGAGAAAGTCAAGAAGTGTGCTCTTAAGAAGATGGCCACACAATTCCAGTCTTGGAAGAAAAGATTATGGAAAAGTTACGTGGAAAACGAAAGGAAGACTCCAGAATTCAAAGGAGAATATGTGAAGTTAGTAGATGACTGGGACGAATTTGTGAAGTTCAAGGAATCAGAAGAAGCTAAGAAACGGTCGAGAATAAACAAGATAAATGCCAACACCAAAAAGTGGCACCATCGTCTGGGGCCAGGCGGCTACAAGTATGGATTGCCTAAGTGGGATGAATCGGAGAGAAACATGAAGGCTGCAGGGGTCACTCCAGTAACAGAGACTTGGCCCGAGAGGTGCAGGACTTGGTTTTATGCACATGGGGGAAAGTTGGACCCAAAGACAGGGGAGGTTCTTGAACTAGCAAGTCTTAAAGAAGCCACGGACGAGTTACTTAAAGCAATAGCAGAAGCTCGAGCGGGTGTGTATGAGCCCGAGAGAGAGAAGGACGAGCTTTCGTGCACCCTCAAGAATACTGAACACCCGGGACGAACACGAGGCAAAGGCATGGTTCCGTGGTTTCTGGGGTTTGCGGATTGGAACGACAGCTACAGAAGTCGTGACAGAAAGAAGAAGCATGAAGTAGATCGGATTCAAGACTTGGAACGCAAATATAACATGCAGCAGGAGCAAACCAACAAACTTAGACAGCAAGGCGCGTCTCAGCAGCAACAGCAACCAGATCCAGCATTGGATGGTACCATTCCATCATCTATGCCGAAAAGCAGCGTGGGTTCCACGGAGGTCCCGACCGATGATGCACTGCTGGCTCGCTACCCCGTGGATGATATCCTAGAGTCGACACCTTGTGAGCTACACGTGAAACTGAAGAACATATCCATGAAGGCGGCGGACGTCTTTGCTTTACCGAGTGGACCTGAAGCAACTTTCCACGGCAATCCGATTACACCTGGCTATGCTCGTGTTGGGGTGGATCAAGTTGTGTCGGCATATGAATCACTAGATCTTGACTACCCTGGAGGTGAAGGGGAGCGGACACTGGGAGAAGCCAGGCGTTGTGTCATTTTATGGAAAAAGGAAAGCATCGTGTTTCCAAACTCGGTGCCGAGGCCACCGACTCCTCCTCCAAGTCCGCCACGTCAGTAGACTCCAACCCTCCCTGAGACGGAGCGCAGGGTGAGTCCGCCATATCCATCTCCGCCGCGCCAGCCGAATCCATCCCACCCCGAGACGGAGTGTATGGCGAGTCCGCGATACCAAGCTCCGCCACGTCAGCAGAGTCCATCCCACCCCGAGACGGAGCCTAGCGCGAGACGTCCGCGATATCGATATCCGCCGTCTCCAAAGCCGAAGAGAACAGAAAAGAAGAAACCCGAGCCTCCTGCCAAAAAGAAGTTAGCTTACGATATGACTACCGAGGAAATCGATGAACAAGAGGCTAAGGAATTGAAGGCCCATTTTTGACCGAAAGCGCCCCCGCCGCCAAAGGAGAAAATACCCGACGAGGTCGTACAACACTTTATTGATGCAGCTAAATCGGCGGAGAAAAGACCGGTATCAGACTATGAACGCTGTATTACCAAGTCCTATGAATCCCAGAAAAGACAGAAGTCGAGCGGTAGCAGTAAATGCGGGAAAACTGTTCCCCAGCTCGGAGAACAGGCAGTCCAATCGATCAGCCTGCTCAAGGTGAGTGCCAATAACGTGGTAATAACCGACGCTGATAGAGAGAATGCTAGAATGCTCGGTATCACCATTGAAAAATTCCTAGAGATTGAGGAATTTCCACCGTTAGATCCGAATGAAATAGCATTGCAATATGTCCCCGGGAAACCTCTGGTCACTCCTGACGAGGAGAAGCTTCTAACAACGCAAATGTACAAATTGCATGACTGGTACATGAGAGAAGTAAAGGACGGGCGAGAGAGCCTCATGGTGAAAATCGACAAAGAGCATTATGTCCATGAAAAAGATTTGTGGATTGAAAATGAATAATTTTTTCAGTTATTCAATCAAAAAGCACTCGACAAATCTATCGTCAGTTGCTATTGTCTGTAAGTGATTTCTTTATGTAATTTAAGTCTCTAGCTCAGCTCGTTCATTGATTGTTATTATACTCACTATATTCTTTTGTGTGGTATTATGCAGAATGAAGATTTTTGAATTGAAAAGAGCTGGAGTCTATGGCATTGGGTTCATTGACCCAAATATCGCCAATGAAGAAGTGTTGAGAAGGCACCCTAAAGACACGGAGAAATTGCTTCTAAGGTTTTTGAAGGCCCTAAAGTACAAACCAGAAATAATTTTACCTTGGAACTTCCAGTGAGTGTTACTGTCTTATACTACAAATTCTATTTTTGTTTATATATATATACTCGATGTTAAGTGTAGTTGATGAGTTATGCATGCCCGCTTATACAAATCGTGTGCGCAGCTACCATTGGATCCTTCTAATCATTAGAGTTGACGATGAAACTGTTGAAGTACTGGACTCGCTAAGTAAAGACCCTGAAGATTACAAAAGCTTGCATTCGTTGTTCGAAAGGTAATTTCAATCATTGACGCACTATGTTGGCTTATTCATTAGTTCATTTCCTGATATCAAGTAATTAATAACTCCTTTATTCATTTTGTTTGCCGGGCAGGGTTTGGCAAAAGTTCAGAAAAGATGTTAGAGGTGAATGGAAAGAGGAGCTGAAATGGCGAAAGCCGAGGGTAATTAAGTAGTACTAGCTACGTCCGCGCATCTCTTTAATTCTAGTTTCAATACCATTGTCATGCTACATTATTATCTGATTGAATTCTATTCTCGTAAAGTGCATGAGGCAGGCAACGGGGACTGAAATATGTGCATATTACGTTTGCGAGAATATTCGCTTTATGACCGAAAGCAACAAGAGTGCAAGAGATCTTTGGGTACGTAAACACCATTCACATTTTTTTATCATGATCTAATACATATACGCACAACTAACATGTTCATATTGATCTCCTTCTTTAAAGATGCATGAGATGCGGGATAAGCTCCTACCAACGGACCGCATACGAGCAATTCAACAGGAAATTGCGGGATTTTTGCTTCAGCAGGTCATATCTCCTGACGGAGAATACCATTACCCGACCCGCAAATGATCTGCAAATTGTACGATAAATTGTATATACCAAATTGTATATATATATATATGTATGCATGTGGTCGTACGAGAAATTCTATGATATATGATTGCTTGTACGAGAAATTTTATGATATATGATCAGTTCTACGAGAAATTCTATTATATATGCATAACGTACGTGTACAGTATGTAGTAGCGTAAAATATGTTTGAAATGAAAAATAATTAAATGGAAAACACAAAATGAAAAGGAAAAATAAACAATAAACACTAAACCCCTAAACACCGTAACCCCTAAACCCCTAAACACCAACCGGGACCAAAGGTCCCCATGCCCTGGCGCGCGCTGCCGACCACGTGGCCAGGGTTTAGTCCCGGTTCGTAGCCAACTGGGACTAAAGGCTTGGACCCTTTAGTCCCTATACTTTAGTCCCGGTTGGGGAACCGAGACTAAAGGCCCTTCCCAACTGGGACTAATGACCTGTTTTCTACTAGTGTACTTATGGAAATCTATGAGCGTAAGGCAAAGTGGGCAAGACTACTTCCACAACTACATTTTCGCTTAAGCAGGACCTGTGAGACCTCGAACAAACCGTCTACTACTAGTTATAGATGCTATTTCTAATTGAATAGAATGGATGCTTCACAGCGGTTCTGGCGGGTGAACATAGGCAGATGTTCCTATAGAACACAAGTCTTTCCCTAAAGCACGACCTTCCGATTGGACTACGTCTGGTCTCTATCCTTTTTATTCCAAAAATGGGTCCTCGGTCAAAATGATCTGGTGTCTATGTCCATGCCTTAGGTTGGTAAACCCTATATCTATTGCGGGGTGATTTGAGGAAGGGACAGCTTGTAACCGACGACTTACTACTACGAAGATTCTGGCGGAGAGCTTTTCACATATAGATAGGTCGGGATGAGGAAGCTCCGTAGTCAACTAATAGATAGAAAATCCACCTTGTGAACCGTGTTTGTCTTAAAGTACTGTCTGAGAAGGAATATACATGTTCCAATCCCTCTAGTGGCTATATTGATTGACATAGGTAGCTTTCGTAGTCAAAGCTCATAGGGCCAAATGCTCTATTGGAGTGGGCACGAACACACACAATCAAGGTTCGAAGAACTTCTACTTCACGCCTTGAGGATTCTATGACGCTCACTCAATGGTGTTGTGGTGATTGTAAGCAATCAATAATAAACGAGGAAGCCAAATTATGGATCCAGGAAGGCTGCATCAGAAGGAAGAGTAGGTGTTGCTATGCCGTTAGCTGGGACTGAGACAGAGAGAGGGGAGCATAGCCCCTATGATCCCGGTAAAGAGTTCCAACTAAGCTCTTCTCAGGTTCTTTCTTTCTCTTCCATTCTTATGTTTATATATTAAAGTGTAGTTTTCTTACTTAAATATAATAATATTAATCTAATATGCCCATTGGTGTTACAAAAGTACCTTACCGGATTCCCAGAGATGAAGAAGCGACTTGGGTTGACTTATACAATGTTATGTATCGAGAAAGGACACTTTTTTTAGTTCACTGCCCTATACATAGAAAGAAGTGCTTTTCCACCGGTATCAACATTCTATCTGGAATCAGTAGCGATAATTGTTGTATTGTGAGCCAGCCTCGTAAGACACTATGCACCTCCAAATTAAATATGATTTTTCCAATCATTTCATTTATACGACCTGCAAATAAGATAAGATCTTGGCTCGCCCTACAAAAAAACAACTATATGCCCTATAAACTTGC
Organism: Elymus sibiricus; assembly: GCA_039707655.1. Taxonomy (NCBI): domain Eukaryota; kingdom Viridiplantae; phylum Streptophyta; class Magnoliopsida; order Poales; family Poaceae; genus Elymus; species Elymus sibiricus. The sequence continues at coordinate 503,503,948 of CM077665.1, forward strand.
TTGCTTCTTCGAATCTCGAAATAACATATAGAAAGTGTTTCTGTGATGAGACCATTCTCGATCGATAAATGCGATAGGAGCCTATGTGTTTCACGGGCAGCCGGCCAATAGGGGAAGGTTGTGAATCCGGCGAACCGACCGCTTTAAGAACGTGATTGTCTTCTCTCACTCAGTTATCAATTGAAAAAGATGACCCATTCTTTTTCGCCCTAAAAACTACAATGGTATGGTACTTTTTCTTCAAATCGAGATTGTGTGGGTGTCCGCTCATGTTCACATTACATGCTAAATCAGGCTTTCCATGGAAAAACCAAGGACAACCCCTATCTCAGTCTCCTTTCTCTTTTCGGGAGCAGAGCTGAAAAAGATGGAGTTACCTGGAGATGAGATTGATTTCTACGGATATGAAGGATAGAAATATGCTATTTGCTGCTATTCCATCTATTTGTGCATCAAGTCCGAAGAAGATCTCAATCTATAATGAAGAAATGATAGTAGCTCGTTATTTTATAGGCTTTCTCATATTCAGTCGGAAGAGTTTAGGTAAGACTTTCAAAGAAACTCTCGACGGGAGAATCGAGTCTATTCAGGAAGAATTGCAGCAATTCTTCAATCCTAACGAAGTAATTCCAGAGGAATCCAATGAAGAACAACGATTACTTAGGATCAGCTTGCGAATTTGCAGCACCGTAGTAGAATCATTACCAACGGCACGCTGTGCACCTAAGTGCGAAAAGACAGTGCAAGCTTTGTTATGTCGAAACCTAAATGTAAAGTCAGCAACACTTCTAAATGCCGCTTCTTCCCACCGCATCCGTCTTCAGGACGATATAGTCACAGGTTTTCACTTTTCAGTGAGTGAAAGATTTGTATCCGGGTCTACGTTCAAAGCTTCGACCATAGACCTAATTCGAGAAGGCTTGATAGTCCTAAGAAAGGTGAGGGTGGGGGGTTCTATTTAGGAAGAATAAGAAGAATCTCATTCATGTGTTCATGCTAACAGAAGAGCGGATCCAATACACATAAGACTTTTTATCAGGAAATTCCTAATGTAAATGATGAATTTGGGATGTCATGCCCCACAAGTTAGTTCCCCAAGTGCTCCCTAGGAGGGAAGTCTACCACAAGATAGAGTTTGAGCCTGGAGCCAAAGCCCCAACCCCTCCATTTTAGGTTTTTATTAGGAAATAATTTCTGGAAGTCATATCGGCCAGATAAGCCTCTGACGGCTCCATATTGATTTTTCCCCAGTTTTCTTTCAGAAGAAGTGGGAGCCATTTTGCATTGAAACTCGGTATCAGCAGAGTCATCTCCTGAGAAAGACTTCTTTCTTATTTATACAAGATTTCAGAGAACATAGTGAAGCCCTCAAAGCGCCAACAAAGTCGTAAGTAGAGAAGTTTTCCAAAAAGATACCTCGTTTTTCCATTAAGTGTGCGTTGTCTGATGAAGAATAACGGGGGATCCAACTCAATAACCTAGCGGAGGAATCGTCCGGACTTGAAACAGCGGATGCAACCCTTGCATTTCGTTCTTTTGTTCTTTACTCTATTTTCGCTTTGGCACTCACTTCCTTTGGAATAAGGGCATTTTTCTTCTCTATTCGTTCCGTTGACCATCAAACAGTTTCTTAATTATGTTATGTCAAATGATGGGAAAAAGAAAGAAGTAATCAAAAAAGACTAGAACTACCCGATCCGTTGAAATACGATACGAAGGAAACGGACTTCAATCCCTCATTCTTATTGTTTGTTCTTCTGATCCCCTTGTTTTTCACTCGCTTAATTCGGAAGAGGAAAACGACAGCAGCTAAAGTGAGAAATAAACAACTGCTCGGAAAGCTTTGGTTTGAGCGTTGGTTTTGATGACAGTGAAGAAAGCTTGCCCAAAAGACGTACGTGGAACCAATGATACCAAAAAAAGAATCAAATATGAGGAGAACTGGGTGCATTGGTAAACGGCTCCGCCATAGCTTGTACAACTTCTGAATCCTATTAATGGCGCTCTCCGAATAAATAAGTAGATACAGGCGGACTACATACACGTGCTCTCCGAGTAGGGAAAGTGAGAAATCTACGGTCTTTCATCCGCGGATGTGACAAATCCAATCCAATTTGGTCTTGTCCCGTGGCTCGGACCCGGTCGCGTAAATGCAGCTACCACTACGACGGGATACTCTAGTTATTTACTCTGTTTCAATCCCTATTTGGCCATTCAACAGTAGCTTACGGCCTTTGGAAAGCATCTCTTCCTAGAGGGGACACCCGCTTGTGATCTTCTTCCTTGGGTCGGAGAAAATATAACTTACCAATTGGAAATGGAAATGCCGAATGAATTGAACCAAACTACGGAAACTGTGGTTGAGCTTGCCTGTCATCAACGAAGGATGGTTGTGAAGTTGGTGGAAGAAAGCAAACCAATGAATGCAGCTAGTCACCCCGAAAGGCGAGCCCATGTCTTTTGAGAAACTGACACAACCTGTTGTGTTGACTTATCTTATACTAAGGGTCCGTCCCAGCCAACAAGGGATTTCTCATAATTCTAGGATGAAACAACATCATATCTCAGCTTGATTATGAGAGATATTGAAGCGAAAGAACCTGGTTTCAGAGCGTGGAAACGGAAAAGAATTAGGTGAAAGGGCCGACCCATGCGGCCCACTTAGAATGTGCTTTGACTTCCCCAGGTTGTACAATAGCACTATTTTCTGGACCCAAGTTCGAAAGGATTAGGGCACTGGATTGAAGAATAGCTCAGTCCGATAGAAACTTAGGTTGGGCTGTCGGAGGGATGAGTGGAGCTTCTGTATGACATGTACTGGTGTTTCATTAGTCCCATGATCGGGTACCCGAAGCTCGCTTTGAGGAAGCAGTGCCATTTGGTTCTTCCTTCTTTCACGTCCATCCGCGAATGATTTGATAATTCTTTTCATCACTGTTTGGATCGCAGACTTGAGCGTTGTCTATAGAAAGAAAGTGCTCACTCGTTTTCTGTTTGTTTTCATGTGCGCATACACTCAGCCTAATTTAGTAAGTGTGAAGTGGAAGGGCGAGTACGGGTGAAAGCCCACTACCTTCCGGATAAAAGATATGCTCGATTTATAGATAGCTTTGCTTCACTATATAGCATGGGACGAATTGATAAGCTCTGAATGCAGGAAGGGAAACCTTAGAGCTTTCTTCGCTTATCTTCCCAAGCAGACCATATGATTCTCATTATTCTATTTCTCTGTCTTTCCAACCAGCATTCCCGCTTATTCTGATTGGAGTGATGTGTGGTACCGGGGATAATGCAATTGACGGTGCTTGTGGCCCCACGGAATGACCGTATAAAAGGAAATAGGCAGCAAGGGAGTTGGGTAGACTAAAGATACTGCCTTTAGCCCTCTGCGGCCTTTTTTTTAAGTCGAGTCGTAAGGAAAGATCGATAGGATTTGGTCCATTTGGTGTCCTTCCAGACGGAGAAGCGAGAACCCTTTCTACTTTGACCGCTTGCCCTCCTGGCACAGATGTGGGAAAAGGTCTCAGTTGCGGAATCAAATATGAATGAAGTTAGAACAATCAGCGTAAGCTCTTTCTCTAGGGCCACTATCAATAATGACAAGAACTCTTACCAACTAGCTTAACGCATCCGGTCTCCTTCTCCTTCGTACCCCTAGCGGATATGAATAATAGGAAGAAACATGTCCTTTCTAAAGGCGGGCATTAGACCAGAGTTTCGTGAGCCGGAGAAGATCGATAAAGCTTAGAACTTGCTCGTTTGCAGGAGGAGGCGGTGGTATGACTCCGTCCGTTGAACGAGCATTTCGTGCCACCTGTTTGGCGTCCACATCCACTACCATTTTCTGATCCCAGTATCTATAGCAAAATCGCTATTTGCCTCACTCTATAGAAGGCCTCCCGTATGTAAGATCACCAACCAAGTTCCTTTCTTCTTTTGTCTGTGCCATCTTTACCAACTTCTACTTCTTGGCTGGCTTGATGCTTACAGGTCTTGCCTCTGCTGATACTGGTCATGGGGACAAGAACTCCGTGGGAAGAGAGCAGATACCAATCCTAAACAACCCTTAGAATGGCCTCATCCAAACGGATGATTGTCATTGATAAGACGGGCAGGTGGTATGTTGATACTGAGCCGCTTCCCCTGTAGTTGTTAGCTCGTTCTTGACAAATCCGATCGGGTCTTCATAATCTGGAGTAAAAGGATTCGAGCCTTTGCATGCCGATACCAAAAATCGATGCCTTACCACTTGGCTATACTCCAAACAAACGGTAGGTTCCTGGAGAACTGTGGAAACTAGTTAGTTCAAATCGAACTCAAAAGCAATGCACATTATCTACGCCTTTTTTTGATTCGCCAAGACCCGCTAAAGGCTGATACAAACGAATAGTGGGAGTTCTTTCTTACAAATATAAATGGAGGAAATATACAAAGTACCTTTGTCCTCTGCAAAGATCATAAGATCAGATGGAGTTGGATTGATTTCTCGCATCTACTAGATCAGAGATCAGAGTTAGGGGAGCTCTCATAAGTGAGCCTAAGTAAGTAGTGTGGTTTGAGCGGATCAGTCACCGCTGAGTTCTGCTTTCCTCGCAGAGTTGGTTTTAGCCGGAACCGCGCTCTTGCCTTCTTCTTGTGCCCCTTGATTATTGATCTGAATTCAAGTTAGATTAGAGAATACCGGTGCCTTTTGATCCACCCTTAGGTTTTCAAACTGTGGAGGTTCAGTTACAAAATGCAGTTTATGAGGCTGCTTTGTATGCCAGTGTGCAGGAAGGAGAGTTGGAAGATATACCTAGATCACCCAATAGAGAAAAGAGCGAGGAGGTTACCTACTCTTGTGGTGGATGGCGGCACTAGAAGTTGAAGCTTTTTATGGACGGACATAGAAATTCGATTTCCAATAGAGCTGCAAACGCTACTGTAAGCCGAAGACGAATGCTGGCCAAAAGTAAGCAAAGCAGGAGAGGCGTCGTTTCCTTCAGTTGGTCAACCAACAGGTTTCCTCACTCTAGCATTTCTTCTTTGTTCGGTCGCAAGGCAGGGAAATGGAGGATTTGTTTTTGCTCTGTCCTTTACCGCATCAATGGATTCAATTTCAGTGGATAGAGCTCAACCTGTTGCCATCATCATTTCAATCATAATTCACTTGGTAGGTAGACGCTTGTTCTGACCTCCATAGTGGCACTTTGACCTTTTCTCAACAGCATCTACTTCTAATCTGCTTGAGCGGTCCTCTTGTCATTTGACCCAGAAATGAACGAGATGACACCCACCAATATCTTCCAACACAAGATCTCCCTTACAGGGCCGTCCTTCTCCCTTTCTTCCCAAGAACATCGGGGGTCTGTTCTCTAAACGAGTCAGCACCAGCCGCATTACCAATACGGGGATCTTGGCCATGAGAACTTGTAGAACTTGTCTCTTGACATCAACAAGAAATAGTCTCGCATGAATAGCCACTAATTGACATCAACAAGACTAGGTTGTATAATGTCAAGAGAGTCCATGAGATGTTGCTCTAAAATCTAACATTACTTTAGAATGATAATACAACAACTAGGAATAAGTCAACTATAATCTCGTTCCGAATGCACAAGGCACCCACTGAAGCTAGATACATAATATCATATGTAAATATAGTGCTAGGGATACATGCGACTAATCGCATGGACAAATCTTAGTTTCATGCCCCAAATGAAGTACATAAATTCAAATATACATAGCAGTATAAAAAAACCAAAAATTACACATGTGTCCATGGGTTTATTATCACTAGCAAAATAATATCTCAACTTCCAAATGCGTCGAAGGGAAACTGCCGAGTTTGAAGTTAAACGTAATTTTTTCATCATTTTCTATTATAACCTTTTCTATTTTCAATATACACTAATGCAAGCTCCTTGGTTAATATTGGTAGTATTATGGGTTTATATAACGTAGTTAGGACATTAAATGCATTTCTAGTTTATTTAGTGGAGATAAATAAAATTTGAACTACACATACATGAAAACTGCCCAAATGTTGGTGAAAACATATTATTATTGTTTCATCATACCTAAATACCTTTCTTTGAACTGGAAGAGTGGCCCTGGTAAATGCGAGGGCATCTCCTTTAAGACCTCTTTTGTATTTGCATGGGTATCTCCGTCAGGATATATTTAGTTCAACAACTTCTAAAAATATAATAAATATGTTCAAATCAAACGGAAACCATATAGAGCTGTAAGTCAGATATAACTGTGTCACGTAAGATCATTGTCTCATTCTTATTTGTAGGATTTTTTAAAAGAGATCTCCGAGGACGGTACATTTCATTTGCTTCTCCTGAAGAATTGGGATAAATGAATTTTTCTCTATTTGCTTGCACTTTGTTCCTTTAAACAAAAGGGATGGATAACGCCACAAAAAGAATTTTATATTCTTCTATCATGCTAAGTTGGAAGACAATGGGGAAGTCGTCGTGCTAAGGCTCCATAGGAAGAGGTTATGATTTCTTCGCCCATGTAAGTCTGTTCTTGGGAGAATGCATGAGAGAGGGAGAGAGAGAGAGAGAGATGTTCTGTGCTAATTGATTTGCTATCATATTTCTAACTTCTTCTTGTGGCATAAGATGAAACAACAACTAGGAGTATGATAACAACAACAACAACTCAAAATGTCTTGAATGTTTCAAAGATAACTGAAATGTCTTGAATGTTTTGCAAATAATCAAATGTCTTGAACATTTTCCAACTTCTGCTTGTGGCTTATGATGAAACAACTAGCAAGCAATACGATAACAACAATAACTAAAAATGATAACAAGAAGTTTAGGCGAATGAATTGAGAAATATGGAGAGATCACATCTCAGCATCCATATAAATCTTCACCATCTATACTGCAAAGAAAGATGTCATGATTTCTTCGCCTGTGTAAGTTTGTCCTTTTTAAGGTCACCGGGGGAGGGCAGGGCCCTCCACCTGAATTGTATTCAATGTGCCTATAAGGCTTTGCAGCCTCGCAAGATAGGTTCAAGTGAACCAGAAGTACATGGGGGACAAGGGAGAAGAGATAAACAAAAACAACGGACGCCAACAACACACATAACAGGGGGAACAAGGAAGGAAAATAAAACAAAGAGCACCATAGGAGAAAACTAACAACATTGGCCACCCGGACCAAACCACGACACTACACCGTCGACGCAATCGAAAGGCCCCACGCATCCGAAATTGCACAACGCTGCAACACCACCGGTGTCGCGAGGCACATTCGAAGGCCACACGAGGCCGAGATGACGCCACGACACCTGCGTGCCACCGGCATAGTCGAAGGGCATCGCCTAGCAAACTAAACCGTAGCACTGCATCATCGACGCAATCGAAAGGCACCTCACAACCAAGACTGCACAACGCCGCAACACCACCTGTGTCGGGGGTACATTCGAACGGTTATGCGAGGCCGAGACGACACCACGACACCTGTGTGCCAACGGCATAGCCGCATGACACCACCAAGCAAAGACACACCAGGAGCACTCGAGCACGACAAACACCACCGTCGACCCCAGACCGGCCGCACCACCATCACCACCGACCACTGATAACCCACAAGTGTAGGGGATCGTTTGTAGCCTTTTTTGATAAGTAAGAGTGTCGAACCCAATGTGGAGCTAAAGGTAGGATTAATATTCTCTCAAGTTCTATCGACCAACGATACAACTCTACGCACGCTAACGCTTACTTTACCTAGAACAAGTATGAAACTACTTTGCAAGAATAAAACTAGAAGTACTTTGTGGATGTAATGGATAATTTTGCAAGGTAATAAATAACGTAGAAATAAAATTTAGGTGTTGTTTTAATAAAAGAACAATAAAGTAAATATAGTGAGTGTGGAAAAGTGGTGATAGGATTTGCGAGATTGTCCTTGGCAATTGATAACAAGATCGGTAATCATTATTGCAGTTTTATATGAGAAAGAGGCATGAGCTAACATACTTTCCGTACTTGGATCATATGCACTTATGATTGGACCTCTAGCAAGCATCCGCAACTACTAGAAATTATTAAGGTAAACCCAACCATAGCATTAAACATCAAGTCCTCTTTACTCCCATACGCAACAATCCCCTTACTCAGGTGTAAGCTTCTGCCACTCTAGCTACCCACTATAAGCGAATCATGAACGTATTGCAACACCCTCCAGCGTGAATCTTTCATGTGTGCACCTCACCTAAAGCACCTTAGGACAGCACCAAAATAAACCACACAACTCAAACCAATCAAGATCATCAATCAACCCATAGGACAAAAAGGAACTACTCAAACATCATAGGATAGTCACACATGATTGGATAATAATATATAGCATTAATCACCATGTTTAAGTCAGGGTACAGCGGGATGCGGGAGAGTGGATCACTGTAGATAGATGAGCGAAGGTGATGGTGGTGGTAATGATGGCGGCGAAGTTGTTGGTGTAGATCGCCGTCACGATGGTTGCCCCGGCGGCGCTCCAGCGCCACCGGGAGAGAGGGGGAGAGAGCCTCCTCCTTCTTCTTCTTCCTTGGCCTCCTCCCTAGGTGGGAGGAGAGTTTCCCCTCTGGTCCAAGGCCGCCATGGCTCCCAGAGGGCAGGATCCCCTCCGAGATTGGATCTATCTCTCTGTCTCTCTTCTGTTTTCGCGACTGTTTTCTGGCCCTTCACCGTTTCTTAAATATTGGGAGATCTGTAACTCCGATCGGGCTAAAATTTTGAGGGGATTTTTATCGCGAAAATGTATTTCTTGCGGAGAAAGTAGGGACCCAACAGACTTAAGGGGTGGCCACGAGCTAACAGGGCGTGACCAACCCCTCTGGCCGCGCCCTGTTGGGTCGTGGGGCCCTCGGGCATCATATTGCGTTGATTCTTCTTCCTAAAATTCACATATATTCCAAAAAAAATCTCCGTAAATCTTTATCGCGTTTGGACTTCGTTTGATATGGAATTTTTGCGAAACAAAAAACACACAAAAAACAGGAACTGGCACTAGGCACTGGATAAGTAAGTTAGTCCCAAAAATAATACAAAATGTTGCCAAAAGTATATGAAAGCTGTAGAATATTGGCATGAAACAATCAAAAATTATAGATACCACAGAGACGTATCAGCATCCCCAAGCTTAATTCCTGCTCGTCCTCGAGTAGGTAAATGATAAAAAGATAATTTTTGATGTGGAATGCTACCTAACATAATCTTGAACGAATGTCTAATCATGGCATGAATATTAAGATACGAGTGATTCAAGGCAATAGTCTATCATTTGACATAAAGACATCAATACTCAGGTTTACTAGCAAACAATCATCTCCTGTCAAAATAACAATGCTAAAGAATGCTATCCCTACAAAATCATATAGCTTGTCATGCTTGGTCTTCCTAGCATAAAGTATAAATCATGAGCACCCCGGTGTCAAACCAAGCAATTGAATCATACCTTTTTAATGCGCATCACTTTTTATTCTTCAAGCAATACATGAGCGTGAACCATGGACATAGCATAAGGGTGGAATATAATATGGTGGTAGATATCAAAAAGGGTGAAAAGTGGAGAAGAAAATCTCGCATCAACTAGGCGGATCAACGGGCTATGGAGATGCCCATCAATCGATATCGATGCGAGGAGTAGGGATTGCCATGCAACGAATGCACTAAGAGCTATAAGTGTATGAAAGCTCAAATGAAACTAAGTGAGTGTGCATCCAACTTGCTTGCTCATGAAGATCTCGAGCATTTGAGGAAGCCCATCATCGGAATATACAAGCCAAGTTCTATAATGGAAAATTCCCACTAGTATATGGAAGTGACAAAACATGAGACTCTCTATATGAAAACATGGTGCCACTTTGAGGCACAAGTGTGGTAAAGGATAGTAGCAAAGTCCCTTCTCTCTTTTTCTCTCATTTTTTTATTTTTTTTATTTTTTTAGATGGGCACCTTTTTCCTCCCCCTTCTTCTCTTTTTTTATGGTGGGCTCATTTGGCCTCCCCCATTTTTTCATTTTTCGTCCGAAGTATCATCCCAACTTGTGGGGGAATCATAGGCTCCATCATCCTTTCCTCACTGGGACAATGCTCTAAAAATTATGATCATCACACTTTTATTTACTTACAACTCAACATGAGAAAATGTATGACTCTATATGAATGCCTCTGGGAGTGTACCGGGATGTGCAATGATATAGCGTAGCAAAGATATAAAAAAACGAACAAGCCATGGAAATATCTTACGATCATGCAAATCAATATGACAATGAAGGTACAAGTCATATGATGTGACGGTGGAAGTTGCATGGCAATATATCTCGGAATGGCTATGGGTATGCCATAATAGGTAGGTATGCTGGCTGTTTTGGGGAAGATATAACAAGACTTATGTGTAACAGAGCGTATCATGCCGCGGGGTTTGGATTCACTAGTGAAGTTTGCACCAATCCTCGAGGTGAGAATGGGCAATGCACCGTACCGAAGAGGCTAGCAAATATGAGGAGGTGAGAGTGCGTATATCCATGGATTCACATTAGTCATAAAGAACTCATATACTTATTGCAATTTTTTATTAGTTTTATCACAAATCAAATTACTACTCGCATGCTCCTAGGGAGGAGGTTGGGAGGAGTTAACCATCACGCGCCCCCGATTCAACATCACAAAGGATTTCAATCAAGGATAAATTATGCTCCAACTGCATCGCATAACTAGAGACTCTACGTGCATGCTTAGGGAATCACAAACCTTAACACCAATATTCTTAGTAATCCTCAATCATTCACTAGAACCCCCACATATTACCATATTAATATCGCAAAAAACTATTGCAGGGAATCAAACATATCATATTCAGTGATCTACAAGTTTTATGTAGGATTTTATGACTAACCATGTAAATGACCAATTCCTGATGACTCTCTAAATAGGTATAAGTGAAGCATGAGAGTTTAATTATTTCTACAAAATACCTGGACATGCTCTAATAAATATAAGTGAAGCAAAAGAACATTCTACAAATAACGATTTTCTATATGTAGAGAAACATGCATCCAACTTCAAATGATATAAGTGAAGCACATGAAGCATTCTATAAAGCCATACTCAAAAGATATAAGTGAAGTGCAAAGAGCATTATATAAATCAACCATGGAATTTCCCATACCAGCATGGTGCATTTATAAATGGAAAATAAAAGGCACACGACGCTCCAAGAATTTACGCATATCATGTGACCAAAACAAAAACCGAGACATACCAATAATTGTTGAAGAAGAAAGATGGGATGCCTTTCGAGGCATCTCCAAGCTTAGACACTTGAGTATCCTTGAATATTTACTTGGGGTGCCTTGGGCATCCCCAAGCTTGAACTCTTGCCTCTCCTTATTCTTCTCATATCAATACCTCCTCGATCTTCGAACACTTCATCCACACAAAACTTAACGAAACTTTCATTAGAAAGGTTAGTACATATAACACCAAATCCCCTCATGTCCTGCCATAAAATTATTGTATAATTATAATATAACATTATCTACTGTATGCTATCACAATTCCATGGCTCCCAAGTCAATGGGGCTCAACAAGAACTCAAACATAAGCAGTCAAAGCAACTATAACAGCAATCAGTGAAAAACAGGACATTCTGTAAAGATGCAGATAAAACCTATACTTACCTAATTCAAATAATTATGAACAATTAGGAAGTAATAAATAATTTGCATATAAGTAATGTGTAAAAATTTCAAAAAATTTACATGCTCCAGTAAAATATGAAAATTCAAACACTACAGCAAAAGTTTCTGATTTTGTACAGCACACATCAAACAAGCAATTCAAACATCCCCAAGGTAAATCTTGGTACATTATTTTTATAATACAATGGATTTGTACAAGGGGATAAATATTTTTGTTGAAAAATTGCTGTAATCAAGATTTACAAAGTTTCCATGGGCATGAACAAAGTTCAAGGCTAGCCCCCACTTCAACGGTGCTCGTCTTTCTCACTTTCACTTTTCTTTTTGAAAAAAGTTTTAAGTTCCCCACTTTATTATTTTGTTTTTTAATTATTTTAAAAGCACACAACAGAAATAAATGACTCTCTAAAACTTCCAGGTTGTCTCCCTGGTAGCACTTTCTTTAAAGCCATTAAGCTAGGCATATAGTGCTCAAGTAATTGATCCACCCGGATCCCAAGGTATATCAAAGCCAATTTTAATTAACAATGATTTGTAATTTAGTAGTGAGAACAAAGTAATATATATCATGTAAAAATGAAGTCTAACTCTCTTCCTATGCATTGGCATGTCATACAAGAACAATTCATTCACACAAAGTAAAGGCCAATACATAGCATAAGTAGTTTCTTGCAATTTTATCGTATTGGAAACATAGAGAGGTGAATATTTGGTTCCTCTCTCATAATAATTTCAAGTAGGAGCAGCAAGCACATGCATATTATATTCATCAAAACTATCATGTGTAATATTAAAACGCAACCCATCAATATAATCGTTAATAAGCGCAAACTTCTCTGATATAGTGTAGTTGGGAGAATTCAAAAAAATAATAGGACTATCATGTGTGGGTGCAATAGAAACAATTTAATCCTTAACATAAGGAATTATAGCAAGTTCATCTCCATAAGCATAATTTATATTGTCATCATGGCCACAAGCTTAGCAAGCATCAAGTTCATCAAAAAGGGATATTTGAAACGAATCCAAGGGATCATAGCAATCATCATAGCATTCATCCTTCGGTATGTGCGAAGGGAAATTAAACAATGTATGGGTTGAAGAGTTACTCTCATTAGAAGGTTGTCATGGGTAGCTAATCCGCTCTTCCTCCTTTTGTTCTTCGCTCTCCTCCTCATCCTTTTCATGTAATGAGCTCACAGTTTCAGTAATTTATTCTTCCAAAGATTCCTGCAAAATGTTAGTCTCTTCAAGGCATCAGACATTCTCTCAATAAATTCAATAATATCAGCATTCTTTTCATAATTATCATAGAAATATTTAAGTATGGCCAAATTTTCAGGTTTGTAAACAACATCATCATAGTTATCATACTTTTCAAAGAACGATTCAATTTCATAAGCACCCTTAAAAGCAACAAATTCTTCTATTTGTTCCACATCATAGTCATCATATATACCATTAGCATAAGAAGCCAATGTTTTATTATCATTAAATTCACATTGAAAGACAAGGTGAGGAGCCTCCATCTTAGAGCAACAAGTATAATCACATCTCAAGCACAAATCCCAAGCATACCAACGCAACATTTTAATTTGATCCCATAAATGTTTCCCTTTTAGAGTTAAGCGATAATCCCTAAAGTACTCACGTTGATCCAACGTGTCTCCCATTATCAAGTTGAATGGGGATTTCTCATGATTATCAAAGTAGTATTTAATGTGTTTCACATAACAAGCATCGAGGGTTTTAGGAGATTCCCCATCTCCATGAGTAGCAAGTACAACTAATTTTTTTGGTATTTAGTGTTCCATATCTGTAACTAAAGATATAAAACAACTAATAACAAAAAATAAAATAAATTAGTGATAAAGCAAACAAGCACACGCGAGAATATCAACTGCTACGCTATTGCTCCCCGGCAACGGCGCTAGAAAAAGATCTTGATAACCCACAAGCGTAGGGGATCGTTTGTAGCCTTTTTCGATAAGTAAGAGTGTTGAACCCAACAAGGAGCTAAAGGTAGGATTAATATTCTCACAAGTTCTATCGACCACCGATACAACTCTACGCACGCTAACGCTTACTTTACCTAGAACAAGTATGAAACTACTTTGCGGGAATAAAACTAGAAGTACTTTGTGGATGAATGGATAGTTTTGCAAGGTAATAAAGAACGTAGAAATAAAATTTAGGTGTTGTTTTAATAAAAGAACAATAAAGTAAATATAGCGAGTGTGGAAAAGTGGTGATAGGATTTGCGAGATTGTCCTAGGCAATTGATAACAAGATCGGTAATCATTATAGCAGTTTTATATGAGGGAGAGGCATGAGCTAACATACTTTCCGTACTTGGATCATATGCACTTATGATTGGACCTCTAGCAAGCATCCAAAACTACTAGAAATCATTAAGGTAAACCCAACCATTGCATTAAACATCATGTCCTCTTTACTCCCATACGCAACAATCCCCTTACTCGGGTGTAAGCTTCTGTCACACTAGCCACCCTCTATAAGCGAATCATGAGCGTATTGCAACACCCTCCAGCGTGAATCTTTCATGTGTGCGCCTCACGAAAAGCACCTTAGGACAGCACCAAAATAAACCACGTAACTCAAACCAATCAAGATCATCAATCAACCCATAGGACAAAAAGGAACTACTCAAACATCATAGGCTAGCCACACATCATTGGATAATACTTCCTCCGTCCCAAAATAAGTGACTCAACTTTGTACTAACTTTGTACTAGAGTTAGTACAAAGTTGAGTCACTTAATTTGGGACGGAGGGAGTAATATATAGCATTAAGCACCATGTTTAAGTAGGGCGTACAGTGGGATGCGGGAGAGTGGACCGCTGTAGATAGATGAGGGAAGGTGATGGTGGTGGTGATGAAGGCGGCGAAGTTGTTGGTGTAGATCGCCGTCACGATGGTTGCCCCGGCGGCGCTCCAGCGCCACCGGGAGAGAAGGGGGGAGAGCCCCCTTCTTCTTCTTCTTCCTTGGCCTCCTCCCTAGGTGGGAGGAGAGTTTCCGCTCTGGTCCATGGCCACCATGGCTCCCGAAGGGTAGGAGCCCCTCCGAGATTGGATCTATCTCTATGTCTCTCTTCTGTTTTCGCGAATGTTTTTCGGCCCTTCACCGTTTCTTAAATGTCGGGAGATCCGTAACTCCGATCGGGCTGAAATTTTGAGGGGATTTTTATCGCGAAAATTTCTTTCTTATCGCGAAAATTATAGATACGATGGAGACGTATCAACCACCCACCTCAAACCAGCCAACCACCACCCCCAAACCTTAGGCAAGCAATATGGATCAGCATCTCCGAAGATAGGCGCCACCACGGTGGTAAAAACAATGTCAAGGCCGCCGCCGCCGTCCGATCTAGAAATTGGATCTAAGGCTTTCGCCCAGAGAATGAACAGAGTAGGCATGAAACCAATGCATCACACAACGGCACCTCCAAGGAGGGATCCAACGCCAAAAAGCGTCGCTGCCGCCGGTGCCAACCGAAGTCAACACATGGCTTTCACCCGTAGCATCACCTGCGCCACCCCGTTGCTGAGCCATGTCGCTGCCGAGACCGGAGTCACCGCCGAAAATGGCAGGTCACCGGCCAAGCCCCGCGCCCCACGCTGCCCGAGCAGCCGCCGTCCCAGGCCGCAGATCGGCCGCGCATCGCGAGGCACCTCGCGCGCCAGATCCGCGCAGGCCGAGAGCCCGCGCCGCCCCTGCGCAACCACCAGACCGCTGAAGCAGCAAGGGGTGGAACAACGCAAGGCAATGACGGGGGGGGGTGCAAGATCTGCAGGAGGACAGAGCAGAGGAGGAACATGTGCCGCCCCCGACTTGGATCTGGCCTGGCCGGGAAGAGAGAAAGTGGCTGGCCACCGGCCTAGCCACGCACCCACGACGCCCGTGCGGCCGCGGACGGCGCGACCATCACACCGGACCGAAGCCCCCTACGCCCACAGCCCAGCCGCTGGCCCGGATCCAGCGCGCTGACCAGATCCGCCGCAGAGGGAAACACGCGCGCGCCACCCCTTGGCGCCGGCGAGCAGGCCTCGCGACACCTCGACGCCACCCTGCTCCCCACGCGCGTACCGCGCCCCTCGGCTTCGAGCTCGGACGATGTTGCCACCAAGACGACCCCAGCCACCCGGCCACCACGCGTCCGCCGCGAGATCTCCCCGAGCCACCTTCGGAGGCAGGGGGCCGCCGCCACCGCGACGAGGCGAGCGGCAGCGGCGGAGGAGAGGAGGCGTAGGGAAGGGGGCCGCCGGCGACTGGCGAAGTTCCCCCCGAGTCGCCGAGCGGAGCGACGCGGGGCCTCATCCGTATTTCCGTTTCTAACATAGGGGTCTGTAAGTCTGTCCTTGCGAGAATGCATAGGATGAGAGAGAGAGAGACGTGGACACTATAGGGGGCTTCTAGGCCTACGTCTGGCCCGTGACTCTCTTCCCGTGAGAAACTTCCGAATTATTTTTCTTCATTTGTTCTGGGTTCGAAAAATATTTTCTTGACTGCTCTTTATTTTAGCCCTTTTGTACAGCTTTTCCAACAATTCCCCCTTCTCGGTCGCATCATCCAAATCAACAAAATGCATAAGAATGATGTAATAATGTGTACAACATGTATGAAAATGAGCATTTTATACTAAGAAATAGTGATGCAAAATAGATATCAGCTAGTATTAAGAAGCACATCGCCTGATCTTGGTCTTCACTTCTCATTTTCACTCGAGTGATTTGGGCTGGTAGGCATATCCGTATATATCTTCACCATCTGTATTGCAAAGAAAGAGGTTATGATTTCTTCGCCTATGTAAGTCTGTCCTTTTGAGAGAGAGAGAGAGAGAGAGAGACGTTCTGTGGTAATTGATTTGCTATCATGCTATTACCTCATACTTCCAACTTCTGCTTGTGGCATAAGATGAAACAACAACTAGGAGTACGATAGAAAGAACAACTCAAAATGTCTTGAATGTTTCAAAGATAACCAAGATGTCTTGAATGTTTCAAAAATAACAAAAATGCCTTGAACATTTTCCAACTTCTGCGTGTGGCATAATTAAGATGAAACAACAGCTAGCACGCAGGAGGATAACAAGAACAACTCAAAATGATAACAAAAAGTTTAAGCAATTAACTAAAACACATGCATCAAATGCATGAAATTATTTCAATGAATTGAGAAATCTGCAGAGATCACATGCCACAATATCTGGCGATATTCGTCACACCGCACGCCAGGTCGAGACGGAGAACATCGGGATGTCGCACCAGCAGATGAAGAAGCACACATCCTTCTCACTGGAAATAACCTTGTACGCCCTACTGCAGCCGGCCAGCATCTGCCCCAGCATCACCGTTTGCGCCACTGTGTCTGCTCTCATCGCCACAGGCGCGAATCCGACGGCCTGCATCCGCTTCGCCCACTTCACCATCTGCTCGTGGCGCTCCCGGCGCTGCGCGCCATCACAGGCAACGATATCCCTGATCTCTTGCAGGAGCAGGCACTGTTCCACGCCCGCCCGCTCGATTGCCGACCCGCGAGCAGGTACGCTCTCCTCCAGGGCGTCGAACAGGGCCCCGTAGTAATTGAGCGCGTTCTCGAATCGGGCCATGAACTCGCCGTTGTGGTTAGCCTCCTGCTCCGTCACCACCATAAGCTTCGGCGATAGACCAGCTAGGTCGCGGAGAAGCGCGTCGGCCCTCGTCATGGTAGCATGCGCCTGCGCCTGCGCTTTTCCTTTCCTGTCGTGAGGACGAGCAGGCACTTCTGCAAACTCGTCGGCGAGCAGACAGTGCAGCTGTAGGGTAGAGACGATGACGAGTGCTTCGCCGCTCCTGACACCGACGGGCTCGATGCTTAGCAGCTGATCGATGTGGAGTTTCACCGGGTGGAACTGGAAGGCAATGTGAAGGCTCTCGGCTTCCGGGGCGAGGAGCGCAGCGGTGCCGGACAGGAATTCGTCCTCCTCGTTGACGATGGTCAGACGGAGGATTTGGTCGTGTGCGCCCGCCCCGGGGCGCTTGGCAAACAGGCGGAGTAGCAGAAGCCACTGGGCGGGGTCAGCGCCGCCGAGATCGACGACGTGGAGCACAGCATTCCTCTCGGTCTGCGCTGCATCGATGATGGCGTAGTTCGCCGCGGTCCCGGCAAGGCGAAGGAACGGGCACATCTCGGCGAAGTGGCGGCGCGCCGGTGCGGCCGCCGGTATGGGGGTAGTCTTCTGCAGCTGGAGGGTCCGGCACACGCCCTGCCATGGCTGAACCATGCGCAGCGCCAGAGCGTCGGCGAACGAAGACGCGAGACGGTGCAGGGGCCCACCGTCGTCGGATGCGAGACTGTTGCATATCTTCTCCAGCCCCTTGTTTACCAGCTCCGTCTTCCCTTCAGCGAACGCGGTGGCGCAGTAATATAGAAGCGTGATAAGGTCTATCGCATGCTTCTCGTACTGATTCTGCGCTGCAGGTGCCGTCGGAGTAGGCGCCGCTGCCGACCTCACCGCCGGCAGCAGTAATGTCATAGTACCATTGATTCTGGAGTGTACGAATGTCCCGTTCAGTCCGTTTCCCAGATCCACCGACCACGCTGTCCTTAGAGGTGCCGGCGCATACACTGGCCCGGTCATCTCTTCACCTTTGTTCTCAGGATTCATGATCGATCTGCACACATGAATCATGGATTCGAATATTAGTAGTAATCAACATGCCAAAAACAACAAAAGATATATAAACAATGACATGACGTATGAGGGGCTTAAATATGCAAAAGTAGGTGCTCCACATTCTATGTGTTACCAATTTCTTTGATCTCATAATTCTAGTATATGTGGTAATCTTATCTAAAATGGCAAGCGATTGCAAAAATTGGCCGGTGTTCTTCCTAACTGGTCGAATTATTGTGCCTACAGCCCATTCCGTCTAGAAAATGATA
The DNA here is from genome assembly GCA_039707655.1 of Elymus sibiricus. NCBI lineage: Eukaryota > Viridiplantae > Streptophyta > Magnoliopsida > Poales > Poaceae > Elymus > Elymus sibiricus. The sequence continues at coordinate 503,522,603 of CM077665.1, forward strand.
TAATCGATTGATCGATAGTGCGTGCAAACAATCCAAAGTATATAGTATTGCCTACTTCAGAAATATCAGCCGTATAATTAAGTGTGCAATCAATGATTTAAAACTCTGACCTCCGATACACACGTAATCGTGCACGTGCGTCAATTTGATAGTATGTTGCGGAGCTTTGCCTCCTCTTCTTCTACCTGTAACTCCCCTATAGCTGCATATGGATGTTCAGTAAGGCATGGTTGTTCAAAAATATGAACTATATATTAGTACGTTATTATTGTTGTGGGTATTTCAAATTGTTGCATATCTTGGCCTACAATGACCCCATCGTTGTCCGAATATATATTGCACATTTCAATCTTAGGTTCCTATAGCGCAACCATTAATGTTATTTCCAATATTGATTACAATTACTGTTATTTCTAAATAATTGTAATTAATGACATTTCCCAAATGAACTACCATTAATGCAATTAATTTTATTCTAGACAATTGCAATTAACATTGATACATCACTGGAGCAACATGGCTCGTTAGATATAGGTGATCCTATGGCTGAGATCATTTGGATTTGCCAAACTAGCTAGTTCTTTATAAGTAGTACTAGATTAATGTTGTTTATAAATAATTATAATTAATGCTATTTCCAAGATTAGCTAGAGTTAAAGCAATTAATGTTGTTCCCAAACAATTGAAATTAATGTTGATACATTACGGGATCAAGATGGGTCGTTGCATACCGATGGTTGAATGGCCGAGTTCATTTGGATTCACCAAATTCGTGCTTTTATAAGTAGTACTAGATAGCAGATGTAAAATGATGGGCATCCAACATGCAATAATAATATTACTATATTTCTCTTGAAAAATGTTTTTGTCTTTCGACAGTTCCACTCAAAAATATAATCAAACTTGTGTCTGGATATGAGAAGTCAACAATTTCTTGTTCTTTTGGATGATGGAGTAATGGTGTTTTACTGTGTGTGTGTGTGTGTGTGTAGGGATTGACTATTCGTCACCCTGGGTGAGGAATAGTTATTCTTCACCCCCTCTATTTTAACATAAATGCACCGTAATTTTACGTTTCCTAAATTTTGTCTTATCTCATACGTAAAAAGAGGCCATAAGAAAATATATAATCACCGTAAAAATATTTTATGTCACGTGGAAAAGGTGGCAGCGAACTAATCCTAGATGGGTAGAGAGAGAGAGAGAGAGAGAGAGAGAGAGAGAGAGAGAGAGAGTTTAATGAACGCAGCCCAAACCAAAAGCATTCTTAGTAAAACAATATAAAGAAAACTTGTTTTCTTTCACAGTAAACAAACTCAACAAAGCATGAAAACAACTCATCACGTGATCAATCACATTTGGGTATTTTGTTTAACGTATTTTTTGAAGCACGTTAAATCAATGTTGCATTTTTTGCGTTGCTACACATTAATTTCACATTTATAACATGCATACACGACCATGTTTCTCATTGCTTTAAAAGGGGCATAAGATATATCAATCTCTTGTACTCGAAAACGGTTCAAATGGACCAGAGCAACCGTATGTGCATTGAAGGAAAAGAACCAAAGAGGCCACTCCATAGGACATGGAAATGGCAAAGCTTCATGGAGGCTCAAAGGCAAACCATAGTTGGTTGGCACCATCGATGGCTATTAACGAGTCATCATAGTAACTCACTAAAATGTTAGTATGCTATGGTATAGATGTTGCACAATACATAAATGACTATGCCATCAAACATAGGTTTTCCATTCTCACAACATGGAGCCTTTTTAAAGCAACTATTGAGGTTGCTTAAGTCGGTTTGTGTGCCATGTAGAAAGGGTGTATAGACGTTCAATCATTACAACGGAGAGTAGTTATGCATCGCCTAGTACTCATATCCTAGACAACCAAGAAATAGAAAGGCATCAATTGGCTGAAAGAAAGCTCTTGTTGGTTGCTGATCTTCTCAATCATTAAAAAGACATCACGATTCATTATAATGGCTCCCATAAATATCCATACCATTTGCTCGTTCCATAAGTTCCACATTGCATAAATGGCCATCAAAGCGGATATGTTTATTATGGAGTTTTCAGGCTCACTTTACTAATACACATTACCTCTCAAAAGACCCCTCATCGCACATGGTCGGTCTAACATGTCTAACAATGCTTAAGAAATAACTATAGAACACGGACCCAACTATGTGTTTATGTGAAGAGGTGGACCCCGAAGGCTAGCGCACTCAGTGCAGGTTATATCACACGGATAGTACTTAACAAGCATGTGAAGAGTTCCTAGGTGACATATAAACCCTATCAATCCTCATTAACCCTGGCACTTTTCACTCTATCCCCACCGTCCTAATCTAAACAAGAAAATAATGACCTATCTCTATCTCTTCTCTCTCCACCTCTCGCCGCCACCCCTCGACCCACATACACCGCTCCCATCTGAATTATTACCTCCACCTCCTGACCACCGCTCCCCTCCATGCGCTCCTCTTCCAATGTGATGGTCCCCTGTATTTCTCTCCATCTCCCAATCACCACTCCTCCACAGCCCCCCCCTCCCCCGTTCATGTGTGGACATATTGAACATCATTGAAATGGTGTAAACTCCAAAGATCCATGGCTTTCCTATGATGTGTACCATCCTCCACTCAAGAAACATGAAGCGGAGCCCTTCCTTGAGATGAATTTCTAATTCTTCCATGTACAATTAATGTTTTATATCTCATGTCCTTATGTATTATCAAATCATTGCAGTACATCCTTCTTCAGATTAACCGCCAAGAAAACACCACGTCTCCTTAGATCTGTTTCTAAGAACACAAGTCTCCTTGGATTCTCTGATCAGTGAGCTAGTAAAGATATCAGAAAAACCAAATTCCTAAATATCGAGAGGCTTCAATTCCCAACTGGATGTTCCTTTGGTTGTGAACCAAATGAATGCACCTGATGACCAACGAGAGATGCAACTGTATCATCGATTATTTTCTTTTCATATATATATTGTGTTGATTCATATATGAATGGTCGAACTATTTTGTTGGTTCATGTCAACGGAATGGGCAATGTATTATGTTGGTTCATATATAAATGGTATATATTACTTTTTTCTTGTTGATGAATTGCTGAGATATATGGATGTAACATATCTGAATGTGAATCAATGGATGGTTGAAAAAGCTGGTCATGGTCGCTTGCGATGAGATTCACATCAAGGATGGTTGTTCAACATTACTCATTTGCGATTTGTCAAGCATGGTGTCACTTGTTTGCAATGAGATTCTCATGTCAATTATATGCCCTTTGCAATGAAGTTATTTAACTGTTTACGGTTTGGGTTGGTTCTGTAGTTGTGTTTCGACAGGTTGATGATAAAATGGTTGGGTATATGTTGCCGAAATGATTGGGTAGATTTGGTGGGTTTCAGTTACATGTAACAAACTAGTGGGGCATCAAGTCATCTTTACATGATAGTTAGGGTTTCAACACAAATCAAAACGATATTCAATGATGACATGGAAACCCTATTACTATACTTGGAATGATGGATGATTATGTGTGTAGAAATGGATTTGTTGCAACGCAATTGTATTCACGTCATATGGTGCCCATATATAGCACATACAGGAGTTCTATTGTCCACATCTATGATCCTAATTACAAAGGATTTACTTGGAGGATAAGTGGGAGGTTTACAAAAAATAGGAACGTCCTACATGCATGAGCCATGCACAAGCGTCGCTCAACACCAACCCCCCCCCCCTCCCCCAAATTCAGAGCGTCGATGCTAGCTATGAAACTCGTACCGAACTCCTCAAATGTGTGGACGTCATCAAGACTTTCGTCATGATATCCGCAAATTGTTGAGTCATGGGAGCGTGAAGGACTCGTACATTTCCAAGAGCCACCTGCTCACATACAAAATGAATATCGAGCTCCATATGCTTGGTGCGGCGGTGATACTCATGATCTGCGTTGGGTTTTCCGTGAAGAGGAAAGGGTAATCGCAGCAAAAAGTGGGTAAGTATTTCCCTCAGTTATGAAACCAAGGTTTATCGAACCGATAGGAATACCAATCCTCAACCGTCTTCAGAGGCTGCAGATGGATGTTCAGTAAGGCATGGTTGTTCAAAAATATGAACTATATATTAGTATGTTATTAATGTTGTGGGTACTTCAAATTGGTTGCATATATTGGCCTACAATGACCCCATCGTTGTCCGAATATATATTTCACATTTCAATCTTAGGTTCCTATAGCGCAACCATTAATGTTATTTCCAATATTGATTACAATTAATGTTATTTCTAAATAATTGTAATTAATGACATTTCCCAAATGAACTACCATTAATGCAATTAATTTTATTCTAGACAATTGCAATTAACATTGATACATCACTGGAGCAACATGGCTCGTTAGATATAGGTGATCCTATGGATGAGATCATTTGGATTTGCCAAACTAGCTAGTTCTTTATAAGTAGTACTGGATTAATGTTGTTTATAAATAATTATAATTAATGCTATTTCCAAGATTAGCTAGAATTAAAGAAATTAATGTTGTTCCCAAACAACTGCAATTAATGTTGATACATTACGGGATCAAGATGGGTCGTTGCATACCGATGGTTGAATGGCCGAGTTCATTTGGATTCACCAAATTCGTGCTTTTATAAGTAGTACTAGATAGTAGATGTAAAATGATGGGCATCCAACATGCAATAATAATATTACTATATTTCTCTTGAAAAATGTTTTTGTCTGTCGACAGTTCCACTCAAAAATATAATCAAACTTGTGTATGGATATGAAAAGTCAACAATTTCTTGTTATTTTGGATGATGGAGTAATGGTGTTTTACTGTGTGTGTGTGTGTAGGGATTGACTATTCGTCACCCTGGGTGAGGAATAGTTATTCTTCACCCCCTCTATTTTAACATAAATGCACCGTAATTTTACGTTTCGTAAATTTTGTCTTATCTCATACGTAAAAAGAGGTCGTAAGAAAATATATAATCACCGTAAAAATATTTTATGTCACGTGGAAAAGGTGGCAGCGAACTAATCCTAGATGGGTAGAGAGAGAGAGAGAGTTTAATGAACGCAGCCCAAACCAAAAGCATTCTTAGTAAAACAATATAAAGAAAACTTGTTTTTCTTTCACAGTAAACAAACTCAACAAAGCATGAAAACAACTCATCACGTGATCAATCACATTTGGGTATTTTGTGTAACATATTTTTTGAAGCACGTTAAATCAATGTTGCATTTTTTGCGTTGCTACACATTAATTTCACATTTATAACATGCATACACGACCATGTTTCTCATTGCTTTAAGAGGGGCATAAGATATATCAATCTCTTGTACTCGAAAACTGTTCAAATGGACCAGAGCAACCGTATGTGCATAGAAGGAAAAGAACCAAAGAGGCCACTCCATAGGACATGGAAATGGCAAAGCTTCTTGAAGGCTCAAAGGGAAACCATGGTTGGTTGGCACCATCGATGGCTATTAACGAGTCATCATAGTAACTCACTAAAATGTTAGTATGCTATGGTATAGATGTTGCACAATACATAAATGACTATGCCATCAAACATAGGTTTTTCATTCTCACAACATGGAGCCTTTTTAAAGCAACTATTGAGGTTGCTTAAGTCGGTTTGTGTGCCATGTAGAAAGGGTGTATAGACGTTCAACCATTACAACGGAGAGTAGTTATGCATCGCCTAGTACTCATACCCTAGACAACCAAGAAATAGAAAAGCATCAATTGGCTGAAAGAAAGCTCTTGTTGGTTGCTGATCTTCTCAATCATTAAAAAGACATCACGATTCATTATAATGGTTCCCATAAATATCCATACCATTTGCTCGTTCCATATGTTCCACATTGCATAAATGGCCATCAAAGCGGATATGTTTATTATGGAGTTTTCAGGCTCACTTTACTAATACACATTACCTCTCAAAAGACCCCTCATCGCACATGGTCGGTCTAACAACATGTCTAACAATGCGTAAGAAATAACTATAGAACACGGACCCAACTATGTGTTTATGTGAAGAGGTGGACCCCGAAGGCTAGCGCACTCAGTGCAGGTTATATCACACGGATAGTACTTAACAAGCATGTGAAGAGTTCCTAGGTGACATATAAACCCTATCAATCCTCATTAACCCTGGCACTTTTCACTCTATCCCCCCGTCCTAATCTAAGCAAGAAAATAATGACCTATCTCTATGTCTTCTCTCTCCACCTCTCGCCGCCACCCCTCGACCCACATACACCGCTCCCATCCGAATTATTACCTCCACCTCCTGACCACCGCTCCCCTCCATGCGCTCCTCTTCCAATGTGATGGTCCCCTGTCTTTCTCTCCATCTCCCAATCTCCACTCCTCCACCCCTCCCCCCCCCCCCCCCCCCCCCCGTTCATGTGTGGACATATTGAACATCATTGAAATGGTGTAAACTCCAAAGATCCATGGCTTTCCTATGATGTGTACCATCCTCCTCTCAAGAAACATGAAGCGGAGCCTTTCGTTGAGATGATTTTCTAATTCTTCCATGTACAATTAATGTTTTATATCTCATGTCCTTATGTATTATCAAATCATTGCAGTACATCCTTCTTCAGATTAACCGCCAAGAAAACACCACGTCTCCTTAGATCTGTTTCTAAGAACACAAGACTCCTTGGATTCTCTGATCAGTGATCTAGTAAAGATATCAGAAAGAACCAAATTCCTAAATATGGAGAGGCTTCAATGCTCAACTGGATGTTCCTATGGTTGTGAACCAAATGAATGCACCTGATGACCAACGAGAGATGCAACTGTATCATCGATTATTTTCTTTTCATATATCAATTGTGTTGATTCATATATGAATCATCGAACTATTTTGTTGGTTCATGTCAACGGAATGGGCAATGTATTATGTTGATTCATATATAAATGGTATATATTACTTTTTTCTTGTTGATGAATTGCTGAGATATATGGATGTAACATATCTGAATGTGAATCAATGGATGGTTGAAAAAGCTGGTCATGGTCGCTTGCGATGAGATTCACATCATGGACGGTTGTTCAACATTACTCATTTGCGATTTGTCAAGCATGGTGTCACTTGTTTCCAATGAGATTCTCATGTCAATTATATGCCCTTAGCAATGAAGTTATTTAACTGTTTACGGTTTGGGTTGGTTCTGTAGTTGTGTTTCGACAGGTTGATGATAAAATGGTTGGGTATATGTTGCCGAAATGATTGGGTAGATTTGGTGGGTTTCAGTTACATGTAACAAACTAGTGGGGCATCAAGTCATCTTTACATGATAGTTAGGGTTTCAACACAAATCAATATGATATTCAATGATGACATGGAAACCCTATTACTATACTTGTAATGATGGATGATTATGTGTGTAGAAAAGGATTTGTTGCAACGCAATTGTATTCACGTCATATGGTACCCATATATAGCACGTACAGGAGTTATATTGTCCACATCTATGATCCTAATTACAAAGGATTTACTTGGAGGATAAGTGGGAGGTTTACAAAAAATAGGAACGTCCTACATGCATGAGCCATGCACAAGCGTCTCTCAACACCAACCCCCCCCCCCCTCCCCCAAATTCAGAGCGTCGATGCTAGCTATGAAACTCGTACCGAACTCCTCAAATGTGTGGACGTCATCAAGACTTTCGTCATGATATCCGCAAATTGTTGAGTCATGGGAGCGTGAAGGACTCGTACATTTCCAAGAGCCACCTGCTCACAAACAAAATGAATATCGAGCTCCATATGCTTGGTGCGGCGGTGATACTCGTGATCTGCGTTGGGTTTTCCGCGAAGAGGAACGGGTAATCGCAGCAAAAAGTGGGTAAGTATTTCCCTCAGTTATGAAACCAAGGTTTATCGAACCGGTTGGAATACCAATCCTCAACCGTCTTCAGAGGCTGCATATGGATGTTCAGTAAGGCATGGTTGTTCAAAAATATGAACTATATATTAGTATGTTATTATTGTTGTGGGTACTTCAAATTGGTTGCATATCTTGGCCTACAATGACCCCATCGTTGTCCGAATATATATTGCACATTTCAATCTTAGGTTCCTATAGCGCAACCATTAATGTTATTTCCAATATTGATTACAATTAATGTTATTTCTAAATAATTGTAATTAATGACATTTCCCAAATGAACTACCATTAATGCAATTAATTTTATTCTGGACAATTGCAATTAACATTGATACATCACTGGAGCAACATGGCTCGTTAGATATAGGTGATCCTATGGCTGCGATCATTTGGATTTGCCAAATTAGCTAGTTCTTTATAAATAGTACTCGATTAATGTTGTTTATAAATAATTATAATTACTGCTATTTCCAAGATTAGCTAGAATTAAAGAAATTAATGTTGTTCCCAAACAACTGCAATTAATGTTGATACATTACGGGATCAAGATGGGTTGTTGCATACCGATGGTTGAATGGCTGAGTTCATTTGGATTCACCAAATTCGTGATTTTATAAGTAGTACTAGATAGTAGATGTAAAATGATGGGCATCCAATATCAATAATAATATTACTATATTTCTCTTGAAAAATGTTTTTGTCTTTCGACAGTTCCACTCAAAAATATAATCAAACTTGTGTCTGGATATGAAAAGTCAACATTTTCTTGTTCTTTTAGATGATGGAGTAATCGAGTTTTACTGTGTGTGTGTGTTGGGATTGACTATTCAGCATCCCTCTATTTTAACATAAATGCACCATAATTTTACGTTTCGTAAATTTTGTCTTATCTCATACGTAAAAAGAGGTCGTAAGAAAATATATAGTCACCGTAAAAATATTTTATGTCACATGGAAAAGGTGGCAGCGAACTAATCCTAGATGGGAGTAGAGAGAGAGAGAGAGAAAGAGAGAGAGAGAGAGAGAGAGAGAGAGAGTTTAATGAACGCAGCCCAAACCAAAAGCATTCTTAGTAAAACAATATAAAGAAAACTTGTTTTTCTTTCACAGTAAACAAACTCAACAAAGCATGAAAACAACTCATCACGTGATCAATAACATTTGGGTATTTTGTGTAACGTATTTTTTGAAGCACGTTAAATCAATGTTGCATTTTTTGCGTTGCTACACATTAATTTCAGATTTATAACATGCATACAAGACCATGTTTCTCATTGCTTTATGAGGAGCATAAGATATATCAATCTCTTGTACTCGAAAACGGTTCAAATGGACCAGAGCAACCGTATGTGCATTGAAGGGAAAGAACCAAAGAGGCCACCCCATAGGACATGGAAATGGCAAAGCTTCATGGAAGCTGAAAGGCAAACCATGGTTGGTTGGCACCATCGATGGCTATTAACGAGTCATCATAGTAACTCACTAAAATGTTAGTATGCTATGGTATAGATGTTGCACAATACATAAATGACTATGCCATCAAACTTAGGTTTTTCATTCTCACAACATGGAGCCTTTTTAAAGCAACTATTGAGGTTGCTTAAGTCGGTTTGTGTGCCATGTAGAAAGGGTGTATAGACGTTCAACCATTACAACGGAGAGTAGTTACGCATCGCCTAGTACTCATATCCTAGACAACCAAGAAATAGAAAGGCATCAATTGCCTGAAAGAAAGCTCTTGTTGGTTGCTGATATTCTCAATCATTAAAAAGACATCACGATTCATTAAAATGGCTCCCATAAATATCCATACCATTTGCTCATTCCATAAGTTCCACATTGCATAAATGGCCATCAAAGCGGATATGTTTATTATGGAGTTTTCAGGCTCACTTTACTAATACACATTACCTCTCAAAAGACCCCTCATCGCGCATGGTCGGTCTAACAACATGTCTAACAATGCGTAAGAAATAACTATAGAACATGGACCCAACTATGTGTTTATGTGAAGAGGTGGACCCCGAAGGCTAGCGCACTCAGTGCAGGTTATATCACACGGATAGTACTTAACAAGCATGTGAAGAGTTCCTAGGTGACATATAAACCCTATCAATCCTCATTAACCCTGACACTTTTCACTCTATCCCCCCGTCCTAATCTAAACAAGAAAATAATGACCTATCTCTATCTCTTCTCTCTCTCAACCTCTCGCCACCACCCCTCGACCCACAGACACCGTTCCCATCTGAATTATTACCTCCACCTCCTGACCACCGCTCCCCTCCATGCGCTCCTCTTCCGATGTGATAGTCCCCTGTCTTTCTCTCCATCTCCCAATCACCACTCCTCCACCCCCCCCCCCCAGTTCATGTGTGGACATATTGAACATCATTGAAATGGTGTAAACACCAAAGATCCATGGCTTTCCTATGATGTGTACCATCCTCCACTCAAGAAACATGAAGCGGAGCCCTTCGTCGAGATGATTTTTTAATTCTTCCCTGTACAATTAATGTTTTATATCTCATATCCTTATGTATTATCAAATCATTGCAGTATATCCTTCTTCGGATCAACCGGCAAGAAAACACCACGTCTCCCTAGATCTGTTTCTAAGAACACAAGACTCCTTGGATTCTCTGGTCAGTGAGCTAGTAAAGATATCAAAAAGAACCAAATTCCTAAATATGGAGAGGCTTCAATGCCCAACTGGATGTTCCTCTGGTTGTGAACCAAATGAATGCACCTGATGACCAACGTGAGATGCAACTGTATCATCGATTATTTTCTTTTCATATATCAATTGTGTTGATTCATATATGAATGGTCGAACTATTTTGTTGGTTCATGTCAACGGAATGGGCAATGTATTATGTTGGTTCATATATAAATGGTATATATTACTTTTTTCTTATTGATGAATTGCTGAGATATATGGATGTAACATATCTGAATGTGAATCAATGGATGGTTGAAAAAGCTGGTCATGGTCGCTTGCGATGAGATTCACATCATGGACGGTTGTTCAACATTACTCATTTGCGATTTGTCAAGCATGGTGTCACTTGTTTGCAATGAGATTCTCATGTCAATTATATGCCCTTAGCAATGAAGTTATTTAACTGTTTACGGTTTGGGTTGGTTCCGTAGTTGTGTTTCTACCAGTTGATGATAAAATGGTTGGGTATATGTTACCGAAATGATTGGGTAGATTTGGTGGGTTTCAGTGACATGTAACAAACTAGTGGGGCATCAAGTCATCTTTACATGATACTTAGGGTTTCAACACAAATCAAAACGATATTCAATGATGACATGGAAACCCTATTACTATACTTGGAATGATGGATGATTATGTGTGTAGAAAAGGATTTGTTGCAACGCAATTGTATTCACGTCATATGGTGCCCATATATAGCACGTATAGGAGTCCTATCATCCACATCTATGATCCTAATTACAACGGATTTACTTGGAGGATAAGTGGGAGGTTTACAAAAAAATAGGAACGTCCTACATGCATAAGCCATGCACAAGCGTCGCTCAACAACAACCCCCCCCCCTCCCCCAAATTCAGAGCGTCGATGCTAGCTATGAAAACTCGTACCGAACTCCTCAAATGTGTGGACGTCATCAAGCCTTTCATCATGATATCCGCAAATTGTTGAGTCATGGGAGCGTGAAGAACTCGTACATTTCCAAGAGCCACCAGCTCACAACAAAATGAATATCAAGCTCCATATGCTTGGTGCGGCGGTGATACTCGTGATTTGCGTTGGGTTTTCCATGAAGAGTAACGGGTAATAGCAGCATAAAGTGGGTAAGTATTTCCCTCAGTTATGAAACCAAGGTTTATCGAACCAATAGGAATACCAATCCTCAACTGTCTTCAGCGGCTGCACACAAAAGAACAAACAACTTGCACCCAACGCCGGCAAGAGGGTTGTCAATCCCCTTGATCTCGTTATTTGCAAGCAAGTGAGTTGTGTAGATAATTGTAGATAATAGTAAATTGCAAAATAAAATAAAAGGTAATAAATAACAGTAAGGTAATGAATGCGTTTGTGAATTTATAAGTGAATAGACCCGGGGGCCGTAGAGTTCTCTAGTGGCATCTCTCATAAGCAAAGCATACGGTGGGTAAACAAATTATTGTTGGGCAATTGATAGAAAAGCGAATAATTATGTGATGTTCACGGCAATGATCATGTATATATAGGCATCACGTCCATAAGCAAATAGGCCGACTCCTGCCTGCACCTACTACTATTACTCCACTTCAAGAGTGCTTCTATGTTTGCCTCTCTACTTATTAAGTTCATCACAAACGGAGTAATGCTTGGAGAATGATGACATGATATAGACAAAGTAAACTCAACTAATATGAATAAACCCCGTCGTTTTATCCTTAGTAGCAACAACACAAAGACGCAACTTGTCCCCTTCTGTCACTGGGATATAGAAACTCATCAGGTTGAACCTACTACAACGCACCACTCCCACCGAAGAAATATCAATCTAGTTGGCCAAACTATCTCAATAGATCGGAGAGCATTACAAAGCTATGATGATCATGCAAATAAGAATCATAGTAATCAGGTCTGACTCAAATAATTTTCATGAATAGTCTGAACATAAACTCACAATTCATCGGATCCCAACAAACACACCATAAAAAGGGATTACATCGGATAGATCAAGGCAAAGATGCGAAGAACATTGTATTGAAGATCAAGAGAGAGAGATATTACCATCTAGGTACTACCTATGGACCCGTAGGTCTGTGGTGAACTACTCACACATCACGGTGAGGGCAGCAAGGTTGATGAAGAGGCCCTCTGTGATCGATCTTCCCTCCGGCAGGGTGCCGGAACGGAGGTGTAGATGGCCTCCCGTCGGAACAGAGACTTGCGGCGGCGGAAAAAGTGTTTCGGGAGCGCTTCTGGTGTTTTTAGGGTAGATGTGAATTTATAGGCTAGAGAACGACGTGGGGGACACTCCAGGGGGCCACCACATATCTGGCCGCCCCCCCCCCACTAGGGGGCGCGACCGGATATGTGGTGGGCCCTTCGTGCATCTCCTGGCCCTCCTCCGAAGCTTCTAGGTCTTGTATTGGTCCAAGAAAATCACCAAAAAGTTTTGTGGCAATAGGACTCTGTTTGGTATTGTAACTCTGAAAAGGCAAAACACGCAGAAAACAGGAACTGGCACTGGGAACTGGATCAATAGGTTAGTGCTCAAAAATATTATAAATTGGTAAATAAATACCCAAAAAGTATCCTAGAATGATAATATATCAGCATGGAACAATCAAAAATTATAGATATGTTGGAGACGTATCGGGCGGTTATAAACCATATTTGCAGAGAGGTACACGGCAGAGACGTTGTCTGAATACACCACATTGGCCATGTTGATGGGGAAACATCGCTCGTGACGAAGTTGGCGAAGCCATGTGCACTCGGCGATGGTGTTAGCCGCCGCCCGACGCCGCCTCGACACTCGAAAATGATACCGTGGGTTGCCGCTTAGACGACCACGAGATGAGTAACAACCCAAGGAAGACACATTATCTAGAGGTGGACCGGTGAGTGTCGGGACAACCAGCTCAATCAACATTAGTTATGCACGATGTTGGTAGACGGAAGGGCCAAAAGCGTTGTGCCGAGATCCATGTGGTTTTTGATGTAGTGCAAGATCCTCTTCATAGAGGACTAATGAGTGTCGGGAGGGGAATGGATGTGAAGGCACACCTACCGAACAACGTACTACAACTCTGGATGAGTGAGCGTCAAGTACTCTAATGCACCAATGATGGGCTGGTAGAATCCGGCATCTGGAGCCATTGAACCATCGGTGACGGAGATCTTGGACCTCGTTTTCACCGGTATGTCCGCGTGTTTGCAATTAAGTATTCCGGCATAGTCAAATGACTCGTGGAGAAAGAAATCGTCCGCATGCCGCACCACTTCAAGCCAAGGAAGTTGTGTAGGGGACCCAAGTCCTTGATGGCGAACTCGACACGAAGACGATGAGTGAGCCGTCAAAGGAAATCAATGGTGCAGGCCGTCAAGATCATGTCATCGACATAGAGGAGCATGTAAGCAGTAGTACCACCCTAGAGGTAGACGAACAAGGAGCAAAAACCGAGCTGATGAAGAAATACCGTGATGTGCAGTTTTGAGCGGTGTGGTTTGTGTGCTCCTAGGAGTTTTTCATCCTCTATTCTTCGAGACGAAGGTAGGCCACCACCTTGTGGTAGGTAGGAGTTGTGAGGAGAGTGATGTTGGACGTGGCAGTGCAAAATACCTCGTTGCGGCAAGCTGATACGTCTCCAACGAATCTATAATTTTTGAGTGTTCCATGCTACTATATTATCATTCTTGGATACTTTATATGCATTTATATGCTGTTTTATATCATTTATGTGAACTAACCTATTAACCTAGTGCCCAGTGCCAGTTGCTGTTTTCTGCTTGTTTTTGGCCTTTCAGGAATACTGTAGCAAACGAAGTCCAAATGCCAAAAAGTTTGTGATATTTTTTTTTGCACAAATATAAGACCTGGAAGCTTTGGAGGGAGACCGGAGGCCACATGAGGTGGTGCCAAGCCAACAGGACGTGCCCAGGGGGTGGCCGCGCCATAATGGCTTGGAACCACCTCCCGCAACCTCTTGACTTAACTCTGCCTCTATATATTCTCTAAAATCGGGAAAACACCCGATAGCCAGTGAAATTACTTTTTCCGCCGTCGCAAGTCTCTGTTCCGCCATGTGCCCATATGGAGCCCTCAGGTGCCCTACCGGAGGGGGATCGATCATGGAGGGTTAGGATCCGATGAATTGTGGGTTTATGATCAGATTATTCATGAAAATATATTGAGTCTTTACTGAATTCTTATATGCATAATTGTTATAGCTTCGTATTTCTCTCCGATCTATTAGTTTGGTTTGGCCAACTAGATTGATTTATCTTCAGTGGGAGTGGTGTGTTGTGATGGGTTTAATCTTGGGTGCTCTATCCTCATGAAAGAAGGGGTCAAGACACGTATTGTATTACTTCCATTAAGGGGAAAACGATGGAGTTTATTCATATTGATTGGATTTACTTTGTCTACATCATGTCATCTTGCTCGAAGCATTACTCTGTTTTTACTTAATACTCTAGATGCATGCTGGATACCGGTCGATGGGTGGAGTAATAGTAGTAGATGCAGGTAGGAGTCGGTCTACTTGTTTATAGACATGATGCCTATATACATGATCATTGCCGTGAATAAATATTTCATAACTATGTGCTTTTCTATCAATTGCCCAACAGTAATTTGTTTACCCACCGTATGCTTTCTTCAAGAGAGAAGTATCTAGCAAAAACTATGGCCCCCAGATCTTCACAAAATATATTACAAAAACTCCAAAAATATTGCTGCCATTTATTTACTGTTATTTTATTTTATATTTATATTATCTATCTATCACTACTTATCGCTTGCAAGTAACAAGTTCAAGGGGCTTGAGTGCAAGTGTTTGCTCTTTTGTGTGTAGGTGCTGGTGACGGGAGTTTGCGTGGTTCTCCTATTGGTTTGATAACCTTGGTTCTCACTGAGGGAAATACATATCTCTACTGTGCTGCATCTCCTCTCCTCTTCGGGGAAAATCCCAACGCAGATTACATGTAGCAGGATGAATTTCTGGCGCCATTGCCGGGGAGACATCATCAAATTTTTCTCAAGCACCTTGGCACAAATTATCATTCACTTGTTCTATTTGTTATTTTCTGTTATATTTTGCTTTATATAAAAATCAAAAATACAAAAATATTTCTATTTGCTTGTTTGCTTAGTTATCTAGTTTACTTGTTTGCTTGCTCAAAGTTGCTATCATGTCTGAGTTTGTCATCAAGAAGGATGAGGATGATAAAATCCCTAAAGTAGAAATTCCCAATAATTTAGACACGACAAATTTTGTGGCAGGACAAGGGAATATCATAGGGAAAAACATTATTCAAGAATTCTTTAATTGTATGAGAACTTTGGTTTGCAATGACATTCCTATTCTTCAAAGAACCAATAGTTATTCCGATGCTATTGCAACGCTTGTGCTCAAACTTGAAAGAAGATTTATGCATACTCATTCTACCTTGCAAAGACTTTTCTATGAGTTACCCGTTATCAACAACCCTAAAGCTAAAAAGGTAGCTACTCTCATCCTCATGAATGAATTTGATTATATAGTGCGAGAGGCTCGAGAGATCTTTGACTTTTATAATATGAGGCATGAACATCCTGTGATAGATCAAATTTTATATGACGAAGATTATACGATGAGATATGTGTTTCAAGATAATCATACTTATGATGAAAATACTTAAAAGTAAATTCCTCCTTTGCATATTATCTAACAGTTATTCAATGGTATTAATCAACAATATTCTTGGATAGTGATGGTGAACCAACAGGGGTATGAGAAAGTAGCCTAGAAAATGCTAAAATTTTAATAGATGATGTGTTTCCCATAGTTTTCGAAATGCCTCCTGATAAACACACACCCCAAGTTTCAAAAGTCAAGGATGAGAACACTTTATACTATGCATTATGCCTAGCTAGGGGCATATAACGATAACGCTTGTTGCGAGGCAA
This sequence comes from Elymus sibiricus, assembly GCA_039707655.1. Taxonomy (NCBI): domain Eukaryota; kingdom Viridiplantae; phylum Streptophyta; class Magnoliopsida; order Poales; family Poaceae; genus Elymus; species Elymus sibiricus. Next base: position 503,539,179 of record CM077665.1, read on the forward strand.
CCCAATAGTTATCTTTTAATTTTTGCTTTACTTTCTATCTTGGTGTGTTAACATGATTATTGCTATTGTAATGATTGTATTTTTATGTTTTAATTAGTGTTTGTGCCAAGTAAATCCTTTGGGATTGATTTAGATGATAGTAGAATTGATGTTGTGCAAAAACATAAACTTTTGCGCCCAGTACAAGAATTGTTTTTTACTGGAATGTGATAAATTGCTTAAATTTTTACACAGTATTGCTATAAAAACTGCTCAGCTTTTCCTTATTTTTTAGAATTTTCGAAGTTACAGAAGTATGGTTTTACTATAGATCATTACAGATTGTTCTGTTTTAGACATATTATGTTTTTGCTTGCATAGTCTGCTTGTTTGATGATGCTATGGATTATATCGGGGGGTATAAGCCATGAAGAAGTTAGAATACATCACCTTATGCAATAATAAAATATGAATGAATTTATAACAGTACCTAATTTTTTTGATTTACCTATTATACTAACAGATCTCACGAGTTTTCTGTTGAGTTTTGTGTGCTGAAGTTTTCAAGTTTTGGGTGCGATCACAATGGATGAATGAATAAGGAGCGGCAAGAGCCTAAGCTTGGGGATGCCCAAGGCCCCCGAAGGTAAAGTTCTAGGAAGACTCAAGCGTCTAAGCTTGGGGATGCCCCGGAAGGCATCCCCTCTTTCGTGTCCATTCCATTGGTATGTCACTTGGAACTATATTTTTATTGATCACATGATATGTGTTTTGTTTGGAGCATCGTATATTATAGTTTGATTTATTTTTAGTTTGCCATAATCATTGTTTGCTGAACACACCTATTTGAGAGAGACACATGTTTATCATGATTTGTTAGAATACTCTAAGTTCTTCACATATATCTTTTGAGCTAAGCAGTTGCTCTAGTGCTTCACTTATATCTTTTAGAGCACGGTGGCGTGTAGATTTTATAGAAATAATTGAAATCTCGTGCTTCACTTAAACTTGTTTTAGAGTCTAACAAATAGTAACGGTAATTTGCATGTGTTATAATACTAGTCCAAAAAGGATAGGTATTCAAGGAGTGTATAATCAAAAACTTCATGTAGCTCACCATATAAGAGAAATTGTGGATTAATGATATTGATGTAGTAATATGAAAGGGCATGAGTACATGATTGTTGGTTAGTAGAAATATCAGTATATAAGCATGTTACTTGGAGCTCATCTAAATATTGGTTATGGCATGATGATGATGTGTGAGCATTATTATTCCTCGTTGAAATCCTAGGGTTGTTCGGGTCAGAGGCACGTGATGGTTAACTCCTCCCAACCTCGTCCCTAGGGGTATGCGGTAGTACTTTGCTTCGAGAGAGCTAATAAGGCTTTGCGATAAGTATATGAGTTCTTTATGACTAATGTGAATCCATGGATGTTCGCACACTCACCTTTCCATATAATGCTAGCCTCTTCGGTACCGTGCATTGCCCATTATCACCTCGAGGATCAGTGCAGCTTTCGCTGGTGCATCCAAACCCCATGATACGATACGATCTATCACACATAAGCCTCCTTATATCTTCCTCAAAACAGCCACCATACCTACCTATTATGGCATTTCCATAGCCATTCCGAGATATATTCCCATGGAACTTCCGCCGTTGCATCACATGACTTATGTGTTCCTCATTATATTGCTTTGCATGATCATGTAGCTGACATAGTACTTTTGGCACAGCCACCGTTCATCATTGTTTACATGTTACGCTAGATCATTGCACATCATGGTACACTGCCAGAGGCATTCATATAGAGTCATTTCTTTTTCATCATTGAGTTGTTATATATAGTTGTAAGTAAGTATAAGTGTGATGATCATCATTATTAGAGCATTGATGCAGTGAGGAAAGGATGATGGAGTAATGATTCCCCCAAAAGTCGGGATGAGCTCCGGACAAAAAATAAAAAATGGGGGAGGCCAAATGAGCCCACCAAGAAAAAAAAGAGAAAAAGAAAAGAAAAAGAAGGAAAATAAAAAAAGAAAAAGGAAAGAAAAAAATAAAAATGAGAGAAAAGGAGAGAAGGGACTTTGCTACTATCCTTTACCACACTTGTGCCTCAAAGTGACACCATGTTCTTCATATAGAGAGTCTCCTGAGTTGTCATTTTCATATGTTAGTGGGAATTTTTCATTATAGAACTTGGCTTGCATATCCAATGACGGGCTTCCTCAAATGTCCGAGGTCTTCATGAGCAAGCAAGTTGGATGCACACCAACTTAGCTTCCGTTGAGCTTTCATACACTTATAGCTCTAGTGCATCAATTGCATGGCAGTCCCTACTCCTCGCATTGATATCTATTGATGGGCATCTCCATAGCCCGTTGATGTGCCTAGTTCATTTGAGACTTTCTTTCCGCGTTGACTCTTTTTGATATCTACTACCATATTCTATTCCACCCATACGCTATATCCATGGTTCACGCTCATGTATTCAGTGAGGCTGAAAATGCCGAAGCGCGTTAAAAGTACGATCCAATGTCCTAACTTGACACCGTGGTGCTCATAATTTGTACTTATGTGGTGAAGACGGAGTCATGCCATGCTAATATGATAAAATGAGTGGGGAGTAACGATCTTTAACGGTCGTATATTTGGAAAGTTAATGATTATGTTATTTATGTTTACGGATATTACTATGTTGACGTTTATTAGTTCATCGTTTCTCAAAGATCATACCTAAAAGAGATTACATGTTGGGTAGCATGTCGCATCAAAAATTCTGTTTTTATCATTTACCTACTCGATGACGAGCATGAATTAAGCTTGGGAATGCTGATACGTCTCCAATGTATCAATAATTTTTGATTGTTCCATGCTACTATATTATCATTCTTGGATACTTTATATGCTTTTATATGTTGTTTTATATCGGAAATCCAATTTGGCTCCCGGGAGCACGTGCTCCCGCGCGCGAAAAGTAATTTTTGAAATGTCAAAAAAATTCCAACAAAATTTGTATGTATTTGTAGTCACATTCAAATGTCACCTGCAAAGTTTTAGGCAAAAAGGTTAAACATTGTGGCCTATGCAAAAATAACAAATTTGAACACCAAATGTCACCCTAAAATGTCACCCAAATTTGTTTTTTTCACCGACGAAATACTACTGCTCGGTTTCATATGAAAATTGTCAAGCATGTTTGTGACACTGACACGAACATCTACAAAAACAATTAGAATTTTTCAAACATATTTTGTGACATTTTTACGGAACTGTTCATCCGGGAGCAAATGCTCCCGGGAGCCAAAACACCCCTCCCGTTTTATATCATTTTTGTGAACTAATCTAATAACCTAGTGCCCAATGCCAGTTGTTGTTTTCTGCTTGTTTTTGGCCTTTCAGGAATACTGTACCAAACGAACTCCAAATGCCACGAAACTTTGTGACGTTTTTTTCTGGACAAATATAAGACCTGGAAGCTTCGGAGGGAGACCAGATGCTACACGAGGTGGCACCAAGCCAACAGGGTGTGCCCTGATGGCTTGGGACCACCTCACGCATCCTCTTGACCTAACTCCTCCTCTATATATTCTCTAAAATAAGGAAAACACCCGAGAGCCAGACAAAATACTTTTTCCGCCGCCGCAAGTCTCAGTTACGCCATGTGCCCATCTAGAACCCTGTTTCGGTGCCCTGCCGGAGGGGGGTGTCGATCACGGAGGGCCTCTACATCAAGCTTGTTGCTCCCATGATGATGTGTGAGTAGTTCACCTCAGACCTACGGGTCCATAGCTAGTACTTAGATCTCTCTCTCTCTCTCTCTCTCTCTCTCTATGATCTTCAATACAAAGTTCATTGCATCTTCGTGATGATCTATTCAATGTAATCTTCTTTGCGGTGTGTTTGTTGGGATCCGATGAATTGTAGGTTTATGATCAGATTATTCATGGAAATATATTGAGTCTTTACTAAATTCTTATATGCATGATTGTTAGAGCTTCGTATTTCTCTCCGATCTATCGGTTTAGTTTGGCCAACTAGATATATTTATCTTTATTGGGAGTGGTGCCTTGTGATGGGTTTAATCTTGCGGTGATCTATCCTCATGATAGAAGGGGTCAAGACACTTATTGTGTTACTGCCATTAAGGGGAAAATGATGGGGTTTATTCATATAGATTGGATTTACTTTGTCTACATCATGTCATCTTTCTCAAAGCACTACCCTATTTTTACTTAATACTCTAGAGGCATGGTGGATAGCGGTCGATGGGTAGAGTAATAGTAGTAGATGCGGGAAGGAGTCGGTCTACTTGTTTATGGACGTGATGCCTATATACATGATCATTGCCATGAATAAATATTTCATAACTATGCGCTTTTCTATCAATTTCCCAACAGTAATTTGTTTACCCACCGTATGCTTTCTTCGAGAGAGAAGCCTCTAGCGAAAACTATGGCCCCCGGGTCTTCACAAAATATATTACAGAAACTCCAAAAATATTGCTGCCCTTTCTTTACTGTTATTTTATATTTATATTTATATTATCTATATATCACTACTTATAGGTTGCAAGTAACGAGTTCAAGGGGCTTGACAACCCTCTTGCCCGCGTTGGGTGCAAGTGTTCGCTCTTTTGTGTGTAGGTGTTGACGACGGGAGTTCGCGTGGTTCTCCTATTGGTTCGATAACCTTGGTTCCCACTGAGGGAAATACTGATCAATATTGTGTTGCATCTCCTATCCTCTTCGGGGAAAATCCCAACGCAGTTTACAAGTAGCACCAGCCATGAGCATGGAGAGGAGGAGCACATTGGATGCTGAAAACACTATGTCGTGTATCTTGTGCGTGAGGGTTTTGAGGTGCATGCTATAATCGTCAATGGAAGAGTCGTTTTGGTGAAGACTAAAAAAACTCTTGCTGAAGGAAGACGATTTGTTGCACCCGGTTGTTGGTGAAGAGGCCCGTGATCTTCATCAACACCGTGAAGGTGTCGTCACCCTCACGCACGACGGTGTAAAATTTGTCCTTAGAGACAGCGAGGAAGAACCACCGAATGAGGGTGACGTTCATGGCCATCCACCCAGTGTTGCCGCGCATGCTCAGGAAATCGATGGTGCCGTCAACGTGGTCACAGAGGTTGTACTTGTTGGAAATATGCCCTAGAGGCAATAATAAAATGGTTGTTATTATATTTCCTTGTTCATGATAATCGTTTATTATCCATGCTATAATTGTATTGATTGGAATCTCAAATACATGTGTGGATACATAGACAACAAAGTGTCCCTAGTAAGCCTCTACTAGACTAGCTCGTTGATCAAAGATGGTTAAGGTTTCCTAGCCATAGACATGAGATGTCATTTGATAACGAGATCAAATCATTAGGAGAATGATGTGATGGACAAGACCCAAACTGTGAACGTAGCATATGATCGTGTCAGTTTATTGCTATAGTTTTCTGCATGTCAAGTATCTGTTCAAATGACCATGAGATCATGCAACTCACCAACACTGGAGAAATACCTTGTGTGTATCAAACGTCGCAACGTAACTGAGTGACTATAAAGATGCTCTACAGGTATCTTCGAAGGTGTCTGTTGAGCTGGCATGGATCGAGACTGGGATTTGTTACTCCATGTGACGGAGAGGTATCTCAGGGCCCACTTGGTAATACAACATCACAATAAGCCTGGCAAGCAAAGTGACTAAAGATTTAGCCACGGGATCTTGTATTACGGAACTAGTAAAGAGACTTGCCGGCAACGAGATTGAACTCGGTATAGAGATACCGACGATCGAATCTCGGGCAAGTAACATACCGAAGAACAAAGGGAACATCATACGGGATTAACTGAATCCTTGACATAGAGGTTCAACCGATAAAGATCTTCGTAGAATATGTAGGAACCAATATGGGCATCCAGGTCCTGCTATTGGTTATTGACCGTAGAGGTGTCTCGGTCATGTCTACATAGTTCTCGAACCCGCAGGGTCTGCACACTTAACGTTCAAGTATTGAGATATATGTGTTGGTGACCGGAGGTTGTTCGGAGTCCCAGATGAGATCCCGGACGTCACGAGGAGCTCCAGAATGGTCCGGAGGTAAAGATTTATATATAGGAAAGTGGTATTTGGGTTCCAGAAAAGTTTCGGGTATTTCCGGTAGTGTACCGGGAGTGACGAATGGGTTCCGGGGGTCCACCGGGTGGGGCCCACCCCCCCCTGTGGGGGCACATGGGCCCAAGAGGTGGCGCACCAGCCCCTAATGGGCTGGGGAACCGACCCCATAAGGGCCCATATGCCCAAGAGGAAAAAAGGTGGAGATAGGAAGGAATAGAACCTCTTCCTAATATGAATCCACTTCCTAGTAGGAAGTGGATTGGACTCCTCCTTGCCCTGGTTCGACCGACCCCTAGGGGAAACCCTAGGGAGGCTTGCTCCTCCCTCCCCCTCCTATATATACTAGAGGAATAGAGCCCCAAAACCTATGGCCACGTGCTAGTTCTCTATTCTCTAGTTCCTCCACCAAATAGATTCCGGTAGTGCTTACGCGAAGCCCTGCCAGGATAACTCCACCACCACCACCACCACGCCGTCGTGCTGCTGGAGATCTCATCCACCTCTCCGCCCCCTCTTGCTGGATCAAGAAGGCAGAGATCGTCATCGAGCTGTACGTGTGCTGAACGCAGACGTGCCGTCCGTTCGGCACTAGATCGGGACGGATCGTGATTGGATCGCGGGACAGCTTGCGATTTGGATCGCGAAGACGTTCAACTACATCAACCGCGTTTCTTAATGCTTCCCGCTTAGCGATCTACAAGGGTACGTAGATCCACTCTCCCTCTCGTAGATGCTCATCACCGTGGATAGATCTTGCGTGTGCGTAGGAATTTTTTTGTTTCCCATGCAACGTTCCCCAACAGTGGCATCATGAGCTAGGTCTATGCGTAAATGAGATCACGAGTAGAACACAAAGGAGTTTGTGGGCGTTGATGCTCAGATTGCTTCCTCCCTTGGTCTTTTCTTGATTCAGCGGTATTGTGGGATGAAGCGGCTAGGACCAACCTTACTCATACGCTTACGAGAGACCGGTTCCATCAACTGACATGTGACTTTGTTGCATAAAGATGGCTGGCGGGTGTCTGTCCCTCCCACTTTAGTTGGATCGGATTCGACAAAGGCGGTCCTTGAGAAGGTTGAATAACAATTTGTGTATCACCGTTGTGGTTTTGCGTAGGTAAGAATCGTTCTTGCTAGATACCCATAGCAGCCACGTAAAACATGCAACAACAATTAGAGGACGTCTAACTTGTTTTTGCAGGGTATGTTGTGATATGATATGGCCAATGACATGATGAGATATATGTGATGTATGAGATGATCATGTTATGTATAGATAATCACGACTTGCATGTCGATGAGTACGGCAACCGGCAGGAGCCATAGGGTTGTCTTTAATTTATTTTCGCCGTTTTTGCTTTACTTTATCGCTATGAGTTAGCAATAGTTGTAGAAGCAATAAGTTGGCATGACAACCTCATGGCGACACGTTGATGGAGATCAAGGTGATGGAGATCATGGTGTTATGCTGGTGACGATGGAGATCATGTCGTTGCTTTGGAGACGGAGATCAAAGGCACAAGCTCATTGGCATATCATGTCACTTATGATTTGCATGTGATGTTAATCCTTTTATGCGTCTTATTTTGCTTAGGACGACGGTAGCATTATAAGGTGATCCCTCACTAAAATTTCAAGATAAAATTGTGTTCTCCCCGAGTGTGCACCGTTGCGAAAGTTCATCGTTTCGAGACACCCCGTGATGATCGGGTGTGATAGACTCTACGTTCGCATACAACGGGTGCAAGCCAGTGTTGCACATGCGAAACACATGGGTTAAACTTGACGAGCCTAGCATGTACAGACATTGCCTCGGAACACAAGAGACCGAAAGGTCGAACATGAGTCATATAGTAGATATGATCAACATGAAGATGTTCTCCATTGAAACCACCTCATCTCACGTGATGATCGGACTAGGGTTGGTGAATTTGGATCATGTGACACTCGAATGACCAGAGGGATGTCTATTTGAGTGGGAGTTTTTAAGTAATATGATTAACTAAACTCATTATCTTGAACAATAGTCAAAGTGACTTTACAAATTATGTTGTAGATCAATAGCTCGCGCTGTAGCTCCCCTGTTTTTATACGTTCCTAGAGAAAATAGAATTGAAAGATGATGGTAGCAATAATACAGACTAGGTCCATGATCTGAGGATTGTCCTCATTGCTGCACAGAAGGCTTATGTCCTTAATGCACCGCTCGGTGCGACACCCCCCTCAAGCGTTGTCTGTAGATGTTGTGAACATCTAACAGGCACGTTCTGATGACTACTTGATAGTTCAGTGCGTCATACATTATGGCTTAGAATTGAGGCTCCAAAACGTTTTGAACATCACGCAACATATGAGATGTTCTAAGAGCTGAAATTGGGATCTCAGGCTCGTGCCCGTGTTGAGAGGTATGAGACCTCCAACAAGATTCTTTGCCTGCAAGATGAAGGAGAATAGCTCAATCGGGAGCATGTGCTCAGATTGTCTGGGTGCTACAATCGCTTGAATCGAGTGGGAGTTGATCTTCCAGATAAAGTAGTGGTTGATATAGTTCTCCAAGTCACTGCCACGAAGCTACTAGAGCTTCATGATGAACTATGAAATGTCAGGGATGTAAATAATAATCCCTGAGCTATTCGCGATGTTTGACACCGCAAAGGTAGAAATCAAGAAGGAGCATCAAGTGTTGATGGTTAGTAAAACCACTAGTTTCGAGAAGGGCGAGGGCAAGGAGGGAAACTTCGTGGATGGCAAGCCAGTTGCTGCTCCAGTGAAGAAACCCAAGGTTGAACCCAAACCCGAGACTAAGTGCTTCTATTATGAGGAGAGCGGACGCTGAAGCGGAATAACCCTAGATAATTGGTAGATAAGAAGGCTGGCAACGTCAACAGAAGTATATTTGATATACTTTTTATTCATGTGTACCTTGCTAGTACTCCTAGTAGCACCTGGGTATTAGATACCGGTTCAGTTGCTAAATGTTGGTAACTCGAAATAAAAGCTACGGAATAAACGAAGACTAGCTAAGGGTGAGGTGACGATGTGTGTTGGAAGTGTTTCCAAGGTTGATGTGATCACCATCGCACGCTCTCTGTACCTTCGGGATTAGTGATGAACCTAAATAAATGTTATTTGGTGTTTGCGTTGAGCATGAACGTGATTAGATCGTGTTTATTGCAATACGGTTATTCATTTAAGTTAGAGAATAATGGTTATTCTGTTTACATGAATAATACCTTCAATGGTCATGCGCCCAATGTGAATGGTTCATTGAATCTCGATCATAGTGATACACATGTTCATAACATTGATGCCAAAAGATGCAAAGTTAATAATGATAGTACCACATACTTGTGGCACTGCCGCTAAAGGTCATATTGGTGTAAAGCGCATGCATAAACTCCATGCCGATGGATCTTTGGACTCACTCGATTTCGAATCGGTTGAGACATGCGGACCATGCCTCTTGGGCAAGATGACTAAAACCCCGTTTTCCAGCTTGATGGAGCGGGCAAGTGACTTATTGGAAATGATACATGTTGATGTATGTGGTCCAATGAGTGTTGAAGCATGTGGTGGATATCGTTATTTTCTTACCTTCACTGATGATTTGAGTAGATATAGGTATATTTACTTAATGAAACACAAGTCTGAAATGTTTGAAAAGTTCAAACAAATTCAGAGTGAAGTTTGAGATCATCGTGACAAGAAGATAAAATGTCTACGATATGATTGTGGAGGTAAATATCTGAGTTGCGAGTTTGGTATACAACTCAAGACAATGTGGAAATTGTTTCACAACTCACGCCACCTGGAACACCATAGTGTGATTGTGTGTCCGAACGTCGTAGTCGTGCTCTATTGGATATGGTGCGTACTATGATGTCTCTTATCGTTTTGCCACTATCGTTTTGGGGTTATGCATTAGAGACAACTAAATTAGGGCACCATCTAAGTCCGTTAAGATGACACCGTATGAATTTTGGTTTGGCAGAAACCTAAGCTGTCATTTCTCAGAGTTTGCGAATGCGACGCTTATGTGTGATAAGCTCGAACCCAAAGTGGAAAAGTGCATCTTCATAAGATACCCTAAGGAAACAGTTGGGTATATCTTCTATCTCAGATCCAAGGGCAAAGTGTTTGTTGCTTAAAATGGATCCTTTCTCGAGAAAAAGTTTCGCGCGAAAGAATTGAGTGGGAGGAAAGTAGAACTTGTTGAGGTTGTTGAACCGTCACTTCAGTTGGATAGTAGCACGACGCAGAAAGATGTTTCTACGACGCCTACACCAAGTGAAGAGGAAGTTAATGATCATGATCATGACACTTCGGATCAAGTTACTACCAAACCTCGTAGGCCGACAAGAACTCGTACCGCCTCTGTGTGGTACGTCAATCCTGTCTTAGAGGTCATGTTGGTAGACAACAGTGGACCTACGAGCTATGAAGAAGCGATGGTGGGCCCGGATTCCAACAAATGGCTAGGAGCCATGAAATCCGAGAAAGGATCCATGTATGAAAACCAAGTATGGACTTTGGTAAACTTGCCCGTTGAACGGTAGGCCGTTGAGTACAAATGGACCTTTAAGAAGAAGACAGACGCTGATGGTAAATGTCACCATTTATAAAGCTCGACTTGTCGCAAAGAAGTTTCCGACAAGTTCAAGGAGTTGACTACGATGAGATTTTCTCAAACGTAGCGATGCTAAAAGTCTGTTGGAATTATGTTAGCAGTTGCTACATTTTTCGATTTTGAAATCTGGCAGATGGATGTCAAAACATCGTTTCCTTAACAGTTTCCTTGAGGAAAGGTTGTATGTGATACAACTAGAAAGGTTTTGTCAGTCCTAAGGATGCTAAAAATGTATGCAAGCTCCAGCGATCCTTCTATGGACTGGAGCAAACATCTCGGAGGTGGAATATATGCTTTGATGAGATGATCAAAGTTTTTGGGTCTATACAAAGTTTATGAGAAACTTGTATTTACAATAAAGTGAGTGGGAGCACTATAGAATTTCTGATAAGTATATGTGAATGACATATTGTTGATCGGAAATAATGTAGAATTTCTGGAAAGCATAAAGGGTTGTTTGAAAGGAGTTTTTCTAAGAAACACCTGGAATGAAGCTACTTAAATATTGGGCATCAGGATCTATAGAGATAGATCAATACGTCTGATAAGACTTTCAATGAGTACATACCTTCACAAGATTTTGAAAGAGTTCAAAATGGATCAGTCAAAGAAAGAACTCTTGCCTGATTTGTAAGGTGTGGAGTTGAGTGAGACTTAAAGCTCGACCACGGTAGAAGAAAGAGAAAGGACGAAGGTCGTCCCCTATGCATTATCCATAGGCTCTGTATAGTATGCCATGCTGTGTACTGCACCTGGTGTGTGCCTTGCCATGAGTCTGTCAAGGGGTACAAGAGTGGTCCAGGAGTGGATCACTGGACAGCGGTCAAAATTATCCTTAGTAACTAGAGGACTAAGGAAATGTTTCTCGATTATGGAGGTGATAAAGAGTTTGTCGTAAAGGGTTACGTCGATGCAAGCTTTGACACCAATCCGGATGACTCTGAGTAGCAATCCGGATACGTATAGTGGAGCAACCATTTGGAATAGCTCCAAGTGGAGTGTGGTAGCATCTGCAGTATGACATATAGATTTGCAAAGAACACACGGATCTGAATGTTGCAGACCATTGACTAAAACCCTCTCTCACATGGAAAACATGATCGAACCCCAGAACTCATTGGGTGTTAGATTCATAACAATGTAAATCACATAGCGATGTGAGCTAGATTATTGACTCTAGTGCAAGTGGGAGACTGTTGGAAATATGCCCTAGAGGCAATAATAAAATGGTTGTTATTATATTTCCTTGTTCATGATAATCGTTTATTATCATGCTATAATTGTATTGATTGGAAACTCAAATAAATGTGTGGATACATAGACAACAAAGTGTCCCTAGTAAGCCTCTACTAGACTAGCTCGTTGATCAAAGATGGTTAAGGTTTCCTAGCCATAGACATGAGATGTCATTTGATAACGAGATCACATCATTAGGAGAATGATGTGATGGACAAGACCCAAACTGTGAACGTAGCATATGATTGTGTCAGTTTATTGCTATAGTTTTCTGCATGTCAAGTATCTCTTCCTATGACCATGAGATCATGCAACTCACCAACACCGGAGGAATACCTTGTGTGTATCAAACATCACATCGTAACTGAGTGACTATAAAGATGCTCTATAGGTATCTCCGAAGGTGTCTGTTGAGCTGGCATGGATCGAGACTGGGATTTGTTACTCCGTGTGATGGAGAGGTATCTCAGGGCCCACTCGGTAATACAACATCACAATAAGCCTTGCAAGCAAAGTGACTAAAGAGTTAGCCACGGGATCTTGTATTACGGAACGATTAAAGAGACTTGCCGGCAACGAGATTGAACTAGGTATAGAGATACCGACGATCGAATCTCGGGCAAGTAACATACCGAAGAACAAAGGGAACATCATACGGGATTAACTGAATCCTTGACATAGAGGTTCAACCGATAAAGATCTTCGTAGAATATGTAGGAACCAATATGGGCATCCAGGTCCCACTATTGGTTATTGACCGTAGAGGTGTCTCGGTCATGTCTACATAGTTCTCGAACCCGCAGGGTCTGCACACTTAACGTTCAAGTATTGAGATATATGTGTTGGTGACCGAAGGTTGTTCGGAGTCCCAGATCAGATCCCGGACGTCACGAGGAGCTCCGGAATGGTCCGGAGGTAAAGATTTATATATAGGAAAGTGGTATTTGGGTTTCGGAAAAGTTTCGGGTATTTCCGGTAGTGTACCAGGAGTGATGAATGGGTTCCGGGGGTCCACCGGGTGGGGCCCACCCACCCCGGGGGGGCACATGGGCCCAAGAACATGGTATTGAAGATCATAGAGAGAGAAGAAGCCATCTAGCTACTAGCTATGGACCCGAAGGTCTGAGGTGAACTACTCACGCATCATTGGAAGGGCAATGGTGTTGATGTAGAGGCCCACCGTGATCGAATCCCCCTCCGGCAGATTACCGGAAAAGGCCGCAAGATGGGATCTCACGGGAACAGAGGCTTGCGGCGGCGGAAAAGTATTATCGTGGCTCTCTTTGGTATTGGGGGAATATTCCTGAATTTATAGGCGAAGAGTTAGGGTTGGAGGAGCTATGGGGGGCCCACAAGCCAGGGGGCGCCCCCCCCCCAGGGGCGCGCCCTGGTGGCTTGTGGCCTACCCGTAGGTCTTCTGGCCTCTTCTCGAAGCCTCTTGGGTTCCTTCTGGTCCAAGAAAAATCAGCTTCGAATTTTATTCCGTTTGGACTCCGTTGGATATTCCTTTTCTGCAATACTCAAAAACAAGGAAAAACAGAAACTGGCACTGGGCACTAGGTTCATAGGTTAGTCCCAAAAATAATATAAAATAGCATATTAATGCATATAAAACAGCCAATACAGATAATATAATAGCATGGAACAATCAAAAATTATCGATACGTTGGAGACGTATCAAGCTCCGGAATGGTTCGGAGGTAAAGATTTATATATAGGAAAGTGGTATTTGGGTTCCGGAAAAGTTTCGGGTATTTCCGGTAGTGTACCGGGAGTGACGAATGAGTTCCGGGGGTCCACCGGGTGGGGCCCACCCACCCCGGGGGGCACATGGTCCCAAGACATGGCGCACCAGCCCATAATGGGCTGGGGAACCGACCCCATAAGGGCCCATATGCCCAAGAGGAAAAAAGGTGGAGATAGGAAGGAATAGGACTCCTTCCTAATATGAATCCACTTCCTAGTAGGAAGTGGATTGGACTCCTCCTTGCCCTGGTTCGGCCGACCCCTAGGGGAAACCCTAGGGAGGCTTGCTCCTACCTCCCCCTCCTATATATACTAGAGGAATAGAGCCCCAAAACCTACGGCCACGTGCTAGTTCTCTATTCTCTAGTTCCTCCACCAAATAGATTCCGATAGTGCTTAGGCGAAGCCCTGCCGGGATAACTCCACCACCACCACCATGTCGTCGTGCTGCCGGAGATCTCATCCACCTCTCCGCCCCCTCTTGCTGGATCAAGAAGGCGGAGATCGTCATCGAGTTGTACGTGTGCTGAACGCGGAGGTGCCGTCCGTTCGGCGCTAGATCGGGACGGATCGTGATTGGATCGCGGGACAGCTTGCGATTTGGATCGCGAAGACATTCGACTACATCAACCGCGTTTCTTAATGCTTCCCTCTTAGCGATCTACAAGGGTAAGTAGATCCACTCTCCCTCTTGTAGATGCTCATCACCATGGATAGATCTTGCGTGTGCGTAGGAAATTTTTTGTTTCCCATGCAACGTTCCCCAACAGTACTCACCGAACAGGAGGTTGAATTAGGTCTTCCACACGTAGAAGTTGGTGTCGCTATGAGAGGGCTTGACAGGGAAGTGGTCGAAGATCGGCACATCATGGATGCGTGCCGCCGATGGAGCCTCCGGGCTGGCGAAGGGATTATTGTCGCCGGAGAGGGAGAATATGGGAGAGTCCATGTAGCTCATGGGGTTGGAGCAATACGATGGAGAGGGGCGACTAGTTGCGACGGTCAATGGATGGAGCGGCTGTAGTGGCTAGGGTAGATGGGAATTAGCGGCTAGGGTAGATGGGAGAAGTGATAGTGGGAGGTAGGATATGTAGCATAGGCGGCTAGGGCTAGCGAGGGCGCCGGCCGTTGGCAGAAGGGTGGTAACTACGAAGGCTAGGTAGAGCAGCGGCGACTAGAGTTAGGATAGGTTTTTAAGCTCATACCATGTAGAATAGGATTTGTTGCAATGCAATTATATTCATTGCAGATGGTTCCCATATATAGCACGTATAGGAGTCTTATTGTCCACATCTATGGTCCTAATTACAAGGCATTTACATGGTGGACAAGTGGGACGTTTACAACAAATAGGAAGGTCCTACCTGCATGGGCCATGCACAAGCGTCGCTCAACAATGTGAATGTCATTTTGAACACTCACATGTCGGGTATGTGCAAAATTAAGGACAAAAGTGAGTGTCGGCATGTCACCATTTGTAGTTTTGTTTTGGGTAAGGGCCCAAAAAAAACTTGCACTTATTCAGATGTTGTCGAAGAAATCATGGATTCACTAAATGTCAGAAATTGGGCCATGGAGTTGGCCCTCAAAGATGCAGATTGTGTAGACAGAAGGAAGAAAATATCATTTTCTTATAGGCTTTAGTAAAATAACTAAAATACATCGGCTATAAGAACAAATATGCTCAAAAATCTCCTGCTTGATCTTCATGGCGATATGAGTGTTGACAATTCATGGACGAGAATGTTGTTATACAATGGACAAAGCATAGGTGATGAGGTATCCAATAGAGTTGAGGATGGACCGTGTTGGTGGATGAGCATACATGATGGTGACAACTACAACCATCCAGCTCTATAGTTTTCCCCTTTAGTGATATCAATGATGGCGGAGGTAGCAAAGAGTTCCATTCCCATATTATTTCAAGATATTTTGATCTGAATTAAAGGTATGGTGGTACTAATCCTATCATTTAACGAAAAAGGTGTAGGGAAAAAGGACTTGATGTGTCTATTTCCAAGTTGGTAAATGTATTTATTCTACCAGACCTTTGTTAAGTATGATAGAAAAAAACATTAGTGTAATGTGTTCCCCATAATTATAATTGGCTCTCGATACGGCATATTTTTTTTGTTCCCCAATTAGGCAAGAAGTGGACTGGTGAGCTAAGTATCAAGATGTAAAAAATGAGGACGAACCTTGACGCAACATAGAGAAACGTGTTTCCCCTTTTGAGCAAAAATACCAATTGTGAATGATTGGCAAGATATGACCATTTGACAACCATCAAATACGCAACCAGTATTCAAAACATATGCACAATATATCAACCTCGAAAATCTACCATAGTATCTTCATACTTATCCAAATTAAATGCTATGTTATTATTTTATTATTTTATATGTTAACATGTATTGGCCCTCAATCTCCACTACTGTTGTTAAGATTCTGAATCAAGCTATATGTAGTGAAGCATAAAGGATATTTTTAGTTTGAAGCCCTACCTTTCTCCTTTGGAAGGCGCTCCTCGAGGTTGTGTTGCGAGGTGTATATCACAAACATTCTTGGAGAAAGCCAATTATCGCCCCCCCCCATTCCCCTCAAGCCATTGAACAAAAAATCGCATGCATATAGGTAGAAGGCTTAGGATGCTCACTATCAACTACAGAATGCTATTTGGTTGGAAGATCATACTCTCGAGATAATCAAGTATCCAACAAGGGTCCTTTTAAGTGAACCAAGTGAATAATAGTGCCTCGATGGTGCCCAGTTTTTTCACATAAGGATTTCTCTTGACTACGTATGTGGTACCACAATGAAGGCATGGTAGACTTCCCATGATCTGTATGGACTATTTTATGTCCACTTCAGTATTATCACATATTCCACTTTTACTTCAAGAAGCCAATTCTACAATGAGATCTAAAGAAGCAAAAAATGTTTGATTGTTGGGATGGAGAAATTGCCCAAGGATCACAAATGTGTGTGTTATGCTAGATGGTAGTACTGATCGAGTACTCTTTCATTAACTACTTAATCAACCACAATATGGACGCATTGGACTCAACACATCCGTGGCATCTATCCAACAATCCGCCATAGTAGAATTTGGTCTCCTTTTCACAAGAATAACTTAAGAAGCGTGGAAATCGCTTAAAATAGCTTAGAAACCCAAACTGAAACCTTGAATGCCTTTTCTCGCTTGAGCATTGGTGCCAAAGGCAGTTGGTCCTCTTGGAATTATTGTGCGAGGCTGGGTTATGGTGGCCAAGCTTTTTCAATAATTGTATCCAAGGTAATTTGAAATCGGTAATTTGAAATCATCCTCGCTTGTCATCATACCCTCTTTTGCACTAAATTCCCTATGAGAGGAGTCAGTAGTACTTAATTTACCACAGAGAGAGGTTCACCGAGATCATATATAGGCTATGTCTGAGAACATGAGCGTTTTGTCAAACTCAACTTCTTGGCATTGGAGAGCATTAGTGCTTTCTAACGAATCGGTCAACGTGTGATCTTGTCCAACATCGTACGGATGTTCAGATGGAAAATCAGGGCATTGAAATGGGGATGTCAAAAAAATTCAAATAAATATTTATGGCATACTTGGGTATTAATAAGTGGCGAATAACTACTAAGGAGGTAAAATTTATGAGCATATCAGGATCATAACTTAGGAACTCCTAGGATCACCCACGATCGCAAGTAGTCATGCTAGGTAGGCACTTAGAGGAAATAAGAATGAAGGTGTAGGGAACCCATTATCCTAACTGATCTTGGAGATTCCATAGTTAGTGACCATAATGATAACATATCGTATTGGAGATTGAATATTTACCAGTGGAGAAGGTGTCACTATGTAAGGACCTAGAAACCCATGCCGAAAGTATAGACCATTCCCATTACTCAACCATGCAAGTTTTAGTTTAGAGTTCAAATCTAGCCCATGCAGTTCTTTTAAACACATCTGGATATCACTATAGACTAGCAAGACATATCACCACCCCTTCTCTTACCAGGCTCACATCTCTACTCGCACATTCTCCATATGTAAAAGGTGTCTCCCTGTGTAAGATAGCAAACAACTTAATTATGTCGCCATACTACCCATGATAAAGCCAATAACAAAGTAAACTACAATGGAACATTTATGGATTGTATGAGGGGCACATTTGGGTAAGAGGGCACTTGGCGTTGAATATTAGCCGATCAATTCTCTATCCTCACTGACTTGACAATGATATCAGTGTTTATTGGAATACACATGCATCTGCTTAGATGAGTAGCCACTAATTGACATCAGGCAGGCATAGCCTGGTGGTGGAAAGGAGTTGATGCCTTCCCACCCACCCAGTTTCATGGCATGGTACTTGCAATTTGGGTTTGTTGCACCAATTATACTATAGGGGTCTCCCTTACAATCTTTCTATCAAAAATACTAATTGACATCAAGGAGACTAGGTTGTATAATCTTCAAGAGAGTCCATGAGATGTTGACTATAAAATCAAACATTTCTTTAGGATGATAATATGCAACTAGGAATAAGTCAACTATAATTTCGTTCCAAATGCACAAGGCACCCACTTAAGTCTAGATACATAACAACATATGTAAATATAGTGCTAGGGATACATGCAACTAATTACATGGCCAAATCTTAGTTTCATGTCCCAAATGGAATACAATAATTCAAATATACATAAAAATAGAAAAAAAATCAAAAAAATTAGGCGTGTTCATGAATTTCTATAAGGCATATTATCATTGCATGCACATGAAAACTGCCCAAATGTTGGTGAAACATAATATTGTTTCATCAGACCTAGATACCTTTGTTCGAACTGGCAGAGTGCCACTGACAAATGCGAGGGCATCTCCTTTAAGACCTCTTTGGTATTTGCTTGAGTATCTCCTTCATAGTCCAACAACCTCTACAAATATAATGAACATGGTCAAATAAAACTGGAACCATATGAAAAGGTATAAGTCAGATATTATTGTGTTACTTAAGATCATTGTCTCATTCTTCTTGGTAGGATTTTGAAAAGATTTCTCAGAGGATTGTAGATTTCAATTATTTGTCCTATATAATTGAGATAAAGGAAATTTTCTCCATTTACTTTAACTTTGTCCCTTTAAACCAAAAGGATGGATAATGCCACAAAAAGGAACTTTATATTCTTCTATTGTGAGGGAATATATTTACTACTTATATGATTTCCTTTCCAAAATTATTATCTAGTCATTTGGTATGCCTGATGTACAGAGAGATTTCACATCAGAAAGAACCATGTAGGCATTTGTTTTGCATATTTAACATGGTACATGTGATTTTTAAAACTAAAAATAATAATTTATTTATTTACAAAAATGGAAATATATTATATGGAAACTAATTTTGTGGCAAAAACATACTCCCTCCGTTCCTAAATATTTGTCTTTTTAGAGATTTCACTATAAACTACATACGGATGTATATACACATAATTTAGAGTGTAGATTCATTCATTTTGCTTTGTATCTAGTCCATAGTTAAATCTCGATAAAGACAAATATTTAGGAACGGAGGGAGTACTTTCCAGTATAACTTTTTTGCAGCATATTTGCATGCGAGTAACAAATCAGGTCACATTTTATTAATAAATTAAATAGAGAGCTAATTTATATGACATTAAAAAGTGGCCAACAAAATTAGATGAACTACTACATATATCCAAAAAAATAAGCTAAATCATTTAGGTGCCAACGAATAAGTAGTCCTGAAATTTCCTAGAAAGAGGATGTTTAATTTCAACATTATTTGTTGTGAAAAATAGTTTGATAATCCCGGCCTCGAGCCTTTCTAAGTTAATGGTTACGATATACCCAAGATTCATCAAAACAATCTCAAGTACACAATAAATAAAACCAATGCTTGATCTTGTATACCATGTCACACTGAGTTGAAATCGTCTTTTACAATATAGTATCTGGCCCTTCACTACATAGATAACCATAGTTAACTAGATTATTTACAACATGGACATTAAATAAAAAAATATTATGCCTTCACAAAATTTTCAATGTTTATTATGAATAGTGTGATTAGGCCAACAATGCACTTACTTAAGAGTTTGATTTCAGAAATTCCAAATATCAAAAGGGGGAAATGGTCCATGCTTATACTTTTGGAAAGATTTAGTACACACCTATTTTGCTGACAATTATTTTTCCTCAAGTCCAGTCGGTCACACAAAGTGAACTTATTGCTTAACACAAGCCCGACACCAATCATGAACATATATGTGCATACAAATAATTTGCATAGAGTTAAAGGTCTTTCAATACCAAGTCAAGCTAATGTTCGCTCGATATTTTCTCTAAAAAAATATTTATGAAAAATAGATGGATATAATTGTGGGATACTTTATATTTCTAAAGCATTGTATGCCTGCATGCTTGATCACGTGGGACAACAACACTAAAGTCACACATTAGTTAGGATTTGCTCAACATTTTCCAGATGTGTGTACACTACTAAATTGCCATATATCAGACAAAATACCCTCTAAATATACATATGGTTTCAGATAATTTCTTAGATGAATAGTGTATCTAAGGGGTCGTTCTATCTTGGCAGCACTCTTGATCTTCTTCACCAGGATTGAGATCCCTTCTCTCATCATGGATTTTCCACACAGCTAATGATTAGGTGGACAAACACATCTTAGTAACATACTCAACAAAACATATGGTTGAATATATCATTATCCCATTACTATAGTTAGACATGAACTCACCATATTAATTATTCAGAAATGTCACCATTTGCATTCACGAACCACTTTCGAACAGAAAACATCAGTACATTGTTAGAGAAAGCCATGGAAAGATTAATCATAGATGTTTGCTTCCTTTAATGCCTAATTTTGTAGTGAGATTCTATGAGACTACAATGTGTTAATATACTTGCGAGGAAATACAAATGACCCTCTAAAGTTTCTTTGTGCATAGTGATGATACCAAAAGGAAAATAGTTACTAGATGAACAATATATTGGATAGATAACATAACACCAATAGTACACAAAATTCGATAATTTTATTTGTATGAGCCACAACGAAACACTTCCTAGAAATAAACAAATAACTTGGTCTAATAGTACAGTTTGAAAAGGTTAAATCACATTATATTCATTTAAAGACCACCACTACAACGTATACAGTTTGTTTGCCACATTAAGAAGCCATAATCTAAAATAATACATGTCAAAAACAATCAGATGACTTGTCACAAAGTTGTCATATCAATATATATCAAAAACTATATACAAATAATATACATATAAACAATATTTCCTTACTGCTTCCTCAAGTTGAAGAGAAAAATCAATATCGTCCACAATGTTCTTTCGTAAATTATGATGGACAATTGAAGCATTATTCCACTGTGTATAAGAAATATAAACAAGTGTGATGAACATGTAAAGACATCATGAACAATAAATGGGGATTGTTAAGAAAATGAACAAATGCCTAAAATTATATTTGTCCCATTTCTTAATGGCTATCTATTTCCCTAATTAAGAAGGTTCTCATTCTTATATACAAAATCAACATGAACTAAAAAGGGTGATAACCACATTGTAAAAGGAAATAGCTTGTTCGTGCAACTGCGATAGAAATGCTCCCAGTTGTATCACTGACAATGAAGCGTGTAACATTAGAGGGGGAGAGAGAGACTGAGAGGGAGAGAGAGGGAGAGAGAGTGAGTGAGAGTGTGAAATGAATCCAAAGCTCGGCTGAAAAACATAGCACAAATAATAACTATAAGATGAAAACGCTAAAAAGCATTAAAAATTAGCCAATGATTAAGACAAAAGTAACTAATGAAATTTCTAAAGCGACTATGATTCTTCATTTATGTAGTTTGCATGAATGTAAGATTCTCTAAAGATAGCTATAAAATGACACACATCGAGCTCTTGTCTCAAACTGAAAAACTGAAACCCGCAAGTAAAATCGGAGGACTTTAATTAAGCTTCTCAAAATCCTTGAGACAAAACCTAGTGTGGATAGAAAATCCTGGTATGCGTGTACACATGATTAACTTTCTAATTAATTATAATCCTGGATTCTTGGTACTTATCCAGTAGTAATAAACACAAACAGGACACAATGTCTACTAGAAATTGATGTAAACAAAGCACATCTACAATGGCAGCAATTTTAGTGTGCATGCTAGAGAAGCAACATAGTAGTGGACACATACATATAAAACCCGAACTTGTGGCACACTTCCATGCACTTCTTGACTTCAAGATGCATCGTTGCACTTGCATCATATCTTCCCTTCCAACCTACACATGTATTGCAGGCACCAGATAGATCTGCATTCCAGGACCATCATGAAACAATAAAAATTATTGATATGTTTGAGATGTATCACTGATGCACATGTGACGACATATGATGGTTCTAGAATGAGGATATATGTGGTGCCCGCAATACCCGTGTAGGTGGGAAGGGAAGATATGGTGCAAGTGCAACAATGCATCTTGAAGTCAAGCAGTACGCGTGAGTGTGCCACAAGTTCGGGTTTTATATGCATGTGTCCACTACTATGATGCTTCTCTAGCATGTAAACAAAAATTAATGCCATTGCGGATGTGCTTTGTATACTTTTTATGCCAATTTATATTTATTTTGGACTAACCTATTAATTCAGTCACCGAAACTTAATGGGATTTTTATTCCAGTCCCCTCGGTTGCTTAGTTGTGCTCAGTTTTTTCTAAGGCATCTAACTTTCCTCACTTATCCCCTCCACCACTCGCCCTATTCTCACAAAAGCCAAAACGGAGCCTTGCCATTATGTCAAAGCAGTTGACCGTTACTTGCTCAGTTACTGGCGCATGGGGTCGGAGATCTTTGGACATGTGGGCCGCATATGACAGGTGGGTTTTGGCCGTGACCGTCTGTGACGAGTGGGACCTGGGTTGGGTGAACTATCACTTTCTTTTTCCTAAATTAGCCCGACCCAAGCGACCCGCCACAATCCCCCCCACACAGACCCACGCAGCCGCAACCGTCATCATGCCCCTAGGAGCCCCACCACCCCATTGCCCCTAGCAGCCCCACTACCCACTCCCACCGTCCGCCTAAGCTCAGATGGCGAAGCGACCTAGTGCTACATCGCAGCCAAGGTTCAAAATATCGGATATCGGGTTCATATTGGTTTAGCTTCGACATATCGAATGTTGGATATAGGGTGATATATCGGATGATATGATATAGCGAAGGAAACATATCTGGATTTTTTTCATTATTCTTACTCAAAACATGTGTTTTTAGTTAAACATAAAGTATCTTGTCAATGCTTTAGCATAACAATTTTAGATTAGTAGTTTGTTAACTTGTTAATAAAGATACTATGAAGAAAGATTCACAAAATCAGTACTATAAAATTAAAAACAATATGTTCTATATGCATATGTATAAAACATCATGCGTGAGTTTGATAATATGATGAAGTTATAAATGCATAGTCTTATTTTCACGGCTTTCTTATAGAGAATTTTGATCATCTATGTATCGGTCTATATCAATGGATATATCACGTCAGATATCGACCATATCGGTCGATATTTCGGCCCATATCAGATGATATCTGTCAAAATGATATTTACAAATTTATATGATATGTTTATATTGGTAGAGCTCCAAAAATGATATGTCATCCTAGATTTAAAATCTTGGTCGCAGCCCTTCATCAATCTGCAGGAACCATGTATGATAGTTGGGCGACCGGTACATTTGTAATCGAAGCCCTAGCAATTAGACTTCTATTATAAGTCGATTCAATTGGAAATTGAGTGATTGAATTGTTGTTCATTGAGTTGATCCAGCTTGCAATCAGTATCGATGTTTATTTAGGATTGTATTTGTGCCAGTGGAACTCGTGTCAGCTAGTTTGGAAATAGAAAACCCTAGAAATATAGAAAACCCTAGAAATTAGGATTCGATCCTAGGAGCCCATTCTAGATTGTGTGGTAATTTTTATCCGAATAATGTAGTTCATTTTTAATTATTTGATTTGCAAATTTCATCTTCGATTAATGGCTACCAGGTCCTGGATGGAAGAGCTCTGCAACGGAGACGAGCAACTAATGGCCAAGTGCAAGGAAATATGCTCCTTGTTTCCGAGCATCAACGCTCTCGTGATGCACTCATTGGGCCTGATCTTGGAAGTGATGAGGAGTGAGCTGAAGCAGATGGTTCCTGGAGACAAGGGGGCAATCTCAATTGAGATTCTACTCTGGTAAATGGCAGAGGTGATGGAGTCACGGATCCTCGACAACGAGCTCGTTGGTGCGACTACCGCTCCCGCCTCTTGTTGCCGAATCAAGAGGCGGGAGGGCCAGTGAATTTGCATATTATTGAATTCATTGAGGACAAAACAGAAGGGGAGAATGTAGACGATGAGGAGGAGGAAGAGCATGCTAACGAGCAGGAGGAGGAAGGGGATGTTGACGAGGAGGAGGATGCAGACGATAACGAGGAGGAGGAGGACGATACTTGTAAGTTGTGTTGGGATTTTCCCCGAAGAGGAGGGGATGATGCAGCAAAGCAAAGGTAAGTATTTCCCTCAGTGAGAACCAAGGTTACCAAACCAATAGGAGAACCACGCAAATTCCCGTCTTCAGCGCCTACGCACAAAAGAGCAAACACTTGCACCCAACGCGGGCAAGAGAGTTGTCAATCCCCTTGAACTCGTTACTTGCAAGTGATAAGTAGTGATAGATAGATAATTTGAAAAATATAAATTGAAAATAAAAAGAAAGTAAATAATGGCAGCAAGGTATTTAGAGTTTTTGTGATTCTATTTGTGAGGAGACCCAGGGGCCATAGTGTTCGCTAGAGGCTTCTCTTTCGAAGAAGGCATACGGTGGGTAAACAAATTACTATTGGGAAATTAATAGAAAAGCGCATAGTTATGCCATATTTATTCACGGCAATGATCATGTATATAGGCATCACGTCAATAAACAAGTAGACCGACTCCTGCCTGCATCTACTACTATTACTCCACCCATCGACCGTTATCCAGCATGCATCTAGAGTATTAAGTAAAAACGGAGTAATGCTTGGAGGATGATGACATGATGTAGACAAAGTAAATCCAATCAATATGAATAAAACCCATTGTTTTACCCTTAGTGGCAACAATACAATACGTGTCATGTCCCTTTCTGTCACTGGGATTGAGCATCGCAAGATTGAACCAACTACAACGCACCACTCCCACTTGAAGATAAATCAATCTAGTTGGCCAAACCAAACCGATAGATCGGAGAGCATTACGAAGCTATAATAATCATGCAAATAAAGTACCAGCAGGTATTCAATATCTTTTCATGAATAATCTAAATATAAACCCACAATTCATCGGATCCCAACAAACACACCGCAAAGATTGATTACATAAGATAGATCACCGTGGGAATCGCGGTGATCTTGGCATTGAAGAACATAGAGAGAGAGAGAGAGATAGTCATCTAGGTACTAACTACGGACCCGTAGGTCTGTGGTGAACTACTCACACATCACCATGGGAGCAGCAAGGTTGATGTAGAGGTCCTCCGTGATCGACCCCCCCTCCGATAGGGCACCGGAATAGGGGTCCAGATGGGCACACGGCGGAACACAGACTTGCGGCGGCGGAAAAAGTGTTTCGGGAGGATCTCTAGGGTTTTTGGAATATATGTGAATTTATAGGCCAGAGAACGAGAGCTGGAGAGCGGGGAGGTGGCCCCAAGCTATCAGGGCACGACCACCCCTCTGGGCGCGCCCTGATGGCTTGGGGGCACCTCATGTGCCCTCTGGTCTTCCTCCTAAGCTTCCATGTCTTACTTTGGTCCAGTATTCCTTAAAATCATCAAAAACAACAAAAAGTTTTGTGGTATTTGGACTTCGTTTGGTACAGTATTCCTAAAAAGACAAAAAAACACGCACAAAACAGCAACTGGCACTTGGCACTGGGTTAATAGGTTAGTGCTTAAAAATAATATAGAACAACAAGTAAATGCCTAAAAAGTATCCTACAATGATAATATAATAGCATGGAACAAGCAAAAATTATAGATACATTGGAGACGTATCAACATCCCCAAGCTTAATTCCTACTCATCCTCGAGTAGGTAAATGATAAAAACAGAATTTTTGATGAGACATGCTACCCAACATGTAATCTTTTTAGTTATGATCATTGAGAAACGATGAATAAATAAACATTAACATATAGTAATATCCATAAACATAAGTAACATTATCATCAACTTTCAAAATATACGATCCTTAAAGAATGTTTACCCCCCATTCATTTTATCATATTAGCATGGCATGGCTTCATCTTCACCACATAAATACAAATGTCAAGCACCACGGTGTTAAGACAAGCAATTGAATCGTACTTTTTCACGCGCTTCAGCATTTTATACCTCACTCGATACTTGAGTATGAACCATGGACATAGCATTTAGGTGGAATAGAATATAGAAGTAGGTTTCAAAGGGGTTAAAGTGGAGAAGAAAGACTCGCATCAACTAGGCGGATCAACGGGCTATGGAGATGCCCATCTCTATCGATATCAATGCGAGGAGTAGGGATTTCCATGCAATGGATGCACTAGAGCTATAAGTGTATGAAATCTCAAATGAAGCTAAGTGGGTGTGCATCCAACTTGCTTGCTCATGAAGACGTCGGGCATTTGATCCTGTCATCGGAATATACAAGCCAAGTTCTATAATGAAAAATTCCTACTAGTATATGAAAATGACAAAACATGAGACTCTCTATATGAAAAACATGGTGCTTTCTCTAAGCACAAGTGTGGAAAAAGAGGTAGTAGCATTGTCCCTTCTCCCTTTATCTCTCATTTATTACTTTTTTATTTTTCTTTTTTTCTTTTTTTCTTTTTTCTCATTTTTTTCTTTTTCTCTTTTTCTCCTTTTCTCCTTTTCTTTTTTTTCCTTAGTGGACTCATTTGACCTCCCCCCATTTTTCGTCCGAAGCTCATCCCGACTTGTGGGGGAATCATTATTTCCATCATCCTTTCCTCACTGAGACAGTGCTCTAATAATGATAATCATCACACTTTTATTTACTTACAACTCGATATGAAAAACTACTAAACAATATGACCCTATATGAATACCTTTAGCAGTGTACCAGGATGTGCAATGATCTAGCATAACATGTAAACAATGATGAACGGGGGCTTTGCCACAAATACTATGTTAGCTACATGATCATGCAAAGCAATATGACAACGAGTGCACAAGTCATATGATGTAACGATGGAAGTTGCATGGCAATATATCTCAGAATGGCTATGGAAATGCCATGATAGGTAGGTATGGTGGCAGTTTTGAGGAAGATATAAGGAGGCTTATGTGCAACAGAGCGTATCATGTCACGGGGTTTGGATGCATAGGCGAAAGCTACACCGATCCTCGAGGTGAGAATGGGCAATGCACGGTACCAAAGAGGCTAGCATGTATGAAAAGGTGAGTGTACGTACATCCATGGATTCACATTAGTCATAAAGAACTCACATACTTATTGCAAAGCTTTATTAGCTCTCTCAAAGCAAAGTACTACTCGCATGCCCCTAGGGAGGAGGTTGGTAGGAGTTAGCCATCGCGTGCCCCCAACCTAAACAACACTAGGATTTCAACAAGAAATAAGAATGCTCATCATCACCATGCTATAACCAATATTTAGATGAACATAAAATTAACACCCTTTAACTATCGATATTTCTACTAACCAACAACCATGCACTCACGCCCTTTCATATTACCACATCAATATCATTTACCCACAATTTCTCTTTTATGTCTACATGAAGGTTTTGATTATGCACTCCTTGAATATCTATTATTTTTGGAATAGTCTTATAACCGATGTAAATTACCGTCAATATATATTAGACTCTCAAATAAATTTAAGTTAAGAACAAGAGTGCAATTATTTCTATAAAATCTATACGCCACCATGCTCTAAAAGATATAAGTGAAGCACTAGAGCAACTGCTTAGCTGAAAAGATATATGTGAAGAACTTGGAGTATTCTAACAAATCATGATGAACATGTGTCTCTCTCAAATAGGTGTGTCCAGCAAACAATGATTGTGACAAACGAAAAATAAAGCAAACTATAATACACGATGCTCCAAGCAAAACACATATCATGTGATGAATAAAAATATAGTTCCAAGTGACATACCAATGTAATGGAGACGAAAGATGGGATGCCTTCTGGGGCATCCCCAAGCTTAGACCCTTGAGTCTTCCTAGAATGTACCTTTTGGTGCCTTGGGAATCCCCAAGCTTAGGCTCTTTGCTGCTCCTTATTCCTTCATGCATCGTGATAGCACCCAAAACTTGAAAACTTCAACACACAAAACGCAACCGAAAAGTCGTGAGCTCCGTTAGTATGATAGGTAAATAAAAAACTTTAGGTACTGTTATAAATTTATTCATATTTTATTATTTCATAAGGTACTGTATTCTAACTTCTCCATGGTTTATACCCCCCGATACAACCCATAGCATCATCAAAACTAGCAAACTATGCAAGCAAAAACAGAATTTGTCTAAAATATAGTAGTCTGTAATAATCTGCGCAATCACCATACATCTGTAACTCCTACAATTCTGAAAAATTAGGACAACCTGGGGAATTTGTATACCAATCCTGTTTAAAAAATTCTGCTCAAAATACGTTCCAGTAAAATCAGAGAAATTATGCGCTGGACGCAAAAGTTTCTGTTTTTGCACCGTATCAATTCTACTTATCGTTCAAGTCATCCCAAAGGCTTTACTTGGAACAAACACTAATTTAAACATAAAAACACAATCATTACAGTAGCAATAATCATGTTATCACATCATGACAGAAAGTAAAAATAAAAGTTTATAGATAACTATTGGGTTGCCTCCCAACAAGCGCTATCGTTTTATGCCCGTAGCTAGTCATAATGCATAGTTTCAAGTGTTTTCATCCTTGGTGTCAAGCTCCTCAATTACACAACCATGTTTCTAGGGAAAGGAGGAGTCTTAGTGATAGGATCTCTTATCATGTTATAAGATTGGGATGCACACTAATCCTTTTAAGATCATTATTTCTTTTGATAGGAGTGATACTAGTAATCTTAAGGACATACATAACCTTAGAATTTTTTCCTTGAGAGGTACTAGCATTAGTTTTATAGGGAGTGAATACGGAGCCCATTTTTTCAATTACTTCCTCCATTTTATCTATTCTTTTAAGGCTTCGCTCCACTTGCGCATTAATAATGGTATCCTTCTCCTTTGATGCTTTCAATGTAATCCCTACCTTTGATCCAAATTGAGTAATATGATTATGAATCTTTTTATCCAACTCATCAATTTGTTCTTCAGTGGCCATTTTATTTTCAATAATCTCTAGACTTTGCATAACATGCTCCAAAGTTAAGATAGTTTCATTGATAATGAGGGGTGGTAACCCTACTAAATTTTCCATGGCTTTGAAAGGATCCGAAGTATGACTCATTAAGACATTACCACCGGTAATAGTATCAAGTACAAATCTATACCAAGTAGTAATACCCGCAAAAAAATTATGAAGTAAGATATTAGGGGATTGCTTATGAGTTGATTTATTTTGAGGATTGCAAATACTATCCCAGGCATCTTTTAGACTTTCTCCTCCCCTTTGTTTAAAGTTAAGCACCTCATTCTCGGGGGTACATGAAACTAATGAAGAACCAGCCATGATAACAAGCAAACAAGTAAACTTGCAATGATAAATATTTTGTATTTTTGATTTTTATAGCAAGCAAAATATAACGGCAAATAAAAAGTAGAACAAGTGAATGATAATTTGTGAGTAGGTACTTGATAGGATTTTCCCCGAAGAGGAGGGGATGATGCAGCAAAGGAAAGGTAAGTATTTCCCTCAGTGGGAACCAAGGTTATCGAACCAATAGGAGAACCACGCAAATTCCCGTCTTCAGCGCCTACGCAGAAAAGAGCAAACACTTGCACCCAACGCGGGCAAGAGGATTTTCAATCCCCTTGAACTCGTTACTTGCAAGCGATAAGCAGTGATATATTGATAATTTGATAAATATAAATTGAAAATAAAAAGAAAGTAAATAATGGCAGCAAGGTATTTAGAGTTTTTGTAATTATATTTGTGAGGAGACCCGGGGGCCATAGTGTTCGTTATAGGCTTCTCTCTCGAAGAAGGCATACTGTGGAAAAACACATTATTGTTGGGTAATTGATAGAAAAGCACATAGTTATGAAATAATTATTCACGACAATGATCATGTATATAGGCATCACGTCCATAAACAAGTAGACCGACTCGTGCCTGCATCTACTACTATTACTCCACCCATCGACCGCTATCCAGAATGCATCTAGAGTTTTAAGTAAAAATAGAGCAATGCTTGGAGGATGATGACATGGTGTCATGTCCCTTAGTGGCAGCAATACAATATGTGTCATGTCCCTTTCTGTCGGGGATATAACCCTGCGGTATAACCCGTCCTATTGGGCCGGGTCAATGTAATGGTGGCTCTGGAATTATATTCAAGATGGGCCGCGTCGTGAAGATGAGGCGAGCAAGGCGGTTACTAAGTAAGCCATCGGGCGGCTCAAGCGCGTGGAGACGGCGACTCAAGGCCCACAGGGCAGAAGACGCTGGAAGATTCCTTGCTTAAGAGGCAAGGCGTGTTAGAGACATGATAGGTTACGAGTTGTAATATGACTCAGACTCTATTGTAAAACCTAGGGTCTTGACCTGTATATAAAGGTGAACCCCTAGGGCCGAAAGACTTAAGTTAGACACCCTCGAAAGCTAGGTAAGCGATCCCGCACCCTTGTAATCGAGATCATCATCAATATAGACACAAAGCAGGATGTAGGCTATTACCTCCATCGCAGGGGCCGAACCTGGGTAAACTTGCCTCCCGTTCCCGTTTAACCCCTTTGAGTCACCACCTAGCGGCGATGGCCACACACCTAAGTCCTCGCACGAGGACATATGCCATGACAAAACCATGACAGTTGGCGCCCACCGTGGGGCTCTCGCCCGGTGGAGTTGAGTTCTCGAAGGGAGCCCTTCCAGGGTTCGGGAGCTATGTGGCGGCTCGCATGACCAAGAGCCGCCGCGAAAGGATCTACATCGACGATTCAGGCTGGGGCCCCGAAGCCGACTCAATCGAGTACGGCTATCGGGTCCCCTTCGGCAAGATCCACGTCTTCATCGGCCAGATCGGCGCGTCGGTGCCCGAGTTGTACATTTGCACCAACATCGTCGAGCCGGCTCGGCGCACCCAACCCGGTCGGCGTCACGAGATCAAGATCCTTGAGGAGGTTCATGAGTCGCCTCATTAAGTCGCTGTCCACACGACAGGAACCGCGGTGGCCCAAGCTCCACTCACGCCTGGAGCATCGGGCGGTTCTGGCTTGCCATTGGGCGGCTTGGGAGGTGAATTTCATCAGCAGGGAAGCAACGGTGGTGGACAGCTTTTTGGCCAAGACGATTAGTAGCATAGTAGCCAAGGTGTCTTCCAAAGTAATCCCCAGCGGCTGAATAGCGGCCAGTACCATGTTTTCACCACTAGTACTTGCAAGCGAGACAGTAAGGTCAAAAGCAAAGCCGTCAACATGGCTGAGCCGGCAGTGCCCAGGTATCTCAACTGGTCTGAACATTCAATTACCTAGAGCAGGGAGGACCATCCCTCCCGGGTTGACAACCCTAGCTGTTTGGCTTTGGTGGTGGCACCTCAAGTTGGCGGCTACACTTTGTCCAAGGTCCTTATGGATGGAGGCAGTAGCATAAACATCTTGTATTATGAAACTTTTCGCCAGATGAACTTACCTGAGAGCAAGTTGCTCCCCTCAATGACGGTGTTACACGGGATTGTTCCTGGAAAGTCGGCTTATCCGATCGAGCGGATCAAGCTTGACGTTGCTTTCGGCAATGAGTTCAATTTTAGATGCGAGCCTCTGATGTTTGAGGTAGTCAAGATAAAGATCCCTTATCACGCCCTCTTTTGGAGGCCGGCTTATGCTCATTTCATGGCCCTGCCTTGTTATGTCTATCTCAAGCTCAAGATGCCGGGACCGAAAGGCATGATTACTGTGGACGGAAGCCGGAAGATAGCTCAGGAGTGCGAGGAAGGGGATGCGGCCTACGCCGCGTCGGCTTGCGCGGCTGAAGAATTAAAGTTTTATACAGCCAATGTTGACCCGGCTGATATGAGCCCCCTCAAGAAGCCCAATACTGAGTCAGAGCCTTCGCTCAAGTTTAAGTCGGCTGAAGATAGAAAGCAGATCGATTTCACGCCAGGCGATTCATCCAAGCAATTCACTATTGGGACTGGCTTGGATCCCAAATAGGAAAGCGCGTTCATCGAGTTTATCCGTGAGAATCGGGACATATTTGCATGGAAACCTTCTGACATGCCTGGAGTCCCGAGGAAACTCGCTGAGCACCATCTTAACGTGGATCCGAACATGAAACCAATACGCCAATATCTTCGTCACTTTAATGAGGAGAGACGTAAAGCTATTGGAGAAGAGGTGGCCTGGCTCCTAGCTGCCAGATTTATCGTTGAAGTTTTTCACCCTGAATGGTTGGCTAACCCGGTGCTTGTTCTGAAAAAGAATGGCACTTGGCGCATGTGTGTTGACTACACAGATCTCAACAAAGCTTGTCCGAAGGATCCTTTTGCTCTCCCACATATCGATCAGATCATTGACTCTACGGCGGGTTGTGAGCGTCTGTGTTTCCTAGATGCATACTCCGGCTATCACCAGATCAAGATGGTTGTTGAGGATCAAGAGAAGACGGCTTTCATCACTCCTTTTGGTGCTTTCTGTTATGTCTCTATGACTTTTGGGCTTAAGGGCGCGGGGGCGACTTATTAGTGCTGTGTCCAGAATTGCCTTCAGCCGCAGATTGAACGCAATGTTCACGCCTATGTTGACGACATTGTGGTGAAATCTCAGAAGAAAGAGACGCTCTTGGAAGACATCAAGGAGACGTTTGATAATCTTCGAGTGTACCAGATGAAATTTAACCCGGCAAAGTGTGTTTTTGGTGTTCTTGCAGGCAAGCTCTCGGGATTCCTAGTTTCTGAGCGAGGCATCGAAGCTAACCCGGACAAGATCAAGGCAGTGACTTCGCTGGCTGAGCCGGCCAATGTAAATCAGGTTTAGCACCTGGCGGGTCACATCGCGGCCTTAAGCCAGTTCATAAGCCGCCAGGGAGAAAACGCTATTCCTTTTTATCAGTTGTTAAAAAAGACAAGCGATTTTAAGTGGACTGACGCTGCTAATCAAGCCTTTGAAGCATTGAAACAACAGCTTGTTAACCCGCCCATCCTAGTTGCGCCTGCTGACAAAGAGCCAATGCTCCTGTACATTGGTGCCGATTCCAAAGTGGTGAGCGTGGCAGTTGTCGTTGAGCGGAAAGAGGAGGGGAAGGAATATCTGGTGCAACGCCCAGTTTACTTTATCAATGAAGTCTTAACCTTGTCCAAGCAGTAGTACCCGCATTGGCAAAAGTTGGTCTTCGGGGTTTTTATGGCAAGCCGGAAGTTGAAGCACTATTTCTAGGAGCACCCAATCACTGTGGTCAGTTTGGCACCCCTTGGCGACATCATACAAAACCAAGAGGCCACTGGCCAGATTGCTAAGTGGGCAACTGAGCTTGGTGATCACCATCTGAAGTACGTGCCCCGAACCGCCATCAAGTCCCAAGCGCTGGTAGATTTCATCAATGACTGGACAGAGATGCAGATTCCGGAAGATAGGCCAGATAACATGTACTGGACTATACACTTTGATGGATCCAGACAGTTGGAGGGCTCGGGAGCTAGAGTTATACTGTCTTCTCCACGAGGTGATAAATTTTGTTATGTTCTACGGCTCATGTTCCCTTGTACTAAAAATGCAGCTGAGTACGAGGCCCTCCTACATAGACTCAGAATAGCTAAGGAGATGAATCTGAGCCGGTCAGGTGTTTGGGCGACTCAGATTTGGTGGCTCAGCAAGTTTCAGGGACTTAGGATTCTAAGGACCCTTTGGTGGCGGCTTACCAACGGGCGGTCTCCGATGTGGCGGGTCATTTTCAAGGCTATCAAGTCGATCATATAGACCGCCGGCATAATGAGGCGGCTAACGTCTTTTTGGATGTCCTTCATAATCCTTCGGTCAAGTTGTCGTCTAAGGAGGACATAGCTATTCCTGACCCGGAGGCACATTTGGTGGCGGCTCTCCATGCTACCCCTGACTGGACTGTGCCATATCTGGCTTATCTAACTCAAGGCGAGCTACCATCTGAGGAAATCAACGCACGATAGATAATTCGGCGGTCCAAATCGATGACTATCGTCAATGGCGAGTTACATCGGCGAAGCAGCACTAGCGTGTTCCAACGCTGTGTTTCCCCCGAGGAAGGCCAGGAGATTCTTAATGAAATCCATGCTGGCGATTGTGCACACCATGCCGGCTCACAATCTTTGGTGGCAAATCCTTTTCGACACGGGTTCTATTGGTTTATGGCTCACGCGGACGCAGAAGAAATTGTGCGCCAGTGCGATGGGTGTCAAAAGTTCGGTCGACGGGCTCATGTACCGGCACAGGAGTTGCGTATGATCCCAATCACCTGGCCGTTTGCGGTTTGGGGGCTTGACATGGTTGGCCCATTCAAGCCGTCCTCTGATAAGAAGACCCACCTCTTGGTGGCGGTTGATAAATTCACCAAGTGGGTTGAAGCAGAGCCAGTCAGTAGTTGTGATGCAGAGACTGCGGTCAAATTCTTGAAAAAGCTGATTTTCCGTTTTGGATACCCTCATAGCATTATCACTGATAACGGTACCAATTTGTCCAAGGGAGCTATGGAACAATTTTGTCAACGGGGGCACATCCGACTTGACCTGGCACCTATTGCACATCCACAATCCAATGGACTAGTCGAACGAGCTAATCAGGAAATCCTCAGAGGGATCAAACCCCGGCTTATGGTGCCCCTTGAGCGTACTCCGGGTTGTTGGGTTGAAGAACTTCCCGCGGTACTTTGGAGTATCCATACAACTCCAAATAGATCCACTGGATACACACCTTTCTGCCTAGTTTATGGACCGAGGCGGTTCTACCAAGCGATATTCGCCATGACTCGCCTCGGGTGACTGCCTACGTGGAGGCGGACAATGAGCTAGCACGTCAAGACTCCCTGGATGCCTTGGAAGAAGAACGTGACTTAGCAACAGCCAGATCTGCTATATATCAACAAGACCTACACCACTATCTGATAACCCACAAGTGTAGGGGATCGTTTGTAGCCTTTTTCGATAAGTAAGAGTGTCGAACCCAACGAGGAGCTAAAGGTAGAACAAATATTCCCTCAAATTCTATCGACCACCGATACAACTCTACGCACGCTAATGCTTGCTTTACCTAGAACAAGTATGAAACTACTTTGCGGGAATA
Organism: Elymus sibiricus; assembly: GCA_039707655.1. NCBI lineage: Eukaryota > Viridiplantae > Streptophyta > Magnoliopsida > Poales > Poaceae > Elymus > Elymus sibiricus. The sequence goes on from CM077665.1 coordinate 503,574,429, forward strand.
AAACTAGAAGTACTTTGCAAGATAATAAAGAACGTGGAAATAAAAGTTAGGTGCTGATTTAATAAAATAACAAAAAGAGTAAATAACTTAGTAGAAAGCTTTTTGTGTAACGCAAGAGAAAGATTGTCCCTAGGCAATTGAATATAATATGATAGATACTTGTCATATGCAATGAGGGAGAGGCATACGCTAACACACTTTCCGTACTTGGATCATATGCACTTATGATTGGAACTCTAGCAAGCATCCGCAACTACCAAAGTTCATTAAGGTAAAACCCAACCATAGCATTAAGTATCAAGTCCCCTTTACTCCCATATGCAACAACCCACCTACTCGGGTTTATGTTTCTGTCACTCAAGCAACCCACCATAGGCAAATCATGAACATATTGCAACACCCTACAGCGGGGATCCCTCACGTTTGCGCGACACGAAGGGCACCATAGGATAGCACCATATCAACATACACTCACATCCATAACATCATACCACAATTAACCCATAGGACAAAAGAGATCTACTCAAACATCATAGGATAGCCAAATATCATTGGGAAATAATATATGGAGTTGAGCACCATGTTTAAGTACAGATTACAGCGGGGAAGAGAGGTGTTACACCGCTGCATAGAGGGGAGAGAGTTGGTGTTGACGGCGGCAAGATTGTTGATGTAGATCGCCGTCACGCTGCTTGCCCCGGCGGCGTTCCGGCGCCACCGGGAGAGACGGGAGAGAGCCCCCCTCCTTCTTCTTCTTCCTTGGCCTCTCCCCTATATGGGAGGAGGGTTCCCCCTCTGGTCCATGGCCTCCATGGCGGCGGAGGGGCAGGAGCCCCTCCTAGATTGGATCTCCCTCTCTGTTCCCTTCTGTTTCACGTTCCTGCTTTCTGGCCGAAAACCGTTTCTTATATTCCCAGAGATCCGTAACTCCGATCGGGCTGAAATTTTGAGGGGATTTTTATCCAAAAATTATCTTCCTAGCACCCGAAGGAGAGCTCCAACTGACGTACGAGGTGGGCACAACCCACCAGGTCGCGTTTGGCCCCCCTGGCCGCGCCCTGATGTATCGTGGGGGCTGTAGGCCTCCGTTTGCGTTGATTCCACTTCTCAAAATTCACAAATATTCCAAAAAAAATCTCCGTAAATTTTTATCGCGTTCGGACTTCGTTTTATATGGATATTCTGCGAAACAAAAAACATGCAACAGACAGGAACTGGCACTGGGCACTGGCTCAATAGGTTAGTCCAATAAATACAATAAAATGTTGCCAAAAATATGTGAAAGTTGTATAATATTGGCATGAAACAATCAAAAATTATAGATACGGCGGAGACGTATCAGCATCCCCAAGCTTAATTCCTGCTCGTCCTCGAGTAGGTAAATGATAAAAAAGATAATTTTTGATGTGGAATGCTACCTAGCATAATCTTAATCATATATCTAATCATGGCATGAATATTAAGACACAAGTGATTCAAAGCAATAGTCTAGTTTTGACATAAAGACATTAATACTCACGCATCCCAACAAACAATCATGTCTTTCAAAATATCAAGGCTAAAGAACGCTATCCCTACAAAATCATATAGCCTTGTCATGCTCTGTCTTCTTAACACAAAGTATAAATCATGTACTACCTCGGTGTCAGCCAAGCAATTGGTTCATACTTTTTAACGCGCTTCAGCATTTTCAACTCTCACGAAATACATGAGCGCAAGCCATGGATATAGCACTATGGGTGGAATAGAATATGGTGGTAGGTTTCAAAGGGGTAAAAGTAGAGAAGAAAGTCTCGCATCAACTCATCGTATCAACGGGCTATGGAGATGCCCATCAATAGATATCAATGCAAGGAGTAGGGATTGCCATGCAACGGATGCACTAAGAGTTGTAAGTGTATGAAAGCTCAATATGAAAACTAAGTGGGTATGCATCTAACTCTATAATGAAAAATTCCCACTAGTATATGAAAGTGACAACATAGGAGACTCTCTATATGAAAAACATGGTGCTACTTTGAAGCACAAGTGTGGAATTAGCATGCCCCTTTTTCTTTCTTTCTTTCTTTTTCCTTTCTTTTTTTCCTCTTTTTTTCTTTTTTTCTATATTTTTTTTCTTTTTCTTTTTTTTCTTTGTCCAGAGCCTCATCCCGACTTGTGGGGGAATCATAGTTTCCATCATCCTTTCATCACTGGGGCATGCTCTAATAATGAATAATGATGATCATCACACTTCTATTTACTTACAACTCAATACTACAACGATAGTAGAACAAAGTATGACCCTATATGAATGCAATGATCTAGCGTAGCAAAGATATCAAAAAAACGGACAAGCCATGAAAACATCATGCTAGCTATCTTACGATCATGTAATGCAATATGACAATGAATGCTCAAGTCGTCAAAACGAAGGCGGTGGAAGTTGCATGGCAATATATCTCGAAATGGCTATGGAAATCCCATAATAGGTAGGTATGGTGGTTGTTTTGAGGAAGATATAATAAGGCTTATGTGTGATAGAGCGTATCATATCACGGGGTTTGGATGCACCGACGAATTTTTCACCGACTCTCGAGGTGACAAAGGGCAATGCATGGTACCGTAGAGGCTAGCAAATTGCGGAAAGGTAAGAGTGCGTATAATCCATGGACTCACAATTGTCATAAAGAACTCACATACTTATTGCAAAAGTTTATTAGCACTCGAAGCAAAGTATTACTACGCATGCTCCTAGGGGGGAGGTTGGTAGGAGTTAACCATCGCACGCCCCCGACCTTCACACAAAGATAGACAATCAAAAAAAAATTGTGCTCCAACTTCCTAGCATAACGGGAGACTATACGTGCATGCTTCGGGAATCACAAACCTTAACACCAATATCTTACTAAACACGATCATCCACTAGTACCTCCCACATATTATCATCTCTATATTGCAAAACTATTGCAAGGAATCAAACGTATCATATTCAGCGATCCCTAAGTTTTATGTAGGATTTTATGACTAACCATGTGAATGACCAATTCCTATTAAATCTCTAAATAGATATAAGTGAAGAAAGAGAGTTTAATTCTTTCTACAAAAGGCCATGCTCTAGTAAATATAAGTGAAGCAAAAGAGCATTCTACGAATAACGGTTTTCTAAGTGAAGAGAAACAGGCAATCCAAACTTCAAATGATATAAGTGAAGCACATGAAGCATTCTATAAAGCCATACTCAAAAGATATAAGTGAAGTGCAATGAGCATTCTATAAATCAACCATGGACAATCTCATACCAGCATGGTGCATAAAAGAAAAGTGAAAACTAAACACAAAAGACGCTCCAAGATTTACACATATCACATGAACGAAACGAAAACGAAAACATACCGATACTTGTTGAAGAAAGATGGGATGCCTTCCGGGGCATCCCCAAGCTTAGACGCTTGAGTCTCCTTGTATATTTACTTGGGGTGCCTTGGGCATCCCCAAGCTTGAACTCTTTCCTCTCCTCCTTCTCCTCATATCGACACCTCCTCGATGTTCGAACACTTCATCCACACAAAACTTAACAGAAGACTGGTGAGATCCGTTAGTATAATAAAGAAAATTCCTACTTTAAATACTGTTGACAACCCATTCATATTTTATATTTGAATTATACCTGATGTATTATAACTTCTCCATGGATTATACCACCGATTAAATCGATAGTTTCATCAAAACAAGCAAAACAATGCATCAAAAACAGAATCTGTCTTAAACAGGACAGTCTGTAGTAATCTGAACTTTGACGATACTTCTGTAACTCCAAAAATTCTGAAACATTAGGAAGAAATAAAACATTTGTATACCAATGCTGTCTAAAAAATTCAGAAACTTTTGACGTTCCAGTAAAAAACTGAAAATTCACGCACTTCAACCAAAGTTTCTGTTTTCACACCGCACATACCAACAAGCAAACTAATCATCCTAAAGGCAAATCTTGGCACATTATTTTTATAATACAATGGATTTGTACAAGGGGATAATTAATTTTGTTGAAAAAATTTCCGTGATTCAAGACTCACAAAGTTTCCATTGGCATGAACAAAGTTCAAGGATATCCCCCACTTCAACGATGCTCATCATCTCTCTCACTTTCACCTTTCCTTTTGTGAAGTTTTAGGTTCCCCTCTATATTTTTTTTTGTTTTTAAACTTTATAAAAGCACACAACAGAAATAAATGACTCTCTAAAACTTCTGGGTTGCCTCCCTGGAAGCGCTTTCTTTAAAGCCATTAAGCTAGGCATAAAGTGCTCAAGTAGTGGATCCACCCGGATCCCAAGGTATATCAAAGCCCATTTTAATTAACAATGGTTTGTAATTTAGTAGTGAGCACAAAGTGATATATATCATGTGACAAAGAAGTCTAACTCTCTTCCTATGCATCGGCATGTCAAACAAGAACAATTCATGCACATTAAGTAAAGGCCAATGCATAGCATAAACAGTTTCTTGCAATTTTATCGTATTGGAAACATAGAGAGGTAAGGATTTGGTTCCTCTCTCATAATAATTGCAAGTAGGAGCAGCAAGCACATTCATATTATATTCATCAAAATCATACTGTGTAGTAGCGAAACGCAACCCATCAATGTAATCCTTAATAAGAGCAAACTTCTCCGATATAGTGTAGTTCGGAGAATTCAAAAGGATAATAGGACTATCATGTGTGGGTGCAATAGCAACAATTTCATGCTTAACATAAGGAACTATGGCAAGTTCATCTTTATAAGCATAATTCATATTGGCATCATGGCCACAAGCATAGCAAGCATCAAGTTCATCAAAAAGGGATATTTCAAATGAATCCAAGGGATCATAGCAATCATCATAGCATTCATCCTTCGGTAAGCACGAATGGTAATTAAACAATGTATGAGTTGAAGAGTTACTCTCATTAGAAGGTGGGCACGGGTGATCAATCCGCTCTTCCTGCTTTTGTTCTTTGCTCTCCTCCTCATCTTTTTCATCTAATGAGCTCACAGTTTCAGCAATTTCTTCTTCCATAGATTCCTGCAAAATATTAGTCTCTTCCAAGGCAGCGGTCATTCCTTCAATAAATTCTTTAACATAAGCATTAGAAGCATAGTTTTCATAGCAATATTTAAGTATGGCAAAATTTTCAGATTCGTAAAGAGTAGCATCATACTTTTCAATCAAAGAAGCAATTTCATATGCACCCTTAAAAGCAACAAATTCTTCAATTTGTTCAACATCAAACTAACAATAGGCTTCCTTGGCATAAGAAGATAGTATTTCATTATCATTAAACACACATTGGTAGGGAAGGTGTTTTTTAGTTTCTTCAGAACAACAAGTAAAATCATGTATTTTGCATAAATTCCAAGCATAGCAACACAAAGTATTAATTTGATGCCACAAGAGTTTCCCTTTTTGAGATATGCGGTGTCGCACATAATAAGCATGCTCATTTAATGATTTTTCCTCAACTAAGCTAGTTGGGTTTTTAGCACGAGCACAAATGGATCGAAGATGATCCAAAAAATATTCTTCGGTAGTACGGAACACTAGTGGTTCCTCAACTTTTGGAGCAGCAAGTACATCTAATTTTTTTGGTATTTTGCGCTTCCTACCCATATCTAAAGATAGAAAACAAGAGTACAAAATAAAAACTACTTGGTGATAAAGCAAACAAGCACACACGAGAATATTCACCCTACGCTATTGCTCCCCGGCAACGGCGCCAGAAAAAGGTCTTGATAACCCACAATTGTAGGGGATCGTTTGTAGCCTTTTTCAATAAGTAAGAGTGTCGAACCCAATGAGGAGCTAAAGGTAGAACAAATATTCCCTCAAGTTCTATCGACCACCAATATAACTCTACGCACGCTAATGCTTGCTTTACCTAGAACAAGTATGAAACTACTTTGTGGGAATAAAACTAGAAGTACTTTGCAAGATAATAAAGAACGTGGAAATAAAAGTTAGGTGCTGATTTAATAAAATAACAAAAAGAGTAAATAACTTAGTAGAAAGCTTTTTGTGTAACGCAAGAGAAAGATTGTCCCTAGGCAATTGAATATAATATGATAGATACTTGTCATATGCAATGAGGGAGAGGCATACGCTAACACACTTTCCGTACTTGGATCATATGCACTTATGATTGGAACTCTAGCAAGCATCCGCAACTACCAAAGTTCATTCAGTTAAAACACAACCATAGCATTTAGTATCAAGTCCCCTTTACTCCCATATGCAACAACCCACCTACTCGGGTTTATGTTTCTGTCACTCAAGCAACCCACCATAGGCAAATCATGAACATATTGCAACACCCTACAGCGGGGATCCCTCATGTTTGTGTGACACGGAGGGCACCATAGGATAGCACCATGTCAACATACACTCACATTCATAACATCATACCACAATTAACCCAGAGGACAAAAGAGATCTACTCAAACATCATAGGATAGCCAAATATCATTGGAAAATAATATATGGAGTTGAGCACCATGTTTAAGTAGATATTACAGCAGGGAAGAGAGGTGTTACACCGCTGCATAGAGGGGGGGAGAGTTGGTGTTGATGGCGGCAAGATTGTTGATGTAGATCGCCGTCACACTGCTTGCCCCGGTGGCATTCCGGCGCCACCGGGAGAGAGGGGAGAGAGCCCCCCTCCTTCTTCTTCTCCCTTGGCCTCCCCCCTATATGGGAGGAGGGTTCCCCCTCTGGTCCATGGCCTCCATGGCGGCGGAGGGGCAGGAGCCCCTCCTAGATTGGATCTCCCTCTCTGTTCTCTTCTGTTTCACGTTCCTGTTTTCTGGCCGAAAACCGTTTCTTATATTCCTAGAGATCCGTAACTCCGATCGGGCTGAAATTTTGAGGGAATTTTTATCCGAAAATTATCTTCCTTGCGCCCGAAGGAGAGCTCCAACTGACATACGAGGTGGGCACAACCCACCAGGTCGCGTTTGGCCCCCCTGGCCGCGCCCTGATGTATCGTGGGGGCTGTGGGCCTCCATTTGCGTTGATTCCACTTCTCAAAATTCTCAAATATTCCAAAACAAATCTCCGTAAATTTTTATCGCGTTTGGACTTCGTTTGATATGGATATTCTGCGAAACAAAAAACATGCAACAAACAGGAACTGGCACTGGGCACTGGATCAATAGGTTAGTCCAATAAATCATATAAAATGTTGCCAAAAATATGTGTAAGTTGTATAATATTGGCATGAAAGAATCAAAAATTATAGATACGACGGAGACGTATCACTATCACAGCCGTAGAGTCCGAAGTCGTACTTTTCAAGAAGGCGACTTAGTGCTCCGACTGATTCAAGATCAAACAGGAATGCACAAACTTTCCCCACCTTGGGATGGTCCTTTCGTCATCAGCAGAAACCTCAATAATGGTTCATATTATCTGGTGGACTTACGAGAAGGATCATACACCTCTGAGGAGGAGACAACCCGACCCTGGAACATTGCTCACCTACGGCCTTATTATACTTGAGAGCCAATGGCGCCCCTTTTTTGTAATCCCCCCCCCCTGCAAATTATGTACATATTTCTTTATGATAAAATATAATAAAGCCGGCACCCTCGAAACTCGGGGTCTCTGTCGTTTCAGCCTACACATTGAGCATGAGTCTTTATTTTTTGAAACATAGGTCACTTGGGGGCTTCCAATTCATCGAGTTTAGCTTTCTCACCCTCTTGACTTGGCAAAAACGCCACAGTATATGGTTAAACCTGCATGTATGCTTGATGCGACTCCGATAAAGTGACCCCGTGTACTCTTGACAAGTCAATCCTTTATGGACCCTGAACTTCTCAAGGTTAAAACACCGGCTTAAATCACGTGAGAGTCGGCATATAGAGAGCTAGGATAAGTCATGGGTTATCATACCCGCTTCATTGAAGCAAGACTTGAGCCTCGAACGCCAGTCTCCTTTTTGCAGAGTCTCACTGAGCCGTCTTATTAACAATACTTTATATAAGTAAATTTTTATTATCATATTATGATTTTTTTAGGAACAAATTGTCCCTATTACCGGCTCATATATGAGCGTCCGGATTAACAAATTGTGGTCCTATTATGACCGGGTTTAAATAACCTATCCTCAATATCATTGTGGAAAGATTCAACAAAGACTTGGGCCTCGAAAGTCAAGTTTTTTTTGCCAGCTTGTTTTTGACTTATCCTTTCTGTTTCAATCGAGTGACTCATTGAGCACAACAACATAGGTATTCAAGAACAAGTAAAAAAGCAGCACAATCCTATCTCAGCAAACAGCTCGAAAGATTGGAGTTTTGCACCAGCAAAGGTGCACACGTGCACGATGGCACGACACAAAATTTCAAAGAAGTTTTAAGACAACCCCTATTACAGGCCCATAAAGGAGCCATACAGTACTCAAGTTTTCCCCAAACACTCGGGGGCTAGCTCAGTAGGCGACTCACCTATCTTCGGAGATACCTTCATGCCTTCTCATCAAGCCGCCTCTGGATCTGAATCCACCGGCTCATCATCCTTGTCAACCTTCTGGCCTTTCTGTTGCCATCGAATTGAGTTCAACGATTCAAAATTGGACGTCCCCTCAACAAGAGATGATGCATCAACATCAGGAGCAAAAGGTCTCTTACGCCAGGGAGGAACCAACTCAGACGGCTCATCTTTTGGCGCAGTGATATGCTCATTATCATTGGAGTACGCAGGATGGTACTTCGTGAGGTCAATTTCTTCAGCTATAAGAGTCGCCAGTGGCCGAGTCTCTGTGACGCATTTAGCATAGTCTGAATGAGTAAACGCGGAGCCATCGAGTTTCAACTCAGGGAAACCGCCTTTTAAGAGCTTCACGTCCAGTTCAGGTAAATATGCCTTTGCTCGAGCAAGAGCCATATTTGCTCCTCCTCGAGCCGGCGCTTTCCAGGTTTCGGTGACCCATTGTGGCACGGTGGAAAGTTGCTTCAACATGTCCTTGATGTTTCTGGGCGGGTGTTTCAAATTCTTTACCGCCATAATGGAGTAAACAGATCCTATGAACAGTTGCTCCACATATGTGAAAATGGCCTTCAATTTTACAACAGGCAGCTCTACAAGATTATGGTCTTTTCATCCTGCAAATAGAGCAAAAAAGACAATGAGCCGCCGTACCATCGTAAGCCAGTAAATTTACAAAAGAGAGGCAGAATACATACCGAAGATTGCCGTCAACATCTCGTTTATCTGTTTCACAAGAGTGGCATATTTCTCTTTCAATGGACCAAGTTTCCCTTCCGCCTTTTCAGTACGCTTTAAAAGGGTGCCCTTTTCTGCCTCAAACAACTTTACAGCTTGTTCAAGGCGTTCATTAACCTGCCGTGCAGAATCCTCGAAACGAGCCGCCATGAGCTCAGCATCAGCTTACAGCTTTCTCTCTTCTTTGAGGCGTTTCTGCAGTTTCACAGCAATAGATTCAGCATCCCCTACATATTCCTGACAGACATACAGGAAGTGTTAGCAAATATTTCTACAAAACCTTCAAGTCGCCCTATGACGGACTACTTATTTATATATTATTAAAGTACCAAGCAGATTGCAAGCAATATCCTTTACACTTGGGGGCTAATGCATGCCAGTTTTTCTTAAAAATCTAAGCATGGAAAGACCCGACCCATCTCAAGAAGATGAGTCGGCCCTTGGGGGCTACAGGTCGATTTCCTATAGCTTATTAAGTAAAGACCCTACTCATTTCAAGAAGATGAGCCGGCCCTTGGGGCTACAGGTCGATTTCTTCACAATTCCAACAAAGACCCAACCCATCTCACGCAGATGAGTCAGCCCTTGGGGGCTACATGATTTCAAATTTGTTTCTTATAAAGGAAGACTCGGCCTATTCAACGAGATAAGCCGGCCCTTGGGGGCTGGATCATGTTTCTTGCCCTACTACAAAGTATCGGCTCACTATATTCACAGTGACCCGGTCCTTGGGGGCTACAGCTACAGGTCATATTTATTTTATGGAACCAGCTTATCATAATAAGCTGGTCCTTGGAGGCGAATGACAGTATAAAGATAATGGTGAAACAAGAATCTTACCTCATACTTTTCCTTCATAGCATTTATCATGCTAATTTCAATTTCCCGGCTCTCGAACAACCGGGTCAAGTATTGCTGGTGTAAATCTTCAATACCAAGTACAGACAACTCTGGAAACTCCAGTTTAGCTTTCCCTTTGTTCAAGTCCACTGGCTCATCCTTAGCCACAATTTTAGCCAAGGAAGTGGAAACAATTGGAACTTGGAAACCCTCCTTAACAATGATAACATCTGGAAGGCTTGTTTCTGTCGGTGCCATGGTATCATCCAAATGCATCGCCGGCCTGGAAGGACGAACCGGGCTTCGTAGACAAGCAGATGGGTCATCCTACGTGCCTTGAGCCTCTGGCAGTCCATAAAAACCGGCTCATCTGGCTTGGGCGTCTCAACCACGATTGCTGCCTTAGCCCTCACGTCTGGTCCCTTCTCCACAAAGAGGCCAATTTCCGTGGTCATTTTCACTGGCGGGGGTCTGAAATATTTTGGTTTGCAGTACCAGAAGATGACCCGCCAGTCCTCTTTGATGAAGTAGCCTTGTCCCTATGATTGCAAAAATCAAGTATTATGCTAAGGAAAATATAGCTCAAGGTTTAAAATGACATAAGTCAACAGTGCAAGTTCAGGAGCTTACCCGCGGTTGACGTTGAAAGTGGGAAGCTGCGTTGCAATTGAGTCGCCCGAAGATGGAGAGGAAGCTTGATAAAGTGAATTTGAAGGACTAAGAGGTTGTTTAAACAAACAGGCTCTAGGTCGAGAATTGGTTGGACTATGAGGCACCTCGAGGCGTGGTTTGTGAGCTGGCGGTGCGTGAGACAAACTGGGGTCTAAGTCGCCCGATCCACTCTGGGTCTTGCGTTCTGACGAGCCAGTGAACTGTGCTTTCTTCAAAAGAAAATCAGGAGCCAAGTGAGCATCTGGATGTGTCAACTTAACCTTCCGGATGACTTGTCTTGGCTTTCTGGGAACAAACATTTCTGAAGAACTGGAGAAGATTGGAGTTACCTCAATTTCTCCGGCTTAGCTAGATTCTGAGTCACCATGATAAGAAGGCGCGTCGGCAAGCTCAATAAATAGGTGGCCAGGAGAATCAAGTTCTACCTCGGATTCCTCCCCTGAAAACAACACAGAGGTCGGGTTATCTTTTCTACCCGACGAGGAAACAGGGGCTTGAGGTGTGACTTCCCAAAAGATAGACTTCTCCTGCAAAATATAAAGCATGTGGTAAGAACGACGGGTCAAAGTAAAATTGAAAAAGGACAAGAGAAAGTGATCAGTACCGGAGGCGGCGGATTGAGCAGATAGAACGGACCCAAGCTGGTAACACTGCATTGCTCCTTTGAGTCGGAGAAGAACCTCTTCGTTTCTTTGTTAAGGGCGTCATCAGTCAGACTTTCATGAGAAAAGCGCTGAGGATCAGATGAGGCGCCTGAGTAATCACACATCAAGCCGTCCCTTACGCTGACAGGCTGGATTCGCCATTTTATCCAGCAACGAATCAAGTCAGTCCCAGTTAAGCCATGCGCGGTCAGAGCTCTCAATTTTGTATGAAGAGGCACTAATGGAGCCCTTTCTTCATCTGTTGGCCAACCCGAAAATTCCACTTTACTACTGAGCCTCTCCAGTCTAAAACCCGGCAGAGTATTTTCTCCCTTGAGTGCAGTATTCTTGCAATAGAACCAAGTCTTGTTCCATCCTTTTGGATGACTCGCCAGCTTTGATTCAGGAAAGGCGCTGTTCTTTCTATTTTGAATGGAAACTCCGCCAAGTTCACAGGTAGCACCATTCTTCACCTCAGTCTGACGGTTGAGATAGAAAAATTCCCTAAAAAGGGTCACAGACGGCTCAACCTGAAGATATACCTCGCATAATACATGGAATTGACAAATGTTGGGCATGGAATTCGGACCGATGTCTTCAGGCCTGAGGTTGAAGAAGTGCAAAAGGTCTCTAAAAAACTTTGAGCCGGGGGGTCGGAAACCTCTATGCAAATGATGAGTAAAAACAACAACTTCTCCTTGCTGCGGCTATGGATATGGTTCTTCTTTGGGAGCCCGCCATTCTATGTCTTTTTGAGCTGGCAAGAAACCTTGATCGACAAGGTTATCTAAGGTAAGTTTGGATTCTTTGGTCTTGGCCCAGTTATAGACTTTGGAGTTTTTAGGAGCCATGGCGGGTTATGGAGCAACTACAAGAGTAACAAGAAAAATGAGACGGTGCGTGTCATAAGCCACCTATAATGATTTGCTATTCTGAGCCGGCAAAAATCGAGGAAGTCAAAGGCATGTCTTCACAAGACTTAGCAAAAAAGGAACTGGTTCGCAAACAGATTTCTACAAAAGTGCTTTTCTGGATGGATCTGAATAAATGAAAAAAACAATGAAATATGCGTTCTAGCTGACGGAAAGACCGAAACTACAGCGTTCAAAGGATACCCTCGGTGGCTCATTTTAGATCAACTTATGAGGAAAACAAGGCGGAGACCATGCTAAAGCTATGCAACACTAAGGAAAATCGAGTGCGTGGATCTACAAACTACATCTCAGACGAACGCGACGAACATGACATGAACACCGGAAGGATCAAACCCTAAATGAAAAGGATCCGTACCAGATTTTGTTGGGACGAAAATGGGGATGACCGTGCTCGCTCTGGCGGCCGCGAGAAGGCTCGATGGCGTTGACGACGAAGCTGAAGACCCCGATGATGCCTCCGAAGCTCCGGTGGTTCGGCCGAAGAAGGAGCGAGAGGAAGAAGATGACAGGAAAGTTATCACAGGGGCTCAGTGGACTTGTTTATAAGGAGGGAAAATGGTACGGCATTGTAAAAGATGAAACGGCTGTGGTAAATTTGTGGCTAGAAGCGTGCCTCGATTTTCGCATCATCCTGGATTTGGCGCAGTTTTCGAAAGATTCGTTATGATGACTCTGAAGGGCAACGTTCAGGAAGGATGACTTCACTAACAGACGAGCACTGGAAAAATAACAAGTCTGGAAGTATTGCGAGCCGGCACTTCGGGATCCATGAACACAGATGCAAGCAGACGATAAGCCGCCAAGAGAAATTGATATGAATAAATTCAAATCAACCTGGGGCCTAATGTCAGGATATAACCCCGCGGTATAACCTGTCCTATTGGGCCGGGTCAATGTAATGGCGGCTCTGGAATTATATTCAAGATGGGCCGCGTCGTGAAGATGAGGCGAGCAAGGCGCTTGCTAAGTAAGCCGTCGGGCGGTCCAAGCGCGTGGAGACGGCGACTCAAGGCCCACATGGTAGAAGACGCCGGAAGATTCCTTGCTTAAGAGGCAAGGCGTGTTAGAGACATGATAGGTTACAAGTTGTAATATGACTCAGACTCTATTGTAAACCCTAGGGTCTCGACCTGTATATAAAGGCGAGCCCCTAGGGCCGAAATACTTAAGTTAGACACCCTCAAAAGCTAGGTTAGCAATCCCGCACCCTTGTAATCGAGATCATCATCAATATAGACACAAAGCAGGACGTAGGCTATTACCTCCATCGGAGGGGCCGAACCTGGGTAAACTTGCCTCCCGTTCCCATTTAACCCCTTTGAGTCGCCACCTAGCGGCGATGGCCTCACACCTAAGTCCTCGCACGAGGACATCTGCCGTGAAAAAAGCACGACACTTTCTGTCACTCGAATTGAGCACCGCAAGATTGAATCCACTACAACGCACCCCTCCCACTTGAACATAAATCAATCTAGTTGGCCAAACCAAACCAATAGATCTAAGAGCATTAGGAAGCTATAACAATAATGCAAATAAAATACCAGCAAGTATTCAATATCTTTTCATGAATAATCTGAACATAAATCCGCAATACATCGGATCCCAACAAACACACCGCAAAGATTTATTACATAAGATAGATCACCATGGGAATTGCGGTGATCTTGGCATTGAGGAATATAGAGAGAGAGATAGCCATCTAGGTACTAACTACGGACCCGTAGTACTTTGGTGAACTACTCACACATCACCATGGGAGCAGCAAGGTTGATGTAGAGGCCCTCCGTGATCGATCCCCCCTCCGACAAGGCACCGGAGCAGGGCTCCAGATGGGCACACATCGTAACAGAGACTTGCGGCGGTAGAAAACGTGTTTCATGATGCTCTCTAGGGTTTTTGGAATATATGTGAATTTATAGGCCAAAGAACGAGAGCTGGAGAGCGGGGAGGTGGTCCCAAGCTATCAGGACGCGACCACCCCCCTCTGGGCGCGCCCTGATGGCTTGGTGGCACCTCGTGTGCCCTCCGGTCTTCCTCCGAAGCTTCCAGGTCTTACTTTGATCCAGAAAAAATCATCAAAAAGTTTTGGGGTATTTGGACTTCGTTTGGTACAGTATTCCTGAAAAGCCAAAAACATGCAGAAAACAGCAACGGGCACTTGGCACTAGGTTAATAGATTAGTGCTCAAAATAATATAAAACAACAAGTAAATACCTAAAAAGTATCCTAGAATGATAATATAATAGCATGGAACAATCAAAAATTATAGATACGTTGGAGACGTATCAGAGGAGCGGGAGGAGGATGCAGAGGAGGAGGAACAGGATTCTGACGAGGAGGAAGAGCATGAGGAGGATGCTGACGATGAGGAGGATGTAGAGGAGGAGAGCTATCAGGGGGTATGCAGATCATCGCACAAGATGAGGATGTAGTAGATGAGGGATATCAGGGGGTATGGAGATCATCGCTCATCCTTCGCCGACAGACATGAATCTGATGATTCCAGTGAATGACGGGGATGAGCAGATGGCTGGGCAGGTGCTCTTGTAGGCTGATGTCGGTGAGGATCTTGCACTTGTCATCTTGGAGGCCAAGCTGGGTTGTAAGATTGTCCCAATAGTGGTGGAGTAGTATGATATCTCGGCTTAGTTTGAGCAGAATGTTGAATGGTCCCAACGCCATCTAGCTCACCATCTTAAGCGTGTCTAGTAGTTTTTACTTAGGATTTTATTTTCTTGCTGCTAGTGCTGAGGATCCGACATGTGGATGCCAAGTGTTAACTGAAAACAATATGTTGTTTTTTTTACCATGAAAACAATATGTTGTTGTCATACTAAGAGTTGCAATGCTTAAAAACATTGTTGGTGTGTGGTACGTTTGGGATTTCCTACGTCAAGTTCGTTTTGCATATTCAAAAACAGTGCATCGTGCAAAACTTACCTAAAATGGCAACATGCAAAACTCACCTAAAATAGCAACATGATAAATCTCTAGATAGGCCATTTTGTGAAGCCTTTTTTATCAAACATCTGGTATTGCAATTTTATTGTTTTTCCCACAAATTAGTTCACATAGGACGGCTCAATGCAAAAGGATTTGAATTTTTGAGGCTTTTTTCATTTTCTTAGATTTTTTCCAAAGTGGGGTCAAACTTGAAAGGTGGTCCAGTCATGCCAAATGGTTGAGAATTTCAACTTTGGTTGTTCCTAGTGCATACACCACTCATGCAAAAGCTTTAGATGATTTTTGTAAATTTTCAGGACCAAGATATGCCATACTTGTAGTTCAAATTTGAGCAAGTTCTGATAAATCTCTAGAAATTCAGTAAATGGTTGAAATATAGAAATAAAACTACAAAATTAATGAAAGTTGGGCACTCTGCATCCAATATGGTCTAATTTGACTAAAATGCAAAGGAACCATTTCCCATCTTATATGAGGTACTTCTCTCACAACTAGGTAGTCCTTCTAACAATTGAAAAATGGAAAAATGCTTTTTATTACAAAATAATTGCAAATTCCTATGGAAACATTGTTCACAATGGTAAACCCCATGTTTGTGCAAAATTAGGCCATGTTATCATCGATTATGCTATGGATGTCGCCATGTCTATGGGCATAAGTCTTGAAATCCATGCATCTCCATACTGGATAGGCCATTTTGTGAAGCCTTTTTTTTAACTTATGGTATTGCAAGTTTATTATTTTTCCCACAAACTAGTTCACATAGGATGGCTCAATGCATAAGGATTTGAGGCTTTTTTCATTTTCATTGATTTTTTTCCAAAGTGGATTCAAACTTGCAAGGTTGAGCATTCATATCAAATGGTTGTGAATTTGAACTTTGGTTGTGCCCAGTGCATACACCACCCATGGAAAAATGTTTTTTATTACAAAATAATTGCAAAATCCTATGGAAACATTGTTCACAATGGTAATCCCCATGCTTGTGCAAACTTCTGCCATGCTATCATGGATTATGCTATGGATGTGGCCATGCCCATGGGCATTGATGACTCACAAGTATAGGGGATCAATCGTAGTCCTTTCGATAAGTAAGAGTGTCAACCCCAACGAGGAGCAGAAGGAAATGACAAGCGGTTTTCAGCAAGGTAATTTCTGCAAGCACTGAAATTGTAGGTAACAGATAGTTTGATAGCAAGGTAATTGGTAACAAGCAAGTAACGGTAACGGTAAACAAGGTGCAGCAAGGTAGCCCAATACTTTTGAGGCAAAGGACAGGCCAGAACAATCACTAGTAATAGGCAAAGTGTTCTTGAGGGTACACGGGAATTTCGTCTAGTCACTTTTATCATGTTGGTTTGATTCGTGTATGCTACTTTGATAATTTGATATGTGGGTGGACCGGTGCTAAGGTGCTGTTCTTACTTGAACTAACAACCTACTTATGATTAACCCCCTCGCAAGCATCTGCAACTACGAGAAAAGTATTAAGACAAAGTCTAACCATAGCATTAAACATGTGGATCCAAATCAGCCCCTTACGAAGTAGCGCATAAAGTAGGGTTTAAGCTTCTGTCACTCTAGAAACCCATCATCTAATAACTACTCCACAATGCATTCCCTTAGGCCCATGAATGGTGAAGTGTCATGTAGTCGACGTTCACATGACACCACTAAGGGAATCACAACATACATATCATCAAAATATCGAACACATATCAAATTCACATGATTACTCGCAACATGACTTCTCCCGTGACCTCAAGAACAAAGGTAACTACTCACAAATAATAATCATGCTCAAGATCAGAGGAGTATTGAATAGCATAATGGATCTGAACATATAATCTTCCACCAAATAAACCATATAGTAATCAACTACGCAAGGTAATCAACACTACTAGTCACCCACAGGTACCAATCTGAGGTTCCGGTACAAAGATTGAACACAAGAGATGAACTAGGATTTGAGAGGAGATGGTGCTGTTGAAGATGTTGATGAAGATTGGCCTCCCAAAGATGAGAGGGGTGTTGGTGATGACGATAGCTTCGATTTCCCCCTCCGGGAGGGAAGTTCCCCCGGCGGAATCACTCCGCCGGAGGGCAAAAGTGCTCCTGCCCATGTTCCGCCTTGAGGCGGTGGCGCTTCATCCCGAAAGTCCTCCTCTTATTTTTTCTAGGTCAAGAGTGACCTCATACCAGAAGATGGGCACCAGAGGTGGGCCTGGGTGACCACAACCCATCAGGGCGTGCTCAGGGGGGCCTGGCGCGCCCTGGTGGGTTGTGCCCACCTGGGAGGCCCCCTCCGGTAGTTTTCAGCTCCAGTATTTTTTATTAAATGCAAAAATAATCTCCGTAAAATTTTAGCTTCATTGGAGTTGTGCAGAATAGGTATCTCTGATGTGCTTTTCTTGGGTCCAGAATTCCAGCTGCCGATATTCTCCCTCCTTGTGTAAACCTTGCATATGAGAGAAAAGGCATTAGAATCACTCCCCAAAGCATTATTATTCGACAAATCAAAGTAAATAACAGTAGGAAATCATGATGCAAAATGGACGTATCAACTCCCCCAAGCTTAGACCTCGCTTGTCCTTAAGCGAAAGCCGATATTGAAAAGCATGTCCACATGGTTTGAGAGAGAGGTGTCGATAAAAACAAAATACGGACATAGAAGCATCATGCTTATTAACATAATAGCAACAAACTCTAACATAAGAACTTATTTCAATACATTTTTATCATAAAGCTTCTCATGAACAAGTAACAATTCATCACAACATAGAAGTATGAAGCATAAACCTTATTGGAAACCAACAAACTATGTTCTCAGTCAACTTTGCAACTACAATTCATCATATTTTCAGGAAGGGTCTCATGTCGGAGCCTTTTGGCAAGTCCACATACTCAACCATCATTTAGTCTTCTATGATTGCTAACGCTCACGGCATACCCATGAACAAAAAGTTTCAACCGGACACGTAGGAAGATAGGGGCTTATAGTTTTGCCTCCCAACGCACTCACCTCAAGGGTGATGTCAACAATAATAACTCATGCCCTCCCATATCCAACTGGATATATGTGCCTAGATCTTTCCTCACCACATGATGCTTGCAAAAGAAAAAGTAAAAAGGAATAGGGAAGAATACTTTGACTCTTGCATAAAAGTAAGTGCATAAAAGTAAAAGATAGGCCCTTCGCAGAGGGAAGCAAAGGTTGTCATGCGCTTATTGGTTTGTATGCCCAATCCCTTAATGTAAAAGAACGTCACGCTATATTGCCCCCTATGATAGCAACCTTTATTATGCAGTCCATCGCTTTTATTACTTTGCCATCATAAGTTCGTATAACGCTCAATTTTCTCTTACACTAATTGATCAAAACACTTTTAGAAGCAATTTTTATTGCCTTGTTGCATCGATGACAACTTACTTGAAGGATCTTTCTCGATCCATAGGTAGGTATGGTGGACACTCAAGGAAAGAGTTTGGGTTTGGGTTTTTGGATGCACAAGTAGTATCTCTACTTAGTGCGGAATTTTTGGCTAGCAAAGATATTGGGCAAGCACCATATGTTAAAGAATCTATGACAATATAACTTCTATGTGGATATGAACAAACATAAATCATTACGTTGTCTTCCTTGTCCAACGTCAACAATTTTGACATATAATATTTGATGGGGGCTCACAATCATAAAAGATGTCCAAGATAGTGTATTTGCATGTGAATCTTCTCTTCCCTAATTAATTCTTTCATGAATTGCATCATTGACCAATGCTATGTTTGTCAATCTCGAATAAATTTTACTACTTATACTTTTCCTTATGTGATGTTATTACTCGCCATAAGATTAGCATATGATTCTTTTTATTTGTTTCATATTTTCCTTTATTTGATTGCAACAAGAAAGTAGAAAGGCAAAAACCCAAACTAAACTTTATTATATGACTTTCACTCGATTACATAGATAGATAGGCCATGAAACTAACACACGAAAATAGATCACGCTAAACTTTTATTCATCTAAAGCAAAGGAAAACTAAGGATCGAACTAAAATAGGTAAAGGTGAATAAAAGTGGTGGTGATACGATACCGGGGCACCTCCTCCAAGCTTGGCTCAAGCCAAGGGGAGTGCCCATACCCATGCGCTCAAGTCTCCTTTGGTGGTGGTGATGAAGAAGGTGGAGGTGTTGATGTAGGTGGTGGTGATATGATGTCACACTTTAGCTTCAAAAGATGCTCCAATTTGCGGATGACCCTCCTAAGGTTATTGATGTGTTCTTGCAGCAAGATATTTTCACGGATGAGAAATTTATTCTGAACACGAACCGCTTCGAAAGCTCTAAAGGCTTCGATTTCAATAGGGGTGAGATGACTGTAATAAGGTTGAAGGATATCTTCTTCCTCTCCCTCCTTTGCTGGCGTGAATTGATCTTCTTCAGGGAGATAATCCACCTTAGCCTCATTGTCCTTCTCCTCCTTGTTGGCTTCTTCCGGCTCCTCCCTCTTCAACTCTATCTTCATTAGTCAGGCATCTTATTCCACGTTGTTAGAAGAGGGAGAAGACATGATGCCTGACTTGACAAATCTGATAGGAAAACAGCAAGAAACAAGAACAGAGGATTTCTCTACGATGCGGTCGTCAAAACAGTCGGGGGTATATATAGAGAATTTTTATTCTTGGGAAACAAGTATTTGGAAGGAAAACGAAGTCGGGAAGGCATCCGAGGTGGGCACAACCCACCAGGGCGCGCCCTGGTGCATCGTGCTCACCTCGATCACCTTCCGGTTTATTTTTTATTTCAAAAATTCTAAAATATTCCAAAACAGACAAAAAATATTTTTGCGGATTTTTCGGAGTCCGTTTACTTACCGTATCACATACCTCCTATTTTTAAGTATTCTAGAGTGTTCCGGAAGGTTTCTTTTATGTGTTCCTCCGGTGTCATGGTTTGGATAACATTGCTTTCAACGTTAATAGGCGTACCTGAGATATAATGCTTAATTCTTTGTCCATTGACCACCTTCGGGTTAGTACCTTCGGCGTTATTAATCTTGATAGCTCCAGAACGATAAACCTCTTCGATAATATATGGTCCTTCCCATTTGGAGAGAAGCTTTCCTGCAAAAAAATCTTAAACGAGAGTTGAACAAAAGAACATAATCTCCTATTTTGAATTCCAGCTTTTGGATTCCTTTGTCATGCCATCTTTTTACTTTTTCTTTGAATAACTTGGCATTTTCATACGCTTGGGTTCTCCATTCATCTATTGAGCTAATATCAAAAAGCCTCTTCTCACCGGCAAGTTTGAAATCATAGTTGAGTTCTTTAATTGCCCAAAATGCTTTGTGTTCTAGTTCTAGAGGCAAATGACAAGCTTTCCCATACACCATTTTATATGGAGACATACCCATAGGATTTTTATAAGCTGTTCTATAGGCCCAAAGTGCATCATCATCCTAATTTCTTAGACCAATTCTTACGAGACCTATTGATAATTTTTTGTAATATTAATTTTATTTCTCTATTGCCACGTTTAACTTGACCACTAGATTGAGGATGATAGGGTGATGCAATTCTATGGTTAACATCATATTTAGCAAGCATCTTACGGAAAGCACCATGAATAAAGTGTGAACCACCATCGGTCATTAAATATCTAGGGACTCCAAACCTTGGGAAGATAACCTCTTTAAGCATTTTAATGGAGGTGTGGTGATCGGCACTACTAGTTGGAATAGCTTCTACCCACTTAGGGACATAATCAACCGCAACCAAAATATGAGTGTACCCATTAGAGGAAGGAAAAGGCCCCATATAATCAAAACCCCAAATGTCAAATGGTTCGACAACAAGTGAATAATTCATAGGCATTTCTTGACGCTTACCGATATTACCAATTCTTTGACATTCATCACAAGACAAGACAAACTTACGGGCATCCTTGAAGAGAGTAGGCCAATAAAAACCAGATTGCAATACCTTATGAGCAGTTCTATCTCCCGCATGATGCCCTCCATAAGCTTCGGAATGACATTTCCGTAGGATATGTTCATGTTCATGCTCGGGTACACAACGTCTAATAATACCATCTACTCCTTCTTTATAAAGGTGTGGGTCATCCCAAAAGTAAGGTCTCAAGTCATAGAAATTTTTTCTCTTTTGTTGATAAGTAAAGCTGGGTGGTATATATTTAGCGACAATATAATTAGCATAATCAGCATACCAAGGTGTGTTTTGTGAGACACTTATTGCAGCTAGCTGTTCGTCAGGGAAACTATCATCAATAGGTAGTGGGTCATCAAGAATATTTTCTAACCTAGACAAGTTATCAGCTACGGCGTTCTCAGCTCCTTTCCTATCAATGATGTGTAAGTCAAATTGTTGAAGCAGGAGAACCCACCTAATGAGTCTAGGTTTAGCATCTTTCTTTTCCATAAGGTATTTTATAGCAGCATGATCGGTGTGAACAATAACTTTGGAGTCAACAATATAGGATCTAAATTTATCACAAGCAAACACAACTGCTAAAAATTCTTTTTCAGTAGTAGCATAGTTTCGTTGGGCACTGTCTAGAGTTTTACTAGCATAGTGGATAACATTCAATTTCTTATCAACTCTTTGTCCTAGGACAGCACCAACAACATAATCACTAGCATCACACATAAGTTCAAAAGGCAAGTTCCAATCAGGTGGTTGAACGATAGGTGCAGAGGTTAAGGCTTTCTTGAGTGTTTCAAACGCTTCCACACAATCATCATCAAAAACATAAGGAATATCCTTTTGCAAAAGATTAGTAAGAGGCCTAAAAATTTTAGAGAAGTCTTTAATGAACCTCCTATAAAAACCAGCATGACCAAGGAAACTTCGAATACCTTTAATATCTTTAGGACATGGCATTTTCTCAATTGCATCAACTTTAGCTTTATCCACCTCAATACCTCGTTCAGATATTTTATGCCCCAAGACAATGCCTTCATTAACCATAAAGTGGCACTTCTCCCAATTCAAAACGAGATTAGTTTGTTCACATCTCTGCAAAACTCGATCAAGGTTGCTTAAGCAATCATCAAAAGAAGTTCCGTAAACGGAAAAGTCATCCATGAAAACCTCCACAATCTTTTCACAAAAATCAGGGAATATAGCAGTCATACATCTTTGAAAGGTAGCAGGTGCTTTGCATAAACCAAAAGGCATACGTCTATAAGCATAGGTTCCAAAAGGGCAAGTAAAGGTAGTTTTCTCTTGATCAGATTGTGACACGGGTATTTGAGAGAAACCAGAATATCCATCTAGAAAACAAAAGTGTGTGTGCTTAGATAGTCTCTCTAGCATTTGATCAATGAACGGTAGAGGGTAATGATCTTTCCTAGTAGCTTTATTTAATTTTCTAAAATCAATTACCATTCTATAGCCAGTGACAATTCTTTGTGGAATGAGTTCATTCTTATCATTGGGAACAACGGTAATACCTCCTTTCTTAGGGACACAATGAAAGGGACTTACCCATCTACTATCAGCTATGGGATAGATTATACCTGCTTCCATAAGCGTTAAGATCTTAGTTCTTACCACTTCTTTCATCTTAGGATTCAATCGCCGTTGGTGATCAACAACGGGTTTAGAATCAGGTTCCATATTGATCTTGTGCTGACATAGAGTGGGACTAATGCCCTTAAGATCATCAAGAGTATATCCAATAGCAGCCCGGTGCTTCCTTAGAACTTTCAATAATCTTTCTTCTTCATGTTCTGAAAGGTTAGCACTAATAATAACAGGATATATCTTTTTCTCATCAAGATAAGCATACTTCAAAGTGTCAGGCAATTGTTTCAATTCAAACACAGGATCACCTTTAGGTGGAGGAGGACCTCCAAGAGTTTCAATAGGCAAATTCTGTTTCAAGAGAGGTTGTTGTTCGAAGAAGATTTGATCTATTTCATTTCTTTCACGCAAATGCATATCATTTTCATGGTCGAGCAAATATTGTTCTAATGGATCAGTAGGAGGCACAGCAATAGAAGCATGACCAAAGTGTGATAGTGTCTCTATTAGCAAGTTTAATAGTGACATCAATGTCTTCCATTTCAGCAGGTGCTATTTCATCCATAATTTCTTAGTATAAGGTAAAAGGGATAGCACTCACACTAGCACCTAAATCACATAAACCATGGTAGCAATGATATCCTATTTTAACTGAGACAACACGCAAGCCTTCTATGGGTCTATGTTTATCTTTTTCATCAAGTTTAGCAATTCTAGCAGCTTCATCACAAAAGTAGATAACATGCCCATCAATATTTTCTACCAAGAGATCTTTAACAATAGCATCACTAGGTTCTACTTTAATTTGCTCAGGGGGTTTAGGTGCTCTTATATTACTCTTAGGAACCACAGTTGATACCTTAGCATGTTCCTTTATCCTAACAGGGAAAGGTGGTTTTTCAATATAAGCGGTAGGCACAACTGGATCAACATTGTAGAAGATTGCTTCTTCTTTAGACATGACCGGTTCTTTAATTTCTTCCTTAATAGGGGGGTGATATTTAAACCACTTCTCCTTAGGGAGATCAATGTGAGTAGCAAATGCTTCACAGAAAGAGGCTACTATCTCAGAGTCAAGTCCATATTTAGTGCTAAACTTGTGAAAAGTATCGGTATTCATAAAAGATTTAACACAATCAAATTCAAGCTTTATACCTGACTCATTACCTTCGTCGAGTTCCCAATCTTCAGAGTTGCGTTTAATTCTTTCTAAGAGATCCCACTTGAATTCAATAGTCTTCATCATATAAGAACCAGCACAAGAAGTGTCGAGCATGGATTGATCATTATGAGAAAGCCGAGAATAAAAATTCTGAATGATAAATTCCCTCGGAATGTCATGATTGGGGCATGAATATAACATTGACTTAAGCCTCCCCCAAGCTAGAGCGATACTTTCTCCTTCACGAGGCCAAAAATTATATATATAATTCCGATCACGATGAACTAGATGCATAGGATAAAACTTTTGAGGGAATTCCAATTGCAAACAATTCCAGATCCACGATCCAAGATCACCACATAGCCTATACCATGTCAATGCTTTTCCCTCCAAAGATAAAGGTAAAACCTTCTTCTTAACTTCATCTCCGGGTAAACCTGCAAGCTTAAATAATCCACAAATTTCGTTCACATATAAAAGATGCATATCAGGATGTTCAGTTCCATCTCCTGCATAAGGTTTAGCAAGCAGTTTTTCTAGCATACCCAAAGGAATTTCATAAGTAACATTTTCAGTAGGTGCTGTGGGTTGAGGGGTAACTAATTGTGGTTCCGGTCGAGGTGAAGATACCCCGAACAAAGCCCTCAAAGGATTGTTCTCCATAGTAGCAAGTAGCAATAAATTTCAGCACGTAGCATAAGTTTTTCCTTACCGATTTCCACTTACCAAGAGCGCTTCACTCCCCGGCAACGGCGCCAGAAAAGAGTCTTGATGACCCACAAGTATAGGGGATCAATCGTAGTCCTTTCGATAAGTAAGAGTGTCGAACCCAACGAGCAGCAGAAGGAAATGACAAGCGGTTTTCAGCAAGGTAATTTCTGCAAGCACTGAAATTGTAGGTAACAGATAGTTTGATAGCAAGGTAATTGGTAACAAGCAAGTAACGCTAACGGTAAACAAGGTGCAGCAATGTAGCCCAATCCTTTTGAGGCAAAGGACAGGCCAGAACAATCACTAGTAATAGGCAAAGTGTTCTTGAGGGTACATGGGAATTTCGTCTGGTCACTTTTATCATGTTGGTTTGATTCGTGTTCGCTACTTTGATAATTTGATATGTGGGTGGACCAGTGCTAAGGTGTTGTTCTTACTTGAACTAACAACCTACTTATGATTAACCCCCTCACAAGCATCCGAAACTACGAGAAAAGTATTAAGACAAAGTCTAACCATAGCATTAAACATGTGGATCCAAATCAGCCCCTTACGAAGTAGCGCATAAACTAGGGTTTAAGCTTCTGTCACTCTAGAAACCCATCATATAATAACTACTCCAGAATGCATTCCCTTAGGCCCATGAATGGTGAAGTGTCATGTAGTCGACGTTCACATGACACCACTATGGGAATCACAACATACATATCATCCAAATATCGAACACATATCAAATTCACATGATTACTCGCAACATGACTTCTCCCGTGACCTCAAGAACAAAGGTAACTACTCACAAATAATAATCATGCTCAAGATCAGAGGAGTATTGAATAGCATAATGGATCTGAACATATAATCTTCCACCAAATAAACCATATAGTAATCAACTACGCAAGGTAATCAACATTACTAGTCACCCACAGGTACCAATCTGAGGTTCCGGTACAAAGATTGAACACAAGAGATGAACTAGGGTTTGATAGGAGATGGTGATGTTGAAGATGTTGATGAAGATTGGACTCCCAAAGATGAGAGGGGTGTTGGTGATGACGATAGCTTCGATTTCCCCCTACGGGAGGGAAGTTCCCCCGGCAGAATCGCTCCGCCGGAGGGCAAAAGTGGTCCTGCCCAAGTTCCGCCTTGAGGCGGCGGCGCTTTGTCCCGAAAGTCCTCCTCCAATTTTTTCTAGGTCAAGAGTGACCTCATACCAGAAGATGGGCACCGGAGGTGGGCCTGGGTGACCACAACCCATCAGGGCGCGCCCAGGGGGGCCTGGCGCGCCCTGGTGGGTTGTGCCCACCTGGGAGGCCCCCTCCAGTAGTTTTCAGCTCCAGTACTTTTTATTAAATGCAAAAATAATCTCCGTAAAATTTCAGCTTCATTGGAGTTGTGCAGAATAGGTATCTCTGACGTGCTTTTCTTGGGTCCAGAATTCCAGCTGCCGGTATTCTCCCTCCTTGTGTAAACCTTGCATATTATTAGAGAAAAGGCATTAGAATCACTCCCCAAAGCATTATTATTCGACAAAACAAAGTAAATAATAGTAGGAAATCATGATGCACAATGGACGTATCAGGCATAAGTCTTGAAATCCATGCATCTTCATACTAGATAACCCATTTTGTGAAGCCTTTTTTCAAACATATGGTATTGCAAGTTTACTCTTTTTTTCCACAAACTAGTTCACATAGGATTGCTCAATACAAAGGGATTTGAAATTTTCAGGATTTTTCTTTTTTTTAATTTTTTCAAAAGTGGAGTCAAACTTGCAAGGTTGACCATTCGTACCAAATGGTTGAGAATTTCAACATTGGTTGAGCCCAGTGCATACACCACCCATGCAAGATCTTTAAATGATTTTTATAAATTTTCAAGACCAAGATACATCACACTTGCAGTTCAAATTTTAGCAAGTTCTAATAAATCTCTAAAAATTCAGTAAATGGATGAAATGTAGAAATAAAACTAGAAAATTCATGAAAGTTGGGTAGTGTGCATTCAATGTGGTCTAATTTGGATGAAAAATGAAAAGGCACCATTCCCAATACTATCTGAGGTACTTCTCTCACAACCAGGGAGTCTTTCTCACACTTGGAAAATGGAAAAATGTTGTTTATCACAGTCAGGGGATATTTTGAAAAGTAACCGGTCTATATGGGTTATGCTTATATACTTTCTAGTCAACAAGGGAGTCTTTCGAAAAGTAACAGGTCTATCTCTTCCGCTGTCGCTCGGATGCCTGCCATTCAGAGGGCGGAGCCACGCGGCGGTGCCCCATTGCCACTGTGTCCACCGCTCCTTCCTGACACCGTGCATTCCTAGAAAATATAGATGCCACGAAAACAATCTCCCGCCACCACCTGGATCCCACTCCCAGCACTTCTTAAATACCGTCGTGTGGCATCGTTTCACTGCCGCTTAACTCCAGCTTACATGCACAACGAAATCCAAATCTTGTTCGACCACCATGGTGAGGAAGCTTTTTACCACGTGGATCTCTACTCGAGGTCGTTGCCCCAGGGTGTCGGCGCCCAGCACTGCTGGCGGCTCAGCTGGCGCGGGAGCGTGCTCCAAGACTGACAAGGGCTCCAACTCTGACGCTTCCTTCGCCGCCTCAGGCGGCTGTTCATCTAGCAACACCAACTACTCTGAGATCGAGCCCACGGCGTCCGAGCTGTATCGTAATGGCGGAGAGGTTGGGGAGTAGGACGCTGAGGCAGAGCTGGCCTTCGAGCTCATGCAGGAGTACCTTCATGTCAGCGTCAGGGAAGGGGAGGTCGAGGAAGACATGTCGACTCCAGCATGCAATGCTTTCATGCTCGCAGCCCGGGTCGAGGAGGCCCTGCGCACGGCGCATTATCATCTCGACCAGGCCATGTTAGCCGTGTCTCTGTCCATGGTGCAGGTAGAGGCTATCAGACACCGGGCTGCTGAAAAAGAGGCTGCAGCTCGAGAGCATAGGAGGGCGGCCATTCTGCTTGTAGCAGTCGCTGTTGAGGCAGAAGTCGAGGGGTCGGATGTTTTCATCCCATACTCCTCCTCCGATGAAGACCACATCAACAACGACAGCACAATCATGGACGATAAAGACAAGTAGTAGTCCATCTGTTGTTATTATCGGCACCGGCCGGCCATCTTATGTTGCCCTTGTTACAATTTCGTATTAGTGTAAGGAATCCCTTCGTGTAATATCACTATGGCAGTTCGTTCTATGAGGTGTTCAACAATTCTAAGAACGTGCTTGTTAAGTTTAGCTCAATATGTGAATCTACTTTGTTTTACACCGCCACACTCTATCTTTTTAGGTTCACTGATTCATGGGCCCTTCCATAATGTAGAAAATATCAGGTCAAATAGTCGAGGCTATGACCATAAGCACACAGACGCACAGAGCTGAAATGGCTCGTACGATGCATGTTCAACCGTTGCTCTTGAGTTCAACCCCCATGGACGGAATTATATTCCACCCTTCATTCTGCAAATGAACCAGACACTAACATATGGGTCCTGGGGTGTCCCACCCGTTAGTATATTCCACCATTTTTTCTAACAAACCAGACACTGGTAGGTGGGTCCTGGGTGTCCCACGCGTCAGTATATGAGTCAGGTAACGGTCAACAACATTGGCCCGACGGAAACACTCTATTTTGGGCATTTTTGAGTGTGGGCGAGTGGTGGAGGGGAAAAGTGAGGGATGTTAGTGCGGTGGGACAAAACTGAGGAGTACTATGCAACTAGGGGCACACATATAGAAATCACAAAATTAATATCTAAGGAGGTTGAAAAACTCCAAGGATTTAATAGAACTTTTTGTGGGGCACAAAGGTTCCAGAAATCACCTGTGGGAAACGAGAGGAGCTACGGGGACCCCACATGCCTGCCGTGACCAAGACCTTGGACACGCCCCCGGGTCGTGTGGTCCCTCTGTCCACTGCCTTACGTCCATTCTTCTGCCTATAAATTCCATATTTCACGAGACACTTCGCAAGATTTTTCTCTAAATTGTTCTGCCGCCACAAGCTTCTCTTCCGAGGAGATCCAATCTGGAGGACTGTTCTGGTACTTTGTCAGAGAGGGAATCCATTACCGGGGACTTCTTCATCAACCTTGCTGCATCCATGATCATGTGTTACTAGTTCCCTTAGGACCTTTGGGTCCATAGCAATAGCTAGATGGCTCTCTCTCTCTCTCTCTCTAACTCTCTGTTTATCTTCAATACTAAGTCTCTGTGAGCTACCTCACATGATCAGGATCCATCTGATGTAATTAGTGGATGTATTTGTTGGGATATGATGAATTGGCACTTTACGATCAGATTGTTCATTGAATTCAATTGAATCTTTAAGGTTTTCTTGATATATAATTGAATAGTTTTGTGTGCTCTCTAATCTATCCATATTTCTTTGGCCAAGTTTGATGGGTTTATCTTGAGAGGGAGCTGTGCACTCTAGTCGGTTCTAATCTTGCGGTGTTCTATATCCCAGTGATAGAAAGGGACAAGACACATGTTGTATTGTTGCCACTATGGATAAAACAATGGTGTCTTGTCATTTTGATTGATGTTTTACTGTCTACATTATGTCAACATGCTTATTGCAATGCTCTGTTTCTTGTAAACTTAATACTTTGAGATGCATGCTGGATAGAGGCCTTGGGGTGGAGTATTGGTAGTAGATGTAGTTGAATAACGGTCCACTTATCATGGACATAATGCCTATATGAGATTATACCATGAATGTTCATAGTCATAAATATAAATATTGTAATTTAATCGTTGCCTAACTGTAATTTGTTCACCATACCATACTTGTGTGCTTGAGAGAGTTGCCACTAGTGAACCTGCTATGCCCTCTTGGTCTATTCTCCATTACTGAAAACTTTAAAAAAATACTGTTTTTTCATGTACCATTTTACCTTCCTACTAATTATCTTTATCACTTGTAATTTAATCTTGCAACTAGATTGATAACCTTCTTAACGTGTTGGGGACAAGTTTATTTTGTTTTGTGTGTGTAGGTACCAGTGACTTTGTTTGTTTGGAGACTCCTTATGGTTCGATAAACATTGGTTCTCTAATCGAGAGAAATACTTATTGCTAGGTTACATCACCCTTACACTTGGGGATACCCCCAACCACTCTTACGAGAGAGCAAGCAATCAGCACCACTAGGACAAGACGGGTTCATGCAGCGTTACATGCACCTCCGAAGTATAGCACCGCTAGGGTACGCGGCAGAGTTATGCCACACTGCTAGGGTGAGGGCCAAACCGAGTTACCTACACCACACAAGGACAAAATTCATGTCTTCTAGACTAGTATAGTAACATGGACCAACCACACCTTTTTTAATAATGGGAGCAAGCCCCAGCCTCTGCATAGAGTTGTGCATGCATCCATATAAGTAATGCAAACTAGAAAGTGACGGCCTACGCATATTTCCAGACCCTAGAGTTCTAGCCAAAGCACCAAAGAAATTTAACAATTATTTTGACATCTGCATGACTAGCTAAGAGAAAGGGATGACCTTGAGATCTTCTAGATTAGAGAAGGTGCAGATCTTTGCAAGCAACATGAGGAAGATGATGACTAGACGCCTAAGGCAATCAGGAGTTCCGGTGGCAACAATGCTGTTAGCGAAGGACGTGAGAAATGCGGTGAGAAGTGAGATTGATGGCAAGAGATGCATACATTGTGATCCATCCTAATGCGACTGGATAGCAATATTGTTATTAAATAAATTTAAATGACACTGCAAATAAATAAAATACTGGCTCAATAACAAAAACTTAATCGTATAGGTACTATGAAGTTAATCATATGTTGTAGGCTTTGTGCAACTGGCTTCTTCTGTGGTTCAAAAATGTCCTTTGATTCCACGTGAAAGCCTAAACAAGCCCTTGTTTTAAAAAGTAAGCCTTAGAACACCACAACATGCATTTAAAAAGCTGCATAAATGCCAAACTTGGTGAGAAATTAGTTTGTTCAAAAATTACAACTCAGATAGAGGCTAACTCCCAACTCTCATGAAACAAAGTTTTTTCAACTTTAGACTTTTGAAAATGTGCAATGCACAATGTCACCGTCTAAATGTGCAGCTTATATCGATAAAAATGAAGCCCACAAAAAAATGCTTTTTTGCCTCTCTGAATAGTGTTGGTGGGGTTTTAGTTTCTTTAAAGAAAGATGTTTTTGAAGTTAACTTTTTCAATTAGATTTTTTGTGACATTGCTACTGCAAATTACAAGAATGATGTTTTAGTTTAACGCCTAGTTATTATTTATTGTAGTGATTATCTTTGATTTAAAGTGTATTTTTTGTTGAGCTTCATGATGTTATTAAACATGCTTCCTATTGCATCCTACTTGGTGCCGATTTTAACATGGTTAACATGAGGGGGAAGTTAATGGTTATGTTAACCATATTTATACTTTCTTGTTTGATGATTGGATTAATACATGTGGCTTGGCGGACAGTTCTACCTCCAATAGATGTTTCACTTGGTCAAACAACAGATAATTCCATTTTTGTTGTTATTGATAGAGTGTTCATCTATCTGGACTGGGGCAATCATTTTAAAACTATCATCCCTTGTGGCCTTGCCCAGGGTCGGGAATGATCACACTCCCTTAATCTTATATACTGGGGCTAAGAAAATTATTGCTTTCAAGCTTTTTAAATTGGGATTTCTATTTCTGTGCCTCTGGTTGCTTAGTTGTGCTCAGTTTTTCCCAAGCGAACTAACTTTGCTCCCTTTTGCCCTCTCCCCTCCACCACCCGCTCACAAAATCTTGAAAGTTGCACTATCTTCGGGTCAAAGCCTTTGACCGTTACCTCCTAACTAGTGAGGTTGCGTGATATCCTAACTAGTGGGGCCTAGGCAAGTGGACGACTCTCTCTCTCTCTTAACCCATTTCGAGCAGGCCATACCCGAGCCATTCCCCACACAACCACCACCGCCTCCGGTGCGCTCGCCGTCGCACCATCCACTGATAGCCGGCGGGTCGACCGAAGAAAGGTTGCGCCACACGTACCCCCACCCCCAGTGTCGTGGGAAACGGACACCTATGGGATCGCTATCGAGCGGATCCCTTTACGGTTCGGCAAGGGGAGAGGATTGCACAAAGAGCAGAACTAACGAACAGCACACGGGGATTTACCCAGGTTCGGGCCGCACGGATGCGTAAAACCCTACTCCTGCTTTGATTGTATTAATTGTGGATATTCTTGGCCAAGTTCTGGGAGCTACAGTACTTGGTAGCTGCGCAAACAGAATGGGCCATCTGAAGTCCCCCCCCCCCCTCTATACGCCTCGGGCCTCCTTTTATATGGGTCAAAGGGGCTACCACAGTGGCGTACGAGATAAGGCATGAGGTGGAAAGTAGCTACAGTGTTATCATACCTAACCCTGACGGCTTAGGACAAGCTCATTAAATGCACCGTGAGGTGTCCGTCGAGGTGTCCCTCAGCGTCTTGGGCTTGGAAAAGCTTTACAGGGGATGGGCAAAAGCAGCCATCCCATCAGCACCGCTTAAGCATCTCGTGGCCAGCATCGCACCACGTCACCATGAGGACAAGCCCTAAACGACAAGGCTGGCCGCTGCACTGGAGCGATAGCGCTGCACTGTGTAGAGCCTTGCCGGGGCTGAATCCTTGCCGGGCCCGGGGCTTGCCGGGACCGAATCCTTGCCGGGCCCGGGGCTTGCCGGGACCGGGTCTTGCCGGGTGCGAGGCCTGGCCGGCAAGGGTCTTGCCGGGCCTCCGCAACCCTTTGGCCTTCTGTCTTCTGGTCTGATCGTTGACTTGAACGTCTCCTCGGCATCTTAGTCTCGTGATTACTCATAGCTATTCCCCGGCAAGGCTTGCCGCGGTATGGCTACAACTGCCCGTGCACAAGTAAGGGGTACTAAAAAGACCCATACTTTAGTACACCGACAGGAGCCCCTGGGCCTAGGCCATACACGGGTGCCAGGCCTGTTGGGCTAGGCCCAAAACAGTGCACGGGCACGCGTGGCAGGGAATAACCGCTCACAATCATTATCTCTTTTACCTCGCCCCTCCACTATGCGCATTAATCGCGCGACGTGGGAGACGTGGGCGGAAACTCCACTGCAAAAGCGGGCGGTAAAGAGCCTGCCTCGCGCCTTCCCCATAAAAAAGGGAATCGCAGAGGGCACTGCTCATTTACCCCCTCCGCCTTTCCAATCTCAATCTCAGAGCCGTCGCCATCGTCTTCTTCCTCGCGCCCAAAGCAGAGCTTTTCTTCCTCCACCCTCCTCCACCGCGCTCTCGACGCCTTCAGCGCCCACTTCCATAGCCACCATGCCGCCCAAGTCGAGCAAGGGCAAGGCGGCAAAAGCGGCCGCCGCGGAGAGCAGGTTGGCGAAGATGCGGAAGGAACGCGCTGTCTTCCCCTCGACGCTTGATGCGGAGACCTTGAAGAAGAGGTACCAGTTCGCATGGGCGACTAAGACCACGGCGCATCCAGCCACCAAAGTGAGTGTAGCTTCTCATAAGGCAGAGCCAGGAGATTATCCCTTCTTTGTCGATTACTTCTGGTGCGGCCTCTGTCCTCCGTACTCGGATTTCTTCGTAGATATCATGCTCACCTACGGCTTCCAGCTGCTAGATTTCACGCCGAATGCCGTGACTTGTATGTCCATCTTCGTGCACCTTTGCGAGAATTTTGTCGGGGTCATCCCGAGCACTGCGCTTTTCCGGCACTACTTCTACCCCCGCATCCAAAAGGGCGACGCCCTCTCTGGCAGCATCACTTGGATTCCGAGGACGGCAACCAAGGAGACGTACCCAGAGGGGCTCTACCGCGATAGATGGGATGAGTGGCGCGGCAAGTGGTGCTGGGTCTGGGAAAAGGAGCCCCAACCGTTCTGCGAGGTGCGGAAGCAGAAGGTGGCCCGCGGAAAGGATTGGAGCACCGCGGACCCTGACGATAGCAAGCTCACCATCGCCATCACCAGGATACACCGCCTCAGGGCCGCCGGGTTGAAGGTGGAGATGATTTCTTCAGATTTCCTTCGCCGGCGCATCGCCCCACTGCAGAACAAGGGGCGCCCTGCCTGGGAGTACATGAACGCTGCCGACGTCATGAGGGTGCGGCCTGGGCTGGATAATGATCTGACAGCCATAGGGCACGCAGCCCTCTGCCAACAGCTGTTCAAATCTGGAGCAGTGGGAGACTTGCCGGCAGGCGTCGTCCCACTATGCAACAACTCGTCGCTGACCTCCATCATCGCCATGATGCCGGTGCTCAATGCCCATAGCATCGACGAGAGGTGGATCGAGCCATCCGCGGAGCAGGCGCTGGCGTTCTTTGACAACCTGACGGAGAAGGCCATCCACAGGGAGAACCTTGTCCGCGCTACCACGGAGGAGGAGCTCGCCTACATCACCAGCAGGGCGGAAGAGGCGAACCTTGCCGAAGAAGCCGGCAGCACTGAGTCCAGCGAAGACGAGGACCCACTGCGGGAAGATCTTGCCGGGCGAGATGAGGCTGCCGGGGAGCCGAGCGGAGCCGTTGCCGGGAGCTCTTCTGCCGGAGGTGCCGCCGAAGAGGAAGAAGAGGATGAGGAAGAGCCCCCAGCTCTTCAACACAGGAAGAGGCGCGTCCTCCGGAAGAACGCCACTGGCGCTCCAGCCCGCCAACCTTCCTCAAGCAGCGAGGCTTCCGGCAAAGGGGCGGTCGGCGAGGCCGCGCCGCAACCTGCCGCTACCAAGCGGCCCAGAACCATCCCTCCTCCTCCGTCAGGAACCGCGGCGGGGGTCGGCTTCGACCTCTCCGCCATCAGCTCCGAGGAAGAAGAAGAAGAGTAAGAGTCCCGCCACAGCTTCGATTCTTATCCTTCTAGTTTTGCTTGATTAACTTGCTCTGTTTTTGCCTCCTCATGGATACGGAGACTCTGGCGCAGAGGATGGCGAAGAGGGCCAAGACCTCAACAAGCGTCGAGCCGCCGGCAAGCACCTCGGGCGCGCCGGAAACGGTTCACATCAGCTCGGAGTCAAGCCCAGAACGCAACCCTCGATGCAGCCCTCGACGCAGCCCCCGGCGCAGCCCCCAGCGTGAGTCTTCTACTCACTACCCACTGGCGCGTGTCGGGGTGTGCATCTTCTCTGCTGACATCTCCGGGCGTGCAGGAGCGGAGCAACAGTGAGAAACAACAGCGGGAGCTGCCTCTGCCATGCCTCCTCCGTCGTCCACACCGCCCAGGGGCAAGTCTTCGGGCAAGCTCTACCGCGACGAAGGGGAGGGGCTGGCAAGTGCAGGCTCCGGCAACCCCTTCCTTGACGCAGGTAAAGTTACTTGCCCCAAAGAACTTGTCGCTTTGGTTTTTCTTCATTTTGTCTTCTTGAACTTCCTTCCCAGCTTCATCTTGATCAACTCCTTGGCTTTCAATCTTCTTCTGACAGAGCTCATGGACACTGACGTTGTCATTGAAGAGACTGCCAAGGATGCCGCCACTGAAGCCGACAGGGTTGCCGCCGAGGAGGCCGCCAAGCATGCTGCCGCCGAGGCCGCGCAAGCTGCTGCCGCCGAGGCTGCTGCCGTCAAGGCCGCCAAGGCCGCTGCCGCTGAGGCCGCCAAGGCCGCACAAGAGGAGGCCGCCAAGACGCCCGCCGAGGGAGCCGGTGAGGAGACCCGCGGCCATACTGACGGCGCTTCCGCTGCAGGAGCGCTAGGCGCTTCTACTGCCGCGGGGCCCTCGACTGCCGAAGACCAACCCTCGTCGTCCCAGGCCCCTTCCTCAAGCCAATACATCAGGGCCGGCAAAAACATTGTCAGCATGCCGGGGTCGGCAAACATCGAAGAGCTGGTTGAAGGAGAACATCTTGACGGGGAAATCACCGCCGCCGCCGCCAGTGAGCTCAAGGAGGAGCAGCTACTTCAAGCCATGAATGACAACTATCAGAAGCTCCAAACGCTCTACCGCGCCCGGAAGGAGAAACTGGACTCCCGGGCAGCGCTCGTCGAGGCAGCGGAAGGAGACTTCCAACAACGCGTCACGGAGACACAGGCTTGGTATGGCGAGGCCCTCCAAGAGTTGAATGTTTACCGGGAGCAGCTGGCGGAAGAGCGGAACATCCTTCTGCTGAAGCAATCAGACATCGAGAAAGCGCAGGAGGAGGCCGCCCAGCAAGCCGCCGCGGCAGAAGCCCTCTTGACGCAGCGCCGCATCAGCCTTGACGCTCAAGAAGAGGACCTTGCCGCGCGCGAGGCGGCGCTTGCCGCCAAGCTTCGCAACAAGGATGAAGAGCTCGAAAGTCTTGTCGCACGGCGGGTCCAGGAGCTTGAGCAGAAACACTTGAAGACGCTCAGAGCTCTAACTGAAGACCACGCCGGCAAGCTCAAAGAGGCCTTCGACGCTGCCGGAGCTGCGGAGACCGCCAAGAACTTGCTGGAGGAGAAGACGAAGCAGCTGGAGGCCGCTCTCGAGGACCACGGCAAGAAGGTCTCAGCACTCGAGGCCGAGAGAGACAAGGCTCTCCACAGCCTGATGGAGACGCAGGCTGCCGCATCCGAGAAGGTCCAGCAGCTTTCCTCCGCCAAGGACTCCATTGAAGATCTGAAGCTGAAGCTATCCACGCTGGAGGAGTCTCTTGAGGCCGCCCGAGTTCGCGAGAGGACTCTTATCAAAGACCTCCATGACGAACAGGAGCTGCTCCAGAACGCCGCCACCACCCACAACGAGTACACTTCTAGCGTGAAGCTCTGGACTACCAGGCTGGCGGACGTTGCCGAGAAGCTTGGCGCGGAGTTGGAGGCCATGGACTTGCCGGGCTTCGGATACTCTGTCGATGACAACGTATCCTCAAGCGCCAGGCTAACCATGTTCTTCGACAAGCTCGTCGACGCCCTCAAGCTACTCCAGGCGAACCAGACAAGCAAGCTGGCCGACGAATCCTGGAAACTCTGCCAGCTCGTCCTCCGCAAGGTGTTGATGAAGGTGGCGTACAGGAACCCTGGCATCGACCTCTCCAAAGCCTCGAAGAGCTTGCCGAAGGACGCGGACGTCAAGGCTCTCGAAGAGCTTGTCGCGCCCATCGTCGATCGGGTGAGCCAGGTGAAGAGGGTCGAGGGCGATCGCCGGGACTAGCCACATCCGCCTCATCTCTTCCTCATCTTGCCGCCAGCATTCCATGTAAAAGACAATTTGCCTTATGTCAGAAACGTGGCAAGCACTGGATGTAATATAATTTGCTCTATTTGAATTATGGCATGCTATTCCCTTTGTTCAATTTCTTTCTGTATGGCGTATACCCTACGCTTTGCTGGGAACTTGCCGGAGCATAACCCCGTCGCGAGCGCTGGATTCGGGTCGTCAGCAGCTTGCGGGTGGTGCTGCTCACGGCAAGAAATCTCGACGCTTTCAGCGCGGCCACCTAGACTGTTGAGCGGACTCGAAACAGAGTAAGGGCGCAGCCGATCACGACAAGATTCCATCGCGTGTAGGTTTTCCATACAAAGCCGAAATCGTTCAAGGGAATACAGCCTTACAAAAATCAAAAATCTGCTTAAGGGGTTCAGCAACTTAGCTCTGCTTTTCGTCGCTATTCTTTTTCTTCCGGCAAGGCGCCAACCTTGAACGTCGTCTGGTATCCATACCACCATTCT
Organism: Elymus sibiricus; assembly: GCA_039707655.1. NCBI lineage: Eukaryota > Viridiplantae > Streptophyta > Magnoliopsida > Poales > Poaceae > Elymus > Elymus sibiricus. Next base: position 503,611,774 of record CM077665.1, read on the forward strand.
CCTCCCCCCCCCCCAGCAAACTTGCGCGCGAGGGAATCTTCTGTCTCTTGAGAAAAAGAAAGAAGAGAAAATAAAGGTATGGAACCTTGACGGTTCGTTAGCTCTTACCGGGATCGAGTGCAATACACATCTCAGATAATACATGCATATATATGACATGAAATCAACAAGAAATGTAAAGCACACAGATCTTATTAAATATGCACAAAGGATGCGCCTGCTCTGTACAAAGGATTACATGCCATCCGGCAACACTCGTACAGAATGGCGTTGCCGGGATCTTGCCGGAGCGTTACGCTGCCGCGAGTGCTGGATTCGGGTCGTCAGCAGCCTGCTGGCCGTATCGCTATCACAGTAAGAAACCTGAACAACTGCGCCTTACGGGTAGAACTTGCGAAGGTGCTCGATGTTCCAGGAGTTGCTCACTGGCAAGCCCTCTTCGGTCTCCAGGCGGACAGCGCCAGGCCTGGTGACTCGCACTACCCGGTAAGGGCCTTCCCACTTCGGCGTCAACTTGTTGGAATTCTTGGCCGACTGAACGCGCCGAAGAACAAGGTCGCCTTCCTCAAGACTCCGGGCGCGAACCTTGCGGCTATGGTAGCGGCGCAAAGCTTGCTGATAGCGAGCGGCTCGCACAGCAGCCCAAAGACGGTTCTCCTCAAGGAGCAGCGCGTCATCTTGCCGCAGCTGCTCTTGCTCAAGCTCATCATAAGCGAGCACTCGAGGTGACCCGTATATGAGTTCCGTGGGGAGAACTGCTTCCGCTCCGTAGACCAGGGCGAAGGGTGTCTGGCCGGTGGCTCGATTTGGCGTCGTTCTGATCGACCAAAGAACCGCCGGTAGCTCATCAATCCAGCGTCTTCCATGCTTGTGCAGCTTGTCAAAAGTTCTGGTCCGGAGACCACGCAGCACTTCAGCGTTCGCCCTTTCCGCTTGGCCATTGCTTCTTGGGTGAGCAACAGAGGCAAAACAAATCTTGCCGCCAAGGTCTTGGATGTACTGCATGAAGGTGCGACTAGTGAACTGCGTACCGTTGTCGGTGATGATCCTGTTCGGTACACCAAAACGGCACACAATCCCCTTGAAGAACTTGACTGCTGACTGTGCTGTCACCTTTCTCACTACTTCCACTTCCGGCCACTTCGTGAACTTGTCGATAGCAACGTACAAGTACTCGAAGCCCCCGGCAGCGCGGGGGAAAGGACCCAGTATGTCGAGCCCCCGGACCGAGAAGGGCCAGGAAAGAGGGATTGTCTGGAGAGCTTGAGCCGGTTGATGAAGTTGCTTTGAATGGAACTGGCACGCTTCACACTTGGTTACTAGTGCAGTTGCATCCTGGAGGGCAGTAGGCCAGAAGAATCCTTGCCGGAATGCCTTGCCGACAAGGGCTCTTGAGCCTATGTGGGATCCACATATGCCCCCGTGAATCTCTGCCAACAACTCTAGTCCATCCTCTCGAGGAATACACTTCAATTTCACCCCGTTCGGTCTCTTTCTGTACAGAACATCATCGACGAACTGGTACATACTTGACTGACGGGCCACTTTTTCAGCTTCTTCCTGCTCCTCAGGGAGTTCTCCTGTCTGAAGGAAATGGACTATTTGTTGTGCCCATGCCGGAGCCTGTGGCTTGACGACAAGGACTAAAGGCGACTCTTCAGCTGCGGGAGCATTTGCTTCTACGGCAAGAACCTGAGGTTCTTGCCGGAGCAGCTGCTCACCGACAACTGGTATTTCTTCGGCAGCAGGGGCGCTTGCTTCAGCGGCAAGAACCTGAGGTTCTGCGCGAAGCCGCTGCTCACCGGCAACCGTGTTGTTCCCGGCAAGATTCTTGCCGGGGGCTTCGGGAAGCCCTGCCGGGAAGTACTCGCCGGTACTTAACTTTCTTCTCTTATCAGGCCTTGCCGATGGCGACACGGATGGTTGAGTCAAGCGGAGCACAAAAGTCCCTGGTTCCACAGGCAGCTTGAGTGCGGCACGCTTCGACAGGTCGTCGGCAATGCTGTTCTCTAATCGAGGAACATGCTCTGTCTGAAGACCGTCAAAGCGCTCCTCCAGCTTCCTCACTTCATCGACGTACGCTTCCATCAACGGGCTCTGATAATCTTTGTTGACCTGTCTCACGACGAGCTGGGAGTCACCTCTGACGATGAGACCGGCAAGCAGTCCTTCATACTCTGTCGTGTTGTTGGTCGATCTCTCCCGGGAAAATGCATCTGGATGACGTACTTGAGGTGCTCTCCGGTGGGTGCGACAAGCAGCACGCCGGCACCGGCGCCTTGAAGCGAAAAGGCTCCATCAAAGTACATGATCCATTCGCGATATGTTTCCTTGCCGGGAATCGCTGATTCTTGAACTTCGTCGTCTGGCGTTGGGGTCCATTCTGCAATGAACTCTGCCAAGGCTCTGCTCTGGATAGTTGAAGAACTTTCAAACTTGAGACCAAAGCATGACAGCTCCAACGCCCACTCCACGATCCTGCCGGTTGCTTCTGGGTTCCGGAAAACCCTTGGAGCGGAAAGCGAGTGACGACGGTGATGTCATGTGCTTGGAAATAATGGCGCAGCTTCCTTGAGGTCATAAGGAGGCCGAAGAGCAGCTTTTGCACGCCAGAATATCTCGACCTAGCCCCCTGCAACAGGGAGCTGACGAAATAGACTGGGCGCTGCACCATCTTCTTCTTCTGCACTGCTTGACTTGACTGCGCAGATCTTTCCTTGTCGGCACCAGACTCTGCCGGGGCCGGCCCCGGCAAGTCACTTGGCGGACCTGCCGTTGCCGCTGCATCCTCCTCTGCTTCTCTCTCTGCCACCAGCACAGCACTAACCACTTGATTCGTTGCCGCTAGATATAGCAGCAACGGCTCTTGTGGTCTAGGCGCGACTAGTATTGGCGGAGAGGAGAGGTACTTCTTCAAATCCTACAGCGCTGCCTCCGCTTCTGGAGTCCATTTCATTGGACCTGCCTTCTTCAAAATTTTGAAAAATGGCAGGGCGCGCTCAGCGGACTTTGAGATGAACCTACTCAAAGCAGCGACGTAGCCGGCAAGGCGGCGCACATCCTTGACTCGTCTTGGTGCTTCAATCTGCTCAATTGCCTTGATCTTGTCGGGATTGGCTTCAATTCCACGCTGAGATACAAAGAACCCGAGAAGCTTGCCGGATGGGACACCGAACACGCACTTCTCGGGGTTGAGCTTCAGGTTGATCCTGCGCAGGTTTGCAAAAGTCTCCTCCAGATCTTGAATGAGCGTTGCCTTGTCCTTGGTTTTGACCACTATATCATCCATGTAAGCTTCCATATTTCTATGCAGCTGGGCCCCGAAACCAATCTGGACAGCTCTTGCGAAGGTCGACCCAGCACTTTTCAACCCGAAAGGCATACGCAAGAAGCAGTATGTGCCACACGGAGTGATAAACGCGGTCTTCTCTTCATCTTCTTTCGCCATGAAGATCTGGTGATAGCCTGAGTATGCGTCAAGGAATGACAGCAGATCGCAGCCGGCAGTGGAATCCACAATCTGGTCGATGCGCGGCAAGGGAAAAGGATCTTTTGGACAGGCTTTATTGATATCTGTAAAGTCAATACATAGCCTCCATTTACCGTTTGCCTTGCGCACAACAACTGGATTGGCCAACCATGTAGGATGGAGGACTCCTCTAACCAGGCCTGCCGCCTCAAGCTTCTTAATCTCTTCTGCAATAAATTCTTGCCGCTCCAAAGCTTGCTTCCGCACCTTCTGCTTGACGGGCCGCGCGTGGGGACAGACAGCTAGGTGGTGCTCAATTACTTCCCTGGGAACACCGGGGATGTTAGATGGTTGCCATGCAAACACATCGACATTCGCCCGCAGGAAAGCAACGAGCGCGCTTTCGTATTTGTCATCAAGGGTGGAACTTATAGTGAAAGTTCCCCCCGTCCCGTCCTCCTTGGCGGGCACCTTCTTGGTCTTAGGTGGAGTAGCCTTGGATTTCTTGGCCTGGCCGGCAGAGCTTTCCGGTGCATCCTCGACGGTAGCGCAGCACTCCGGAGAGGCGCGCTTGCCGGAGTTTGTCCCAGAGGTCTTGTCGGGCTTCTTCTTCTTGCCGGGATCTTGAGCGGCAGGAGCATGCGCCTTGGCGGCGGACGCTACAACTGCTTCCCGGTAAAGCTTGTCAGTGCAAATGAGCGCGTCTTTCTTGTCGGAGTGGACAGTGATGACGCTCATTGGACCGGGCATCTTCAAGACGTTGTAGGCGTAGTGCGAGGCTGCCATGAACTTAGCCAGCGCTGGGCGGCCAAGGATTCCATTGTACGGCAACAGAATCTTGGCGACGTCGAAGACAACCCTCTCCGTCCTGAAGTTCAGCTCACTGCCGAATGTTACCGGCAGCGTGATTTTGCCCTTCGGCTGGTTCCTTCCCGGATTGACCCCTTGGAAAGAGCCTGTTTCCTCGAGATCTTCGTCGGGAATTTGCAGCCTCTTGATCACATCGGGTGAGATCAGGTTCAGGCCGGCCCCACCGTCAACTAACATTTTCGTCACCTGGAGGTTGCGGATCGTTGGTGAAACCAACAACGGCAAACACCCGACCGCAGTTGTGCGATCAGGGTGATCCTCGGCGTCAAAAATGATAGGCGTGTGGGACCACTTCAGTGGCTTCCGGGCATCGAGGGATGGCTCTGCCGCATTAATCTCGCGCGCCCACTGCTTGAGCTGGCGGTGAGAGGAATGCAACGAAGCGCCCCCGTCGACGCACATGGCCTCTGTAGCCTTCTAGAACTCGTGTTCGCAGGACTCGTCGCCTTCTGCATCATCATCATCATCTCCTTGCTCTTTGGCGTGGTCCCGGGCAGGCTTCTCTTGCTGCTGCCTGGGCTTGCCGCGGCGACCTCCTCGACCGCGTTTCCTGCCAGACCCTCCGGTACCATCTTGGGCTCTTTCCTTGTCGCGCCTTTCGTACTCGGCGTGCTGCTTCTCGGCAAGTTCCTCAACTTGCCGGCAGTCTTGGAGATCATGGCCCTTGGTATGGTGGATCTTGCAGTACTGCTTGCCGGATCCTTCTGGCTTGTCGGCAGCCGCCAAGGCCTGACACGCCGCACACCCGGCAACCTCCTTGCCGGGGTCGTTGGTCTTGGACTTCTTGGCGGTGCCGGGGTTGCCGGAACCTTCGACGGCAAGTACGGCCTTGCCCTTGCGCTTCTTGTTCTTCCGCCGCCCCTTCTTTGCCGGGGCAGGAGCGTCTTCGCTCTCAGAGTCGACTCCAGCGCCAGCGTTCTCGCCGGGGAGCCTCCTTCCTTCCTCTGCCCGAGCACACTTGTCGGCCAAAGCATAGAGCTCGGCGACATCTCTGACTTTGTTCATCGCCAGCTCCTCCCGCATCTTACGATTGCGCACATTCTGATGAAAGGCGCTGATGACGGCGGCGGGATGAACGTCAGGAATGTTGTGCTGGATGCGGCTGAACCTCTGGATATACTTGCGCAAAGTTTTGCCCTCCTTCTGGGGAATGATGTGCAGATCACTCTCCTGGCCAGGAGCTTGATGGCCGCCGGTGAAGGCGCCAACAAACTGATGGCACAGGTCGGCCCAAGAAGAGATGGAATTCTCGGGCAGGTGCATCAACCACGATCTCACGTTGGGCTTCAGCACCAACGGAAAGTAGTTGGCCAGTACCTTATCGTCACGAGCCTCGGTAGCCTGCACCGCGATGGTGTAGATGCTCAAGAACTCGGACGGATGGGTCTTTCCGTCGTACTTCTCCGGTACTTCCGGCTTGAAGGAGCGGGAGCTAGGCCACTGGACTTGCCGCAGCTCACGAGTAAACGCTGGACAACCCACCTCGTAGGGTAGGCAGCCAGGGTACCCTGGCGCGGGCTCGTCAACAGCGGTCCCAGCACGCTTGTCAGACTGGCGACACGCTTCCCTTCGGCGCTCGATGGTGGTTCGAGCGTCCTCCTTCTTCCGTTCCCGAAGAACGTGACGTTGATCGCGGCGAACCCGCGGATCAGATGACGCCGTGGAATCATCCTCACGGACGCTGGTCCGTCGAGTTAACGACCGCTCTTGATGCAGCGGAGGGGGACGCAACGTAGTCGTTCCAGCTCCGGTCTTCTCTCCATCGCCACGCACCAGCCTAGACGACTGCAGCCGCGAGGGTTCACCCTGCTGCGGTACGTCGTTGTTGGCTAGGCCGATGAGGCTCTGGATAGCGGCTCGCCACTCGTCTAGCTTCTCCGCGGCGGGAGGGAAGTCTAGGAGCAGCTGAGCTCGCGCCAACGCCTCTGCTGGCGTAGGCGGCGGCAATAGGTGCGAAGAACGTGAGGTGCTCAAACTCCTAACAGGGTTAGAAGGAGCACCATCACGACTCTGCACCCGCGCGCGGCTTCCACCAGCGCGCTGGCGTGGATCTTGGCCCTGCACACCCTGGGGGTGATGCGCAGGGGTCTTCCCATGCGGACGCCTAGAACCACCAACGTCTTGAGGCCGCACGTCACGCGCGTCCTGAGAAGGTCGCGGTGCATGCGCCAGCGTATTCGTCCTGGAAGGCGCCGCTCCATCCTTGGAAGTCGCTGCACCACCCGCAGGTTGCGCAGCTCCATCCTTGGACCTGTTGCTCGTCCGGCTCGGATCGCCGGAACGCCGTGGAAGCTCGGAGCCTCCACCTCCTCCACCCGCGTCTACCCCGTCGCCTGTGCGCGCAGCATCAGGCACGACGGATGCAGATGGACCAACCGCCATGAAACCCTTTTTCTTGGGAGACATGGTGGTGAAGATGATCGAAGATCTAACGCGCTGATCGCTAGATCAGGTTCGCACAACCTCGATCCCCCTACCTGGCGTGCCAAAGATGTCGTAGGAAACGGACACCTATGGGATCGCTATCGAGCGGATCCCTTTACAGTTCGGCAAGGGGAGAGCATTGCACAAAGAGCAGAACTAACGAACAGCACACGGGGATTTACCCAGGTTCGGGCCGCACGGATGCGTAAAACCCTACTCCTGCTTTGATTGTATTAATTGTGGATGTTCTTGGCCAAGTTCTGGGAGCTACAGTACTCGGTAGCTGCGCAAACAGAATGGGCCATCTGAAATCCCCCCCCCCCCTCTGTACGCCTCGGGCCTCCTTTTATATGGGTCAAAGGGGCTACCACAGTGGCGTACGAGATAAGGCATGAGGTGGAAAGTAGCTACAGTGTTATCATACCTAACCCTGACGGCTTAGGACAAGCTCATTAAATGCACCGTGAGGTGTCCGTCGAGGTGTCCCTCAGCGTCTTGGGCTTGGAAAAGCTTTACAGGGGATGGGCAAAAGCAGCCATCCCATCAGCACCGCTTAAGCATCTCGTGGTCAGCATCGCACCACGTCACCATGAGGACAAGCCCTAAACGACAAGGCTGGCCGCTGCACTGGAGCGATAGCGCTGCACTATGCAGAGCCTTGCCGGGGCTGAATCCTTGCCGGGCCCGGGGCTTGCCGGGACCGAATCCTTGCCGGGCCCGGGGCTTGCCGGGACCGGGTCTTGCCGGGTGCGAGGCCTGGCCGGCAAGGGTCTTGCCGGGCCTCCGCAACCCTTTGGCCTTCTGTCTTCTGGTCTGATCGTTGACTTGAACGTCTCCTCGGCATCTTAGTCTCGTGATTACTCATAGCTATTCCCCGGCAAGGCTTGCCGCGGTACGGCTACAACTGCCCGTGCACAAGTAAGGGGTACTAAAAAGACCCATACTTTAGTACACCGACACCCACCGTTACTCACACAACACACCACCGTCCCCCAATCTAGCCTGCAATCGATAGGAACCCTCGTCCACGATGCACTGATCCATCGCGTTCAGGGCCCCAGGCTTGTAACGACTCGAGGGGATCTACTTGCGGCAGCAGGTTGAGCTGCATAGGATTGGACCGGCGGCAGCAGTTTGAGCTTGGGCAATGTCGAGGGACACCGGCCTTCGTCCCATCGACAGTGGGGAGGATTGGGTCGAACCTTGAGCTGCAGACAACTCATGGATTCATGCTGGGTAAGCCTCGAACCCCTTGTAATGTTTGATCTAACTCAAAAATATGCATAGCATTTGACCAATCGACGCGTGAATTGTTACCTGCCTGACTGAGTTATTGCCTACCTAACTGTAGGATTGATCCAGTGCTTGCCTTTCAGCTCGTAGTTAGAATGGAAACTAGCATCCTACGAGGTACAAAAGCGCATCATTTCTCTGGATTTTGCTATCCAAAGGTGGTAGAAACAATAATTTCATTTAAAGATTTATGCAAATCCCTTTGTTCTGATTATCCCTGGAGCCAAGCCGATATTGTTGATCTGAAATATTTTGATAGCGGTGAGGAAAACTTTGTGCCACTAACTTGCGATGAGCATCTAGAAACCCTTTTTTGTTTGAATGCTGGTAGTCGTTTCGGTAAAATTGAAATCCAAGTGATGCAGCCGCAAAAAGAATGAGAGAAGTGAAAGGGTGTCGCACCTGATAACTCTGCTAAAAGTGAGCGGCCCCACACTCCTTGTAGGTCCGGACCCGCTAAACCTACTGGTAGTGACAGCCAGGTCAGTGCTCCATTGGATGTAGAAGATGATGCACAACCTGACGAGACAGTGCCTCGAAATGATGACGAGGATGAGAGGATGTTCCCTAAATTGGTTGATGAATTCAGCAAAGAAGCAATGCAGGATGAATACCCAGAGGAGGAGAAGCCAACCTGCCCTGCTAGATTTTATGACACTGATGATGAAGAGAAGGACGATAACGCTAACATGTTGGTTCCATATGAATACGCTGGTGAGGACATGCCAACAATTGAGTGGGACAGGAAAGATCATAAGCTTACTCCTGGAACAATACTGAAATCGATGATGCAATGTCGGAATGCACTGACTACATACTGCATTCTCACTAAAAATGATTTTAAACCCAGAAGATCGATGGTTCACTGTCCATATGAAAAGTGTAGGTTTGAGGTTGCATGCCTCCCGTATGGGTAGTAGTAAATATATTTAGGTATTTAATTTTGCACACAACATTAATTTTTGTGATGCTTGATCCATTTTCTGTGATATACTTGTTTCATTGAATTTCAGGTCGAACTGAACCCACATGTGCACACTTGCCCACCTAGAGCGGGCAAGGCCTAATCAACAAAATTAGCAAAAACTAGGTGGGTAGCAGATGCAATCATGGATTTGTTTAGAGAGACGCCAACACTTAGTCCTACAGTACTACACAAGTTGTTGCTTGAGAAGTATAAGATGAGCATACCAAACATGAGGATTTTCTATGAAGAGGAAATGGCTCTTGACGGAATTGATGGTCCATGGAATGAAAGTTTTGCTTTGTTGTACACCTACAAAGCTGAAGTGGAGATGGCAAGTCCATGCAGTGTTGTAGAGCTTGACAAACATACTGTGTAGTACAAAATTAGAGGGGGCATTTGAGAAGGAATGTTTCAGGAGGGCTTTTGTTTGTTTCAAGGCTTGCTGGAAGGGGTTTCTGGAAGGTTGCAGGCCTTATTTGGCTGTGGATGCAACATATTTGAATGGAAGATTTAGGGGATAGCTAGTAGCTGCTTGTGCAGTTGATGCACACAACTGACTTTTCCCAGTGGCATATGGTGGGTTGGAGATGGAGTCAGAGGAAAGTTGGGTGTTGTTTTTGAAGAATTTGTGCAACATTATAGGGTAGCCACCAGGATTGGCTACACACACATATGCTTGCAAGGGTTTAGAGACTGAAGTAGATGTAGTATTCCCTGGAGTTGAGCATAGGGAATGTATGAGACACCTAGCTACTCATTTTACAAAGAGATTCACGGGTAAAGTGTATGATGATAACCTATGGCCGGCATCATACACTTGCAGCTTGAGGAAGCATGAGAACAGGATAAGAGCAAGTGCAGAAGGAGGTACACATAGGAGGCGCAAATGCAAAAGATGTGGAGGACTAGGGAACATTGCTAGGATTTGTAGCAATCCAGTGACCCATCATTTGGAGAGGATGATCAATGGGGATCTGAAAATGTAGAGGAGCATGAAGTGCTAGAAGGCAGGGCAGAAGAACTAACAGCTCTAGAACAAATAGAAGAACTAGAACAAGCACCACTTGAGACACTTGATCCACTTTAGCCACTTGAGCCACTTGACCAATCAATGCTTGCAAGTACAACTTGGTATGTGCGCGCTCTCTTTATGCATTTCTTCTTTAATTTTCAATAGAATTTAATGTTGTCTCTATATGAATAGCTCTAGGATAAGCACACAGAAGAATATAACAAAGGCAAAGAAAGGGACTAAAAGAAACATAGCACAAGTTGGTTTGACATCAACTGAAGGGGAACCAACTGTTGAAGCCGTAAGTTTTGATGACTCGAAAAGAATGGCTTTTGAAGGTTTTCAAGCGCTAGAAGCCAAAGAAAGAGCAGTTCAACCAGTGGCACCTGAAGCTATTTGCCCATTGGCCATCACATGTTCTGTTACTGGAAGTACTCCTTCACCACCTCCACCGCCAGAACCTGTTGTGAAGACCAAAAGAAAAAAGTCAGTGAAGCCACCCAATAACCCAGCAAGGAACACAAGGAGCGAGGTGGTGAATCCAGTGAGAAACACGAGGAGTCAGAAATGGATTGGAACTAGAGTTTGAGCTTTGAAATGATGTGAACTTTAGTTTGAAGTTTGAAATGATGTGAACTCTGTAATGTTGCGAATTTGTTGAGTAGGAACAATTTGATATTTGACATTGTGTGTGATGTAATGCTACATTTGTGAAGTACTTTGAAGAAGTCTATTTCACGAAGTAAAACTCATGGTCATGAAAAATGTGCTCCAAATGAGCTCCAAAGCTAGAGTAAACAGCTCCATTTCAAAGCAAAATTATGCTATGGTTAACCCTAAGCCTTAGCTCATTTTCCTTGAAAACAATGCAACCTTGTTCATGATAGCTAAGTTATGTGAAGGGAATTTCAAGAAAATATCCGTAGACGCGGTTTCTTATTTTTCCTAGCAACTTATTAACATAAAACAACGATGAGTGCAAGTTTCATTTTTTTTATTTTTTTAAAATTAGTTATGCTCAACCCTAACCATTGAAACCCTCTAAAACCCTCTAAAACCCCTCAAACCCAACCCGAAACCCCGCACCATCCGAGACGTTGGATCGCTGTTCGAGGACGGTCTGGGTCAGGCGCTAGGGTTACACATGGTCGATCCGCGATAGGTGACTTGATTGGATGGATTCGGTCGGGTGTTATGTGGCTCACCTGGCAGCGGCAGAAGAGGGACAAGCGACAGGTCGCCCCAACAGACAAGCCACAGAATCCAACTCGTGTCACTGCATTTCCCCCTTTCCCCCCTCTCTACTCGAATCCTAAATCTCGGTTGGGGGCACAACACTAGAATACCATCTCGACAGCGAGTTCGACCTCCTCCCCCTGTCTCCACAGCTCGTCGACGCATGTCCCCCCTCCCCCCCCCCCCCACACACACAAGCATGTCCTCCTCGCCACATCGTGTCAGCTGCATGAATCTGCGCGGATCGGGGCGGTGCGTCGAGGTGAGGATCTCCACGGATCTAAGCGGGATGTTGCGGTGCTAATCTGAGCGAATGGCGCCAGTAAGAACGTTTGAGTATTTTGAGGATTACATTTAGTACATGTCTATAAGCTAGTTTATCACCAATGCAACTGCACATTGAGCACATTGAGCTACTTTATCACCAATTCCACTGTACATTGAGCTCGTCCATGATCTACTTTATGACAATTGACATTTTTGTTTAATTTCATAAGTCTGCATAAAGCTATGACATGTCTAGTTCTAGCGTCAACAACACCGCATGGCACAACGACGGGGGATCATCCTTCTCCTCCCTAATACCGTAGAGAGAAAAGATGTTGCAGTATTTTCTAGATAAACCATGTTGGTGCGAGAAGAAGTCGAAGGCTTCTAGGTGGATTTCTTGGAGCGATGAGAACCCAGGACGAAGATATTATAATTGCCAAAGAGTTCAGGTGATTTCCTATTTCTTCTCATTTCCCAAGTTTTTTGGCCATTAAATGAAAAATATTCTTGACTCTAAATAGTGTTAATATCATAGGTTGGTGGATGTAAGTTCTTCAAATGGGCTGATCCAGAAGTACCGGAGCTCTTGAAGCAGCACCCTATTGATTTGCGCGACACAATGCGTTGGCTCAAAATAGAAAAGGATCCCTGAGTTCTTGCTGAATTAAAGGCCTACAAAGCATGCAATCAAGAGTTGTTCCATAAGAAGGCTTGGACAGATGATTTGGTCAAGAGGAAGGATATGCAAATTGAGGTGTTATTGAAGAAAGATGCTGAAAATTCTACCGCTATCAACCAACTTAGGGTTAAGCATAAGTAACTAGAGGAAGAGAATTTGGCTAAAATGTGTTTTAGTAGTAGCATCATTTGCTATGATTGTCAAGTTGCTGTCTTGATCATGATGGTGTAATAAAAATTTGGGATCCCTAAACATTTGGACGCAAGGCTAGTTTGAAGTGGACCAATTCATAGACCACGATTTTTTCAATTCCTCAAATTTCCAATTTGTAGACACCAAATAGCATATGATTTGTGTGGACACCTAATAAAAAGATAGGACATTGTTTGCCTGAAACTTTTACAAACAAAGATGCATATCATGTGGACTAAATTCCAAGGGGTTAACAAGATGTCAAATCTTACCCAGATTCCAGGGGTACAAACTTGCTCAACAACCCATTATATTTGGACATCTCTACATTATTTTATTTTAATTTACCTTACTACATAGTAAAGAGATGACAACTACGGTAAGTGCCACCATGTATCTATTTTTCTCCTCTGCCTTCACTTCAAGTCCTTGTGTGACTCTTGCTTTCTCTTGTCCATCCATGTGCAGCTCCTCTACCACATGATCAAACATGGCCAGATCAGTCTCTATTTCAACTTATCGTTGCGAGCAATTCTCCTTTCTTCCTCAATAGTATGCTTCAGCTCAACAATCATTCTGTTTTACTGGCTAATTCAATGCCCAAAATAGCCACCGCCTCCTCCAATGTCATCTTCTCTCAACCCCACTAGATTGACTCATCTTCGTATGCAATATACCAAGGATCATCAGCCATTCAGCCTGCCTGTTAAACTATAATAATTCATCTAAAACTCAATTAACCCTACAAATTAAACAAGGGATCATTAAGATAGGTCGTGAGCACTGACTACCTGAACCTCCTTCGAATCTAGTGTGGGTGAGCGTGGCCAAGATATGATCGAATCGTCACCCTCACTGTTGTAACCACTGCAACCAGACATTTACCGTAACGGCGCCCCGGATATTAGATGTTCAGATGAGATTAAGGGAAAGGGTTCAGAAGTGCTTCAATAAGGCAGATCAGGATCCGAGAGCTTACTAAGAAATTTCGCGTGCTTGTCGCTGGCTTTCTTCAACGACAAAGCAAATCCAGGTGGTTGGGAGGGATGGTGGGGTGGCAGCTCTGCGTGTGATATGTAGGCCTGGAGGAACAATGCGGGCAGGGAAATAATGCTGGCGCCTGCTACTTGTGAGCTGCGTTGGGATTTCCCCCGAAGAAGAAGGGTGAAGGAATATAATAGCGGATAGTATTTCCTTCAATGAGAACCAAGGTTATCGAACCAATAGGAGAACCAGGCAAACTCTCGTCGTCAGCACCTACACACACAAAAGCAAACACTTGCACCCAACGCAGGTAACAGGGTTGTCAATCCCCTTGAACTTGTTACTTGCAAGGACTAATTCTGATAGTGATAGATATATAAAAAAGAAAATAAATAAACTGAAACAAGGTATTTTCTGTTTTTAGCAATATGATTAAGTAGACCCGGGGGGCATAGTTTTTTCACTAGAGGCTTGTCTCTCAAACACATAGCATACGATGGGTAGACAAATTACTGTTAGGTAATTGATAGAAAAGCGCATAGTTATGACGTTATTCATGGTAATGATCATGTATATAGGCATCACGTCCGTGATAAGTAGACCGAAACGATTCTGCATCTACTACTATTACTCCACCAATCGACCGACTCCTACCTGCATCTATCGTATTAAGTTCATGACAAACAGAGTAACGCTTTAAGCAAGATGACATGCCGTAGACAAAGTAAGACAAGCAATATGTTCAGACACTGTCATTTTATCTTTAATGGCTACAATACAAATACGTGTCTTGTCCCATTATGTCACTTGGATATAGAGCACCAAATATTGAACTCACTACAAAGCACCTCTCCCACTGAAGATAAATCAATCTAGTTGGCCAAACCAAACGAAGATCGGAAAGAAATACAAAGCTATAACAATCATGCATAATAAAGTTCAGAAAAGACTCAAATACTTTCAATAAATAATCTGATCATAAACCCACAATTCAATTCATTGGATCCCAACAAACACACCGCAAAAGAAGATTACATCGGAAGAACTCCAAGAAGATCGAGGAGAACATGGTATTGAAGATCAAAGAGAGAAGAAGAAGTCATCTAGCTACTATCTATGGACCCGTAGATATGTGGTGAACTACTCACGCATAATCATGGAGGAAGAAAGGTTGATGTAGATGGCCTCCGTGATCGATTCCCCCTCCGGCAGAGTACCGGAAAAGGTCTCCAGATGGGATCGCAAAAGAACAGAGGCTTGCGGCAGAAAAAAATGTGTTTCGGGTGTCTCCCTGTTGGTTTGGGAATATATGTGAATTTATAGAGGTGGAATTAGGTCAAAATAGTGTACGGGGAGTCACGGGCTCGGGGGGTGCGCCCTGTGAGCTCGTGGCTCACCCGTACGTCTTCTGGCCTCCTCTGAAACCTTCTAGGGTCTCTTTTGGACAAGAAAAAATCACCGTAAAGTTTCATCGTGTTGGAACTTTGTTTGGTATTGATTTTCTAAAAAGTCAAAAACACGCAAAAACAGGAACTGGCACTGGCACTGGGTTAATAGGTTAGTGCCAAAAATGATATACAATAGCGTATAGTTCCATATAAAGTATGCAAGATTGATAATATAATAGCATGAAACAATCAAAAATTATAGATACGTTGGAGATGTATCAGTGTTGTGGCAGATGTGCACCGCCGCCTGCCACTGGTCGGCGCCGAAATTAGATCCAGCGATGCGGGCAAGCTGTGGCCATGGCTATGTCTGCTCTATGGGGAAGGTGCTCGGCGCTGTGCCCGGTTGGCCATTGACAAATGATAGAGCACTAGTGCAGCCGCGTGCTATACAAATGGTTTTTAACCCCTTTCCGTGACGTAGTTTTAAACCGTCGCCTTGCATGTGTGGGCGATAGGGGGGCCTATCCCACATGACAGGCAAAACCCGTCGGCGATGCCTGCACCTGGTCGCACACGATGGACAAAAACATATCATTTGCGATTGGAAGGACCATCACAAACAGAGATATTGGGGAAGACGTGTGAGATGAGCTTAGCATCCCACACAGGGAATCCCAAGGGTACGTTTCCATTCGTATTGCAGATCACACATAATTTTCTGCAACACATCGTTTGTGATAGGTGTGGTCATCACACACAATACTTATAATTCTGTCGTTTGCATTACGCAAAACATCACTCACGGTGTCTAGAAGAAACTGTTTGTCATTGGGCTGCCCATCACACACACTAGCTATGTGAAAACGTTTGTGATTGGGTGTCCTAAAGCACACAGTTATCGACCAGAAATCGTGTGTGATTGCTCAATGATCCAACACGCCAACTTTCTAGAAACCGTGTGGGTTTTTTCAAGTCATCGCCCACGGTGTTGTCTTAGAAACCGTCTGCAATGGGATCCAAAATAATCAGCCTGATTGATCAATTATTTATAATCCATTTAGTAATTGAAATTAACATTTCATATCAACCACAAAATATATTTCTTATTCGTAGTACGGCAACCAGGATTTCATAATTGAATTACATCAGGGTACAACAACATATAGGCATATACTGCATAGCTATTCAATTGTACAACAAGACAAAGTTTCAAATGCAACATCTAAAACCTTTGGAAATTAAGTATCATCATAGATGGTAAATAGACAGATGAATCTCATCTAGAAAACTGTTAAAGCGGAAGGCGAATACTGAGCCTTCAATGATGTTGAAGGTCCTGGCAACTTTAGGCCAGTGCCTGTGGATGATTGCCCGCCCATCCTTCGTCCTCTTAAGGAAGACTTCAAGATTATACCGTGGGTGCTATATGAATACCTTCATCGCCTCTTGATCATACAGGTGGTTTGAGACGTAATCATCGATGAACTGCCTTGAGAAGGACTGAAAACAAACATACGCATAAATATCTTTTCTAAAATTTGAAATGGCACAAATGGAAAAGGACAAGGTGAAAGAGATGGTACCATCCTATAGTTGACTGATGTCTTTTTGATTGTGCAGACAAACATCTTGTTGTTTTTCGTAGCTAGTTTCTTTATCTTAACAATCTTTCTGAGTTTCTTTATTTGACTGATATTCAAGGACACCTCATTTCCCCACATGCAAAAAGGGTCGAACAGTGGGTCTAAACCTCTTACAGCAGGACCTACATGTGCAAGAACAAATTATTAATAAAAACATTCATATTACAATGGTTTCTGCAATTGCACAATAATGTGCTATTAGCCAAACGACTATGGATGTGCAAACCTCGATGGTAAACTTCAGTGTCCCCCATTGTTTCCCCCTGCAACATATTTAAGACAAATATTGATCAGGTCACAAGTGATATTTGGCATACTATCACTGAAATATGTTAATGGAAAATAAACACATTGCGGATCCAACAGATTAGATCGAGCCACATTGAAAATCCAGTTATCTAAAGCAAGTGTGCTAAGAACTAGGAAATGTCGCAATTCTATATGTTGCACATGTATTTAGTACATCTAAATTCGATTTATTCGTCACATGCATAACAATACAAAATTGTACCAACAACAATCGTACATCACATTTTAGAATTGAATTAAATAGTTAAATGATCACCACAACAAATGAACGAAACAGATAACTAAGCACCACATTGCACAATAAAACATAATAGAAGTTCAGGTTGCAGTAGCATTACATTGGACATTTCACTAGAATTTCTAAATGAAAGGCAGTAGCGACACACGCAACAGCTAAACGAAATGTGCTTAACCAGCGTAGCTAGGTGAACATAGGTCCTTAGTGATAAAGGTAAGAAAAACAAGCTATTCCTCATCGTCGGAGATATCGATGATGATGGGCTCCGTCAACTTGGAAGAGGGCGAGGCCTCCACACTGTGGGTGCACCCCTCGTAGTGGTGAATGGCCTGATCCTGCCCCGGCACCAACATGCCGGCTCTGGAGTTGAGGTAAGCACGTGCACGCTGAGAAAACACATCAAAGTCTTCGTCGAACGCACCGGCGGTGCCCTCGAGAAAAGACCACGAGTTGTCGTTTATAGCAGCCAACCGCGTGGCAGCGTCAGCGCGCGAGGCATCGACGGTGGCCTCGACGGTGAGGTGCTCCTCCAAGATCTGGGGGCGGCACGCATGGAAGCCATAGCTGCCTCATCTGCGCATGCAGCCGCGATTTGCTTCTCCGTAGCCAAATGCTCTTTGAGATCCTGGCTATACAGCGTGCACCATGGCTTTCGGCGGCGATTATTTGGAGGATGGGGCGGTGATTTGGGTGGAAGGTGCCGCGCCGGTGGTCGGGCCATGTGGGATGGAGGAATAGGGGGTGAGGGGGTATTGGGGAGGTGTCGATTACCTGACTAGATGGACGAGGCCGAGCAGAAGGAAGGAGCGTCGCCGGCGAGGAGGCGGCACTGCAAGCAAGCAATGAAGGTTTGAACTAGGAAAGGTAGAGGAAAAGGGGGCAATGTGGCTTGTGATTGGTACCGGGGGCGAGGGAGGTAGATATTTCCGAAGCAGCCCAAAATTTTCATTCAGTGCAGCGAAAAACTGGCGCGGAAAGCACCATCGGAAACAGTCCCTTATTCAGAACCATGTGCGATATCAAAACATCACAAACGAAGCCTGTGTTATACACCGTGTGTGATGAACTTGAACATGCAAATTTTTCAGAATAGTTCTTGATATCAACACATCACAAACGAAGCGTGTGATATACCCCGTGTGTGATGAACTTGAACATGCAAATTTTTCAGAATAGTTCTTGATATCAACACATCACAAATGTTTGTCTCCAATCTTCGGACATAAGATTGGGTACTACATTGCACACGGTTCATTCCAAAAACGTGTATGTGATGAACTTCAATTTCATTTTCAATTGGAAGATGGAATGGGGATATGGCGGCAAATTTTTGGTCCGAATTTCCCTGGTTACAGTGGTCATCCACGTCGTCGCATAATTTAACATCAATTGCTAATTTGGGTACTGCACAAAAGATCCTACACCACAGCCCGCACTTACTTAATCGAGCAATTAAACAGAGCTGGTTGACCTAAACGTTACTCTAACAAAAGACCAGCGCTCTAAACAACGACTAATGTTCCGCCTGACGTTTGCCGATCTCCGCCGCATCCTCCATGACCAGCTCGCGCTTGACGACCTCCAGGGGAAGGGGCTCCATGGCATCCATCGCCACATACTCTGTAAGCATCTCGCCGTCCGCGTCCAACATCTCTTTGGAAAAGGCTGCCACGAGTTTGGCATGGGCGGCCGCGGTCCGGGCATTGACGGCCTCCATCTTGGCAAGGGAGGCTGCCGACGAATGGACGGCTGCTCGAGCGCTCTCGGCGATTGCCAACTCTTCGGACGTAGGTTGTCGACCGTTATCGGAGAAGGCCGCTGGTATTTGTGCGGTGACCGACACGAGCTGGGCGTGGGCGGCATCGGCATAGGCGTGGGCAGACGCCATCAGGGCTACGATGGCCGCCGAGGAACGGACAGCTGCTGTGCCGTTCTCGCCATTTGCTATCCCGGTCGCGGATGTTGCTGCCGCCATCTCAGATGCAGCAGTTGCCCTTTCGGCGGCCGCAGCCGCTCTGTCGGAGAGTGCGACCGCGCTCAAGGATGTTGTGAGCGCGTTCATGGCTGATGCAGCCGCGCTCAGGCCGGAGTGGGTCGCCGAAGTTGCCCTCACGACGCGGATTCACGTCCCCATCTTTCACCGGCGACGCTTGAACAGTATAGTGGTCTTGGGGAACAAGTGTGACTGTGTGGTTAATGCGCCGGCGGTGGATTGAAGCTTCTGGCATAAGCCATATATGAGGATTGGCCCAAGATATTTTGATACCACGTCACACACGTTTCATGATCAAGAACTGTTTGCGATGTATTTGATTTTCAAACTGCTTTGAGACGAAAAATGAAGTTACATTGGCAATTGAAGGTGTTTGGATGGCAATAACATTTATCTGCAGTGAACTTCCAACTATAGGACTGTGTGTTAAATATGGAATAATTCAGGGTTGTTTAGGCCCTTTAAAACATTTAAAGAGTTTTTTAGACATTTCATGTGTACAGTTCAAATTTGAACTGCAGTTAATTAAGCACATACTAGCTAGAGTGCACCTGAATGGGTTGAAAATCAACTATTTGTCACTGGATACATGTTTTGGTCCCATGCAAGAAATGGAAATTAAACGAATTCCAAACCTCACGGTATTTTGGCTCGGCCGTAGACTTTGAGAAGTCGTGTTTTCAAATTCCAGTAAATCCAAATATTGTGAGAAATTCATGAAACTTGGCATGGTGTGATGTCATGGCGCATGTGTGTTGTGGTAAAAACAATGCCTAGTTCTGGACAAGTTTTGGCACAAACCTCCTACAAACCGAAGATTCTCACAAGAAGTCATGTGGTTCCGGTAGGGACAGTTCACATTTTATGTGCGAAACAACATCCGATGTCGCTTCTCGCCTTGAATTTATTTCTAGAGTCTCCATAGAGTAACGTGAATGTGTCGTGCAAAACAATGGAATCTTACAGAGTTCGTTTGGCCTTTTAAGTACATTAATTGAGTTTTCTAGGCATTCAATGTGCATATATAATTCAAATTTGAACTACAATCACTGCACGGTCCAGCTCATGAAAATATGTCGAAAAAACATATACATTTTCCTGGCTGCATGTTTAATTAGGTCCCACACAATAAATGGGAATGAATTTCAAACATATCATCATCGTCTTGGCTCGAGCGCAAACATCGGGAAACTTAGTTTTTAAATTCATGTAAATGCAAACCTTGACAGAAATTCATGAAATTTGGGCATGGTGCCATCAATTGCCGTGTGTGTGTTTGTTGTGGTAAAAAATTTGCCCAATTTTGGACAAGTTTTGGCACAAAGCCTCTTACAAACCGAAGGTTCTCACAAGAAAGTCGTGTGTTCCGATAGGGAAAGTTCACATGTTATGTGTGAAACAACATCCGTTGTCTCTTTTGGCCTTGTATTTATTTCTGGAGTCACCATAGAGCAACTTTCTGACAGTCATGCTAAACTGTGGATTTTTTCCAGGGTCCATGAGACCTGTTTAACACATTAATTGAGTTTTCTAGTCGTTTAATGTGCACAATTCAACTTTGACCTACAATCACAAGGTCCAACACATGAAAAATAGGTTGGAAAAATATATGTCTTTCCCTGGATGCATGTTTAGGTCCCACGCAAGAAATAGGAATGGATTTCTAACATCTCATTGACTGTTTGCTCGGCCGCAAACATTGAGATGCTTGGTTTTCAAATTCCCGTAAATCCAAAGCACGTCAGAAATTCATGAAACTTGGCATGGTGTCGTGACAAGGGCACACACATGCCATGGTAAAAAAAAACCAATTTGGACATGTTCTTGCACAATCCCCTTACAAATTGGAGCTCCTCACAAGAAGCTTTGTGGTTTCGATAGGGAACATTATATATGCATGTCACATATGCGGGCGAAAAGACATTTGATGCCTCTTCTCTCCTTGATTTTCTTTATATAAACAACATAGACATGTACGTGCGAAGTGCAAAAATATGATTAAATTAAGGGATCGTCTCACTTTTAAATACATTAATTGAGTTTTTGATGCATTATTTAATGTGCATAATTCAAATTTGATCTACAATCACAAGGTCCGGGGCGGCAAAATGGGTTGAAAAATCATATATGCATCCTTGGATGCATGTGTTAGGTCACATGAAAGAAATGAGAACGAATTTCAAACATCTAAGCATGTTGGCTCGGCCACAAATATCGAGAAACTTTGTTTCCAAATTCTCGTAAATCCAAAACTCCATCAGAAATTCATGAAACTTGGAATGGTGTCATGTGAAGGCACACATATGTCGTGGTAAAAAAATACCAAGTTGGCCATGTTTTGTCACAAGCCTCTTACAAACATGAGGTTCTCACACAATAAGCTACGTCCAGTGGTTCTGTTAAGGAACATATATATGCATGCCACATCTGCGGGTGAAAAACGACATCCGATGCCTCTTCTCTCCTTGATTTTTTCCTAGAAACAACATAAAGCAATAGGTGTGTACTGAAAACATATTAAATTATTAACGGTTTGTATGGCTTTTTTATACATTAATTGGGTTTTATGTGCATTTAATGTACAAAAATCAAACATGAACTACAGTCACAAGGTCTATGTTGGGCAGGGCCTCATCATATAAAGCATAAATATGTTGTGCTATTTTTAGTGTCCACTTTGAGAGAAAGAATAAGCATTATTAATAGCCAACAAACGCATTTTGGAACAATAATCTGTCACGTTACCATCGCAAACGGGCGTATTATTTATAATTCGTGGACGTTCTACAAACCATTTATGTGCGGGCCACGTGCCACTATGTGTATTAGCAAGGAGGTAGCGTGCGGATAGGTGTTTGAGTAGACGGGTGGCGTGCGAGTAGTGTCCTGCACACGCTCATCGGGGTGGCGTGTCCTTTGCCAGTCGTCAAAGACGTTTCAGACTGAATACTCGTATGCAAACCGAGGGCAATTGTTCCTTCCCTACTAAGCCAAGGGAAAATCTGGCGCGAAGGAATTTTTCCATTGCGTCATCGCAAACGGTTGTGAATGATGACACGTGTGCCCTTCCCGATGCTACAACTTCTACTATTGCTAACTGCTGAGGTTGCCATGTATGCAAAAAAAATCTGATGTGGGAAGGTAATTAAGGAGAGATATGAGTTTGGTGACCACATGAAGAAACAATGCCCAGCGCGTGAACCTTGGCAAAACACTTAAGTGAAGGAACTCACCAATGCATGCAAGAGTTTAGTTGCTAAATCATTAAATGAAGGGACCTTAGCAACAATGCATTGTGGACTTGAGTTGCTAAGACATTTAATACACTAAGCACCCCATGTAAGCACCAATCGATGCATTGGCAGCAGGAGTCAGGTAAGATTCGAGTCTGTCATATTTGGTAAATTTTCATTTGTCAAATTGGAAACAATGAGATTTGTCCAATTTTGCAGGAACAAAATCACTATTACGGTGCAACTTTGCAACTGAAATTCAGTAAACATGGATTTCATTCATAGATCAAGCATTAGTCTTTGTACAAAATAGTTCAACTCGACAGCTGAATCGAACAAACTTTTCCCCATTTGTTGCCAACCACGTACTGAAATAGCTAGTTCAACTATATATACTAGCTAATTTAAAGTAGGTGGTACAGTTCAACCATATCTATAGTAAGATGAACTGAACAAAATAGCCCCTAAATACTACTCCGGAAGGGCTTCGTGCTACTGCCACCAGCCTTCTCCTCTGCCGAGCGCGTTTAGTAAGAGGCAGAGAAGGAGAAGCCTACCGACGAGCTGGAGGTGTCGACTTCGTCGGCTGTCGCCGCCACCCTTCGCCGCTCTTGACGCGCCTCCTCGAAGCGGCGGGACTCGGCATAGATCTCCTCATTCCGCGCCATAGCTGCGGCATCTGCTGCGGCCATGGCGACGGTGAGCCTCAGTGCGTGCTCGACCTGGCGCTCCTCCTCCTCATGTAGGAAGTTGATGTAGCGTGACAGGCCACTGACGCAAAAGCCGAGCGGCTGTGCTTCGGCGGCGGCCTCCTCCTCCCTCCTTCGGGCCGCGGTGGCGGAGCGGGTGATGGCCCCGGCGGCTGACCGTGGGGTGGCTGCCAAGGCGGACGCTGGTGTAGTGGCGGCCAAGGAGGCAGCTGGTGGGGTGGCGAAAACGGCGGCTGGCAATGGGGTGGGGGCGACGGCGGTCGCCGGCAGCAGCTGCCTTCGGGAAAATGTGGAGGAGCGTGTGGTTGGTGTCGTGCGCACAGCCAACAAGGACGCCACATGCACTTTACGGGTACGGGTACTGCGCCGCCGACGTGGTGCAGCCTCCCAGCTGGAGCTGCCCTCTGGCGGAGTGGCAGAGCGAGGACGACGGACAAGTGGCATTGGCGATTGGGGGAGAAGCAAAATTGGGAAGCTACGGGCAAGGAGGGGATGAATGCGATGTGGAGAGGCCGGCCGTGAGGGTTTATAAAGTAGGCGGCCAAGGCGAGCCGGGCGGGAAGCTTGCGCGCGTTCCTGCGCGGTTGCGCGGGAACTGGAAGCTTGCGCGTGTTCCGGCGCGGTTGCGCGGGAACTGGAAGCTTGCGCGCATTCCAGCGCGGTTGCGCGGGAACAGGAAGCCCAAAGAAACGTTGTGCACTCCCGAAGCGTGCACTGGAATCCTCGTGCGGCAACGCGGTGACAAGACGGGACGGAGGTGGGAGAAATGACAAGTACGCAGACGGTTAATAATAAAAAAACTGTTTGCGTTTTATTACCAAGCAAACGGTCGTTTTGTACTCACCGTCGCGAATGAATGTACGCATGAGGCGATTGATGCGGCCTCGGCGCGCTGTGCTCGCGTCCGTGCACGCCCGCTCCGCCGACGTCCACGCACGAACGATCAGGCACGTTCGGGGAGCCATATGCAAGCGGTTGGGCCGCTCCCGGCGCCACCATGCAGTTAAGCGCTGCAAAAACTGCCATGCGGTTGATGCGGCCATTTACCTTCGTCTCTTCCACGTTCCGATCGCGCCACACAACCCAAGGAGCACACCCACGACGGCAAATAATACAGAGAGGATGCACACGTCTTCATCGCTTCAACCTTCCCGTGCGGATCCAATGGCGGCTGCCGGCGCCGAGCGGCAGTTCGCCACTATTGTCAAAGTGGACACACACATCAGGAAGACGGACCTCTCGGTGGTGTACACCAACGACCCGGTCGTGGTGGTGAACTCCATTAACACGTTGGAGCAGCTGCTTGCTGAGGATGACAGTACAAAGTGGTCGGCTTCGACCTCGAGTACACCGGCGGTCGTGCCGGGCATGATCAGAAGGTTGCGGTCTCCCAGTTGTGCGTGCGCCATCACGTGCTCGTCTACCACTACTGCCTGGCCACAAGGCCTTGCGAGCGTTTCGCCAGGTTTGTCAACAGCCCCGACTACAGGTTCGCAACGGTGGACACCACCAACGATCTAAAGGTGTTCAAGACTTCGGGCTTGTCCTTCCAGAAGCTTGTCAACATCCAAGGTCAGTACAGGGTCTGGGGTGGCGAGAAGAAGAAGCAGAAGGACTCCCTGGTGGACCTTGCCGCAGCCATCATCGACCCCTACTACAGAGACATGAAGGCTGAGTGCCACAAGGACAAGACTGCCTGGCCGTGGGTGAACGAACTGGATGAAGAACACGTCAAGTACGCGGCCAAGGACGCGTACACCAGCTACGAGATGTACAGGAGGATCATTGACATGAGGAAGTGCCTCCTTCCTGCAGACGGCGAGGGATAGCCACAAGCAGAGCAGTGTCGGCAACCGTCGTCAGAAGAACGGTATGATTTGGTGATCATCTACTTCTTGTAAATTTATATTGAGGAATGTACATGTGTTGTGTAGTCACTTATGTAACTGTATGCTCAAGTTGGTTAAGCAACAATAATGTTGGTGTTCTGTAGACAAAGCATATAGATGTTGTGCAAATAGAGTAAATCACATATCATACAATTATTAGCAGCAACCGTGTGTCCACAACACACACAGGTTGTCAGGATGAATCGTTTGGGTTATTGCTGGTCTTCCCACACAGGTCTGATGGATGAACTGTTTGCCGGGTACCCACAACACACACGTTTGTCAGGATGAATCGTTTGGGTTATTATTGGTCTTCCCACACAATTCTGATGAATGAACTGTTTGCCGGATATCACACACGCCTTCTTAGGCTAACTCATTTGTGTTTTGCTGGATCAGCGCAAACAGTTTGTCCGAGTGAACTGTATATCGCACTACGCACACGTATATAGTTTGTTAACCGTTTCTGTTATCTTCCATAATCACAAACGGTTCATAAGAACAAACTGTATGCAACGCATCACACACGCAACTATTTTTTGGACCGTATTTGCTCATTCTTCATCGCGCACGGTTTTCGTCATTGGCGGCAGAGCTTGAACTATACCGTTTGCGATTGATGGATCGCAAACAGTTTCGTCGAAGGGTCTCTGATTGATGTGTCGCGTTAGCAGCATCCTGCAGTAGTGGAGAGAACATACCCCACCTGTCATATGCAACACCGACCCACCTGTCATAAGATACCTTGGTCCCAGAAGTCAGGATCTTACCGCGTCAGCACTGTGGGGAGAAAGTGGCCAGACCCCACCTTCCAGGGTATCAAGTGGCCCACATGGCATAAGTTGTCTCGACCCAGCCTGCCAGGGTATGAAGCGGCCCACATGTCATAAGTTGCGTCGACCCCACATGTCAGGATTCTACCGCATCAGCACTGTGGTGAGAGAGAATGGAGTGACCCCACATGTCAGGATATCGCGTTGCCCAACTAGTCAGGAGGTAATGGTCAAAGACTTTGACCAGACGGAAGTGCTCCGTTTGGGCTTTTGTGAGCAGCCGGTGGAGTAGGGAGGGCAAAAGTGAGCAACGTTAGTTGCTGGGGGCAAAATTGAGCACGACGAAGCAACGAGGGGCACGAAAATAGAAAACCCTTTTAAATTTGGGAAGTAGTGCTTATCCTATCCCGGTTTTATTAAATTTTTATATGACTCTTGAAATACTACTTCTAATAATTCTTCTGCTATTGAAAATTAGCAAGTTAAAACTATATTTCTTAGGAAAAAGATTAAAGGTTGGAGTATTAATGTGGGTGCAACCACTAAGAAAAAGAAAACATCTCTCCTTATGGAGTTTGATTTTGTAGATGTGTTTTTGGAGAAAACCTTTCGTTTCTAAAGAGGACATGGAAAGAATGAAGGAGATTAAAAAATAATTAGATGAAATCTAGAAATTCAAAGAGGTTGCCTTGTGACAAAGGTATAGAGATATAAATATTTTTGAAGTAGATCATAGCAATGCTTATTTTTATTCCTTAGCTAACCATAGACATCGTAAAACAAATTTGCCTACACCTTTTGTACATAATGAGATTGCATCCTCTAGTATTGATATGTTAGATGTATTTATAAAAAATTGTTTGGCTTTGAAACTAAACTTGACATTCATATGCGTTCAAATTTTTGCAATGCAAATGATCTTGTTACTAAAGAAAAAAATTCATTGCTGGAAAGACCTTTCATTGAGGAAGATATTAAGAATATCATTATGGGTTCTTATGCTCATGGTGCCCTAGGCCCTGATGGTTTATCTTTTTATCAGTCTTTTTAGGACCTGGTTAAGGTTAATTTTAGCTCTTGTGAGAGATTTTGAGAATGGTATTCTAGGTATTTATATTCTTAATTGTGCAATTATTTCCTTAATTTCAAAGAAGCCTAATATTAAAGAGATGATTTTTCCCATGTTAGTCTTAGTGGTTGTAATGTTAAGATTTTTACTAAAGATATGCCTTCTATTTCATGTCATTTCTAAGATGCTTTCTAAGGTTTTCCATCATAACTTAATTACGGGTTTTTTGCCTCATGGTATTCCTAGGGGAGGGGTTATCTTGCAATATGTAGTCGACATTATTCTCTTTTTAGATGCCTCTATTGATCATGCAAGAAATTTGTAATGGACAAACCTTCTAGCGTGAAAATTATTTTCCATCAAAGTTATTTACATGCTCTCCATGTGGAGGAAAACCTTGTTAATACTTTAGCCCAAATATTTTGCTATCAAATTGGCGATTTTCCCCTTTAAGTATATGGGTGACCCCTACATTTTAAAAAACTAAGAAGAGAGGATATTTGTCTTGTGATCTACAAGATCATTGAGAATACTTCTAGTTGGCTTATATTTCTTAGAGAGATAAATTGATTTTATTGAATACTTGTATTGCTAGTATCCCAACTTATCTCATGTCCAATACCTCTAGATGTTTTCTTAAGAATACCTCAATGCTTGCTATTACATCTCAAATGTCTCATTTTTCTGGGGTAACTTAGCTGATAATCATAAATACCATTCTGAAAATTGGAGGCTTGTGTCGAGGGAAAAGGCTTTTGGGGGCATGGGGGTTCTTATTCTTAGGGACTATAATTTACCTCTTCTTGTTTCTTGGAGTAGATGCTATTTTGACAATCGTCCCAACGATTGAAAATAAAAGCTTGATCTTAAATACAACACTGATGGTCCCAATATTCCGTGGGCAAAACTTGGGTTCGGTTCTCTTTTCTGGAAGGGTATTACTTGCGCCTTTTCAGTTGTTAGGGTGGGTAATGGGAGGAAGGTGGGTAATGGGAGGAGTGTTGCCTTCTTCCATTACGTTTGTATTGGTGAATCCTCTCTTAAAACCAAATTTTGGGATATTTTCATGATTTTTCAAGAGCAAGACTCTTCAATTGATCATGTCTGGGATGATTCTATTTTGGTGCTAACTTTTAGAAGATGTGGATTTTATAATCATTATGAGGGGAGTGCTTTTGACTAATGAGAATGACTTGCATGTTTAGAACCTTGAGTCTTCCATCTTCTTTCGAGTAAAGTCATTTTACAATAAGATAAATTTTGGAGGGGTAGTTCACTCCCTTAAAGATTGTATTTGAAAAATTAAGACCCCTCCAAATATTCATGTATTTTTGTGGCTGGTCTTTAATAATAAAACTTAAGCGTTAGATAATCTTTCCAAGAAGCACCATGTGGCAGACCCAATATGTGTTTTTTTGTGCTGGGAATGGAAGTGTTAAACATCTTTTCTTTCACGTATTATTGTCGGTAGCACCTAGAAAATTAATTCGGATATCCTCAATATTTTGATACCTTGCTCTTTTGATGGCATAACTAGTTACTGATAGAAGATGAATAGAATTGTTGTTATTAACATGATTACATCTAATACCTTGTCGATCTTATAGTTGCTTCACAATGATTTTTAGGGAGATATTTCAAATATATGATTAACATTTTTTTCAAACGTATTATTTGATGTCTTTTTTTCATACACATATTACATTTTGGTATACCTATTAAACATATTTTCGACATGTTCAACATTTTCCCAATACATGATTAACAATTTTAAAAATACATGTTTTTAACACCAAATGTGTGTTAAACATATTTCAAATACATGTTAAAACATTTTTTTTGAATGATACAGAACAGTCTTGAAACTACACGACTTTTAAAATTGTACAAGAATTTTTTTAAATGTCCAAAATATAAGTTGAAACACGTGAACATTTTTTGAAATGTAACTATAATTTTTTGATAGTTCAACATATTTTTTTGACATTGTATAAAAAAGTTCACATGTATTTTCTTGTGAAATGCCTAAACATTTTTAAATATATCAGACATTTTATTCAATAATATCAACGTAATTGTTGCTTTAGGCGTGAGCACGAAACATAGTGCTTGCCCCGTACCTCCAGTGGGCCGACCCAGCAAGCGCGCAATTGCGTGCTCGTGCATGCAGCCTGTTTGTTTGCGTGGTCAACCATTTAAAGGTCAAGAGTTGACTAATTGACCAGTTGACCACTAACTTCCAAAAGAAAACACGGATCCGAAAAAGGTTGCAAATTTGAAACAGTTTATATTACTTTTTTAAAAGACAATCCATTTGAGAAATGTTAGTGGGTATGAAAAATAATTCCCGCATTTGAAAAAGTTAGCAGATTTCAAGGATTTGGAAAAGTTCCTGGAATGAAAAAAGGCTCGTGGAGTTGAAAGAAATTCATGATTCTGAAGAAAAGCATGAGTTTTCAAATAGTTCATGAATATGAAAAAATAACGAAATTAGAAAAATGTTCGGAAATTAAATTAAACGAGGAAAGAAAATAAAAAATCCGAACAAAAACCTGTCCCAAAAAATTAAAAAGATATCCGGACGAAAGAATCTAGAAATTCCACAAACCCGAACGGAAGCTTCTAGAAACTACACAATACTTTTCGTCGGATTGTGCGACTTCAATCGTTAAAACCATGGCTGCTATTTATCGCGTCGGTCACTACGTTGCATATTGAGCCCGCCGTATGGCCGAATATCTATTCCAGTTTTCTTGTATTATTACTGCTTTATTGTTTTCCTATTTTCCATTTTAGTTCTTCCAATTCATTTTCATTTCGTTTTTGTTTCCCTTTTATTATTTTAACTATTTTTATTTACATTTTTTCTTTCTAAAATTATTTAATGTCATTTCGCAATCATTTTTCAAATTCCTGAATATTTTTGAAATTTTGAACGTTTTTTCAAATCATGAATGCCTACTGAATCTAGAAATTTTTTGAAAATTGCGATCTTATTCTAACTTTGGGAACATTTTTTTAATTCAGGAATATTTTTAGAACTTACGTTCATTTTCCAGATTTACGAATTCTAGTTTAATCCGTTAACTTTTTTTTAATTTCGGAGCAAGTTTTTAAATATCCAAACATTTTTTGAATCTACATACAGTTCTTGAAATTTGGGTTCATTTTTGGAACTGGATGAAAATTCATCGAATTTGTAAATATATGTTGATACACGAACATATTTGAAATTTTAAAACTTTTTTTAGCAATTTATGATTATTTTTAAATCAATATTTTTTTGAATCAATTAATACTTTCAAATTTTTGGATTTTTTATGTAGAAAAAATTGTGAATACTTTGTTGAAATGGTGAATGATTCTTTTATTTTTGGAACAATTGTAATAATTTGCTAACTTTATTGAATTGCTATTTTTTTGAAATTCATGAATATTTCACAGAAATAGTCACCGTTTTTCAAATTCATGAACACTTGTTGTAATGCGTGAACATTTTTAGAATTAATCAATATTCAAAAAAGTTGAAACATTTTTTCTATCAGGGAATTTTGAAATAATTTTTTTTCAAAAACTTGAACATTTTTTAAATCCTGAGTTTGATGTAAAGAAGCAATAAAAACGAAAGAAAAAACATAAAAATGACACCACGCCGCACACATGGGCCGGCCTACAAGAGCGTGCGGACTGTGCCCGTTTCGCGTGTTCTCAGTACGGATTGCATGATATAGGAGGTCCCCGTTGAAATTATATGGTGTCGTAAGCGGCGATCCCTATTTGACGCGTACATCACCATCGAGCGACCTTGCTTGCACCCCCTCCAACGGCCGGTCAAAGTTTTGCGCTAGCCTATTCAGGGTTTATTCCCCAGCGGTTTAGGGAGGGTCAAGGCCCTTCCTGATTTCTTTTTCATTTTTTCATTTTTAATTTCTTTTTCATTTTCTACATTTTATTTCATTTACTCTATTCTAAATTTCCATTTTTGGAATATATTTTCAATTTTTGAGAATAATTTTTTTGAAATCATGAAATGTCGTTGATTTCATCAATAGTTCTTGCAAATGCTAACCATTTGTTTCAAATTTGTGAACTATTTTTAAAATTCATGAACATTTTTTAAAATCAGGAACATTTTTTAATTCGTGAACTTTTTTTACAATCCCTCTTGCTAGGTTTTGCCAAGGCATGCATGCATGGTTATCGATGGTTTCTTTTTTCTCCAATTTTGTTTATCGACGTGTTCATTTGCAACCCTGATTGGCGCCGATGCAAAAGAAAAATGGATCGTGCGCTATTGATTAAATTTGGACTCTAAATAGCATTTGAAAATGGTTAAGATGTAAAAAATAAAATCATATTTGGATTCTACACATTTTTCTAATTAAATTTCATATATAACATGTTAAAATTGGAGTTATATTTAAAAGATATGGATATTTGAAAAAAACATTTGGTCTAGGTGGACTGCGGATTAATTATTGTTAAAGACATAGTGTTTTCTGTAAAAATGTAAAAAAACATTTCGTTCTATTACCACTGAAAAGTGAACTATAGGTTAATAACCTAAAAGTGTAGGGGCCTTTCTATTAACTTAGAAAAATGATTCGTATTGCCACTTAAAGTAGGACTGCGGGTTGATTCTTCAAAATGTAAGAGGGTTCTCTTTAAAATGCATGACGGACGGAAAAAAGCACTTGGTAGGTATATATATAAGGATTGGCTTGGCCATTTCACGCCCAGTTTCACGACTGGGACTAGTGGGTCCTGAAAAGGCCCAAAAAGGCCTTCGCAATGCACAAAGGGAGTTGGAACGAGTGATGGCTGGCCCGATGGAGGATGCAAATGAAGTAGCAAGAAAAGAGCTTGCGGAATTAATTGAGTATCTTTTTGAACTAGAAGAGATCCAAATGAGCGAGAGAACAAGGGTGACGTGGCTCCAAAGTGGAGACGCAATACCTAGTTCTTCCAAGCCTATGCATCAACGAGGAGGAAGAAAAATCTTCTCAAGAAATTGAAGAATAATGATGGTGACTGGCTAGAGGGTACTAATACTCTCAACCCGTATATTCAAGGTTATTTTTCCTATTTATTCATGTCTGAGGTGCAAAATATTTACCCTTCTCTCTTGAAAAATGTTAATGTAAAAGTCACGAACCATATGAATGATATGTTGATGGATTTGTTTTCTTCGGATGACATTCATAGGTCGATTTAGCACAGGTGACTTGAAGGCTATCCGATGGCCTATATACGATGTTCTTTTAATAATATTGGCATATTATTGGAGAAGAGATTACACAAGAGGTGTTGTTGGCTATTAACTCAAGGCAGATTCCAGAAGTATGGAACGACACAACTATTGTGTTGATTCCTAAGACCGACACTCCAGAGCTGGTAATGCAATTCAGATCCATTAGATTATGTAATGTTTTATATAAAATTATCTCCAAGATGCTAGCAGCAATGGCTAAAGAGTATCTTGCCTGAGATTATTTCATCAACTCAAAGTGTGTTTGTTCTCGGGAGGCTTATCACGGATGATATTCTTATTTCTTATGAGTGTATCCATAAAATCAAAAATAAAAGAGCTGGGGGTACATGCTTGTGCGCAGTGAAACATATGCATAAGGCCTATGACCGAGTTGTGAGGGTGTTTCTACAGTATATGATGCTAAAACTGGGATTTCATGAACATTTTGTGGAGATAGTGATGGCATGTGTTGGTTTTGTAAGGTACAAGCTCAGGTAAATTCACAAGAATCTGAATCATTTGTACCTTCTCGATGGATAAGACAAGTATACACCCTCTCTCCTTCTTTATTCATGTTATGCGCAGAAGGTTTGTCTAGTATGTTGCAGTATGAAGAAGAAGCTAGTGGCATTGACGGAATCAAAGTGTGCAGAAATGCATCGTCAGTATCACACCTTTTATTCACTGATGACTCTTTGATTCTTATGAACGCACATGCCCTAAATGCAGCTTGCTTACAGCAAGTCCTAGACACCTATTGCCAGAATTCAGGACAGTTTGTGAGTTTAGCTAAATCAAGTGTCTTTTTCAGTCCCAATACTATTGCTTTATAAAGATCCTAAGTGTGTGAACAGTTGCATATAAACACTGAGGGCCTCTCTGATAAGTATTTAGGCCTGCCAGCTATGGTGGGAGCGGATAGGAGTGACTGTTTTCGACACTTCATTGAAAGAATTCAGCAGAGAATTCATGGCTGGATGGAGAAACTGCTTTCCGTTGGAGGTAAAGAAATTCATTTAAAGGTTGTAGCTCAAGCAATTCCAGTTTTTGCTATGTTCGTATTTTGCTTGCCTAAAGGAATTTGTAAGGAGATCACAGACATCATTGCTCAATTTTAGTGGGGGTTGATTAGGAAAATAGGAAAAATGCATTGGTACTCACGGTGGAAGTTGTGTTATCCAAAGTCAGAACGAGGAATGGGATTCAGGGACTTGCACTCGTTTAATTAGGCCATGCTTGCTAAAAAGGTTTGGAGGCTAATTATATATCCTTAATAACACTTTGTGCGAGCGTATTAAAAGCCAAATATTATCCAAATGAAAGTATCCTCCAGGCCAGTTTGAAAAACGGCTCCTCATTCGCTTGGCGAAGTATCATGAAGGGGTTGGAAGTTTTTAAGAGAGTGTACATTTGGAGGATTGGAAACGGCGAGGACGTAAATATTTGGACGAACCCTTGGGTGCCCTCTAGCCCAGACCGGAAAGTAATCACTCCAAGAGGGCAAACTTTGATCTCCAAAGTTTATGATCTAGTAGACCCAAGCTCGGGTCAGTGGGATGACAACTAGATTTCGTCGATCTTTAACCCAGTGGACGTATGGAGAATCCTAGAAATCCCATTATTTCCATATTTTGTTGGCGACTACTACATGGAATTTTGCCACTAAAAGATATACTAGCAAATACACATGCCGAGTTGATTGGGTCCTACGCTATATGCAATCAGCAGACAGAGGATATACGACATCTATTTTTCCAATGCATTCAGTTCTAGGACATGTTGAGGAGACTAGGTTTGACCGAAATCATACGAGACGCTAAGTTCGTCAACCGATCTAGCTCGGTGGTAGTGGAACATGTGCTACTGCTACCTGACCAACCATCACAGATTATGCCCATGTTGGATATTAAGCAGGCGATAGTTACAACATGTCGGCATCTATGGTGCACCAGATGGCGCATTAGGCATAATGAAGACTGCCCCCCGTGGTAAGATGTCCCTTATTTCTTGTAATCGCAAGCAATTATCCAAGGGCATTTGCAAAAAAAAATATGAGCATGTTCCAAGGTGGACAAGGCCTGATCCAAAGTTCGTTAAGTTAAATGTGGATGCAACTTTTTTGCAAAGGAAGGAATGGGGGCTATTTCAGCTATTTATCAGAGACTAGCAAACACGCCCGTGCGTTGCACCGGGAGAAAAAAAATCATCCCTCATACATATAATCGATGACATCGGCAAATCCCTCGAAATTTTTTCACGGTGCAGCACGACAAAAAACATGATAAGTGGTGTTGCGTAAAAATATAAAGATGAGGTAAATTTTAAAGTGTACTCAAGATGTTTTCTATTTATTAGACAACAAAAAGTATGTATCTAGTTGCCGCTATCTATTTACGCCCTTGTTGTCATTCCTCCTTAAGGATCCCAACAAATATTATATTAGGATGAAAATTGAGAAGTACATTTTAGTACTCAACGATAACTTGTGTATATGGACATTATTTTTGTCTTGCTGATATATGTGTTTGCAAGTGTAATCCAAGTTAGGATATAATTTAGTTGCAAACATATTATATAACTTCACCGAAACCAACCAATATGTAAGGACATTCATACCAAATGTTTAAGGTTGTATATCAACATCAATATTGTAAAATAAATCTTTATAGGCACTAATTTCGGATTATCATATACCTGTTATAACCTTTGGCATATGGTAGCCGGTAGGAATCAACGTCCCCTGTGGTGTCAATAATAGCTTTTGTAAAAGCATCAAACTATCATATGTACTCAACTTAAATGGTGTAGGAACATATATAATATGTATTTCCAAAACAGCCCATATAAAAAAGGTATCAATTAAGGTTACATCCTAAACCTAATTTTATAGATGATTAACATGCAAAATAATAGCATATTTGAAATATACACATTTTTCTGATGAATTTTTATAAATAACATGTTAGATTTCGAGTTAGGATTTAAAAGATACAAATATTTTGGAAACTATTTGAATATGTCCGATAGAAAAAATAAATAAACAAAAAGAAAAAAAAATTGTGTTATGCAGGATTCGAACCCGGGTGCCCCTGGTGGAATGCGAAGGCTCGAGCCGCTGGGCTACTCGCCTGTTAGCTGTACTTTGTGGGCCGCTTGTTTATAAACATTGTCAGGTGCTGCGACTTGTGAAGGAAAAACGAAACGTTTTTTTCACTTGGGGGTGGCATGGTGGGTAAATTCATGCGAACTTTAGGGGTAATTTTCGTGACGGACGACCAGAAGTTATCCCTGCTTTATTATTATATTATACTAGCAAAAGAGCCAGTGCGTTGCAACGGGAGAGAAAACATAACACACGCTCTTAACCCAACAACACACGCTCCACGTGCCATTGTGCAACACTTAAAGCCAAATAAAATCAATAGCAACAAACTATAAAATAATTATTGATCAACACAGTACACGATTCAGTACTATTTGTGATTTCCACAGTATTGTCATGTCTGAACCCACAAACATCGAATTTTGAAGCACTCCATCACCTCTTATAATTGGCAACCCCAAAAAATGTATATCCTGGCAAGCTCCAAAAGTTTTCTACATATATAAGTGATATCTTAAGTAGAAACCAAAATCTAGTATTAATTTCTCAAAGGAAAAAAAATCCAGCTCTACATGTTCATTGTCTCCCTGCTCATTGCCTATTAACTGTTGGCTGCAAGAATTCTCTCTGACAAATCACCTTCCACCGACTGAGCTCCCTACACAAGCATATTGGTAGGAAAACAAGGTTAGCATATTGGAATCAGATATTTTAGTCATTTGACATTTCGAGATGAATCGATACTATTTGACATACCAGTTTTACTTTGGATTTTCCTAATACAATTGATGAATTCCAGTACACCAGCAGGCATGTTATCTTCACATTCATTGTCCTTGAATGTTAGCACTTGGCCCAAAATTAGTTTTCTGAGTTCATATCCATCCTATTCATTCATTTTTTTGTAAAAGAATGATATCAGCATCAGATGTATAATAATCATAAAAGCAAATATCTATACGGTTGCAATATTTACCTTTAAAAATGGCAAATGTGGTCTTTCGTCTTCCCATGTGGACATGAATAGGGGAACAAGATAACCAGACAGTTCCCTTATATAAGAATATAAATATACTTTATTAATATTGTCTACATACTCAAATCAACAAATAATCAGTATCTAGTATTCATCTTTTGAAAAATACCTGTTGTAAACTGGAATATCATCTAGGATTTTATGATGCCATAGGAGAATATTCTCGTTCCATCTAGACCCAGGGCATGCTTTTGACATTGCTTTCGGTAAGTGTTCGGAAATCCATATAATTTTTTTCACATATTTTGCAAGTGGGTTGCATCGGTACATTGGATTAATAGGAGTAGGGTCCAAACTGTACACTGTTCTGGTATCTTGGTCCAATGTGAATAGAATGAATTCATCAATGGATTGTACTGGAATATGGATCTGAAATAGGCTACATATTAGATGTAATAAAAAAATGCTCTAAAGTATACAAAAGTGCTTTTACCGATTTGCATGTTGCAACATTATATTTGATACCAGGCCAACTACGAACAGAATTTGCTAGTTGCTCCACATCTAACTTTTTACGAAAGTCTGGGTGCCTTCCAAAATCAGTTGTCATCTAGTATATAAAATAATTGGTTAGAAGATGATAAAAAAATTAGAATATTAAAAAGTATATTACGAATATAAAAACATACCCAAAATTTCATGTCCAGATAATGCTTTGCTATCAATTGTTTTGTTTTTTGTGCCGTTTGGATGTCATCCAACATAATCTTCCGTACGATCAAATTAAAGCAATCTCGGTCCATGGGTAAATCATCCTTTAGCATTCCTTATAGTTTTTTGAGAGACAAGCTAATTGGATATGGTTTTGAACTCTGGATCCATACTTTCCTGATAATGATACAAATTAAGAAAATAAACCATTAAGAAAACAAGTAAGATATTGTACAATTGCAATACTAATTTAAAATGACTTACTCTAAAATCTCAGTGTAATTGATTGATTTAATGAAGCTACAGAGTCCAGCTGTTAACTCATGTAAGGTCATATTAGAAAGAATTGATATTAGTGATCTGTATTTATTTTCAACAGATAATGAGAATTTTTATTTTGTTTTTTTTATATCATCTAAACTTTCCAATATTTGAACATCATCAGGATCTCCCTTGGTGTCATCGTCACTTTCTTCAACGATTGTAGTCATTGCTGCAGTGTTTGTTTTCCAACATAATAGTATGCTGGCTAACTTAAACCTAAAAGAAGTAATCATTTCCTGTGCAACACGAACAATTATTAGTATATTTCAAAAGTACTTTTTGTAAAATTAACATACTTTTTATTAAACAAAAAAGATATATACCTGTGTAATTGGGTAGGATAGTGCACATCCGGTGAAATATTCCATAAATTTAACCATAAATAAACCACATGAAGAACTATCTTTTTGAATTGCCTTTTGTAATTGTTCTGTGATCTTCCATTCAGTAAGATCAACGTCTTTCCAATCGTCGCTTACCAAGCTTTGACTTTTAAGAAGGTCCAAATGAAATTGTATTCCTCGTAGCTAAAAATAAAATAGTGGTAAGAAGAAATGATACACATTAGCGAAGTATATTATAAATGGTGTTGTAACTAACCATATTAGCGAGATCATCTCTGTCAGAATTCCAGCACAATGAGTCCAGTACTTGAACCTCACGTTTT
The DNA here is from genome assembly GCA_039707655.1 of Elymus sibiricus. Classification (NCBI taxonomy): domain Eukaryota; kingdom Viridiplantae; phylum Streptophyta; class Magnoliopsida; order Poales; family Poaceae; genus Elymus; species Elymus sibiricus. The sequence continues at coordinate 503,649,450 of CM077665.1, forward strand.
TTTGTATTCACAACAGCTAAATACCAATGGGTGTTGTTGGCATTTATTGGAAGTTTAATCTGTAATAAAGATAATTAGGAAAATAGTAAATGAAAATATATGAAAGCTAGAACATGTAAATTATAAATATGGATATTACCATGTCATGCTGCATATATTCGAGGATAGTCTCTGTCATGAAGGCACTATCTTCTTGTATTCCAAGGGTGCCATCTCGTTTAAATAGTGAGGTAACAAATGGACTCTCAAAATATACTTTATTATCATTCTGGAGATGTATTTGGTCCTTTATACAACATATATATGCATTGATCACCTATAATTAAGAATTAAAAAAATACATTACTAATTGATATTAGTGATTAGAAACTTTTTCCTGTTTAAGTAAGGGTACTTACATCATCATTTACCCACTCTTTTTCATCTAGCAGGCACATCAATTGATTTTGCAAGACAGAACTTCCATCTATCTGAACCAGCAATTGTTTTCTCAAAGATGATTCTATTGCTATATGAGCACATAGATCATGGTCGGCCAATGTATAGTCTGCAAAAAATCAAAAAATTTAAGAATATATTGTATACGAAAGCACACATAATAAATCAAACAAATACCTTGTGGGAGATAATCATGTGTCTCATCAACTTTGATCTCTTTATGTGAATCTGGTTCCTTAACATCATGTAATGGAAAAACAGGAGATATTGTCGAGCTAGATAGCGATGTCATCTATTTTCTGCAGTCACAACAAAAATAAAATGTAAACCTCCAACCGTTAGATCAGTTGAAACAGAGGTAGTACATCATAGTGAGTTTACAGTTGGGATGTTATTGCATAAAGTAGATTGATCCAAGCTCAGAGAACCATGATATGCATCATGTGGTAGTACCATTGTTTAAAGGAGACAAAAACATTGCAATCCATTATGTAGAAGGCAAAAGCATATACAGATAAAAACTACCAATACACATGTTTCGAAAGTGAGTTACTGATAAGATGAGAAAGCTGGGATGCTTGTACTACAATATATACGCCTTTCATTGGTACACATGCCATTATCTAGAATGAGAAAGTAAGTAATATCAGTAAATGTGGTCTTGCTCACAGCATAAAGGAACTCAGTTCACTAAGTAGTTATATTATATGTACATGTTCAAAAATTCTAGGCTGCAAAACCAAAGAAAACAGGAAAGAGCAAGACACACAAAATAACCCATTTATATTATTTTTGCTGCTAATGTCGGTTCCATCAGCCTAATATTATTGCTCCAGTTTATACATGAAGCCCCATTGTTCAGTGTAGATGGCAGTTTATATGTGTTTTAGAAAGCAAGAGCTCCAGCTTATAAGAGCAGACAACTAAATGCAGAATAAAGTGATTAAAGGTCGGAGAACCATGATATCTATCTGCCAGGAGATTGAGAGCATACAGGCTGATGAACACATGACATTTGGCGAATTAGCATCACTCTTTTTCAGTTTTGACAGCAAAATAACAGGAAGAAAGGTCCCAGTCTGAATATATGAAACTTACAGTCTTCACGTTGGTATCATCCAGCATTATTGTTGCAATGTCCGAGAGCTGAACCTCCTTGGCCTCCGCCTGAGTTGGATTGGACACCTTTGGCACCTGCACGCGCATACACAGCAGAGACATGAAAACCAGGCCAAATCACTTTTTTATTTATTGCATGGATGGCAGGGCAATTCTGAATATCAAGTGACACCAGACACTTAATTCTACTAAACCATCAAAAGAGATGCCACACTTCAGTGGTAACAGAAATAATACCAACAGTGCCATCAACTCAAAACTATAATATCAACAGAAATAATATCAACTGACAGGAGGGATTTAAATTATGAATTGGACAGAAACTTTTTCATGTTTTTTGTTTACTTTCACTTTGCAATTTAATATATATGCAGCAGGACACTGTGCTGCTACAATTTTCATTAAAGTAGCTACAAAAGGCCCCTAGTCAACATATTACCATCATGGGCAATGTTTCTGAATGGCTGAAATTATTCACTGTCAAATTATTCAGTATACTGTCAACTGAAAATAGCTGCCTGAAACTGACATGTTTCTGTGAGCATCTCAAACCTGGCGGACTTGATGCCTAAGTTATTTTCAACACGAATTGGTTCATTCAGATGCCCTGCCCCATATCACTGAATAACTAAAAAGAAAAAAAACAAGCTCCTACAATCACCAATACAAAGCTAGCATAGTCAGAGGCAGGGGACAGAAACAACATCTAAATCAGGGAATTGCATCCAATGAATATCAAGGGGATATATACCTCTGGTGTAGCCGCCGCCAGCGACATTGGACGGTTGGACGGACGTTCTTGTTCCTCCGGCGAACTCGGCGCTTCTTCCTCCGGCGAACTCGGCGGCGACATTGGACGTTTCGACGAAAATTGCAATTTCGACGGGATTTGATTTGATGGAGCTTCTAGTCCAAGGACGCAACCTGACGACCCTTCTTATAGCAGAGCGGGCCAATCTGGGTCGGGAAGATGTTGGAGAAGGACACGGTCTCCAATCACGACACGGGAGCAGCAACTCTGCCGCCGCTGGCAGCTTGCGGCGCCCTTGTTTGCAGAACCTCTAGGGAGGCACCAAACTTGCAGCAGGTGGTGGAGGTCGAGGGAGGCGGCGACCGCACGCAGGAGGCGGAGCTCGCCGTGGGGCAGACGTGGGCGCGCAGCTGCATGCGCGCAGCCGCTCGCGGGCGCACGTGCAGCCACAACTGCCATGGCAGATGGCCTTCAGGTCAGGGCGTCGCCGCGGTGCTTCTCCTATCGCCGCTCGCCTCTGTTCGTCGGAGCCCCAAGCACCGCCGCCGTAGAATGTCCTCCTCCCCGGCGCTCCTTCCACTCCTCCGCGGCTCAGACTGCAGAGCGCCGCGGCTGTAGCCGTGAGCCGCCGTGGGGACTCCTGCCGCGACACACACCGCCCGACGCTCCTTCTACTCCGGCGCTCCTCGCGCCGCGGCTGTAGCCGTCCGCCGGCGGCGCTCACCTTATCCTTCTGCGCCGCGGCTGGAAAGGAAGCGGTCGTGGAAAAATGAAAGAGTGGATTTTATTTTAGAAAAGCGAAACGTTTTCTCAGATAAAAAAAAGAACAAATAAGAAAGAAAGAAAGAAAGAAAGAAAGAGAGGCTAAATAGGGATTAGTGGGTCCTTGATAATATCCTAGGCCTAATAGGAGAGAAAAGGAGAGAAAAATTAAGAAGGGAGAAAAATTGAGAGAACTGGGACTCGAACCCGGGTGTCTGCTGCGGAGAAGGGAGGTTCGTACCACTGCGCCTCACGTCCAGTTCTGTTCCATATTAGGGGCTTACAATAAATAAACCGAATCTGCCCGCGATTTTAGAAGAAAAACGCGAACCGTTCTGTTCCACTTACCGGTGGCATTGGTGGGTAATTCTCGTCAACTTTGAGGGCAATTTGAACGACGTACGACAGAAGCGGTAGCTGCTTTATTATATATACTTAATAATAAAGGGGCTATTGCTTCTTATACCACCGTAATTTCGTCCGTCCGTCGTCGGTCCACTTCGCCCATATTATTTTCTATATCCGAGGTGGTACTAATCTTACGCTTCGTACGTAACCCACCATCCGTATTTAAGTGAAGGCGGCCCATAGAATACGGCTGGAGGCAAAAATGATTGTGCGGTCCAGGGATCGATCCCTTGCCCTGCCGTTCAGTCCCCAACGCTGGTCCAGCTGAGCTAGATCGTGCTCTTATACCAAGAAGAATTCGCTCGGCTATGTAACTCGTGATTTGATGTGAGCCGGATGACTCATTGAAAGGCAGCAACCAATTGAACATCGATTTTTATATTACATAGTACCACATCGTTTCTTCAAACTGATTTGTACCAGGTTATATACGTTAGCTGGCCTCCAGTAGCAAGTCGCCCAAGAAAAGAGCTTGTGAGATCGGACAAGAGGCAGGCTTTCTTGGATATTTAAATCAAATGGAAGGATGGATGTGCATGTGGGCAAAGACCGAAGACGACATGGTGAATGCCTCGAGAAGGCGCGGCGGTGGCTCCAAGGCTCTCCGATCCGGCGGAACCGCAGTCGACGAGAAAGAGCTCACAGGGCAAATACATGATGAGGCGGCTAGGTTTAGGCATGAATCGCGTGCCGACATGAAACAACACGTCGACAATGGAAGGATGCATGCGGTGGTGTTGTGAGCCGTGCCTGCAGATGTGAGTTTCTGAGTTTACCATCTAATCCAAATATCACAAAAGGTGAGCATTATTATTCAAAGGGACTAAAAGTTTATCTGCTAATTATTCTAGAGAAATTAACCAATTAGTATCTAATCGAATAAATTTGAAAATAGCTACTATTTTTAAATTAGGTTGCCGTGTTGAAATGGGGGTCACGGATCTATGGGTCTTCAGCCAAGTTTATTAGGATAGGGGTGTGTGATATATTTTTTCTCCCGTTACAACGCACAGGCATGTTTGCTAGTGTGTGTGTGTATATATATATATATATATATATATATATATATATATATATATATATATATATACCTATACCTAATATTAAAGGGAGGATTGTTTCTCCACTTTTTTGGTCCACATAATTAATTTTTGATTTTTCGTACGTCCGTCCGCTTTTTTAGTACGTCGTCCCCCGTCCCCCGTCCCCGTTTTTCTTTTCATTTTCCGTTGCATGTAAAAGAAATTCGCGTTGAAAAAAAATGCAAACGCAGGGACTCGAACCCAGCCCGCGGGGAACAAGGCCACACGCACTAACCGGTTCACCTAGCAATGCGTTGTTTGAGAGAGAGAAGGAATATATCCTTTTACTTGGTATAGATATGAAACCGGCCCAGGCAATAAAAAAGGTTTGTATTCCCGTACTGGGCCACCTCTTTTGGGCCGCAAGCCATATGCACGGGCTTAAAGAATTAGCGAAAAATATTACGATTCACTAAAGGATCAAACTTTTCGCTCAAAAAAAAAAAACTAAAGGATCAAACTCCCCCTCAAAAAAAAAAAAAACTAAAGGATCAAACTCACAACCTCTCTCTGTGTTCATAACTGAACAACCAACTCGATCAAGTGTTATTTCTGCTTAGAAACTTGACCGGGACAATGAAGAGCTGATATTGCCTAGACTATAGCCGTGCTGCTCAGCCGTACTTTGGTTACATGCACTGTTCAAGAATTCATACAAAATTTGCTTCTATTGAGTTTAAAATTACACGGATTAATGGTCGACCGATTAATCCAGTTAATAGGCCGATTCAGCGATTAATCGCTACTCCCAAGCCGAGCGAGCAACTACCAGTTAACGATTTCCTCAACATTGGTAACTTACATGTTTGTTGGTCTTCTTAGATGCAGAGCCCTGGAAGATCATGGTCTTCTCTCTTTTTTTTTTTTTGGTGTACATTCTCTTCTAAACAATATATACATTGCAGGTAGGGGGGGAGAAGTAGAGAAGTATTGTACGTCTTGGAGAAAGATGTCAGCAATCAGCAGGCATGAATTTGACCAGGTTTACATGCTCATCTTCAAGATAAGGTAGTCTTTCTACTGGGATTTGACTTGCAATTCTAAAAATTTGTTGAGCAAAGTATCAATGGAGTACGTAGCTGCAACCTCAAAATTTTATGTCAACTGGACTTTAGATGAAAAACGGACACGTCTGTTTCTAGAGTGTTGCCTTCTTGTTGTATGCAAAATAAACTATTGTACTTTATAAAACTGAATCGTCTGTGAAATAATGGTTGTTGACTAGCACATTTGCTTAAAGGCTTTCCATCTTTTCCATCCATTGAACCATAATTAAGAAGACTATGTGAAATTATTTGAGTTGATTCATCCTGGCTTATTTTCTTATTGTCATATGATACAAAATATCAAAGTTTTACATTCTCTCCATGGAGAGACGTGATGCGAGAGAGGAACATTAGCAATTGCTTGTGATATACTTGGAGTCGTTGCTCGCTTTTGCTCCGTAGCGAAGCACAGACGTATATGTTAGGAAGAAGGAGAGATGAGGTGAGTTTCTGAAATTCACCATCCATCCAAGCATCACAAAAGGGGAGCATTACCATTCAACGGGCTAAAGGATTAACCTGTTAATTTCTTTTCAAGTGGAATTAACCAGTTAGTATATGATGAATACTTTGAACTAGCTACTATTTCTAAAATGTAGTGTCATGTTGAAACAGAGGACGTGTATCTGGGGTCTTGAGTCATGCTTATTGGGCTTAGGTGTGCGATGTTTTTTTTCTCCCGTTGCAACGCACGGGCATGTTTGCTATAATAATAAAGCAAATTGGGTTTCTGGTCGTCCGTCATGGCATTTTTCAGAAAAGTCCCTCTATTTCAGAGAATTCAACCCACAGTCCTGTTTTAAGTAAAAACGAATCGTTTTTTTCGTATTTTACACAAAAAACCCTGTGTTTTCTTGAAGTCAACCCGCGGTCCGGATTTAAGTCACACCCGAACCGTTATTTTACATTTTTCGAAAACCCCCCTGATCGTTTACGTAATTCATCCGCGGATCATATTTAAGTCAAACAAATGTTTTTCTGAATCATCCATATCTTTTAAACCGTAACTCCGATTTGAACATGTTATATATGAAATTTGATTAGAAAAATATGTAGAATATGAATATGAGATTATTTTTACCTGTTAAGTATTTTTAAATATTATTTTGAAAGATATTTAAGTCAAACAAATGATTTTCTAAATTATCCGTATCTTTTAAACCGTAACTCCGATTTTAACATGTTATATATGAAATTTGATTAGAAAAATGTGTGAAATCTGAATATGATGTTAATTTTACCTGTTAAATATTTTTTAAATATTATTTTGAAAGCAAACTTATAATTTATAGCGCACGATCTGTTTTTCTTTCGTACCGGCGGCGAGGGTGAGAAGGAGGATAAGCGGCAACACAAATATGATGCCTCGCTAAAATAAAGAAGATGGACCTGTTGTGGTCTTGAGTGATGGTTGTTGGGTTAAGAGCGTTATGTTTTCTCTCCCGTTGCAACGCACGGGCTCTTTTGCTAGTATATATATATATATATATATATATATATATATATATATATATGGAAAATCCATACTACTACCGGGGGTAGTTACCCCCTAAGAATCCACCGTAGATCTGAGCGTCCGTGGATGGAGCGTCCGTTTTCTTTTATATATCATCGAAAATCCTAACGGGCTAGCAGGATTAGCACCCGACCCATTTGCCATTGTTATTAATATTTTAATTTCTTTATTAGGTGCTTATCCTTTCGTTTCTGTTGTTAAGTTATCCCAAATTTTGAATCAAAGCCATCCTTATCCGGCTAATAACAAACCAAGATTATTTCGTGTGCAAAGCCATCCTTATCCGGCTATTAACAACCTAGCTTCTTGCTCTACACACTAACAAACTGTTTAGTATCTGCCAGGCCGATTCTTCCGTCGCCGGCTCGCGACCTTGGATCGGCGCCGTCACAAATATTCTTCTGCAGCCGACGCCGACGTCCGCCAGCTCTTGCAGGGACAACGCCTTCACCATGTCGACCAAGGGCGCCGGCGCGTTGCCGCCTTCACCATGCTGGCCAGCGGCGGCGACAAACTGTGACGTCTCATCATCACATGCGACAACGCCGTGGCATGCGCCCTCAGTTTCATAGTTTTCCCTGCATGTGCATACTACCGACGACGACGCCGTAGCAACATCCAACATACAGTCACACACATGCACGCCCTGATGCAGGTGGCCACAATGGATGCTTGCTAGCTTCCTGTGATGCACGTACGTCATCACATATGTACAGACCGTGTACTCTATAATTTATAGTGCATATCTCAACCAGATGTTTTCTACTACTAATGACATTCTTCATACTACTTCCAAAAGAACGTATATAAACTTCATACTCCCTTCTGAAGAAGACTATTCTGCATACTCTCACGAGTCTAAAATAATATGTTCAAGCCACCGCTTCAGAATTACGTACATAGAACCCGCTCATTTTTTTTTTACATACATAGATGCACACTCAATATTTATGTTCAAGGAAAGTATATATCAATGTTTCATTTCAGAACAAAAGGGTTATATACTACCGTTTCAAAAAATATACATACTCCATACTAAAATTTGTAAATATACTCCTACTACATTGGAGAGTATGTGCGCTGTGCTCCATACTCCAAAAAGAACTATCAGAGGCTGAACACTACTTTTAGTGTTTGTACGGTATAGGATATTTCTTGTAAAAAATGTCAATACTCCATACTCCATTATCTTCTTTTTTTCTGCAGGGACCATACTCCATACTCCAATAAGTATATGCTATTGCTTCATACTCCATACTCCAATAATTATACGTTAATACTCCATACTCCAAATATACATTAGTATATATGCTCCATGCGTTTGAAAAAAGGTATTATATTTCTTGTACTACATTATGCAAAATCTTAAAAACAAAGTGTCATAAAGTTCGTCCATGTACTCCATATACTACCTTTTTGTTTTATTTTAGGGAAACTCCATATACTACCTATCTCCAGGGAGACCTACGTAGGTATAATGAGTGTTACGTTCATGTGCTTATCCAACAAACTGTTTGAACTAGCCCGTCACTTCCAAGAATTAAGGAGGCGGTTGAACGGGCATGTCACTTGCCGGATTATTTTATTGCGAAATTAAACTAGTTCTCGGAGGCCACCACACCCGTTAACGAGATCCCTCTACCCGGTTAAACTGGAAGACACGTGGAGAGCAAAGAAGTAGGGGGTAACTACCCCTGGTAGTAGATAAAATTAGTCCTATATATATACTAGCAAACATGCCCGTGCGTTGCAACGGGAGAAAAAAATCATAATTTCGAATGGCAATGATCACATTTTACTACATCATCGATATACACTATCACTCTCATTTTTGTGAAAACATGAACAATTTTTAAAAATCATGAACATTTTTTTAAACTCGTGAGCATATTTGAAATTGTGAACATTTTTAAAATTCACGAACATTTTGTAAAAATCAAGAACGTTTTCTGTATTCATGAACATATTATACTATTTGCAAACATTTTGTTTAATCGGCAAACATTTCTAGAATCGACTAACATTTTTTTGGGATTTGATGAAACAATTTTCTAAATTAATGAACATTTTTTAACTGCATGATCTTTTTTGAATCAGCGTATATTTTGTGAATCAATAAACTATATATTTGAATTTATGAACAGTTTTATTTTATGCTATTTTTTAATACACGGATATTTTTTGAATTGGCGAAATTTTGTGAAATTTTAAAACATTTTTTAATACATGAACTTTTTTAGAAAAACTCATGAATGTATGTTTATTTCCCGGACATTTATTAGAAAATTTGCTAATGTTTTTTAAAAATCACAAACAATTTCTGAAGCCACAAACATTTATGAATTATTAAATATTATTTTAAAATTCCCAGTTTTTAATTTTGGAAACTTTTTTAAATTCACAGATTATTTAAAGTAGAAAAAAACAACGACGGAAAAGAAAAATCAAAAATAAAATATTGATCAACCATATATGGGCCGGCCCTGGCGAGCTGTGTCTTTTTCTAGCGTGCTGGGCGTAGTATAGGAGATTCTTAAATGGGCCAGCCCAGTCCGGATTTTTCTGTGTGCAACGTTTTTTATAACTTATAGGTGGTATTGGTGGGTAATATTTTGCAACTTCAGGGGCAATTTTAATGACGTACGGGCTGAAGCACTCCGTACTTTAATAGTAGGTATAGATATAGATTATGTAGAGAAGTAGAGATGAGAAGGGCACGTTCCTAGCAACCCAATGTAAGTTCATTACTAACGGAGCATATGTAGTGACTATGGAAGCTTTGGCCATGAAGGACGGACTAAACTTGGTGAACACTTTGGGGTTCCAACATGTGGAAGCGGAATCAGACTCTTAATGTGATCAACTAGTGTAACGGGCAAACCATATGGTGGGATGCAGCTGCAGCAGTGTTCTTTTTTTTTTTGATAACTGCGCTTTCCGGCATTTTATTCATTCAACGGATTCAAGTCCGCGTGCAAAATGTGCGTCAGGAACCAGGGGCTACATCGTCAAAGACTACACTTGACTCTACATCTAGAGCTTCCTTAGCACACAAATGAGCTGCAAAATTTACTTTCCTACTCGCGTAACGAAGCTCGAACCCCTGCATACTCTGGATCACCTCTTCAATCTCCCTGATGATGTGAACACCAACCGACTTGCCCTCTGTTCGATTCTCCCACAGAGATTTGACAACTTGGCTATCAGTTTCAATTTGCACGAACTGAAATCCCTTATCTCTTGCCATATACACAGCATCACGACAAGCAAACAGCTCAAGAATTAAGGGATCAGTCACGCCCAAGTATGGCACACACAGTGCCAAAAGAAACTCGCCATTGTGATCACGCGCGACTACTCATGTTCCCCTTTCCAACAGGCGCAATCAACGGCTCCATCCGTATTTATTTTAATCCATCCAATGTCCGGTGGCTGCCATTTTGGTGATAGCTGATGTATCTGCACCTTTCCACTAGGAGGAAATTCCAGTTCTCTTACTATTTCAGCAATTATCTGCATAGAACGATGTGGCTGGTACTTCTCCTCTCCATGAGTGTATTTGTTCCTGCTAGTCCAAACGGCTCAGCACACCGTCATGCAGATAGCAGCACTATCTTTAGCTATCACATTGCTATCCAGAAGGTCCTCAGCCCAAGTGATTGGGTGAAGCTTCGGCCGCTTAAAACTGAAACACGTTTCAGCCTCTCTCCAGAACGTGCCCGCATGATCGCACACATATATAGGCAATGGAACAGTGTCTCATTGTCATGGCCACACAACGTACAGATCGCCCGCTCACTTACATGTCTTCGATTCAGCTCACTGAAACATGGTAACATATTCTTGAGTACACGCCACCAGAAAACACGGATCTTTGGTAAAACATTAATCTTCCATAAAGTTTTCCACATCCGCTCCTTCCCAATGGAACTAGCCGGCACATCAACAGCTTCGATGGCCCTGTCCACAGTCTCCCTATATGCCGATTTCACTGTAAACACTCGTGTATTCTCCCACCCCCATGCCCAAATATCTTCTGCTGCTCTCCTTGGTCGTGGCATGGTCAAAATAGCATCTGCGTCCGGTGGGTAAAAAACTTGACGAATCAGCTGATCATCCCATTTGTTCGTGTCTGGAACAATTAGGTCACTGACTAACTGAACCGGGGTATCTACTAGCTGTCCAAGAGGTCACATAGTCTTTGTCCCCTCGATCCAATTGTCATGCCAAACTTCAGTCTTCCTGCCATCACCCACTCGACGGATCAATCCATTCTTTAGCATATTCCTACCACAGATGATAGCCTTCCACGTTGCCGAGGCTCCCGATGGACACCCCGCCGTAAGGAACTCACCATTCGGATAGTATCTTCCTTTGAGGACTCTTGCACACAAGCTATCAGGATTCTCAAGCAATCTCCATGCCTGTTTTGCTAGCATAGCATCATTGAAGACTTGCAAATCTCTAAACCCCAGTCCTCCTTTGGACTTAGGAACAGCCATCTTTTCCCAAGATTGCCAATGCATTCCCTTTTTATCAAGCGATCCAGCCCACCAGTACTTCGACATAGTCTTAGTAACTTTCTTGCACAAACCTGATAGCTTCACCCAATTGGTCGGTAGTGAAGAACATTTTGAACATTCCCTTTTTAAAACAACTCATAGAATGGGTCGGTAGTGCTTGGGCCACTGACTTCAAGAGGACTTCTCTCGCTGCACATGATAACTTTCTTTCACACCATCCTTGCACTTTCCCTCTCGCCCGCTCATTAACATGTACAAACTGTTGCTCGGTAATGCGTCCTGCTACCGTGGGTAGGCCTAGATACTTCTTCGTGAGAGCTTCCCTCTGAATGTTCAAAATGTTCTTCACTCCTCGCCAGACAGATGTCCCACAATTGGGGCTGAAAAAAACCGAACTCTTCATCTTGTTGGCACTCTGGCCAGACCCCAAACAATAATTCTCCAGAATATCATTTAGCCTAGAGGCACTTCTATGATCTGCCTTCATGAAAATAAGACAATCGTCAGCAAAAAGTAGATGTGATATCCATGGTGCATGTGTGTTAACCCGAATGCCTCTATCAATCCAACCTCCATCATAATTCTTGAGCATGCACGACAACCCTTCCCCACATAGTAAGAATAAATATGGTGATATGGGGTCTCCTTGACGGAACCCCCTTGTTAGTCTAAATGATGGCAGTAGTGTTCTTGGAGTGTGTTGATATTGGGGTCTTAATTGGAAAGGTCATTTTTAAACATTGTTATCATTATGCTAATCAAGCAGGGCATGTGCTAGCTAATTACTCTTTTTTAATAAGACTTCTAATTTTTCGGTGCTTGCTAAGCTTGTAGACGGTGTATCTTTAATCTCAGTTAACAAAGCTAGCGATGATGACCTTTCCTCAAAAAATGTTTTTATCTCAGATCATATGCACAGTTCAAACTATCCTATTTGAAGCCCAATAATCTACACCAAACAATGTCATCTAAACTCGAAATCATTAATTAAGAAGTAATCTTTGTAAATATCAGTCCCAATGTGCGCCACTTGTCGCAACATGAGAGTTTTTCCTTTTTTAATAGATTTGTTTATTCAAATATATATTTTTCTTAAATCGCGCGTCCAAATCTGGATCCCTTTTCACCATTGGATTCCTCGCGTCGAGATCTTCAAAATTAGATCCTATGTTGATAGGTTTTGACGAACATTTTTTTTTCACAAAACAATCAAGAAGAAAAACCCTAACAAGGAGCACATTTTTTTTCTTTTCCGAGAAGAGGCACGACTATGCCTCTTGCAAAAGAAAATCCGTGCCTCTACGAGAAGTAAACCCTTGCCCTCTTGGAAGGAAAAAACACAATTTTATTTCGTTTCGGAGAGGCACGGTCGTGCCTCTTACGAAAGCAAATCTGTGCCTCTCGCAGAAGAAAAAGTTCGTTGTCACGAAAGTAAATCCGTGTCTCACGCTGAAGAAAAAAAAAAGAAGATGTGTTTTATTTTCGTTTCTGAGAGGATGTGCCTCTCACGGAAGAAAAAAGCACATTTTTTCGTTTCCAAGAGGCTCGACCGTGCCTCTCGCGGAAGCAAAAAAAATTGCATTTTTTCCATTTCCGAGAGGATTGGTCGTGCCTGTCATGGACGGAAAAAAGAAACACATTTTTTCACGCAAAACAAACTTTTGGAAAAAAAATTGTTCAAAAGCTAAGAAAAATCCATGAAACCCGAAAAGCTGAAAACGCGTGCGGAAAAAAAATCGGAGGGAGCGCCCAGAGCGCGACACTGGCGGTGGCTTAGAGCGCATGGTGCACTCTCAGCCCACCCCCAGGTGACCCTCGCAGGGCGCACTCGTTTGTTAGTTGCTCCCATCTAAGAGCATCTCTAGCAGATCTCGTATAAGTCCAGCGAAGTGCGTTTTTCCGGCCGTTTTATGGGATGAGCCAAAGTACATTCCGAGCAAATCCGCTAAAAAGGGCCCGACCCGTAAAACTTTTATAGGTGGCCCATAAACCGCCCTCCATTCCTCCATATATGCGGGCATCGGAGTTTTTTAGGGTTCCCATCCTATTTTCCCCCCATCCACCTCCGCCGCGAAATCTCTCCTCCGGCAAGAAATCCCTAAACCTCCGGCTGCGATTTGCGGAGCATTCAACCACCGGAAGTTGCCGGAGATGGCGTCATCGGGTGTCGGCTGTGGCGGCTGCGGGGGGTTCGGCGGCCGCAACCGGCGCAACAACGACGAGGCCTGAAGCTCGTCCCTCCGCCCTTCGGTGTCAGAAAGGCACAGGGAGCACGCGCGCAGTCACGCAACGCCGGCATGGGTGAACTTTCGCCGCCTCATGCAGATCTTTGATCCGGCCATCCTACGCCTCCGGGCGGCCGAGCGTGGTTGGTGGAAGGCAAAGGAGGCCGTCGTCGCCGGAGATGCAGATCCACTAAAAAGGGCCCGACCCCTAAAACATTTACAGGCGGCCCATAAACCTCCCTCGATTCCTCCATATATGCGGGCACCGGAGCTTTTTAGGGTTCCCATCCCGTTTTCCCTCCATCCACCTCCGCCGCGAAATCCCTCCTCCGACGAGAAATCCCTAAACCTCTGGCTGCGATTTGCGGTGCATTCAACCACCGTAAGTTGCCGGAGATGGCGTCATCGGGTGTCGACCGTGGCGGCTGCGGGGGTTTCGGCGCCCGCAAGCGACGCAACAACGACGAGGCCGGAAGCTCGTCCCTCCGCCCTTCGGTGTCGGAAAGGCACAGGGAGCAGGCGCGCCGCCGCGGCGTGCAGTCACGTAGCGCCGGAGCGCCAACCTGGGCGAACTTCCGTCGCCTCGGGCAGATCTTTGATCCAGCCATCCTACGCCTCCGGGTGGCCGAGCGTGCTTGGTGGGAGGCGAAGGAGGCTATAGCCGCCGGAGATGCAGCTGTGGCCGCATGCGTCCCGGTGCTCTTCGAGGAGTACCAACTCCATCAAACCCTCTCCAGCACGCTGATTTACCACACCCTCCACGGTAACGAGCCCCCGCCCCGTGAGGACGACGCCGGCAATGAGTAGATGAACTCCCCTATGCTTTCTGTTTATTATACTATTTTAATTTTGTTTTGTATTGAACTCCCGTATGGTATGTAGTAGATGAACTCCCCTATGCTATTTGATGAACGCTGGTGATCAATGTTTTAGCGCGAACTAGAAGTTTGAATATGTGGTATCGTTTGTAGGATCTATTCTGGCTACGCGTCCGGCTTCCGGCAAAATTTGTTTTCGACATATCGTAAATGAGTTTTGCGGGACGACAGGTCACGGGATCTGCTAGAGATGCTCTAAACTGCTACGTGATTAACGTAACAAAACGTGTGTAGGTGTAGCATTTGCTCTTTGGAGCCCAACCCAATAGGCATGTTAGCTACATCCCATATCCATTCAATAGCCTACGTACCCGTAAGAAAGAAGGATTCTCACGCGAATGCCAATTATCGCATTAAGCGATCGTGCGGGGATGTCTTGCTGATGGTTGTAGAGTAGTTGGGCCGGCCCATTTTCGCGTAGTGATCTAACGGAAAAGAGAATGGGAAATTGGGAGAAGCGGGGATCGATCTATGGTCGATAAGGAGAGAGCTCGCGACGCTAGCCAGTACGCCCGTAGTGTCTTTACACGCTATTAGTTGTTGGCGCATTTTTTACTTGAGGCGAACGACGCAGGTTTTTTCAATTGTTTTTTCATGGGTTTTTGTTCTATTTTTCCTTTTTGCTTTTGATAGGATTTTCTTCGTTTTTATTTGGTTTCTTTTTTTCTTCAATTTTTTTATTTTTATTTTTTCTTCTCCATTTTTTATTTGGTTTATTTCTTCTTCGGCATTTTTTGTTTTCTTATGTTTGTTGTTGTTTTCACTCTACATTTTAGTATATATCAAAAACATTTTTTTAAGTAAGTGATCAACATTTTTTACACACGTTCAACATTGTCCGCTTATTCACCGTTTTTCAAATACTTGTTCAATATGTTTTAATATTTAGTTCAATATTTTTCAAATACTTGTTCAACATTTTTAATACTTATTCAACATTTTTTAAATACTGGCTCAGTATTTTTCGTATACTCTTTCAACATTTTTTGAATAATTACTCAACAAAAATACCAACATTTTAAGTACTTATTCAAAATTTTCAAAAATATGTTCAACATTTTTCAAATTATTGTTCAACACTTTTTTAATACTTATTCAAAAAAATTCAGATACTTGTTCAAGATTGTTTTTCAAATTTGTTTTAAAGAGTGTTTTTTCTGTTAAAACAAATTTGAAAGTACGAAAATAAAGCAAAAATGAGAAAAGAAAACAGAAAAAACAAAAAAACACCCCAAGCGGCTGGGCCGGCCCATCTGGGGCTCCCCCGACGCGAGAGCTACGCCCTGGCTCGCTTCGAGAAATAGGGGCGCCCGGAATCTCATCCTACTCCCGTCCCGTGTCGCCAAGCCTGGCGGCCGCACCCCGGCAAGAGACCGCCGTCGCCGTCGCCCCTCCTCGCCGGCGCTCCCCCCACTCGCCGCCATGGCCCCCGCCAAGTGGTAACATGCTCGCGCCTCTTCCTGCACATCTCTTCCCAGTTCCCACGGGTCCCAGCCGCTAGTTCACCTCGTCTGTACGTTGCCTCGGCGCAGGCTGATGCACTGGCACCCAAACCCTGGAGCGACGCTCAACAGCCAGATCCTGGCGGAGGCCTGTAGCTGCGCGGAGTCCCTCGGCGGCACCAAGGACGGCCGCTGGAAGACCTCCATCATCTCCTACCGCCCGATCACGCGAGACAGCATGGGCGCCGGCGGGCGGCTGCCTCCAGACGTGCCCGGCGAGCTCCTCGGCGTCGCGCTCCACGAGCACCCCGGACTCTACTTCTCCATCCTCCGTGGTCATCGGCTCGTCCTACAGGCTGACGCTGCCTTCCCCCATGTCATGGAGAAGCTCCAGTCGTACAAGGCTCGTGTCAGCCTCAACTTTGAGGTCAACTTGTTTCCTTCCCTATCCTTACAATTTCTCCTTTTGATCTCACACCTGACGGTTCAGGTCTGTACAACTTATTTTATTTATTTAATTGATTGAACCAGTGGCGACTAAATTGTTGGATTTCCAGTAGCAGGTTCAACGATAAGTTCGTGCTGTTTTCTGCTGAAATTGTGACTGAAGCCATATTTGCATAAATAAACTATATAGTTCTTTTTGCAAGGTTTGCTTAGTGAACATGACATCTTTAAAGTTAACAACTGTGACAACATAGTTGATTCTACTAGTTTCCAGTTTGAATTATAATTTCTGGAAGTAGGTGCCTTTCAGGTAGTAGCGATCAACAAAAAATCGCATAGTACTCAACTGATCATCGAGTCTCACAGTGAAGCTACTTGGAGTTGCTTGTATTTATGTTCTATAACCCTTCATTTTGTCCTTTGTCATATATTGCATCTTCTGTTTTATTATATTACTATGTGCTTGTTGCATTGTCTCATATGAAGGTTTGTTTATTCACATTCATGCCAATTTCCATCTATAGGGATTCCAGTATCAACTGGGTGATTTTTGCTTGAGGATAGGTAAATGTGCTCCTAACAATTCTGAAACAATGAGAGGAATCATGATGGAGGTACTGTTACTATGTTTATTCTTTTTCCATTTTCTGTTCATACCCTGTTGGTCGTAATCGTATGACCTGTTTGATTGTGACTTCTCTTAGTAAAAGATAAGACTCAAACCAAATGCATTGAATCTGGGTTGGTTTGAGTAAGTACTGTTAATGGAACAATGGTGTTTTGCTGGTTAGATTCTCAGGCTAATTCTTGATGTCTAGATTCATACATGTCCAGCCTACTATGGGATACCTTCTAATCCTCTGTATTGATAAGTAGAAATCTACAACCTATTTCTTTTTTGTACTTTATTGTGAGTTAGATAGATCTACCTATGCCGATCTTGATGAACTTAGCAGCCGTAGATGATTGATGATCTCCTACATGATTTTATTTTTAAAGCACAACCATCTGAGCTTTAAATTCGTAAAGCTCTTGACATCTTTTCTAGCAATAGTTCGTAAGGCTAACCTGTTATTTGGACATATTCATTAAATTGTAAACATATGTTATGATCTACACCTTTGTCTGGTTACTTAGCTCAAATTATTAACTGGAAGAAGGGAAAAACTAGATGACTTCTTGTATACTCTGTTGTATGGACCTGCCTGTAACTCTTCTGTTTGTGAACCATCTCAAGCTAGCAGGGAGACAATTCTCGGTAATATATAACTCTTTTTGGCCTCTACAATTATACTCCCTCCGTTCCTAAATATAAGTCCTTTTAGAGATTCCACTATTGAACTACATACGGATGTATATAGACATATTTTAGAGTGTAGATTCATTCATTTTGTTCCGTATGTAGTCCCCTATTGAAATGTCTAAAAAGACTTATATTTAGGAACGGAGGGAGTATCTGATAAGAAGAAATTTCGGAAATAGCATTAAGATTTTATTGAATCTAATATTTTGACTAGGGAAAGAAAACCTTGCCTTCTTAGGCCTTGAGATCAGCACCAAAACTTGCAAAGCCTCCCACCAAAGCAGATGAACCTTTCCGTGGCACTGTGGCATGGATACTAGGGACACTTTTAATATTACAGATAATTTTATGTTCAAAACGTTCCACTTGTTAACACAAAATTTAGAAATCCAGTTTTCAGTGGTTTTTATCCGAGACCATTTCCGTGCTTGCAAGGCTGACATGAAGTTTTATGTTGCTTTTGGTGCAGGTAGAGTATTATCCCTTATCTTCCATCGAAAAGTCCAGGGCAATTATGGTAGACTTCTTTGACATATGGCAGGAAACACTTGCAAAGAAGTCGCTGCCTGGTCGATTCATCCATGTAGAGTCCAACTTTTCAGAGTATGGTCTTTCAGATCATTACTCTTTCCAGCACACCGCAGTTCAGTACGCTACCTGCTTGCAACAACTCATGGCAATTGTGAGGGCCTAGATCTCCATGAAAAGAATCATCACAACATATGCAGCATGTGAAGTCACATTTACATCATGACGAAAACAACAAGATGATACCTCAGGCATTGTTGTTGGAATTCGTTGTATGGATCGCGAATATTTTTATTAATAACATAATAAATGAAATTGAAAATACATATTCCCCCGATGGTCAATAACATCTTATATTACAAGATGGGGGGAGTATGATTTATTATTAAATTATTGAAGTAAAAAATTGTCATTCTTGTTTGTAGGTAGAGCTGGACCTTTTGCCAGGCATGTTTGCATGCTGATGTGACATATGTGCATGTTGAGATAAATATGTTAGTGAGGATCAGATACTTATGAGTGCACCTATGTGACAAACTTTCAGAACCCTCATAACATGTCGTCCATGTGTTTGCAGCAAAACACACACACGAGTTTTCACTATGTAGAAATAATTTATGCAACATAGAAAACCTCTAAATCTCACCTCGCAAAAAAAACATAGAAAATCTTGAAATCCCCAACATCCCATCAAGGAATCTGGCTCACGTGATCGCCAATCTAATGATGTTGGATCTATTCCTAGTGTAGGGGATTCTCGGAACTCGATGGTATAACCTCAAGCCTGGTGTATTACAGTTCTCGTGTAGATATAATATACTAATTAACGAGAGTGCCGTTTTGGCTCCTAGGTGTATATACACCTATTATGAAATATGTATAAAATTCACATTTCAAAATGTTAAAAAAATTCAAGAAAAAATTTCCCGTGTACATCCGGACATCCAATGTTTGCACAAAAAGTTTCGATGGAAAAGGAATTTTTTTGTGGCATGTATAAAAAAGATAAAAATATGCCTCGTGAATAGCTGTAATCAGACATCGAAAATTGTCTTTTTTACACAAGCCACAAAAAATGTCCTTTTTCATCAAAACTTGGTGCACGCATATATAATGTCCGGATTCACACGCGGGATTTTTTCTCAGAAATTTTTAACATTTTAAAATGTGTATTTAGACAATGGGTGCATATACACCTATGAGTCAAAGTGAATTTTCGCTAATTAACATGATATATTATATTATGGCTATCAAGCTCCAATCATGGGTGTGTAGCTGCTTTACTGATGAACATTTTTTATTGGAAATGCTATCTGGTGAACGTTTGCCAGGAGGCATTTCTCGGCGAACGCCCCCAGAATTTAGATTCGGCCCATAACTCCTGCAAATTAAACAAACTACCATGGCAGTTTTGCAAATAATGCCAAGCCCTCCTACTAAAACTAGCAGCCGCGTTGTTCGCAAATGCCATCCTGGCTAGCAAACGGTCTCTAACGATTGTGGTCCTTTTTTCTACAGGGGACACTGATGAACATATTTGGTATGATCAAAACCAAAAACCAACCATAACAGAAGGATGACTCTGAGTACATGTTAGTGAAAGAGCTGGCACACTATACGCATGAATGGGCGTTAGCTTATTTTCTTATGTTGCTCCCTCTATATAACTTCACAACAAAGTTTACTCTAGTCCTTGAAATGGAAAAACTGATGACCCCCCCCCCCCTCCTCCTCCCTAGTGTTGTATTTGAGATGCTGGAGAAAACCAAAACGACTATGGCCTGAGGGGACAGGCAACGAAGGCAGGAAGCTGGCTGAGAGGAGGAGGGGGACATGTTGAGGGATGTTGTTGTTGTCTGCATTTCTCCCACCTAGTTGTCTTGCTTGTTTATTTTGACCTTTAAGGTTTGTTGTTCTATTGCCTTCGATCCTGGCCTACCGGATGATTTGGTCCTCAGTTTCGTTAGTTGTGCTTTACAACGTGTTTGGTATTTCAAAGGAAAGGGAATGAGAGTTCATAAGGGGGGAGGTAGTTGAGGGCTTAGATTTAGAAGTGGACTATTAGTCCCAATCTCGAGTTTGGTGCATGTTGGGAATTTCTTGTCTGGATTTGATGGAAAAATAATCTCCTAAAAAATAAATCATATACTAAGCAACATGAGAGAAGTAACAACCCAAAGAATCGTTGCACACCCATAGCCTTTTGGTGACTCTTGTTCATGATTTGCAAATGGGGAAAGGAAAACAACTAAACAAATTGATCTGTCACAAGGAAAATAACTAAACAAATTGATCTGTCACAAGTCTTATGTGCCTAGCGTTTTTTAGCACAACTAGCTAGACTTTATAGGATAATAGTCATAGGGATATAAATAGGATCATAGGGATGACCAAATCAAGTGTGTCTCCCTTGAGCCAAAGACGATGCATGCCTAGCTAGATGTGGGCTACATAATTCGAGCCTCTAAGTTCATGAGTAAAATTACAACAGATGAAACTAGGTTTCTGAGAGATATATCCTTGATGATTGCCTCATATCCTTCTCTTGCCCCTTCAGCAATGTTCTTGACGACTTGATAATCAGATGCAACAACCAATCTCTGAACATATAGATCATTTGTAAATGCGAGAACCTCTCGGCACGTCAAGACTTCCAAACACTAGTAGAAAACAGGGCTTTGAAACGGGCCAGAATATTGCATTAGTCCCGGTCATGTTACGAACCGGGACTGATGGGTGCATCAGTCGCGGTTCGTGAGGCCAGGGCGCCGGCCGGGCCTCGGCAGGAACCAGTCCCGGTTCGTGTGACCCCTTTAGTCCCGGTTCCAGACACGAACCGGGACTAAAGGGCCTTGCTCCTGGCCGTGCCCCTTTAGTCCCGGTTGGTGGCTAGAACCGGGACTAAAGAGTCACCTTTAGTCCCGGTGCTAGCCACCAACCGGGACTTATACAACGCCTATATATATGCTCGCCCCTGCCCGCTCACTCCTCTGTTTTTTGGCCAGGCGGCGTTTGGGAGGTGTGTTGCTCTCTGTTCTCACCTCCTATGCACATGAGGTGTTCGATGAAATGTCGTAGCCACACTTAAGTTTTCTCCTCTCCAAGCTCGACCTCCAAGCTACATTTTCCCTAAGATTTGTTTAGGTTTGGCGGTGCACCAACTACACAAGTGTTCTAAAAGGTTAACGACTTCATCGTTTTATCTCTCACTGCTAGTTTAGCTCATTTCAAATGCTCTAGAAGTATGAATTTTATGTATTTATTTTGGTCACTACTGTACTTTGGTTTTAATGTGATGATGAACTTCTATTAATTTGGTCACTTCTCTATTCTTGATGTTTTGTAATGGTTTTTGATACACTTAATTATATAATGCACGCAGATGAACCGGCAATGGATGTACGGTGACCGACGGACCTCCGAGTACATTAAGGGCCTGCATAATTTTCTCGAAGTGGCTGAGGCAACCAAGCAGAATGGTTTTATGTATTGTCCATGTACTATCTGTGGGAATACGAAGGATTACTCTAACTCGAGAACCCTTCACGTCCACCTGCTTGAGAAGGGTTTTATGCCACACTATAATGTTTGGACCAAGCACGGAGAAAGAGGGGTTATGATGGAAGACAACGAAGAAGAAGAGGATGATGACAACTATCCGCCCCCTGAATACGGTGATGCTGCAATGGGGGAAGCTGAAGATCAAGAGGAAGAACCAGACGATGTGCCCGATGATGATCTTCGCCGGGTCATTGTTGATGCAAAGAGACAATGCCAAAGTGAAAGGGAGAAGTTGAAGTTCGATCGCATGTTAGAGGATCACAAAAAAGGGTTGTACCCAAATTGCGAAGATGACAACACAAAGCTCGGTACCACACTGGAATTGCTGCAATGGAAGGCAGAGAATGGTGTATCTGACAAGGCATTTGAAAAGGTGCTGAAAATAATGAAGAATAAGCTTCCAAAGGACAATGAATTGCCCGACAGTACATACGAAGCAAAGAAGGTTGTCTGCCCTCTAGGATTGGAGGTGCAGAAGATACATGCATGCCCTAATGACTGCATCCTCTACCGCGGTGCGTACGAGGATTTGAACGCATGCCCGGTATGCTGTGCATTGCGGTATAAGATCAGACGAGATGACCCTGGTGATGTTGAGGGCCAGCGCACCGGGAAGAGGGTTCCTGCCAAGGTGATGTGGTATGCTCCTATAATACCACGGTTGAAACGTTTGTTCAGAAACAAAGAGCATGCCAAGTTGATGCGATGGCACAAGGAAGACCGTAAGAAAGACGGGAAGTTGAGAGCACCCGGTGATGGGTCGCAGTGGAGAAAGATCGAGAGAAAGTGAGGGGACTTTACAGGTGACCCAAGGAACGTATGGTTTGGTTTAAGTGTAGATGGCGTTAATCCTTTTGGGGATCAGAGCAGCAAGCATAGCACATGGCCTGTGACTCTATGTATGTATAACCTTCCTCCTTGGTTGTGCATGAAGCGGAAGTTCATTATGATGCCAGTGCTCATCCAAGGTCCTAAGCAACTCGGCAATGACATTGATGTGTACCTAAGGCCATTAGTTGATGAACTTTTACAACTGTGGAATGGAAAAGGTGTACGTGTGTGGGATGAGAACGAACAGGAGGAATTTGACCTATATGCGTTGCTGTTTGTAACCATCAATGATTGGCCTGCTCTCAGTAACCTTTCATGACAGACAAACAAGGGATACCACGCATGCACGCACTGTTTAGATGACACCGATAGTATATATTTGGACAAATGCAGGAAGAATGTGTACCTGGGGCATCGTCGATTTCTTCCGACCAACCATCAATGTTGAAAGAAAGGAAAGCATTTCAAAGGTGAGGCAGATCACCGGAAGAAGCCCGCCCTCCATACTGGTGATCACATACTTGATATGGTCAATGATTTACAAGTAATCTTTGGAAAGGGTCCTGGCGGACTATCTGTTCCGAATGACGCTGAGGGACGCGCACCCATGTGGAAGAAGAAATCTATATTTTGGGACCTACCCTATTGGAAAGACCTAGAGGTCCGCTCTGCAATCGACGTGATGCACGTGACGAAGAATCTTTGCGTGAACCTACTAGGCTTCTTAGGAGTGTATGGGAAGACAAAAGATACACCGGAGGCACGGGAGGACCAGCAACGTGCACACGAAAAACACGGCATGCATCCAAAGCAGTATGAAGGTCCTGCCAGCTACGCTCTTACCAAAGAAGAGAAGGAAATCTTCTTTGAATGCCTGCTCAGTATGAAGGTCCCGTCTGGCTTCTCGTCGAATATAAAGGGAATAATAAATATGGTAGAGAAAAAGTTCCAGAACCTAAAGTCTCATGACTGCCACGTGATTATGACGCAACTGCTTCCGGTTGCATTGAGGGGGCTTCTACCAGAAAACGTTCGATTAGCCATTGTGCAGCTATGTGCATTCCTCAATGCAATCTCTCAGAAGGTAATCGATCCAGAAATCCTACCAAGGTTAAAGAGTGATTTGGTGCAATGTCTTGTCAGTTTCGAGCTGGTGTTCCCACCATCCTTCTTCAATATCATGACGCACGTCCTAGTTCATCTAGTCGACGAGATTGGCATTCTGGGCCCTGTATTTCTACACAACATGTTCCCCTTTGAGAGGTTCATGGGAGTCTTAAAGAAATATGTTCATAACCGTGCTAGGCCAGAAGGAAGCATCTCCATGGGCCATCAAACAGAGGAAAGCATTGGGTTTTGTGTTGACTTTATTCCTGACCTTAAGCCGATTGGTCTCCCTCAATCGCGGTATGAGGGGAGACTGACTGGAAAAGGCATGCTAGGAGAGAATTCAATAATATGTAGGGACGGGCATTCTTGGTCTCAAGTACACTACACTGTTCTACAGAATTCTACCTTGGTGACCCCGTATGTCAATGAACACGAGAATATTCTGCGCTCCAAACACCCGGAGCAGTGTGACGACTGGATTACATGTGAACACATCAGGACTTTTGGCAGTTGGTTGCAAACACATCTCATGGGTAACACCACTGTTGCAGATGAGCTGTACTCGTTGGCCAGGGGACCATCTTCGACTATATTGACTTACAAAGGGTACGAGATAAATGGGAATACATTTTACACGATCGCCCAAGATCAAAAGAGCACCAACCAAAACAGTGGTGTCCGCTTTGATGCAGCAACCAACAGGGGAAATGACACATATTATGGTTACATAGTGGACATATGGGAACTTGACTATGGACATGATTTTAAGGTCCCTTTGTTTCGGTGCAAATGGGTCAATCTGTCAGGAGGCGGGGTACATGTAGACCCGCAGTACGGAATGACAATAGTGGATCTGAACAATCTTGGGTACACAGACGAACCATTCGTCCTAGTCAATGATGTGGCGCAGGTTTTCTATGTGAAGGACATGTCTACCAAACCGAGAAAAAGAAAAGATAAGGAAGCGAATACATCATACGATGAGCCAAAGCGCCACATAGTTCTTTCAGGGAAAAGAGACATCGTAGGAGTGGAGGGCAAGACAGACATGTCTGAAGATTATGAAAAGTTTCATGAAATTCCTCCCTTCAAAGTGAAGGCTGACCCAAGCACCCTGTTAAACGAAGAAGATTATCCATGGTTACGGCGCGATAAGCAAGGGACACACGCGAAGAAAAAGTGAAGACTTTCTCTCCACAACTATTCTGATGATGGCTTTGATCTAGAATATCACTGCAGTTACATGTCAAGAAATGAAATGCCTTTTGTAACTGATGAGTTTTCGTCTTAAACCCTGATACTTCGAAAGAGATTGTTCATTTTGTACACGAAGTGCATCCAGTTTTTGCCGTAACCCTCTCAACTTTTTAGCACATGCTATGTGGGTGAAATGATGATACCATGCCAAGTTTCAACCATTTCAGAGTTCATTTGCAGTGCTTTTCAATTCAGGGTCATCTTAGCTCAAAATAAATCATGAAATGCATGAAAAATAGCAAATGAAGTCAGAAAAGGTTTGAAAAGTGATGATGTGGCTTTGAATGGTGCATATTGAATGCATAAAAAGTCTTGAGTTGAAATATGTTTAAAAATTTGAAATCCTTTTGTAACTGATGAGTTTTCGTCCAAAACCCTGACACTTCGAAAGAGATTTTTCATTTTCTACACGAAGTGCATCAAGTTTTTGCCGTAACCCTCTCAACTTTTTAGCACATGCTATGTGGGTGAAATGATGATACCGTGCCAAGTTTCAACCATTTCAGAGTTCATTTGCAGTGCTTTTCAATTCAGGGTCATCTTAGCTCAAAATAAATCATGAAATGCATGAAAAATAGCAAATGAAGTCAGAAAAGGTTTGAAAAGTGATGATGTGGCTTTGAATGGTGCATATTGAATGCATAAAAAGTCTTGAGTTGAAATATGTTTAAAAATTTGAAATCCTTTTGTAACTGATGAGTTTTCGTCCAAAACCCTGACACTTCGAAAGAGATTGTTCATTTTCTATACGAAGTGCATCCAGCTTTTGCCGTAACCCTCTCAACTTTTTAGCACATGCTATGTGGGTGAAATGATGATACCATGCCAACTTTCAACCATTTCAGAGTTCATTTATAGTGCTTTTCAATTGAGGGTCATTTTAGCTCAAAATAAATCATGAAATGCATGAAAAATAGTAAATGAGGTCAGAAAAGGGTTGAAAAGTGATGATCTGGCTTTGAATGGTGCATATTGAATGTAGAAAAAGTCTTGAGTTAAAATATGTTTAAAAAATTGAAATCCCTTTGTAATAGACGTGTTTTCCCAAGGTTATTTGTAATAGACGATGCGGTCCTAGATAGACATCTTCCAAAAGTTATTTTTGTTAAAAACTTTAATAGCAAAAAGAATATTCATAAAGTATTTTTTGTTAAGAACTTTTAAAATGCAAAAAAATAACATAAAAATAGCAAAAATGAACATAGATGCGCTTATATAGGGAAAATTCGACCTGAAATCAGACTGAAATTCAGTTTGATTTCAGGTCAAATTTCCTCCCGTGTAAGGCAATCTATTTTCACTTTGAGAGGAACTCAACAAGGCAGAGAGGGGCGGGCTTATAAACCGGTGCGAGTGCCCCTCGCTTGGCGAGGTGGGACTAAACTCCCACCACAGCCAGGACCAACCCTTTAGTCCCGGTTGGTGGCTACAACCGGGACCAATGCGGCCCTTTCGTCCCGGTTGGTGGCTCCAACCGGGACTAATGCCACCCTTTCGTCCCGGTTGGAGCCACCAACCGGGACCAAAGGTCTCTGCTTCCCGCCCTTTGGGCTGCTGAAATTGACCTTTAGTCCCGGTTGGTGGCTCCAACCGGGACGAAAGGGGGGCATTAGTCCCGGTTGGAGCCACCAACCGGGACTAAAGGGAGGGCTATATAAGCGGGACTTGGAAAAATTTCCAAATCCACCTGCAGTTTCTTCTCCTCCTCTCCCCCGACGGCGCCGACGACCACCTCGACGCCGCCAGGCTGCCGGATTTTGCCGTCCCCCGCTCCCCTGCCCTGACATCGCCGTCGCCGCGCCCTGCCCCTACGTCGTCGTCGCCGTCGCCGTCGCCGCGCCCTGCCCCGCCGCCTTCGCCCTCGGCACCGTCGGCCTTCTCCGGTCGATTCGCAGCAACGAGGACCTCCCCGGCCGCGCCGTCGACGCCTTCGCAACCGCGGTGAGGCCCCGGTTCTTTTACCCCTAGCCCCGTCGCCAATTTCCTCTCCTAACCCCGCTAGCCGCCTTGCCCGTGAGCTCCTCGCCGCCGGTCGTCTCGCCGCCATGGCTAGAGCTCCCGTGACCCCCTTTAGATGCGGCCGAGCATGGGCTATGCCCTAGTGGCCTCAGGCGCCGCTCCTGTGGTCCCTAGCGTGGGCACCGCCACGTCCAGAGGTCGCCGGCGACGAGCATCGCCGCCTGTGTCACCTGCAGGTGGGCCCCGACCGTCAGGTGATTAGCTTAATGCTAATGCTAATCACCCTGTTAATTAACCCCTGGGTCACTGACATATGGGCCCGACCCTGTTAATTTGATAGTTAGGTTAATTTTAAAACCCCTGGGTCACTGACATATGGGCCCGATCACTAATACATCACCGCCGCTCGCCCCCGCCCACCGCGCGCAGCACCGCCACCGGCCCCGCCTCCGCCCACCACAGCACCGTTGCTGGCCCCGCGCGCGTCTCCGGCGAGCCCGCAGCGCCGCCCGCGCCCGACAATTTTAGTTGATTTAGTTAATTTAGTTGTTTAGTTAATTTAGTTAATTTAGTTGTTTTAGTTGTTTAGTTGTTTTTAGTTGTTTTTATTGTTTAGATGTTTAGTTCTTTTATCGTCGGTCGTCTGTGACGCGATATCGAGGAGTCCCCGACGATCGTCGGTGAGGGAGAGTACCCCCCGACGATCGTCGGTGAGGGAGAGTCCCTGACGATATCGAGGAGTCCCCGACGATCGTCGGTGATGCGATATGATGTTTAATTAGATGTTTAAATGTTTAGTTGCATAGCGTAGCCGTTGAGTCGACGATGCCCGGCTCGCATCCTCGTCGTCGACTCGGCATCAGCGACCACCTGCTTGAGAGGCGCCATGTCCGGGACTGGGCTCCGCCGGGCTGGCACTGGGAGGTGCTGCCTTCCGGGGCGCCCAGCTTGGTGAGGAATGAGGGTCCCGTCGTCGACCCGGAGGTTCTTTGGTGGCGGTCACGTGGACCACTGTCGGTGCAGAGGGAGCCGGCCTCCGCGGAGGTGGTACGTCGCCGTGTCAGGGAGGAGGACGAGCACGTCCGACGCTACATGGTTGCGTTGGACGCCAGGTTCTCCAATACCTGGCAGGTTCTTCAGGGATCTCACCCGAGCTATGATCCTGTCATAGTTCCTTCTCTTTGGGTGTCCACCGCCTGCGCCGCGAGACGTCAACTATATTTGTATTAGTGATATTATATAATACTATTCGATGATGTATTAGTGATATTATATGATCGTATTGTTGCATTGCCTTGTATTGATTTGCATATATATCTCATGTTTGTATATTGCCATGTTGTATAATATTTGCAGAAACTATGGATCAAAGAGACTTAGAAAAAGAACAGTTGTTGGGGGATATAATCCGCGCCGGAGGTGATCCCTTGTCGTATCTCAACGACACCGATTATCAGGAAGGAGAGGATGACGGCTCCGGTGATCCAACAATGGAGGAGGAAGGAGAT
Source organism: Elymus sibiricus (assembly GCA_039707655.1). NCBI lineage: Eukaryota > Viridiplantae > Streptophyta > Magnoliopsida > Poales > Poaceae > Elymus > Elymus sibiricus. Next base: position 503,678,144 of record CM077665.1, read on the forward strand.
CATGACGGCTCCGGTGACCGAATGGCGGAGGTAGGAGATCATGATCACGGCTCCGGTGACCGAACGGAGGAGGGAGCCTCAACTGTTTCAAAGTCCGACGAGGTAAGGAGACAAGGCCCGAAGAAAAGGTTGCGCCCGGATGAAAGGTTCACGATCACAGAAGTCGCGAAAGATGGCCAACCGATTGCTCCCAAGCGGACCAAGGACGCATTTGTACATCAGTGTGGAGTTGTTGTTAGGGACCATGTCTCGATCAACACCCATCAATGGAATAAGAATAATAAGGACCCTGAAGTTTCTTATGTCCATGATAGACTGAAAGATGATCTTTGGACCGAGCTGATGGCAAATTTCAGCTTACCGCGAGAGGAGGATCCGAATAACCCAGTTATAGAGCGAAAGGTCAAGGTGTTTGCTCTTAAGAAGATGGCAGAACTATTCAGGAACTGGAAGAAAGAGTTGAACACAAAGTTTGTCGAGAAAGAGGAGACTCCGAAATTCGTCGGTCGATATGAGAAGATAAGAGATCAATGGCCCGAATTTGTGGCCTACAAGAAATTGGAGAAGGGTAAGAAATGGTCACTGACAAACAAGAAAAATGCTGCAAGGAAGAAGTATCACCATCACACGGGGTCAGGTGGCTACTACAAAGCCCGGCAGTTGTGGGACAAAGCTGAGCAAGACCTGCTTGCTAAGAATGTCCAACCAGCGACATTGCACTGGACAGATCGTTCAAGGACTTGGTTCTTTGGGGTTGGGGGAACTTTGGACCCAGAAATAGGGGAGTGTGTTTGGACTGACGAGCAACTTGCAATACCCTTCCGGAAGCTTCAGGCAGTAATCAAGGCAGCGCAGGAAGGGACGTTCATTCCCGACAGAGAGAAGGACGAGCTGACAGAGGCCCCCGGGAATCCTGAACACCCTGGATGAACACGAGGCACACCAGGCTCCGTTCCATGGAAGCATGGGTTTCCCGACAGCGGTGGTTATAGAAGCCGAGAGAGAAAAAGGAAACAGGAAGCAAGCGAAATGCAGAAGCTTAGTGCAAGATTAGCAAAACTAGAGGAACTTGAGAGCCAGCGAGCTACCGGCCAACCATCTGAGTGGCACGAAGATCCTTCCTTCGACGCTACCCCACCATCTCAGCGGAGAAGCAGCATGGCTTCCACGGAGCTCGTTCAGCCTGATTTCACGGCTCCTCGCTACCCCGTGGATAGTATCACGGTGGCTGAACATTGCGAGCTAATGACGAAATGCCAGAACCTGACCTTCAAGGCGGCGGTCGGCTCTGTTGTACCTCCTCGAGCTGAGGGAACTTTCCATTGCCGTCCGATTCCACATGGCTATGCTGTTGTGACGGTGGATGAAATAATGAATGGATTTGAGGGGCTGGAGCTTGACAACCCTACAGGTGAAGAGGATATTATTCTTTTGGAAAATGCTTTGAGGAGTACCTGTCTATGGAGAAAAGAGTACATCAAGCTTCCAAACTGGACGCCTCAGCAGACTCCGCCTCCTCCTCCTCCGACGCGTCAGGGCACTCCGCCTCCTCCTTCTCCTCCTCCGGCGCGTCAGGGCACTCCGCCTCCTCCGGCGCGTCAGGGCACTCTGCCTCCTCCTTCGCCTCCTCCGGCGCGTCAGGGCACTCCGCCTCCTCCTCCTCCTCCTCCTCCGGCGCGTCAGGGCACTACGCCTCCTCCGGCGCGTCAGCAACGGCGGAAGAGAGTCGCCGCCGCCGCTCCGGCGGCTAGCAGTACAATAGGCGGGAAGAAATTCAAATTTGGTCCAAGCCTCAAGCTTCTTCCAAAGTTACCATATGAGAGGACCGAAGAGGAAAACGCTGAAATCAGTGCAGCCGAAGTGAAGGCCCATTTTGCACGGAAAGATCCACCTCCGAAGGAAACGGTAGATCCGGTGAAAGCGAAGCGAACTCTGCATGCCCTGAAGCGACCACCACGGACTCGGCTATCCAACTATGACCGCATAGTTACTAAGACACATGCTGAAGCGCAGCGGTCGGGAAGTACTTCCAGTGCTGCAAGAGAGAAAAAACGAAGAAGTGGGAAAACAATTCCCCAGCTCGGCGAACAGGAGAAGCAATCGTGCCCCCCGCTCAAGGTGTCTAACGATATCGCTAATCATCCGGTGCTACTGCCCGGTACCACTCTTGATGATTACCTGCCCGATGATGTACAATTTGAAACGGCTGAGGTAGTAGATGACTTTAGATATGAGCACGGGAAGCCTCTCGTCCAACCTGATCATCCTCATCTAACAACGATGATGCAAAAATTGCATGACTGGTACATGGAAACCTGCAGGAAGTCCGGGACCGACAGTTTGTTTGTCGGAATTAAAAAAGAGCACGACTTCCCTGGAGTCGACCTGCTGCCTGTTGAATTTGTGGAGGTATTTCAGTTATACAATCAAAAGGCCCTCGACAAACAACTCATGACTTGCTACTGTCTGTAAGTATTACTTCTATAATTAAGTCTCTAGCTCAGCTCGTTCATTGCATGTATATATAATTATCCTCACTATACTATGCAGATTGAAGATGGTCGAATGCAAAAAAGCACAAATCTATGACATTGGGTTCATTAGCCCAAATACCGTAAATGAATGGTCGGTACAAAACGAGGCCAAAGATACCGAGAAGAACTTGCTAGAATCGTTCCTTAGACATCAAAACAAAAGGGAAATACTCTTTCCTTACAACTTCAAGTGAGTGTTACTGTCTTGTGCATATTCGATTTTGCTTACTCGAGGTTAAGTAATGTAATTGATGAGTTATGCGTGCGCAGCTTCCACTATATTCTGCTATCCATTAACCTTGACGGGGCATTAGTAACTGTCTTAGACTCGCTCCGTAAAGATCCCAAGTATTATGCGGACATGACTGCAATGCTCCAGAAGTAAGTTGAATCAATACCGGGACCATATCGGCAACTTTCGTTCATTTCCTGATATCAAGTAATCATTTTCTTTGCCTGCCAGGGTTTGGAAAAAGTTCACCACTATGGTTCCGGGTCTGAAGAAGGAGCTGCGATTTACACACCCCAAAGTAAGTAGTACTAGCTAGTTCCGCGCATCTCTCATTGATTCTAATTTCATCAATACCATTATCATGCTTGCTTATCAGTTTGATTGAACTCTATTCTCGTAAAGTGCTTGTACCAGGCACCCGGGACTCATTTATGTGGATACTACGTATGCGAGTTCATTCGCTACTATACCTCTGAGCGGGGCTTCTCTGAGAAACAATTTGAAGTACGTAAACAATATTCACAATTTTATTTTACATATTACCATCAATTGTGTTGAGTTTCATTCATATATATGTATTGACCCCCTTCTTTAAATTAGATCTGGCAGATGCGGGATGAACTCCTACCACATGATCGCATACGAGCAATTCAAGAGGAATTGGCGGGATTCTTTCTTGACCACGTCATACCTGAACACGGAGAATACCATGTGGAATTGCAATGGTTGTAAGGGATGTTATATTGTACATATGTAGTAGCGTCGGATAGATATACGAAAACTTGTTGTTCGACCAAGCACGGAGAAAGAGATGTCACTTTCTCTATATATGTTCATGACGATCTTGTGTAATTAATGGTTTCCTTCATTTGCTTACTAGCTAGCGTCGAGTTCTCTCTATATGTATAGTAGCTAGCGTCGACCAAGCACGGAGAAAGAAAGGTCACTTCTCTCTATTAGCTAGGTAACACAATATGAAACCCCTAAATTAACCCTCCAAAACCCCTAAACCCCCCCCCCCCCCCCCCCCCTTAAAAAAAAAACCCAGCGCCTGCAAGCTGCTGACGCGTGGCTGCCCTTTGGTCCCGGTTGGTGTTACCAACCAGGACTAAAGGTCCTTCTGTCTGGGCGCCCCGCATCGGCCACGTGGTGCCCCATTGGTCCGGTTCGTAAGCAAACCGGGACTAAAGGTTTTGAACATTAGTCCCGATCGTGTTGTCCCGGTTCCAGAACCGGGACTAAAGGCCCTCTGGAACCGGGACTAGTGCCCTGTTTTCTACTAGTGAAAGTCGCAGTACCTATCACACCTGTTAGGACAAGGTTCGACGCCCCTAAGTACAGACCTGGTCATTCGCTCCCGCGATAATCCACCTTGCACATTGATCTTAGCAAAACGAGCTAGTGAGGATATCCATACCTAGGTATTCCCTGATTGCACCGCACCCCTCGGGTGTCTTGACGTATGTCATGACAAGCAATGTGCAGCACGATCCATCACTTTTCACCAATGGAGGTGGCTATGGCTAACAACACTCATGCTTTTCGGCTTGGCCCGTAGATAAAAAAGTTGAGCCCTTGACTAAAAAATTGGGCTACTTTACTTGTTGGGACGAGCCTGGCTCGGTCACCCCAAAGCACACAAGATAGCACGGCCCAACATAGTTAACACACACGTATTGGGGAGTGATACTAGGAAAACCCTCTATGACGCCCATTGTGTCGAGTTGTCCTTGCTCATTGGTCGAGTTGTCGTGCAAACACACAAATCGAGCGAGGCGAGCGATCAATTGATTTGGCCCGTTTCGCGTTTCAAAGATCATGGTTTTCCTGTTTCTTTTATTGTTTTTCAGAGTTATTGATTTTATTTTATTTGTTTTTTGATTAACATTTACCATTTATCTTTTTTTTTGTTTTTTGTTTCTTTTCCTTTTTCTTCTTTTTGTTTTCTTTTTCTATTTTTCCTTTTTATTTCTTTTTTACTTTGTTACAGATTCAAAAAATTAAAAATTGTTTAAATTTTAGAAAAATGTTAGAATTTCAAATTTTGTTCCCTTCTTTTATTAACTGACCGAGCATTTTTAAAAATTACGATTTTTTAAATTTCGTACTTTTGAAAAATGTTGATTTTGTCCAAAAAATGATCGGAATTTCAAATTTTTTTGGACTCCTTAAAAACTACTAGGAAATTCGAAAATTGTTCTATTTTTACAAAAAAATTCAAATCTTCAAAATTTGTTTGAAAATTTCAAAAATAAAAAATTCATGCTTCTAAAAACATCCAGATTTACAAAATTTGTTCAATTTTTCAGAAAATATTCAGACTTCCGAAATTTGTTTGAAAATTTTCAAATAATATTTGGAATTTAAAAACAAATTCATTTTTACAATTTTTATTCAGAAATGTTCTCCAATTTTTAAAAAGTATTCGTAATCCTAAGTTTTGTCCGTGTAACTCATGAACTTATTGTGTATTTAAAAAAACACTTTTTCTATGGTAATTATGATGTCGCAGTGAATATCCTTCTAAGGTGAGTTTTTAAATACAATTTAGGTTGTCATCTGTCACCAGAAGCCATAAGGTGTATTTGCTAGCATCACGCGTAAGTGATTGCGACATCATGAAATTGACCCTAGTAGCCGCATTTCTTTTTCACGATTTTCTGCATTATAGTGTTGTTCGTTTTTCTATTTATGAACGGCTTTTTACACCACCCTATTTTGTGAAGCTTCTAGCTACATGGGTCGGCCCAATCCCTACAATGTGCGGTGGGAAAGTAGTGCGCCAACTGCAAATAAGCCTATAAGTTTGGGAAATCCAATTCGGCTCCCGGGAGCACGTGCTCCTGCGCGCAAAAAATAATTTTTCAAATGTTAAAAAAATCCCAAAAAAAAAAATTGTGTGTTTGTAGTCACATTCAAATGTCACCTGCAAAGTTTTAGGCAAAAAGGTTAAACATTGTGGCCTATGCAAAAATAACAAATTTGAACACCAAATGTTACCCCAAAATGTCATCCAAATTTGTTTTTTTCATCGACGAAATACTACTGCTCGGTTTCGTATGAATGGCGCAGCTGACACTGAATAGGAATTGGCTTAATATCACGGGAGCTCCTATACGCCGTTCACTGCAACAAATAGTCGGCCTCCCGCACAGGAGCTCCATGACTAGACCGACCCATGTATAGCGCAGGAAAATCACGAAAAAGAATGAAGCTTCAAACCGATTTTTTTTTCATGCTTTATTGAACTTTTTTCAAACTTGTGAACTTTATTGAATTTGCAAAAGGTTTTTTGGAACTTTTCTTTTTTGAATTCATGAACGTTTTTTTAAAATTCATGGAATTTTTTAAAATCATGAACAGTTTTAAAAATAATTAACAATTTCTAAATTCTGAACTTTTTTGGAAACCACGTATAATTTTCAAATATGCAAACTTTTCCAAATTCACGAACAATTTGTCTAATTCATGAACTTTTCTCAAAGAAATAAAATTCGGGAACTTTTTAGAACCTACAATCTTTATTCTAATTCATGAAGTTTTCTTTCAAATCCATGAACAATTTAAAAAATTGCCAAGATTTTTTTTAAATTCATGAACTTTCCTTTCAAATCAATGAACTTTTTTGAAATCCATGAACCTCTTTCAAATTTATAACCTTTCCTAATTTCTCAAAAAAATGAATTTATTTTTAAAAGTCGACGGTCATGGCTGACCAGTTAAACACATAATCGAGCGAGTGAGTTGGCGTCTAGCTCGCGCTGGTGGGCTACGGCCCAATGGGCGCCAGCTATACTATCGGGAGCTTAAGGTGCCATTTAGGATGACTATGTGTTCCTAAAAAAAAAAAAAGGATGACTGTGATATTAAGCGACGATCATTGAACTCGTTGGGATAATTCACTTTTGTCATACGTGAGAATGATGGGGCAAGTTTTGACTTCTTGACCGCTTCTTAGGTGAGATTGTGGCACACGGCATACGCACACAGTCTGGAGCCATCATGTTCGAGGGAGGTCGTAGCCATTGCCGCCTCCTGCCGGGAGGAATAGGGACTGGAACCTAGGTGGCGGCACCATGTTTCCCAGCTGGGCCGGCTCTTAAATCGATGACATCAACGCGGCATTTTTTTCACCGCGGCATGTTTAGCCACAGCCGGCATAGCGGCCAGTTTGTTAAATGGTATTAATGTTTTCGAAACCTTCATTTGCTGCATGATTAGCGAAAAACACCATTTTAGAAATGTTGCATTTCTTTTTTTTTTGAGAAACCGGCAGGAGCTCTGCCTTTTCATATAGAAGATGAGAATTGATCAGTTTATAAGGAAAACCAGCCAAAAACTGATACATAACCACACACACGTCAGCCCCGAGGCTGCACCCCAAACGAGTCGACGACTCAATCGCCCAAGCAATCAGAGCCGACACCCCACCACACGACCCAGAGCCGCCGCTCCGGCTTACTAACCTCAAAAACACCTACACACCGGCCCCGAGGCCGCGCACCTGGCGAGCCGCCGGCTTCGTCGCCCGAGCAAACTGCAGCCGACACCCTACAATCAAAACTGAAGCCGCCGCTCCGGCATCCACGCCGACCCCGAGGCCGCGCACCAGGCGAGCCGCCTGCTCTGTCGCCCAAGCAACCGGAGCCGACACCCTACAACTATCTCCGGAGCCGCCGCTCCGACGTACAGACGGAAACCACACACACCGACCCCTAGGCCGCATACTAGGCGAGCCGCCAGCTTCGTCACCCTAGCAAACGGAGCCGACATCCAATAACCATATCCGGAGCCGCCGCTCCGACCTCCACGCCGACCCCGAGGCCGCGCGCCAGGCTGGCCAACGACATTGCCACCCACGTGACCAATGTCGGCACCCCTGCATGACAACAAGATCCGGAGCCGCCACTCCGACTTCCACGCCGGCCCTGAGGCCGTGCACCACCCGAGCCGATGGCTCGCCCAGGCCAAAGACCACTCCAGAACGATGCCTCCAAGAAGGAACGCGACACCGAAGTGCCTCCATCGTCCGCTCCAGGAACCTGGAACAGGGGTTTCCCCCGGAATGTGAGAGAAGAGGTCGTAGGCCCTCGAACGACGACGCCTCCAAGAAGGTGCGCGGCGCCCACAGACATCACCGTCGCCGACCCCAGCCAAGGCCAGGGCAAGGCTTACGCCCCGAGCAGCCAACGGAAGCCCTCCCCTCAAAACGGCACATGGGAGCCACCGCCTGCCTGAACCACCAAACGCCACCAGAGCCCAAAGCCGCCGAAGAGAACGGCCCGCCGCCGTCACCTGCACCACGCAGACCCGCCAGCCAGGCAATCCCCTCCCCATCGCAGGAGGCAGAGCCGGCCACGCCTGGCCAGATCCGACGCCCCCGCGCGACAGCAACAGCCAACCCACCGGCCATCATCAAGCGTCCCTGGCACGACCAAGGGCCGACACACTGCTGCAGATAAACGATGCCCTCGAGCTCCAGCCATGGCGCTGCCCACGCAGCCAACGCGGCTACCGTCGCCGAAGCAGAGGTCCGGGGCCGCCGCCCCGACGTCCGCATCTCCACACCACCGCGACCTCCGGACAGTACATCCCCGCACGCCTCCTCGGGCCTCCAAGCCGCGTACAAGCACCAGATCCGCGCTTGCGCAGCAACCGCCGCCCCTGTCAGCTCCACGGCAGCACCATGACCCCGCCGAGCCGGCCCTGGCGACCTCGCACCTCCGTGCCGCGAGCACGGGAGGAACCATCGACGGTAGCCCCTCGCCCATGCCGTCCTCGCGCCCAAAACGGGCCTGCACCCGCCCTCCCGCACCACCAGGCCAGCACCATCGCGCGTCGGCCGTGGCCCTCGAGCCACCACCCCCGCGCCGACGGGGCAGCAGCCGCCGCCCACCTCAGCCGCCGTTCGCCTCCGAGATCAGTCCCAGATCCAATCGCGACATGGCGCCCCTCCTGAGACGACGAGCGGCGAGGAGCAACAAGAGTGCCCCGCCGCCACCTTCCTCGGAGCGCGCACGGCCTTTGCCGGGAGCCTCCTCCGGTGGCAGCGAGACTGGGTGGGGAGGAGGATGGAGAACGCGGCGGTGGCGCGACGTTCCCCCGAGTCGCCAGAGGAGAGGCGACACGGGGTCACGGTCCTTTAATTTTGTCGCGGGAAGAAATGTTGCATTTCTCACCGCGTCGAAAATTTACAATAGAAGAAAACACTGACGATAAGTGCTAAGTACTTTTCTGAGGTCACTAATTGGCCGGACCCGCTCGTCGGCTGAGTTGAAAGAAAAAATCTTCCAGGCGTGCAAATTGCTTCCTTTTCCTCCTCTCTCTTTTCGGCATATCACCAAGCATATCATGGGCACCAGCCAACTCCTTCCTCCACCATAATAGAAGTAGCTGCTCTATGAGCCGCCCTGTCTGTCGGCGATGTGAGAGCAACTCCAACCGCGCGACCCAAATGGACACGTCCGTTTGGGTCGGCTTGTCCGTCCTCTTTTGCAAATGGATCGGTCGCGCGCCCAACGCGCCGATCCATTTTTCGTCCGCGCACAAACTGTTTTTACTCTAAAAATGGTCTGTGGCCACAGATCATGCCAGCCACCATAACAGCGTCCAGAGTTCACGCTGGCGATATGCCAGCGGCCGACATACATATGCCAGCCTACAAAAAGAATACGCAGTTTTTAAGCTGGGCGCACTTGCCAGCGGGCCGGCACACATGCCAGCACACAAAATGAGAATGTAGTTCGACCATGCCATCTTGGCCGTGGTCATGCCTGCACACCGCGGCATGGATCACTCGTCTTTGAGGCTGAACATGTCGGCCTGCATCTTCTCGAACCAAGACCGCTTCATTGAAGAGACCGTGCTCAAGTCCACCTTCATGATCTCGACCCCCTTCATCGTGCAAGCGAGCGGGACTTCTCTTGCTCTGGTGGCTGCGTTGGTGGCCTCGATCTCTAGCATCCTCGCTTGTTTCTCCGCCTTTAACGCGAGCTTCTTGTTTTGTATCTCTAGGAAGGCCCTAATTTGCTCCTCCTTGTCTTGTCGGCGCTTCTCCTCTCTTGAGTCTTTGTTGGCGATCATGCCTTGCAAAGTAGCTTGCAAGGCAAGTGACGCCGCCTCGCGCTTGTCCTCTTTCCTGGAGTTGGTCTTCCCCGCGGTCGCGACTTCTCCCCCTCACCAGGGTCTTCAACGACTTCCTTCCCTCCACGCGCCTTGATGGCAGCATATTGCGCTTTGAACTTCTCTTCTCCATCGATGATCATCCAACAATGAGTGAGGTTGAAAGACTTGCCCTCATAGTGGGCCTTGAATACTTACAAAGCTTGGAAGACCTACAAATGAAGAAGCATGTCGGCATTATGGACAAGCAAGCATGTCTACATTATGGACAAAAAGCTATGAGACAATCAAAATAAGCAAGCATGTCGGCATACCATGTCTTTCATGCCGATGCCGCTCACGGGACGGGCCTCGATGCTCTCAAGAGTAGAACAAAACTTGTTGCACTCTTGTTGTATCATCCTCCAACGCTTGCCGAGAGAGACCCACCCACGCTTGCTCTCCATTTGGTATGGTTTAAACTTCTTGCGCTCGTGGAACTCGCGATGCACCCTTTGCCAAAATGCCAAAGCCTTTTCCTCGGAGCCTATCTTGGGGTCTTGGCCAATGTCTCTCCAACATTCACAAAGAAGTTAGTCCTCATCTTGTGTGTATGCTTTGGTCCGCTTGCTCTTCTGCTTCTTCTTTGCATTGGCTTGGGCGGGGAGCGGTTCCTCGAACAATGGCTCTCCCTCGATGTCCACTTCATCATCCTCTTCGTCTAGGCCATAGTCTTTCGGGAACTCGTGATCCAGTGGAAAAGATCCGCCCAAGCCGAGTTGGTCCTCCGTGAGGGGGTTGGACATGCCTCCACTGTCATCACCAAACATGTACTCAATGTCGTTGTGCTCGGCCATGAAGGGGTTGCGGCCATCTTGGCTTTGCGTCTTATCGGGATCGAAGGTAGCGCTACCGCCACCACCTTCGTAGATGAGGACCTCCATGAAGAGGCGGCTAGCCTCCTCTTCCGCAGCCGACATTTTGTCGAACAGGTTGCCGGTGTTTCCCATGGCGTCGGCTGGGAGCTCGCGGGGCCGCTTGCGCGCACCCCCGGAGGACGATCCACCACCCACAGGTACCGCGTTGAGGTCAATGCCTGGCGGCCACTCGTGTGCCAGGCGCGACCACGCTCACCTCCGGTGAACCGAAGCCTATAGAGTAGGACAAACGGGAGGTCTGCGGGTGCTGTCGCTGGAAGCCGTGCGCCGCCGGCGTGGTGGACATGGGCGGCTAGTCCGGAAGTGTATGACGAAGGGGCGATGAGCCGATGCTGGCCGCGGACACAGCGGCAGCGATGAGCCCGTGCTGGCCAGGGTTTAACCCTAGCGTGAGCAGGGTCTGCCTCGTGGACGAGTTGGCTGGTCTTCGCGGCGTTGGCCTCTTGCTCCAAGGCGGCGGCGAGGGTGGACGCCGCCGCGGCCTCGTTCCTGGCGTCTTGTTGATGCCGGCGGTTCTTCCTGCTGGAAATATGCCCTAGAGGCAATAATAAATTGGTTATTATTATATTTCCTTGTTCGTGATAATCGTTTATTATCCATGCTATAATTGTATTGATTGGAAACTCAAATACATGTGTGGGTACATAGACAACACTGTGTCCCTAGTATGCCTCTAGTTAACTAGTTCGTTGATCAAAGATGGTCAAGGTTTCCTGGCCATAGACATGAGATGTCATTTGATAACAGGATCACATCATTAGGAGAATGATGTGATGGACAAGACCCAAACTATAAACATAGCATATGATCGTGTCAGTTTATTGCTATAGTTTTCTGCATGTCAAGTATCTGTTCCTATGATCATGAGATCATGCAACTCACTGACACCGGAGGAATACCTTGTGTGTATCAAACGTCACAACGTAACTGGGTGACTATAAAGATGCTCTACAGGTATCTCCGAGGGTGTCTGTTGAGTGGGCATGGATCAAGACTGGGATTTGTTACTCCGTGTGACGGAGAGGTATCTCAGGGCCCACTCGGTAATACAACATCACAATAAGCCTTGCAAGCAATGTGACTAAGTGTTAGCCGTGGGATCTTGTATTACAGAACGAGTAAAGAGACTTGCCGGTAACGAGATTGAACTAGGTATAGAGATACCGACGATCGAATCTCGGGCAAGTAACATACCGAAGAACAAAGGGAACAGCGTACGGGATTAATTGAATCCTTGACATAGAGGTTCAACCGATAAAGATCTTCGTAGAATATGTAGGAACCAATATGGGCATCCAGGTCCCGCTATTGGTTATTGACCGTAGAGGTGTCTTGGTCATGTCTACATAGTTCTCGAACCCGCAGGGTCTGCACACTTAAGGTTCGGTGACGTTTCGGTATAGTAGAGTTATGTATCGTGGTGACCGAAGGTTGTTCGGAGTCCCAGATGAGATCCTGGACGTCACGAGGAGCTCCGGAATGGTCCGGAGGTAAAGATTGATATATAGGAAGTCCTGTTTTGGTCACCGGAAAAGTTTCGGGTATTTCGGTAGTGTACCGGGAGTGCCGGGAGGGGTACCGGGGACCATCGGGAGGGGTGTCTCGACCCCTAGGATCTCATGGGCTGTGGGAGGAGTCAAACCAGCCCCTAGTGGGCTGGCCTACCCCCCCCCCCCCCCCCCCCCACTAAGGCCCATGTGGCTTTGGGTGGAAAAAATCCAAAGGTGGAAAGGGTTTCCAAGTGGAGAGGAGGAATCCTACTCCTAATAGGATTGGAGTAGGACTCCTCCACCTCCAATTTCGGCCAAACCTTGAGGGTTTGAGGCTGCCTCCTCCCCTCCCTCCCTCCTATATATACTAGAGGATTTAGAGAGAAGAGCTAACCCTAATTGCCACGTGCTCCCTCTACTTCATCTAGATCGGTTTCTCCTCTAGTCTAGTTTCAGCGGTGCTTAGGCGAAGCCCTGCCGGAATTGTTCCACCACCATCGCCGCCGCGCCGTCGCGCCAGCGGAGAACTCTTCTACCTCTCCGCTCCCTCTTGCTGGATCAAGAAGGCGGAGATCGTCATCGAGCTGTACGTGTGCTGAACGCGGAGGTGCCGTCCGTTCGGCGCTAGATCGGAAGGACCGTGATCAGGATCGCGAGACGATTCGTGATTTGATCGCGGGATGGATCGTGGTGGGATCATGGGACGGATCGAGATTGGATCGCGAGATGGATCGTGATGGGATCGCGGGACGCTCGGCGATTTGGATCGCAAAGACGTTCGACTACATCAACCGCGTTTCTTAACGCTTCCCGCTTAGCGATCTACAAGGGTATGTAGATTCACTCTCCCTCTCGTAGATGCTCATCACCATGGATAGATCTTGCGTGTGCGTAGGAAAAATTTTGTTTCCCATGCAACGTTCCCCAACAGTGGCGTCTTGAGCTAGGTCTATGTGTAGATGAGATCTCGAGTAGAACACAAAGGAGTTTGTGGGCGTTGATATTCAGATTGCTTCCTCCCTTGGTGTTTTCTTGATTCGGCGGTATTGTGGGATGAAGCGGCCCGGACCAACATTACTCGTACGCTTACGAGAGACCGGTTCCATCAACTGACATGTAACTTCGTTGCATAAAGATGGCTGGCGGGTTTCTGTTTGTCCCACTTTAGTCGGATCGGATTTGACAAAGGCGGTCCTTGAGAAGGTTGAATAGCAATTTTTGTATCACCGTTGTGGTTTTTGCGTAGGCAAGAATTGTTCTTGCTAGATACCCGTAGCAGCCACGTAAAACTTGCAACAACAATTAGAGGACGTCTAACTTGTTTTTGCAGGGTATGTTGTGATGTGATATGGCCAATTACATGATGAGATATATGTGATGTATGAGATGATCATGTATTGTATAGAATATCACGACTTGCATGTCGATGAGTACGGCAACCGGCAGGAGCCATAGGGTTGTCTTTAACTATTTTCGCCGTTTTTGCTTTACTTTATCGCTATGAGTTAGCAATAGTCGTGGAAGCAACAGTCGGCGCGACAACCTCATAGCGACACATTGATGGAGATCAAGATGATAGAGATCATGGTGTTATGCCGGTGACGATGGAGATCATGCCGGTGCTTTGAAGATGGAGATCAAAAGCACAAGTTCATGGCCATATCATGTCACTTATGATTTGCATGTGATGTTAATCCTTTTATGCATCTTATTTTGCTTAGGACGACGGTAGCATTATAAGGTGATCCCTCACTAAAATTTCAAGATAAAATTGTGTTCTCCCCGAGTGTGCACCGTTGCGAAAGTTCGTCGTTTTGAGACACCACGTGATGATCGGGTGTGCTAGACTCTACGTTCACATACAACGGGTGCAAGCCAGTGTTGCATGTGCGGAACACTCGGGTTAAACTTGACGAGCCTAGCATGTACAGACATGGCCTCGGAACACAAGAGACCGAAAGGTCGAACATGAGTCATATAGTAGATATGATCAACATGAAGATGTTCACCATTGAAACCACCTCAACTCACGTGATGATCGGACTTGAGTTGGTGGATTTGGATCATGTGTCACTCGAATGACCGGAGGGATGTCAATTTGAGTGGGAGTTTTTAAGTAATATGATTAACTAAACTCATTATCATGAACATAGTCAAAATGTCTTTGCAAATTATGTTGTAGATTACTAGCTCGCGCTGTAGCTCCCTTGAATTTTTATATGTTCCAAGAGAAATAGAGTTGAAAGATGATGGTAGCAATAATGCGGACTGGGTCCGTGATCTGAGGATTGTCCTCATTGCTGCACAGAAGGCTTATGTCCTTAATGCACCGCTCGGTGCGCCACCCCCTCAAGCGTCGTCTGTAGATGTTGTGAACATCTGACAGGCACGTTCTGATGACTACTTGATAGTTCAGTGCGTCATGCATTACGGCTTAGAATTGAGGCTCCAAAACATTTTGAACGTCACAGAACATATGAGATGTTCTAAGAGCTAAAATTGGGATCTCAGGCTCGTGCCCGTGTTGAGAGGTATGAGACCTCCAACAAGATTCTTTGCCTGCAAGATGAAGGAGAATAGCTCAATCGGTGAGCATGTGCTCAGATCGTCTGGGTGCTACAATCGCTTGAATCGAGTGGGAGTTGATCTTCCAGATAAGATAGTGATTGATATAGTTCTCCAAGTCACTGTCACTAAGCTACTAGAGCCTCGTGATGAACTATAAAATGCCAGGGATAGAAATAATGACCCCTGAGCTATTCGCGATGTTTGACACCGCGAAGGTAGAAATCAAGAAGGAGCTTCAAGTGTTGATGGTTAGTGAAACCACTAGTTTCGAGAAGGGCAAGGGCTAGGAGGGAAACTTCATGGATGGCAAGTCAGTTGCTGCTCCAGTGAAGAAACCCAAGGTTGAATCCAAACCCGAGAATAAGTGCTTCTATTATGAGGAGAACGGTCGCTGAAGCGGAACAACCCTAGATACTTGGTAGATAAGAAGGCTGGCAACGTCAATAGAAGTATATTTGATATACGTGTTATTGATGTGTACCTTGCTAGTACTCCTAGTAGCACCTGGGTATTGGATACCGGTTCGGTTGCTAAATGTTAGTAACTCGAAATAAAAGCTACGGAATAAACGGAGGCTAGCTAAGGGTGAGGTGACGATGAGTGTTGGAAGTGTTTCCAAGGTTGATGTGATCACCATCG
Source organism: Elymus sibiricus (assembly GCA_039707655.1). Lineage (NCBI taxonomy): Eukaryota > Viridiplantae > Streptophyta > Magnoliopsida > Poales > Poaceae > Elymus > Elymus sibiricus. The sequence goes on from CM077665.1 coordinate 503,693,646, forward strand.
CACGCTCTCTCTACCTTCGGGATTAGTGATGAACCTAAATAAATGTTATTTGGTGTTTGCGTTGAGCATGAACGTGATTAGATCATGTTTATTGCAATACGGTTATTCATTCAAGTTAAAGAATAATGGTTATTCTGTTTACATGAATAATACCTTCGATGGTCATGCACCCAATGAGAATGGTTTATTGAATCTTGATCGTAGTGATACACATGTTCATAATATTGATGCCAAAAGATACAAAGTTAATAATGATAGTACCACATACTTGTGGCACTGCCGCTAAATGTCATATTGGTGTAAAACGCATGAAGAAACTCCATGCTGATGGATCTTTGGACTCATTCGATTTCGAATCGGTTGAGACATGCGGACCATGCCTCATGGGCAAGATGACTAAGACCCCGTTTTCCGGTATGATGGAGCGGACAAGTGACTTATTGGAAATGATACATGTTGATGTATTCGGTCCAATGAGTGTTGTAGCGTGCGGTGGATATTATTATTTTCCTACCTTCACTGATGATTTGAGTAGATATGGGGATATTTACTTAATGAAACACAAGTCTGAAACATTTGAAAAGTTCAAACAAATTCAGAGTGAAGTTTGAGATCATCGTAACAAGAAGATAAAATATCTACGATATGATCGTAGAGGTAAATATCTGAGTTACGAGTTTGGTATACAACTTAAGACAATGTGGAAGTTGTTTCACTACTCATGCCACCTGGAACACCATAGTGTGATGGTGTGTCCGAACGTCGTAGTCGTGCTCTATTGGATATGGTGCATACTATGATGTCTCTTATCGATTTGCCACTATCGTTTTGGGGTTATGCATTAGAGACAACTACATTCACTTTAAAAAGGGGCACCATCTAAGTCCGTTGAGATGACACCGTATGAATTTTGGTTTGGCAGAAACCTAAGCTGTCATTTCTTAATGTTTGGGGTTGTGACGCTTATGTGGAAAAGGTTTTCAAGCTGATGAGCTCGAACCCAAAGAGGACAAATGCATCTTCATAGAATACCCTAACGTAACAGTTGGGTAAACCTTCTATCTCAGATCCAAGCACAAAGTGTTTGTTGCTAAAACGGGTCCTTTCTCGAGAAAGAGTTTCTCTCGAAAGAATTGAGTGGGAGGAAGATAGAACTTGATGAGGTTGTTGAACCTTTGTTTCAACCAGAGAGTAGCGCAGCGCAGAAAGTTGTTTCTGTGGAGCCTACATTAGTTGAAGAGGAAGTTAATGATGATGATCATAAAGCTTCGGATCAAGTTACTATCGAACCTCGTAGGTCGACAAGGACGCGTACTGCTCCTGAGTGGTACGGCAACCCTGTCTTAGAGGTCATGTTGTTGGACAATGATGAACCTACGAGCTATGGAGAAGCGATGATGGGCCCGGATTCCGAGAAATGGTTAGAGGCCATGCAATCCGAGATGGGATCCATGTAAGAAAATAAAGTATGGGCTTTGGAAGTATTACCTGAAGGGTGAAAGGCCATTCAGAACAAATGGATCTTTAAAAGGAAGACGGACGCGGACGGTAATGTCACCGTCTATAAAGCTCGACTTGTGGCAAAGGGTTTTTCACAAGTTCAAGGAGTTGACTACGATGAGACTTTCTCACCCGTAGCGATGCTAAAGTCTGTTGGAATTATGTTAGCAGTTGCTGCATTTTTCGATTATGAAATCTGGCAGATGGATGTCAAAACATCATTTCCTTAACGGTATCTGTGAGGAAAGGTTGTATGTGATACAACCGGAAGGTTTTGTCAGTTCTAAGGATGCTAAAATATATGCAAGCTCCAGCGATCCTTCTATGGACTGGAGCAAGCATCTCGGAGTTGGAATATACGCTTTGATGAGGTGATCAAAGTTTTTGAGTCTATACAAAGTTTATGAGAAACTTGTATTTACTATAAAGTGAGTGGGAGCACTATAGAATTTCTGATAAGTATATGTGGATGACATATTGTTGATCGGAAATGATGTAGAATTTATGGAAAGCATAAAGGGTTGTTTGAAAAGGAGTTCAAAATGAGGAGTTTTTCAAAGGAAAACCTGAAATGAAGCTACTTAAATATTGGGCATCTTGATCTATAGAGGTAGATCAAGACGTCTGATAAAACTTTCAATGAGTACATACCTTGACAAGATTTTGAAAGAGTTCAAAATGGATCAGTCAAAGAAAGAGTTCTTGCCTGATTTGTAAGGTGTGGAGTTGAGTGAGACTCAAAGCTCGACCACGACAGAAGAAAGAGAAAGGACGAAGGTCGTCCCCTATGCCTTATCCATAGGCTCTGTATATTATGCCATGCTATGTACCGCACCTGTGTGTGCCTTGCCATGAGTCTGTCAAGGGGTACAAGAGTGATCCAGGAGTGGACCACTGGACAGCGGTCAAGATTATCCTTAGTAACTAGAGGAATAAGGAAATATTTCTCGATTATGGAGGTGATAAAGAGTTCGTCGTAAAGGGTTACGTCGATGCAAGCTTTAACAAGAATCCGGATGACTCTGAGTAGCAATCCGGATACGTATAGTGGAGCAGCCATTTGGAATAGCTCCAAGTGGAGTGTGGTAGCAGTGTCTACAGTATGACATAGAGATTTGCAAAGTACACACGGATCTGAATGTCGCAGACCCGTTGACTAAAGACCTCTCTCACATGCAAAGCATGATCGAACCCCAGAACTCATTGGGTGTTAGATTCATAACAATGTAAAACACATGGTGATGTGAACTAGATTATGTTGGAAATATGCCCTAGAGGCAATAATAAATTGGTTATTATTATATTTCCTTGTTCATGATAATCGTTTATTATCCATGCTATAATTGTATTGATTGGAAACTCAAATACATGTGTGGGTACATAGACAACACTGTGTCCCTAGTAAGCCTCTAGTTGACTAGCTTGTTGATCAAAGATGGTTAAGGTTTCCTAGCCATGGACATGAGATGTCATTTGATAACGGGATCACATCATTAGGAGAATGATGTGATGGACAAGACCCAAACTGTAAACGTAGCATTTGATCGTGTCAGTTTATTGCTATTGTTTTCTGCATGTCAAGTATCTGTTCCTTTGACCATGAGATCATGCAACTCACTGACACCGGAGGAATACCTTGTGTGTATCAAACGTCGCAACGTAACTGGGTGACTATAAAGGTGCTCTACAGGTATCTCCGAGGGTGTCTGTTGGGTTGGCATGGATCAAGACTGGGATTTGTTACTCCGTATGACGGAGAGGTATCTCAGGGCCCACTCGGTAATACAACATCACAATGAGCCTTGCAAGCAATGTGACTAAAGTGTTAGCCACGAGATCTTGTATTACGGAACGAGTAAAGAGACTTGCCGGTAACGAGATTGAACTAGGTATAGTGATACCGACGATCGAATCTCGGGCAAGTAACATACCGAAGAACAAAGGGAACAGCATACGGGATTAACTGAATCCTTGACATAGAGGTTCGACCGATAAAGATCTTCGTAGAATATGTAGGAGCCAATATGGGCATCCAGGTCCCGCTATTGGTTATTGGCCGTAGAGGTGTCTCGGTCATGTCTACATAGTTCTCGAACCCGCAGGGTCTACACACTTAACGTTTGGTGACGATTAGTATAATTGAGTTATTATGTTGGTGACCGAAAGTTGTTCGGAGTCCCGGATAAGATCCCGGACATGACGAGGATCTCCGGAATAGTCCGGAGGTAAAGATTGATATATGTGATAATAGTGTTTTGATCTCTGGAAGGGTTCCGGAGTTCACCGGAAGGGGTTCCGGATGTTTACCGAAGTGTTCGGGTGCAGCAACACTTTATATGAGCCAAAGGGATAAAGCCCACAAGGTATTGGAAAGTGCAAAAAGTAGTTTTGCTGCCGCGTAAGCGGTACTACCGTTTTGTGAAGCGGTACTACCGCCGGAGCGGTACTACCGCTTGTGTGAAGCGGTACTACCGCCCAAGCGGTACTACCGCTTGTGTGAAGCGGTACTACCGCTTGTGCGCGGCTGTGCGCGGTTCGGCAGGGATCCGAGTTGGACTCTTTCCCTGCGGGCCAAACCGACCTTGTGCGGGCAAAACCGACCCGGAGGAGGCTTTTACTCCAAGTTTAGACCCCAAGGCTCAACATATAAATAGAGGGGCAGGGCTAGCACACGGGACACATCAGGATTTCCCAAGCCGTGTGCCGGCAACCCTAGCCCTCTAGTTCCTCCGTCATAATCTCCGTAGCGCTTGGCGAAGCCCTGCAGAGATTGTTCCTCACCACCATCACCACGCCGTCGTGCTGTTGGAACTCAACCACTACTTCACCATCGCTCGCTGGATCGAGGAGGTGAAGGCGTCATCAAGCCGTACGTGTGTTGAACGCGGAGGTGCCGTCCGTTCGGCACTAGATCGGAAGGATCGTGATTGGATCGCGGGACGCTCGGCGATTTGGATCGCAAAGACGTTCGACTACATCAACCGCGTTTATTAACGCTTCCGCTTAGCGATCTACAAGGGTATGTAGATTCACTCTCCCTCTCGTAGATGCTCATCACCATGGATAGATCTTATGTGTGCGTAGGAAAATTTTTGTTTCCCATGCAACGTTCCCCAACAGTGGCATCTGAGCTAGGTCTATGCGTAGATGAGATCTCGAGTAGAACACAAACGAGTTGTGGGCGTGGGTGTATACATATTGCTTGCCGTTACTAGTTGATACTTGATTCCGCGGTATTGTGAGATGAAGCGGCCCGGACCGACATTACGCGTACGCTTACGCGAGACTGGTTTTACCGCTGCGTGCACTTGTTGCATAAAGGTGACTGGCGGGTGTCTGTCTCTCTCACTTTAGTTGAATCGGTTCAATGAAGAGGGTTCTTTTAGAAGATCAAAAAGCAATCACTACACCACGTTGTGGTTTTGCGTAGGTAAGAATCGTTCTTGCTAGATACCCGTAGCAGCCACGTAAAATTTGCAACAACAATTAGAGGACGTCTAACTTGTTTTTGCAGGGTATGTTGTGATGTGATATGGCCAATTACATGATGAGATATATGTGATGTATGAGATGATCATGTATTGTATAGAATATCACGACTTGCATGTCGATGAGTACGGCAACTGGCAGGAGCCATAGAGTTGTCTTTAATTATTGTATGACCTGCGTGTCAATCATTAAGCGCTATGTAATGCTTTACTTTATCGCTAAACGTTAGCTATAGTCGTGGAAGCAACAGTCGGCGCGACAACCTTATGGCGACACGTTGATGGAGATCAAGATGATGGAGATCATGGTGTCATGCCAGTGACGATGGAGATCATGCCGGTGCTTTGGAGATGGAGATCAAAAGCACAAGTTCATGGCCATATCATGTCACTTATGATTTGCATGTGATGTTAATCCTTTTATGCATCTTATTTTGCTTAGGACGACGGTAGCATTATAAGGTGATCCCTCACTTAAATTTCAAGATAAATTGTGTTCTCCCCAAGTGTGCACCGTTGCGAAAGTTCGTCGTTTCGAGACACGCCGTGATGATCGGGTGTGATAGACTCTACGTTCGCATACAACGGGTGCAACCCATGTTGCACGTGCGGAACACTCGGGTTAAACTTGACGAGCCTAGCATGTACAGACATGGCCTCGGAACACAAGAGACCGAAAGGTCGAACATGAGTCATATAGTAGATATGATCAACATGAAGATGTTCACCATTGAAACCACCTCAACTCACGTGATGATCGGACTTGAGTTGGTGGATTTGGATCATGTTACACTCGAATGATCGGAGGGATGTCAATTTGAGTGGGAGTTTTTTAAGTAATATGATTAACTAAACTCATTATCTAAAGAACAATAGTCTAAGTTGTCTTTGCAATATTCATGTTGTAGATCATGGCTCGCGCAGTAGCACCCCTGAATTTTAATGCGTTCCTAGAGAAAGCTAAGTTGAAAGATGATGGAAGTAACTTTGTGGACTGGGCCCGTAATCTAAGGATTATCCTTACGGCTTCCCAGAAGGCTTATGTCCTTGATGCACCGCTTGGTGATCCACCCGCTCCAGTTGAGTCTCTAGACGTTGTGAACGCCTGGCAGGCTCGTTCTGATGATTACTCAATAGTTCAATGTGCAATGTTGTATGGCTTAGAACCGGGACTTCAAAGACGTTTTGAACGTCATGGAGCATATGAGATGTTCCAGGAGTTGAAGTTTATCTTTCAGAAGAATGCCCGGATCGAGAGATATGAGATCTCCGATAAGTTCTATGCTTGCAAGATGGAGGAGAACGGGTCTATCAGTGATCACGTGCTCAGAATGTCTGGGTACTCCACCCGTCTGGCTGAGTTAGGGATGCCCCTTCTGCCAGAGGCTATCACTGACAGAGTTCTTCAATCATTGCCACCTAGCTACAAGAGCTTCGTGTTGAACTATAACATGCACGGGATGAACAAGTCAGTCGCCGAGCTGTTTGCGATGCTGAAAGCCGCTGAGTCTGAAATTCAGAAGGAGCATCAAGTGTTGATGGTCAATAAAACCACTAGTTTCAAGAAAAATGGCAAGGGTAAGAAGGGTAACTCCAAGCAGAGTGGCAAAGCAGTTGCTCCTCTCGTGAAGAAACCCAAGGCTGGACCCAAACCAGAAACTGTGTGTTTTCATTGCAAGGGAACTGGACACTGGAAGCAGAATTGCCCCAAGTATTTGGCTGACAAGAAGGCAGCCAACAACAAACAAGGTATATATGATATACATGTTATTGATGTGTACCTTACCAACTCTCGTTGTAGTGCCTGGGTATTTGATACCGGTGCGGTTGCTCATATTTGCAACTCAAAACAGGAACTGCGGAATAGACGGAGGCTGGCAAAGGACGAAGTGACGATGCGCGTGGGAAATAGTTCCAAGGTTGATGTGATCGCCGTCGGCACGCTCGCTCTTCGATTACCGTCGGGATTAGTGATGAACCTAAATAAGTGTTATTTGGTGCCTGCGTTAAGCATGAACATTATATCTGGATCTTGTTTATTGCGAGACGGTTACTCATTTAAATCAGAGAATAATGGTTGTTCTATTTATATGAGTAATATCTTTTATGGTCATGCACCCGATGTGAGGGGTTTATTCTTATTGAATCTCGATAGTAATGATACACATGTTCATAACATTGATGCCAAAAGATGTAGAATTGATAATGATAATACCACTTTCTTGTGGCACTGCCGTTTAGGTCATATTGGCGTAAAACGCATGAAGAAGCTCCATGCTGATGGACTTTTGGAGTCACTTGATTTTGAATCACTTGACACATGTGAGCCATGCCTCATGGGCAAGATGACTAAAACGCCGTTCTCTGGAATAATGGAACGGGCAAGTGACTTATTGGAAATCATGCATACTGATGTGTGCGGTCCGATGAGTATTGAGGCGCGCGGTGGTTATCGTTACTTTCTCACCTTCACTGATGACTTAAGTAGATATGGGTATATTTACTTAATGAAACACAAGTCTGAAACATTTGAAAAGTTCAAACAATTTCAGAGTGAAGTTGAGAATCATCGTAACAAGAAGATTAAATTCCTACGATCTGATCGAGGAGGAGAATATCTGAGTTATGAGTTTGGCAGTCACTTAAGACAGTGTGGAATTGTTTCACAATTGACACCGCCTGGAACACCACAGCGTAATGGTGTGTCCGAACGTCGTAATCGAACCTTATTGGATATGGTGCGATCTATGATGTCTCTTGCCGATTTGCCACTATCGTTTTGGGGTTATGCATTAGAGACAGCTGCATTCACTTTAAATAGGGCACCATCGAAATCCGTTGAGACGACGCCTTATGAACTTTGGTTTAACAAGAAGCCAAAGCTGTCGTTTCTTAAAGTTTGGGGATGTGATGCTTATGTCAAAAAGCTTCAGCCTGAAAAGCTGGAACCCAAAGCGGAGAAATGCGTCTTCATAGGATACCCAAAAGAGACAGTTGGGTATACCTTCTACCTCAGATCCGAAGGCAAAGTGTTTGTCGCTAAAAACGGAACATTTCTTGAGAAAGAGTTTCTCTCGAAAGAATTGAGTGGGAGGAAGATAGAACTTGATGAGGTTGTTGAACCTTTACTTCAACCTGAGAGTAGCGCAGCGCAGAAAGTTGTTTCTGTGGAGCCTACATTAGCTGAAGAGGAAGTTAATGATGATGATCATGAAGCTTTGGATCAAGTTGCTATCGAACCTCGTAGGTCGACAAGGACGCGTACTGCTCCTGAGTGGTACGGCAACCCTGTCTTAGAGGTCATGTTGTTAAACAACGATGAACCTACGAGCTATGGAGAAGCGATGATGGGCCCGGATTCCGAGAAGTGGTTAGAGGCCATGAAATCCGAGATGGGATCCATGTATGAAAACAAAGTATGGACTTTGGAAGTATTACCTGAAGGGCGTAAGGCCATTCAGAACAAATGGATCTTTAAGAGGAAGACGGACGCGGACGGTAATGTCACCGTCTATAAAGCTCGACTTGTGGCAAAGGGTTTTTCACAAGTTCAAGGAGTTGACTACGATGAGACCTTCTCACCCGTAGCGATGCTTAAGTCCGTCAGAATCATGCAAGCATCTCGGAGTTGGAATCTTCGTTTTGATGAGGTGATCAAAGCGTTCGAGTTTATACAAGTTTACGGAGAAGCTTGTATTTACAAGAAAGTGAGTGGGAGCTCTATAGCGTTTCTAATATTATATGTGGATGACATATTGCTGATTGGAAACAATATAGAAATGCTGGAAAGTGTAAAGGAATATTTGAACAAGAGTTTTTCAATGAAGGACCTAGGAGAAGCTGCTTTCATATTAGGCATCAAGATCTATAGAGATAGATCAAGACGTTTAATAGGACTTTCACAAAGCACATACCTTGATAAGATTTTGAAGAAGTTCAAAATGGATCAGTCCAAGAAGGGGTTCTTGCCTGTTTTGCAAGGTGTGAAGTTGAGTAAGACTCAATGCCCAGTGACTGCAGAAGATAGAGAAAAGATGAGTGTCATCCCCTATGCTTCGGCCATAGGCTCTATCATGTATGCAATGCTGTGCACAAGACCCGATGTCAGCCTTGCCATAAGTATGGTCGGAAGGTTTCAAAGTGATCCAGGAATGGAACACTGGACGGCGGTCAAGAATATCCTGAAGTACCTGAAAAGGACTAAGGACATGTTTCTCGTTTATGGAGGTGATCAAGAGCTCGTCGTAAAGGGTTACGTCGATGCAAGCTTTGACACTGATCCGGATGACTCTAAGTCGCAAACCGGATACGTATTTATTCTTAATGGGGGTGCGGTTAGCTGGTACAGTTCCAAGCAAAGCGTGGTAGCTGATTCTACATGCGAAGCGGAGTACATCGCTGCCTCGGAGGCGGCGAAGGAAAGTGTCTGGATGAAGGAGTTCATGACAGATCTTGGAGTAGTGCCTAGTGCACTTAACCCAATGACTCTGTTTTGTGATAATACTGGTGCCATTGCTCTAGCCAAGGAACCAAGATTTCACAAGAGGACCAGACACATAAAACGACGTTTCAATTCCATCCGCGATTACATCAAGGAGGACGACATAAATATTTGCAAAGTACACACGGATCTAAATGTTGCAGATCCGATGACTAAACCTCTTCCAAGGGCTAAACATGAACAACACCAGAACTGCATGGGTGTTCGATTCATTACAATGTAAATCACATAGTGATGTGAACTAGATTATTGACTCTAGTGCAAGTGGGAGACTGTTGGAAATATGCCCTAGAGGCAATAATAAATTGGTTATTATTATATTTCCTTGTTCATGATAATCGTTTATTATCCATGCTATAATTGTATTGATTGGAAACTCAAATACATGTGTGGGTACATAGACAACACTGTGTCCCTAGTAAGCCTCTAGTTGACTAGCTTGTTGATCAAAGATGGTTAAGGTTTCCTAGCCATGGACATGAGATGTCATTTGATAACGGGATCACATCATTAGGAGAATGATGTGATGGACAAGACCCAAACTGTAAACGTAGCATTTGATCGTGTCAGTTTATTGCTATTGTTTTCTGCATGTCAAGTATCTGTTCCTTTGACCATGAGATCATGCAACTCACTGACACCGGAGGAATACCTTGTATGTATCAAACGTCGCAACGTAACTGGGTGACTATAAAGGTGCTCTACAGGTATCTCCGAGGGTGTCTGTTGGGTTGGCATGGATCAAGACTGGGATTTGTTACTCCGTATGACGGAGAGGTATCTCAGGGCCCACTCGGTAATACAACATCACAATGAGCCTTGCAAGCAATGTGACTAAAGTGTTAGCCACGAGATCTTGTATTACGGAACGAGTAAAGAGACTTGCCGGTAACGAGATTGAACTAGGTATAGTGATACCGACGATCGAATCTCGGGCAAGTAACATACCGAAGAACAAAGGGAACAGCATACGGGATTAACTGAATCCTTGACATAGAGGTTCGACCGATAAAGATCTTCGTAGAATATGTAGGAGCCAATATGGGCATCCAGGTCCCGCTATTGGTTATTGGCCGTAGAGGTGTCTCGGTCATGTCTACATAGTTCTCGAACCCGCAGGGTCTACACACTTAACGTTTGGTGACGATTAGTATAATTGAGTTATTATGTTGGTGACCGAAAGTTGTTCGGAGTCCCGGATAAGATCCCGGACATGACGAGGATCTCCGGAATAGTCCGGAGGTAAAGATTGATATATGTGATAATAGTGTTTTGATCTCTGGAAGGGTTCCGGAGTTCACCGGAAGGGGTTCCGGATGTTTACCGAAGTGTTCGGGTGCAGCAACACTTTATATGAGCCAAAGGGATAAAGCCCACAAGGTATTGGAAAGTGCAAAAAGTAGTTTTGCTGCCGCGTAAGCGGTACTACCGTTTTGTGAAGCGGTACTACCGCCGGAGCGGTACTACCGCTTGTGTGAAGCGGTACTACCGCTTGTGCGCGGCTGTGCGCGGTTCGGCAGGGATCCGAGTTGGACTCTTTCCCTGCGGGCCAAACCGACCTTGTGCGGGCAAAACCGACCCGGAGGAGGCTTTTACTCCAAGTTTAGACCCCAAGGCTCAACATATAAATAGAGGGGCAGGGCTAGCACACGGGACACATCAGGATTTCCCAAGCCGTGTGCCGGCAACCCTAGCCCTCTAGTTCCTCCGTCATAATCTCCGTAGCGCTTGGCGAAGCCCTGCAGAGATTGTTCCTCACCACCATCACCACGCCGTCGTGCTGCTGGAACTCAACCACTACTTCACCATCGCTCGCTGGATCGAGGAGGTGAAGGCGTCATCAAGCCGTACGTGTGTTGAACGCGGAGGTGCCGTCCGTTCGGCACTAGATCGGAAGGATTGTGATTGGATCGCGGGACGCTCGGCGATTTGGATCGCAAAGACGTTCGACTACATCAACCGCGTTTATTAACGCTTCCGCTTAGCGATCTACAAGGGTATGTAGATTCACTCTCCCTCTCGTAGATGCTCATCACCATGGATAGATCTTATGTGTGCGTAGGAAAATTTTTGTTTCCCATGCAACGTTCCCCAACAGATTATTGACTCTAGTGCAAGTGGGAGACTGTTGGAAATATGCCCTAGAGGCAATAATAAATTGGTTATTATTAGATTTCCTTATTCGTGATAATCGTTTATTATCCATGCTATAATTGTATTGATTGGAAACTCAAATACATGTGTGGGTACATAGACAACACTGTGTCCCTAGTATGCCTCTAGTTAACTAGTTCGTTGATCAAAGATGGTCAAGGTTTCCTGGCCATAGACATGAGATGTCATTTGATAATGGGATCACATCATTAGGAGAATGATGTGATGGACAAGACCCAAACTATAAACATAGCATATGATCGTGTCAGTTTATTGCTATAGTTTTCTGCATGTCAAGTATCTGTTCCTATGACCATGAGATCATGCAACTCACTGACACCGGAGGAATACCTTGTGTGTATCAAACGTCACAACGTAACTGGGTGACTATAAAGATGCTCTACAGGTATCTCCGAGGATGTCTGTTGAGTGGGCATGGATCAAGACTGGGATTTGTTACTCCGTGTGACGGAGAGGTATCTCAGGGCCCACTCGGTAATACAACATCACAATAAGCCTTGCAAGCAATGTGACTAAGTGTTAGCCACGGGATCTTGTATTACAGAACGAGTAAAGAGACTTGCCGGTAACGAGATTGAACTAGGTATAGAGATACCGACGATCGAATCTCGGGCAAGTAACATACCGAAGAACAAAGGGAACAGCGTACGGGATTAACTGAATCCTTGACATAGAGGTTCAACCGATAAAGATCTTCGTAGAATATGTAGGAACCAATATGGGCATCCAGGTCCCGCTATTGGTTATTGACCGTAGAGGTGTCTTGGTCATGTCTACATAGTTCTCGAACCCGCGGGGTCTGCACACTTAAGGTTCGGTAACGTTTCGGTATAGTAGAGTTATGTATGGTGGTGACCGAAGGTTGTTCGGAGTCCCGGATGAGATCTTGGACGTCACGAGGAGCTTCGGAATGGTCCGGAGGTAAAGATTGATATATAGGAAGTCCTGTTTTGGTCACCGGAAAAGTTTCGGGTATTTCGGTAGTGTACCGGGAGTGCCGGGAGGGGTACCGGGGACCATCGGGAGGGGTGTCTCGACCCCTAGGATCTCATGGGCTGTGGGAGGAGTCAAACCGGCCCCTAGTGGGCTGGCCTAACCCCCCCCCCCCCCCCCCACTAAGGCCCATGTGGCTTTGGGTGGAAAAAATCCAAAGGAGGAAAGGTGGAAAGGGTTTCCAAGTGGAGAGGAGGAATCCTACTCCTAATAGGATTGGAGTAGGATTCCTCCACCTCCAATTTCGGCCAAACCTTGAGGGTTTGAGGCTGCCTCCTCCCCTCCCTCCCTCCTATATATACTAGAGGATTTAGAGAGAAGAGCTAACCCTAATTGCCACGTGCTCCCTCTACTTCATCTAGATCGGTTTCTCCTCTAGTCTAGTTTCAGCGGTGCTTAGGCGAAGCCCTGCCGGAATTGTTCCACCACCATCGCCGCCGCGCCGTCGCGCCGGCGGAGAACTCTTCTACCTCTCCGCTCCCTCTTGCTGGATCAAGAAGGCAGAGATCGTCATCGAGCTGTACGTGTGCTGAACGCGGAGGTGCCGTCCGTTCGGCGCTAGATCGGAAGGACCGTGATCAGGATCGCGAGACGATTCGTGATTTGATCGCGGGACGGATCGTGGTGGGATCGCGGGACGGATCGAGATTGGATCGCGAGATGGATCGTGATGGGATCGCGGGACGCTCGGCGATTTGGATCGCGAAGACGTTCGACTACATCAACCGCGTTTCTTAACGCTTCCCGCTTAGCGATCTACAAGGGTATGTAGATTCACTCTCCCTCTCGTAGATGCTCATCACCATGGATAGATCTTGCGTGTGCGTAGGAAAATTTTTGTTTCCCATGCAACATTCCCCAACACTTCCTCCTCAAAGATGGGTTGGAGCGCTCCGCGGGCGTCAGCACCTTCTTCTTCTTTGTCGCCACCGACACTTTTTGCCCGCCGCGAGGACCGACGAAGGCGAGGGAGGCAAGGCCGACGGCGGCGTCGAGGGTCGGCGCGTCGTCGTCCATGGCGCGCGCAGGGGTTGGGCGGGAGGGTTTTGGAAAATTTGGGGGGAAATGGTGGCGGTGTGCCACCGAGGGGCGGGCCAGGGGAGGAGAAGGGCGGGCGACGCGCGTGTCCGTCTCGTGTCCGGGCGGACGCAAATCCGGCCCAAATTTGAGCCTGGAATGGGTTGCGGGCGGATAAAAAATGGACGCGTGTCCGCTTGGGTCAGCGCGTTAGGCTGTGTTTTGTGTCCGCGATGACCCAAACAGACACGCGCAGACGAAATGGGTCGCCCGATTGGAGCTGCTCTCGTAGCACCCTGAGTGGTCCGCGACCTGGAAGGAGCCGCTGGATTTCGAGCTGCAGCCGCCGCGTTTCGGGACGTATCCGCGCGAATGATATGTGGGGAGGGAGCTGCTGGCTACCGGGATGCCGCGAGCCAGCCAAGGATCCTACTCTGCCGCTAGCCAATCGTGGGTCACCATGTCCAGGAGAGCTCCACCTCGTCACTGTCATGACGTGTCCTCCCATGGCTCTCGGGCGGCAAGCTGAGCATGCAGTCGGTTGGATTAGGGACATGTGGTTGTTGTTTTTTTTTTTTTTTTTTTTTTTTTTTTTTTTGACAGGAACTCCGAGAATTCCATTAAGACACGGCGATATCGCCGGCCACCAACTGAAGTACATGGGATGGTACATCAGACATCCAGATCATCAGACTGCCATGGGCACCTATAGTACCAAGTCTAGCAAGCTCATGCGCTGGCTTGTTGCATTCACGCATACAATGTAACACAGATGATGAGATGAAGTTTAACTGGAGAAGACATCGGACATCTCGGAACAGGACCCCCAGCATGGCATCATCAAACGCAGTACTAGTGGCACCCTGCTGGATCTTCAGACAATCCGTCTCAAAAATTACATGCCCTATTCCCAACTGTTGTGCCACTGAAATTCCTTGGAGGAGTGCCAAGCATTCAGCATGTAGCGGATCATAAACATGTGCACTAGTCCCTGCCGCTGCAAAAATGACCTGACCAGTAGCATCACGACCCAGGCAGCCCCAACCCCCTGTATGCAAATCAGAGTTGAAAGAAGCATCAATGTTAATTTTTACAACTCCTTCCTCAGGTGCCTTCCAAGAAACAACATGATCGTTCACTTTACTTTCTTTGTTTGCATAGAATTCCTTCCAATCAACCACGCACCTATTGATTCTGTAAACAAAGTCCGACTCTGAGCTCAGCTTGTCTCCATGGTTAAACTTGTTCCTCTCCGTCCACCAGCTCCAAAGCAAACAAATTGTGGTCAATTGTTGATCTTTTGGGAGGATGAGGATAGTATTGAGAACATCCATAGGTTGACGGCAAGCAGCAAGCATTTCTCGGACATCTTCCAGAGCTAAAGCTCTCCAACGCTTATTTACTTCAGTGCACCGGAAAAACAAATGGCCCCCATCTTCAAAATATTTATGGCATACAACACATCTTGTATCAAGTTCAACACCTTTTCGAGCAATATTCATATGCAGAGGATGGCTGTTCCAACAGAATCGCCATAGGAAATGATGCACTTTTGCTGGACATTCAACCTTCCATAATTTCCTCCACGTTCTCATTGCAGTACTCCCCAAATTACTGAGAAAATTGAATATTTGCCACTATCAATACGTGGCTTCTCAAAATTGCCACTTCCAAGATTGGCTTCGTAAAATTGCCACTCAGGTCGTTGGTTACTTGATTACCATGCCATTTCTCTCTTTTATATATTTCCCTTTTTCTTTTCTCATTTTTAGTCACCGGCCAAGACCAAACTGCCCCTGAGGGTCAGGCTGGACGCGGTCCGGGCCGGTCCGGTCTTTGACCGAGCCTCACGTTGGACCGGCCGCGGCCGGTCCGGACCGGACCGGACCGAGCTGTCGAGCGGGCCGTTTTCTCAGGACCGGACCGGCAGCACCCCAGCTCGGTGAAGACCGAGAGGACCGAATGGACCGGCTGCTGTTGTTGGTTTTTAAGCACAAGTGCAAGCTAGCTAAAGAAGCAGAGTAGCAGGCAGCTTGATTGATTCCTTTGGAGCAGAACGTGCATGTTAGCCGGAAGCTCACGTACGTACGCAGCCAGAACGTGCATGTTAGCCGGAAGCTCACGTACGTACGCAGCCAGAACGTGCTAACAGCCTGGTAGAGCTAGCCTGATCGATCCTTTTCATACAACCTGGTTAACTTCAAACGCTGTTGCCTGGGAGTGCTCTAGTGAGCGTTTTTGCCACTGTGTAGGCATCTCTTTTGATTTTCTAAAGCAAATGGACAGCAAATTGATAAAATGTGAATATTTAGAACTATTTGACAGCAAATTTGAACATATAGGTGCTAAAATTTGACAGTTTTGGTACATGTTCAACGGCTAGTTTACAAATGGATCAAATATGACAACTGACGGCTGTACAAGACGGTTGCGAGAGCCCTCCGGTGCCACTGCCGAGCTGCCAGGTGCCCCCTATGGGAGTCGCTGCTGCACTGGCTGGCCGCGTAGAACCCCGGGTACGACTTGCAACTCCTCCGTCAGTAGCTTGTCAACAAGAATTTGGGCCAAACTGATGAAACGTTTCTTGTAAATCTCAGAATTTCTGATACTTCGGTAACTGCTCCCATCCTGATCATTACATTGGGGACAAAAACAATTTCATGTACCCAGACAACTCCTAGTCTGGAATAACAAACGAAGCCAAGTTGTCAATGGTACGAGCTGCATCATACTATTTTCATTATTCCATTTTCGACATTGTGGAGATCAACATCAGGTCAAGCCTGAACTCTGTAGAATGCACAGTGTGAAACAACCTTTGATCAAATACTGAACTAGCACAATATAAACCACATATACTGATTGGGTTCTGAAGAAACCAAAGGAGCAACTGTAAAAACAAATAGGTTACATGCATGTGCTCTGAAGCATGGAGTTCCAGATGAGTTGCGCTCTGCTTTTCTTCACTGAAGTTCATCTGCAAAAACCGAAACAATTTCGACTGACAAACTTTGCTAGTGGAGAGGCACATATACTGGATATGCCGTGTACATCAATCATCACTTAAATTAAATTACCTATACAAGTGTACATCAATCATCCATCACTTCATCAGTACAAGTGTAGATCAATCATCAATAAAGCAGCAGCCTATACCTCTACCTCTACCTCATCACTTCATCACTCATCACTCATCACTCATCAGTACAAACAAGTGAACTACTGAACTTGGTTAAGCAAGAGGAACATCCACTCTGACAGAAAACTACATCGTCAGGCATTCATTTTAGCAAACAGAAAACTGCATCTTCAGGCATTCATTTACCAGTGTACTTACTAAAATCGACATTGTTTCCACTTTCAGAATAGAGGAGGAGAGGACATACTAGATACTACACACTACAGAGTACAGAGGAGGAGATGGTCTAGGATCGAGGTTACCTGAGTTCCTTCCTCTTCGTGGCGCTCGGCGAGGAACCAGGGGAGGCGGGACCGACGGCGTGTTGGCTTCCGTGCTGCGTCCCCGGCGTCCCCGTGCTCGTCCAGCTCAGACGAGGACGAGATGGCGCTGGCGCGGTAGAGGAGAGGTCCGAGAGGAGGCAGGAGAGGGGAGGCTGGGAGAGGGCGCTGGGATGTGAAAGGCACGGCCGGACGGGCGACGGCGCCGTCGCCTTGGACGATTGTAGAAGACGCGCCGCTGCCTCTGGGAGGAGGGAATCGACCGAGTTGAGGCTCGCTGTGTCTGTCGCCTGCCCTAGCGAGCAGCTGGACTGCTGTGCTGGGCCTTCGGCCGTCGGTCCGCTCGGTCGGCCCGGTTAAAGACCGGACCGGACCGAATTTTTTTCGGTCTGAAATTCAGAGACCGGACCGACCTGTTTTTCTACCGGGCCTGGACCGTACGGTCCGGTCCTTAACGGGCCACGAGCGGGCCGAAAAGCCCGCTCGCTCCGTCCAGCCTGACCTGAGGGTATGTGCACGTACAGACGTAGTGAGTATCCGTATCTGTTTATGCATCTGGTATTCTGGTACGACAGAGGAGATTCTCGTCGTCCATAAGAGCGCCCGCTGACGCAGCCCACACGGTCGCCGTCGTCGCTCGCACCACCCGGCCGCTCGCTGCTATCTCCACCCGAGTGCCATTGCTGCTCGCCCTGCCTCCCCACGCGGCATAGCCGGTCAGCCTGCCCGCCTGCTCGGCGCTTGCGTCGCCTGTTCCGGTTGCCTGGCCGCTCGCGTGGGATGATGAGAAGGAAGGGCGCGTCCCAGAAGGACGGGAGGAGCCGGAGGGAGATCAGCGCATAGCCACCCAGGAGCTGTTGTCCGCCGGCAGGAGATCAGCACTTCAGAACCAAAGCATGCCTTGTGCATCCAATTTTATCGTTTCTGCTAGGAGGGGAGCAGATTAGGGATCACGATTGTAGTTTTCACATATTTCATACGTCAAATAATGCGGAGCTTCGTTGACGAGCTATGCAACGAGAGATCAATTGCTATAATTTTCTGAACAAAGTAAGGATTAGGCTCAACATAATACCGTCCAGAATCCATGCACGCTGCGTCGACGAGATGGACGGCGCACGACGTCGAGAAGATGGCGGCACGCGACATCTAGGCGATCTGCGGCACAATGCGTCGAGGAGACCAGTGATGCAGCACGCACGATATTCTCGGCGGCCGGTGCGCTTGTTCGTTTCTAATATCGATTGGAATTTGGATAGTTGGTGTATATAGCATCAGGGGTAGTTTAGTCTTTTCCAGTGCTTATAAATGGAAAAGGAAAAATAAAATCAATAAAAGGAGGGAAGTGGCATGATAATCAAGGAGCCAACGAGCTGAGTGGCAATTTTGCGAAGCCAATCTTGAAAGTGGCAATTTTGAGAAGCCACATATTAGAAATGGCAAATATCCAATTTTCTCCCAAATTACTACCTTCTCCAATACAGCTAGTCGCTTCTCTCATTAGGCATGCTTTATGGACTTTGTATGCCGACTTGACTGAAAACATTCCCTTCTCATCATAAAACCAAGCAACAAAGTCCTCCTGGTACTCACAAATCGGGATGCGCATGACAATCCTTCCGTCGTCCTCTCCGAGTGTTTGCATGACGAGCTGCTCATCCCACATCAGGGTAGTTGGATCAATTAATTCATTAACCCGAGATAGAACTTGGTTACCCCGTACTGAAGGACATGTGGTTGTTGCCGGCGGGGAGGCGGGAGCCCAGGCCTAGCTCGCGACTGTCAACCAGTGCGAGAGGTTGTAGGTGGACATCTTCTCTCTTGCGTTGCACGTGGGGCAGCTGCGCAGGCTAACCTCACGGCCGGTGCCGAGGTCCTGCAGCTCCGTCTCGAATGTGGCGGCGGACGCATCGTATGCGGGCCAGCGTTGCGCCGGCACTCTCACCGTGCACTTCCCGTCAGGTGCATGCTCCTCAGGCCAACTCCAACGCACGACACCAAACGAACGTCCGTTTTGTCCGGATTTCGTTCGTTTGGGGTGGGAATGGGGTCGTGTCCGCACGAATTTCCGTTTGCGTCGGCCGTGCGCCCAACGCGCGGCCGCATCTCGTCCGCATAGATTTATTTGCGCATTAACGATTTTTTTGATACATTGGAATACATTCACCAAATCTTGGCTAGAATAGCAAGACCAAAGAAAACAAGAACCATAAGAAGATATTTTAAAAGATATCCAACTTCCATAACTGCTCCCGTAAGTTGGATTAGTGTCTTCTCGATGCTTTCGTTGTTGATCTGCGGAGTCTTGATCTTGAATGCTTCTTTCTTCTTTGAGTCTAGATGAGTAGACGTTGCTTCATCATATCTAGTCTCATCTCTAGTATCTACTCTAGCAAAAAGTGCACGAACATTTATTAAATTCCGTGCTATTAGTAGATCGATGTATTAAGATATCCAACTTCCATAACTACCCCCGTAAGTTGGATTAGTGTCTTCTCGATGCATTCGTTGTTAATCTGCGGAGTCTTGATCTTGAATGCTTCCCTCTTCGAGTCTAAATGAGTAGACGTTGCTTCAGCATATCTAGTCTCATCTCTAGTATCTACTCTAGCAAGAAGTGCACGAACATCTATTAAATTGCGTGCTATTAGTAGATCGATGTATTCTTCTTTCCAAAATGAAAAGTTGCATCCAGCCTACACAATGAATATTTGATTGTAAGAAAAAATAGCCGAATCCGAAAGCACAACCGAAGCAACTAGCACATACCCCATCATTTTTGCACTTGACAAACACCCATCCGGGGTGTTCCAGCATGTTAGACACTTTTCGCACGGCTTTCAGTGGACAGTCGTCGCACTTTATGAGCGGCATCGATGCGCCGACGAGCATTTGGGCCAGCACCGAGCCCGGACGACGCCCGTTGGTGTAGTTGTCGCCGATTCGGCGACGGTGTAGATCCGAGCGGTTAGAGGCGGAGTCATTACCTGCATGCGGCCTGGGGGCATTGTCGGGGTTGTGTGGACCGGTACCCGGCCAGTCCATGGCAGGGCGCAGCCTCCAGTGGCCTGACGCGCTCAAATCCGGCGAGATCCGCTCCAAATCCGGCGAGACCCGCTCCAAGGCGGGCGGGGGTTGGACAGCTCGTGGCGTGGAGAAAACGTGACCGATCACGCGGTCGTGCTCGGCAACTACACGGCCGAGAATGGCGACGGAGGCGGGGAGGCACGAGAGGGGAGTGGGGCGGGGTGTGCGGTCGGAGTTGGGGGAGGGGGAATAGAAAAAGGGACGGGTGTGTCCCTGACAGATGGACCAGGGGAGGACGAGGGCACGTGTCGCGCCCGTCCGCGCGTGTCCGTTTGACCGTAAACGCGGCCCAAACTTAGGCCAGGAATAGGTCGAAAACGGACATTTGTCCATTTACGACCACGCGTTGGGCCTCGATTTTGTGTTCGTTTACCCTCGAACGGACGCGGGGACGATTTGGGTGCCTTGGAGTTGCCCTCGCCACAAAATGCACGGAGTGCTAGCGACAGCTCCAAGTGCTAGCCTGCTCGGAGTCTCCTCGAGGAGGTCAGACGACGAGGCTAGGTGAGGCAGGGACGGCCATAAGTGGAGCTCTCTTGCTGGACGCAGCCTGACACGGCGCTTGGATCCAGTGCTTGCGCGGTCCACATGAAGTGCTTGATGTAAGGAAGAAGAAGACAACTAAGTCAACGTGGCCATGTGGCAGTTTTTTTTGCCAACTCGGCCTGACGAGGGGGGCCGGCCAATGAGTGCTGTCAGTAAAGTACTTCCTCCATAAACTAATATAAGAACGTATAGATCACTAAAGTAATAATCTAAATGCTCTTATATTAGTTGACAGGAAGAGTACTTAGCACTTACCGTTAGGTTGTTTGTCATTGTCAAATTTTCAACGTTTGTGAGAAATGCAACGATGTCTAAAGTGATTTTTTTGCCAATCGCGATGCAAATGTGGTGGTTATGTGCTTTTTACTCCTCCATGCACCATATTGCGGCTATCGAAGTCTTGAGATCGGCTTGGTCCGACGCAAGACAGAGCCTCCCGGTAGGGGAGTTCAGCACAACATTGCCACTAACAAATGATTCTATCTATTCCATGGTCGCTAAAATGAAAGCGTGACTAGTAGTCCTTTTTTTTGAAATTATCAAATTTTATACATCAAAATAAATAAATTACATATGATTGAACAAAATGAACCAGAAACGGACAAAATATCTTCAATCCTACCAAAAGTTACATCAAAATTCTCTGAATTCGTTGTCTCGAGCTCTATATTTTGCACTTACACTTTTCCTCGAGCATCCAGTGAAAAAGGTATAGAAGACCAAACCTAAATAAGCTTAATTGACCTCATGGGATTTTAAAAGCCGCATGAGACGCCCTCCCCAGTTGGTGAGAACATAAGGTCATTGAACGTACTGTGGTCAAGTACAGACTCATTGCAACGTAGGATGTCGAACAGTTGCTTCATTGTCCTATTTGCGGGAAATAAGATTGAGAACACAAAGGGTGAAACCTGAGAACTACTCCCTATGTTCCTAAATATAAGTCTTTTTAGACATTCTACTATGAATTACATACGAATATAGATAGACATATTTTAAAGTGTGGATTCACTCATTTTGCTCCGTATGTAATTCATAGTAAAATATCTAAAAAATACTTATATGTAGGATAGAGGGAGTACTTTCCAAAACAAACTCAAACTTGCCACAACCACCGCCTTGACAGGCCGAAGTGTCGGACGATAGCCCACCATATCTGGATTCGATGATTCGCGTCATGACGACTCCATAAACTATGTGTGTTGTGTCGGCTACAATGACCACATCGGGACATGGATAAAGTCATGGACTTTTATTCTATGCGACATCGCCTCCACTATCAAACCGTAACGTCATGAACATACAAAACAAACATAAAAACTTGGGAAATTTTAACATGCTCCTCTTTACCTCCCCCTCCCCCCCCCCCCCCCCCCCCACACACACACACATGTGACGTAAGAAGGTAAGAATTAATCACACCACTAATTAATAAGATCAACAGCTCAGATCTATTATATACCCTTACCTTTAATGCGAAAAGAGAGGGTAAGAAGGAACATGTTAGAACTGCTCAAGAAAGGAAAAAAAAAACTCAACTTGAATGCGCTAAAAGAAACTATTCAACCGTACCGCACGCTTGTGTACTTTCTTTTTGCGAAACCATCTGTGTTTTCGCAGGGATCGGTGCGGCAGGCCAAACCATTTGGTTCGGTCACGATTTAAACGTGAACTAGGAGGAATGCTCCCCTGTTTAATAATCGACAACGTTTGGTGCGATCATGATCCACCAATCCGGCTTGAACTTCAAACACAGAGCAGCATAGGTAGCGGTAGCAGTACTGTTGAAGTGCGTTGGATTCGACTTCTCATGAGGCGCAGAGATGCTTACTGTAGACCCTTCGAGTCGGGTCCCGCGCAAGAAACGGAACGGAATCAATCATCGGTGAGGGGTCAATCGAGCGCGTCCCACTCCCACGTCAACACCAGGTCGGTGTGCCCATGCGAGCCTAACTTTTTCCAGGAGTCGTCCTACATTGTCGAGCCTGTACACACGGAAGCCGACTAAAAATAGGCACTAAAAATACAGCTCACAAGCTCGCTCCGGGACGAACTACGTATCTCAGAACTTATCGCTGCACAGCCTAGCTCGTTGACCAAGGAAGCAACAAGAAAACACTCCTTCCTCCAGCTCGATCGCTACGTCGAACAAATTTCAGAAAAAGTTCGACCGGAAATCGCCTAACTACTGGAGCCATGGGCCATCTTTTCACGCACCAGTACATGTCCGTGGCTTAGCCATTCAAGACATTCAAGAACCAACCAATTTTACCGTACGTACTATTTTAGTGACAAGGGAGGACTGACAGGATGACAAATTGCCGGTGGTAAAACGCGTAGGCATGTCCCCGTGATTTGTGCAGAAACCCACCGAACACGTCAATTATTGGCCTAATACTCTACCTTTTCCACCGAAATTACGCGCTCTTTCGTTCAAGAACCCGTCAATGCAAGTTCAACACACCAACCTTGACACGATCGGCCACATTCTCCAGGAGAAAAAGAAGGTGCAAGAGCGCCCTCGACGGCACGCATCACCCTCTGATCGCTGTACCACCATCTCGCATTACATTTCGCTGCTCCTCTCCTAATTATATTGTCTGATCGGTGGGTCGCTACCGGAAACCAGTATACTAGGTCCGGAAAAGGAAGGAGGGAGGGTGGGTGGCACGTCACCCGATCGACCGTTCGATCCGACTAACAATAGCAAGGAGAAAAAAGTCTCCGAGACCGACGGCACGTGGGGCAGGCAGTACCAACGCTCCTTCCTTTTTTCATACCCTCGGAACCAAATCCAATTTATGATCGTTCTCCTATGAGCTGTTGGACACACATGATCGCGTCCGAGCTGACCACTAACCGCCGCCCCCCCCGTACGCACCACGTACCTGCCGGTGCCACTGTCAGCGACCGGCCGGCGACAACGACGCGGCAGCGGCGGCGGGCGGCATGGTCAATCAAGCTGGGAAACAAGCTTTGATGTCCCGGTAGGAGCATCTGCTTTCCCTTTATCTAGTGATGCGTATCAGAGATCACACATGTGCTCATAAGCTCATTTGTACTGGCAACATGGTGGTGCGTGACCATTGCCACGTAGGCGACACATGTTGCCCATGTTACCAAACCGGGAAAGGTCGAGGTGAGGAGGATCAGCCCGGGTTCGTTGAGCCGTCGGACGTTGCTGCGAAACACGGACAACTTTCACGGAATACAGGGGCGCGTCAGCTCGATGACAGCGACTCTAGTGATCTGATGGGCGATCCGAGACACTTCTTGATCAGATCAAAGCAACGAGGCCCTCCCTCATTAATGGCTAATACGACGAGCAGATGAACATGATCCCTCCACTTTATTATCGAGCAACGCACGCTACCCAGCAGGAGAAAGGAAGGAAAATGTAAAAGCAATCGGATCGATGGATGGATGGATATGGATCCAACCACCCACCAGCACACGTCGAATCAATCTGAAGCAATCTGTCTAGTAGTGTAAATTAACCTCTATTTTTCTTTCTTTTTTTCGAGGCGATCAACCATGTCGTCACGATCGATCGTTACACTTTTGAAGGAGCCTTTGTTGTTACAATTATTGTTCCAAAAAAACATATAGTAAAGTGTATGTCACAAAGAAGAAGAAGAAGAAGAAGAAGAAAAAGAAATGATAATAACAAGAATCAGAGAGGAGGGGAGGCGGCTAATTAATCAATCTGGTTTCTCGATTTACTTGCGGCGGGTCTTCTCCTCGGACGTGGCCCGGCTGTCCTGGCCGGAGCAGAAGGCGTCGGCGGGGCCGCCGGGGCGGATCACGAAGTGCGCCAGCGAGGGCGTGCCGCTGCCGGCGACGCGGTTCTCGTCGCACAGGAACTCCTTGCTCAGCACCTGCTCCACCTCGAAGTTGAAGTCGTGCACCAGCACGTCCGTGGGGCCCTTGGCGGCCGTCGCGCCGGAGCGGGCGAGCACGGCGGTGGTGAAGATGGACGGCATCCGCCCCGGGGAGTTGGGGTTCCACCCGGACGGCCCGTCGATGAGCACCACGTCCCAGGGCACGTCGTAGAGCTCGTTGGGCAGGTCGTTGATGGCGAGCCGGCACTCGGAGAAGAGCAGGTTCTGGACCGGCCGGCACTCGGCGGCGCGCGAGCCGCGCGCGGCCTCCAGCAGGTCCCGGAAGTCGCGCACCTTGGTGGTGTATGACACGTCGTAGGCCTCCAGCCCCGGGTGGCGCGGCTCCAGGTACTTGACGTAGAACTCGTTCTCGTCCAGGTACACGGTGCGGCCGCCGTGGTTGAGCGCGAGCCAGAGCGGCGACTCGGCGCCCAGGCCGAAGACGAGGAGGTTGCAGGGCCCGCGCGCGCGCAGGATGGCGGAGATGGCCCGGATGTCCGTGTCCGTCATCCGGTGCGTGGCGTTGGAGAAGGAGGCGTAGTGGACCAGCGCGTCGAACACCGGCAGCGGCAGCGCGGCGCCGGACCCGGCCGCGGAGCCCGACGCTGAGGAACCCGACGCAAGGCGCGAGCCGGAGGACGCGGCGGACGCGAAGCCGGAGGAGGTGTAGAGGAAGGTGAGGAGCGTGGCGAAGGCGAAGCAGGAGGCGAAGACCAGCAGCAGCACCCGCCGGTGCCCGCCCGCCGCGGCCGCCGCCTGCAGCTTGTCCCGGCTGCCGATGGACTTCATCGGTCAATCTGGCTGGAGGAGGAGGGTGTCGAGAGGACGCAAGAATCAATCAGCGTGGCTGAGCTGCGTGGGGATGGAGACCGGGGAGGGGAGGGGAGGGGAGGGGGAAAGGTCAGCTGGCTGGCTCGTGTGTGGGTGTGTGTCTCGGTCGACACGGGTTGGCTTGGCTCAGCTTGGGGGAAGAAGGTTGGATATTTTGGTGGGTTCAAGTAGCGGGAGTGAGTGGAGGCTGGAGAGAGTTGTTACGCTGTCTCGCCGCCATCTACCGCGTCGGGTCGGGTCGGGGGCGGGGCACGTTGTTCGCGCGGACCCAGAGGGGGGTGGTATTATTTGGCGGGTGAGTGGCTTTTCCGCATAGTTTTTGGCGGGTGGGTCGCTGCTGACTACTGAACGCCGGAACGGAACTCGTAAAGTTCGGCCTTGTAGGAGGACGTACGTGCTCTCGTGCTGGTGTCATCATGGTATGGGGGTGTCAGAGGAGGACGCGGCGTCAGTGTCAGTTTGTGTGAATGAATGACATCTCGTCATCATACGGCCTCTGACATTGACGAGAAATTGAGGAGTTGCACCAACCAATTATTTTACTTGTGTTTCTTACGGATTCAAAGAGTATTTTTGCCAAAGCCAGTAGAAGAATGCCATTGCCACGTTTTACTTAATGAAAGTAAACATTCATTACGGGTATGTATTCTTTCTAACTATCTTCACTTGCGTAATGTGGTTTCTAAGATTTAACTGTGGTTTTCATGTTTGACAGGTCATCTTTATGCCCATCTAGTTAATATAGATGATACAATGGCAATCAATCATCCATGTAATCTTCATCAAGTAAGGTATTTAAAGTGCCAACACTTAACTTTTGGATTTTGGTTGCATTTGTTGAACACCAAATAATATATATCTAGTATTCTAGTGAGTTCTTCCATAGTTGAGGTATACATGGTTTTTTGGTCATATGATCCGCCACACCTGAAAATTATTCCTGCCTCCGCCACTGCTGGGGGATCAACTTCCCAGTCGCACCCCCGAGTTTCGGCCATAAGCACACGCAAATTCAAACGTTTCATTTCCCGCTACCAAAAAACGACGCAAGTCGGCGATCATGCCACAGTTCGGCGTCGGTCATGCCACACGTCGGCGATCGCCACCACAGGTCCGGCGATCAAAACATGTCAATAGTCCGGCGTACAAAAAGGCGGGAGACATGCACATAGAACTCAAATGGCCAGGTCGTCATCTCCCGGAGCGGCGGCAGAGGTCGGCGTAGGCGTCGGCGTTGTCGGAGACGAAGGCGCACTCGGCGGCGACGTGGGCGATGCGGTCGGCGCATGCATGAGGTTGCGCTCCGCCAAGTGTCACGCCTTCACCTGCGGGTCCATGTCCGCCGTGACGCCTCCCATGACGAACGCGAGGTCGGTGTTGCGTTTCTTCGCGGCGACGTTGGTCCTGAGGAGGTCGAGCTTGGCATCCTGCTTCGTCATCAGCGCCGACCACCTCGCCTCCGACTTCTCCTCCCTCGGGCAGAGTGGGTCTTTGCGTTGGCGATGCATTGCTCGATCGACGCATGCAGCCTTTCGGCCGTCGGCGCCTCGTTCCTGGCCTTCTTCGCTTTCTTGTTCCCATCTTGCCGCCCTTCTGCCGCCCCAGCAACAGGCGCGTCCGGGCTGTACACGCTGTCCTTGTTGGCGAGTGCAAGCCGGACCTCGGCCCATTTCTCGCATGACTCGATCCTAGTGGACACATGGAGGAACTTGAAGTCGGCGTCGGTTTCGTTGTCCTTGCGAAACAGCTCGAACATCCAGACCATCTACAGCAAGAACAAGTGTCGGCGAAGAACACAGCGAAGAAGGCCAACCGGGGGCGTTTATGGACGTACCTGCTGCTCGATGTTCGCGCCGCTCTCAGGGCGAGCCTGGATGTTTTCTTGGATCCCATGCCACTTGTTGCATGCAAGTTGGATGCTCGCCCAATGGTTGGACATGGCCTTCTCCCCGCGCTCCATGTGTATGCCGGCGAACTCGGGGTCGACCAACTTGCGCTTGTCGAACGCCGCCTTGATCCTCTTCCAGTACGTCTCGGTGTTCTGGTTCGCGCCGGTGATCGGGTCCATGCTGACCTGCTTCCACGCTTCGGCGAGGCACATGTCTTCCTTCGCCGTACACCTGATGCGGGGCTCGCCCGGCTTCCCATTGGCCGACCTTGACTTCTTCTTTTTCCTTTGACCCTCACCGGCGCCGGCTCCGGCTCCACCGGTTCTTCCTCCTCCATATCCTCCTCGTCCTCGTCGAGGTCGACGTCGTCCATGTCGCCGATGTCCTCCTCCACCTCGTGCGTGCCGAACCCGGGGCACGACGCGGCCGCGGCGGAGCCGGTGTTGATGATCTCCTCCATCTCGGCGTCGGCGTTGCTGAACTGTTGGTCCGAACCAGGCGCGAAAGGCAGTGGGCCGCGTCACAGTGCCATCGTGAACGAGCCCGAGTACGTCGGCGAGGGCGCGTAGCCGTCCTGGGCGTTGGGGTGGCCGACGGAGAAGGCAGAAGGCGTGCGCGGGAAGGTGATGTTGGGGTTGAAGCCACCGAGGGCGTCACCGTCGACGTACTCCGGCTAGGGCGCGTAGCCGCCCCACGCCGGCGACGGGAAGTTGGGGTTGGCCGGCGACGCGATGCTCTAATGGCTGCCCCACGCGCCTTGCGGGAACGGACCCATCTGCTGCTACCCCGGGAAGATCGGCCGCTCGTTCGCCATGGCCGAGCGAGACGACGCCTCCTGCTCCGCCGCCGCCGCCGCATCCCTGGCTTTCTATAGGAGATATGCCCTAGAGGCAGTAATAACAATTACTTTGTATCTCCTGGTTTGTAATGAATGTTTATGATCCATGCTATAACTGCAATGATTCTCGAGTCTACAATATCCACGAGGCTCGGAGGGAAACTCATGTGCACGTGTGGTACAATAAACGGTAAAAAGTATTCCTAGTCATGCCTCTAAGACTAGCTCAAGTATTGCATGATGATCCTGTTTTCCTGATCATGGGCATGTCTATGCCAGCAATTTTGAGGGCACAATGTTGGTAGAACACTTGTGTTGAATCGACCCGAATTGATGTTATGCTATGAGATACATTCGTCGCAAGTTAATGGTTAATAACACAGAGATAGTTAACGTTTGCATAATTCCTTAGACCATGAGAGTATCAAGTTCCTTCGTGCTTGCTTCGTGAACTTTGGGGTTTGTTAAATGTCATCTGTAACAGGGTGGCTATTACGGCGGCTTACGGGTTCACGGAAAAGTATGACAAGTAACTTGGTAGCTCAAGATTGGGATTTGCTCCTCCGATGATGGAGAGATATTCTTGGGCCCTCTCGGTGTTGCGGTATCCATCATCGTCTGGCCAGACACAATGTGATTTGATCACAGGGATGCCGATACACGGAAACGAGAAAGGAGAACAAAACCAGTAACGAGGTAACTGGCATAGTGGACAAGGTGTTGATCCATGGGGATGCCGACAAGTCTCACCTCGGGGTTTTGTATCATATCGTGAAGCAATAGGAATAGCACATGGCAAACTAATGGTTCACTCGGATATTTATTCGTGTGGGTATAGGGGTCAATATGGGTGTCCACGGCTCCGATGTTGATCATTGATCGGAAAGTGTTCCGCTCATGTCTATACTTCACCGAACCTATAGGGTTACACACTTGAGGGTCATCTATCTGCTGAATACTAGACAGGGAGTCTGAGAGGAAATCACCGAAAAAGTTTCGGGGACAACGGAACAGTTCCGGAGAGAGAACACCGGAAGAGTTTCGCTAAAACCGAAAAGTTGTTTCGGAGTATACCATCAAGTCAAATTGGTTTCGACATACGCCTGGAAATTATTGGAGGGTACCAGAATTGTTCCGGTAACTTCTGGGATTTTTCGGAGACAAAAACCGGAAATGTTCCGGACTACCGGGACCGCTTTGGTTGCTTTTCGCAGATGAAAATCATTGATCTGAAAATGTTTCGGAACGCGTCCAGAATTGTTTTAGTGGGTACTGGAATTATTCTAAGACCCACAGAAATATTTTCGGATTTAACGGACGCGAAAAATTGGTTTCATGAATAGTAAAAAGCACTTTATGGTTACTTTATGAAAAGCCACCTTTTTGGGCTTTGTCCCAAAATATCTTGGTGTGACATAGATGGATGATAGCCCCTCTTGGGGGGCCCGCTTGTGGTGGCCGGCCAAGGGAGGATCTCCTCCATGGAGGTCCTCTAGCCTTCCCATTTTGCCCCTTTGGAAACTCCATGTGATGGGTTTTTTGGGTATTTCAAGTGCCACCCTACCTCTTGGGTTTTTCCTATAAATAGAGGTGGAGATGCACTCTCCACACTCACTCTTTCTCACATACAAATGCCATGCATGATCTGGCCTTCTCTCTCCCTCCCCGCGAAATAGTTTCGTAGAGCCGAAAGGCTGTCTGGGTTCCGGCAGGAACTAGTTCTGGACGGCGAAGCCCTGCCGGATAGCTGACACCGTATGTGTGCAACCCCGTAGAGAGGTCGTAGTTTCTATCTTTTGCCCGAGGGGCTGTTCGAGGGTCCTCCCGAAGGGCTGTCCGTGACATCGTCTGAGGGACTGTCCGACCGCCTCCCGAAGGGCTGTCCGACGAGGGAATACATCCTCGCGGTTAGGAGGTTCTAAATCCTAGCTGCGGGGATCTGCACCACCGATCTTCATTGACTCTACTTCCGCTGCGCTACGAGTCGGTAATGATCGGATCAAAACCTTGTATGCATCTCTATAGTGATCCTGGGTGTGCTCGCAGTTCAGAAATTTTTGCTTTCTGTTGCGTTTCCCAATGGTGGCATCATGAGCCAGGCTATGCGTAGATGCAGGTTACGATCTAGAATACATGATATGTATGGGTATTGCATAGTATAATTTTGTAGTAGATGAGATCTATTGCTGAAAATTATTTGTGCGGGTAGTAGATAAAATCTATTACCCGATGTTCTTGTTGCTTCCCTTGAATTTGCGTAGTCCTGATCTTGCCGTCATGGTGGAATCTAACAAAGTTCTGGCAATCCGCGATCCTTTCATGATGCTCCTGAGTATGCTGATTGACAGATCAACGAAGTGCTTCAGTGTCTTTGGGTTCTGCCATAGTTGAGAAAGATGGATGTTTCGCAGACGAAAGGGCAATGCAGATATGATCTGCACGGGGGTCATGCGTATGACGAAGTTCAGTATGGGGTTCAAGATTTTATTATCTCGTGCTTCATACACCCACAAAGTTAATCTAGCAACTTGAATGATCATACTTGATGATAAATGTTGGTAGCTGCGGTTTAAGTCAAAAAACCTTAGAAGCCACGTAAATAAAATTTTACATAAACCGATTAGAGGCATCTAACTTGGTTTTGCAGGAAAGCATGTGATGTGGTATAGCAGTTCTCATATTAAATTTGATTATGTATGAGATGACTATATGATGTAAAATTAATTAAACATGACTTGCGTGTCATGATTCGGCATGATGGCTGGAGCCATATGATTGTCACTTTAATGACCTGCATGTCAACCTTAAGTAATGCACTTATTTTATTAGCTATAGAGATAGCAATATTATCTGGTACATCGACAAGGTGGTGGCAAACTTCGCGAAGGTGAACACTGACGCGAATGCCGAAGACGAAGAAATTGATGACTTCTCCGTCAGAAAGGGATATACCATATCATGCTATTATGAATTGCCTGAGATGTTTATCCCTTATGATGCACCCTTTTGATTGCACGGTAGTCGCTTTTTATTAGGGTGATCTCTCACAAAAATATCAAGTAGTTAGTGTTCTCCCAAGTGTAGCACCGTCACGGCACCTATCTCTTCGGGGTATCACATGGATACATGGGTACGAACGATTAGAGAAGTGTGAGGCGGGTGAGTTGAGACCTCGCAGCAAGATCACTTGGTTATCTTGACGTTCCGGAGGATCGTCCTGAGCTCGGAACACGCCCATCGAAAGATGAAGAAGAGTCACATAGAGATGTGATTGGCAAGTTGGCCTACCAATTGAAATTTTCGTCACTTGAGATGGTTACATCCTTGATGTTGAATTGAAAGTTGGGTCTTGCATCACTCACAATCAATTATGAGAGATATTGATTTGAGTGGGAGCGCACCTTAGAATAAATTTGTTTATTCACTAGTGCAAAATTAATTATGAACAATGTCTAAAGTGAATTTTGTGTTTACCGTTGTAGATCACATGGCTCGCAACGCACCGTTCAACTTAGGCCCGATGTTAGAGAAAGAGAAGTTAGCTGCAAATGGAAACAACTATGCAGACTGGGTCCGTACCCTGAGGATTGTCCTTAGGAGTGCTAAGAAAGTGTACGTGCTTGACGGACCTCTTCCACCTAAGCCGGTGGCAACTGCCTCGGCAGATGAACAAAATATCTGGGCCACTAAGGATGATGATTTCAACTTAGTGCAGTGCCTCATACTGTCTTGCATGAGTTCAGAGCTTCAAAAACATTTTGAATTCCATAACTCCTTTGATATGATCAAGGAACTGGATGCTCTGTACAAGAAAAATGCACGGTCTGAACGTTATGATATCATGAAAATCTTAACGGAGACCAAGATGGCCGAGGGCAGTTCAGTTGGTGAGCACGTGGTCAATATGATTGGCTACGTTGAAAGGCTTAATACCCTGGAATTTCCACTTCCACCAGCCCATGTTATGGACATGTTACTCGGTTCACTCCCCCCGTCTTACGACGTTTTTATCATGAACTACAACATGAATGGGATGGATAAATCACCTAATGAGGTGCTTGCCATGTTGAAAACTGCTGAAGGAGGACTGCGGAAAAATTACAAGAAAGTGTTGCTTGTGAATAAAACCGCCAGTTTCAAAAAGAAAGGCAAGTCCAAGAAGGGTAAGGGCGCTGGTAAGACCAGCTCCCAAAGCAGCTCTAAGGGCGGAGCCAAGGCTGAAACTGAGTGCTTCTACTGCAAAGGCACGGGACACTGGAAGAGAAACTGCAAGAAGTATCTGGAAGATAAGAAGTCCGGGAAAACCGGAAAAGGTATAATTGTTATACAAGTTAATGTCATTGACGTTTTGCTTGCTAGCGAAAATTCTAAGTCTTGGGTATTTGATACCGGATCGGTTGCTCACATTTGCAACTCGATACAGGGGCTTCAGGAGGTGCGCAAGCTGGCAAAGAATGAAATCGTGGTGCGCGTCGGGAACGGTGCTGGGATCACCGCTCAAGCCGTCGGCATTATGCATCTACGTCTCCCTTCAGCATTTACCTTAGAACTAAGTAACTGTTATTTTGTTTCGACATTGTGTAGAAACATTATCTCTGGATCATGTTTAGTGCACGATGGGTACTCCTACAAGTCTGAGAACAATGGTTGTTCACTTTATTGTAAGGATATGTTTTATGGATTTGCACCCATTGTTGGGGGGCTTTTCATACTAAATCTTGAATGTGAACATGATGTCTTTAACGTGAATGCTAAACGTCTTAAGAAGGCTGGTACCACCACCACTTACTTGTGGCATTGTCGTCTTGGCCACATCGGAAAGAAACGCATGAAAAGACTCCAAAAGGTTGGAGTTTTACCGTCTTTTGATTTTGAATCATTTGACACATGTGAGGCTTGCTTGATGGGGAAAATGACCAAGACACCGTTCAAGGGTCATCCTGAACGGGTGAGTGAATTATTGGAAATAATACATAGTGATGTATGTGGTCCAATGAGCACAATCGCACGGGGTGGGTATTTCTACTTCGTGACTTTTACTGACGATTTAAGTAGGTATGGATATATCTACTTGATGAAGCATAAGTCGGAAACCTTTGAAAAGTTCAAATAATTTCAGAATGAGGTAGAAAATCATCGTAACAAAAGGATTAAGTTTCTACGATCAGATCGTGGGGGCGAATATCTTAGTCATGAGTTTAGCCAACATCTGAGTGACCGTGGAATCGTTTCACAACTTACGCCCCCCGAAACTCCACAGCGAAACAGAGTGTCGGAACGGTGTAACCGAACCATGTTAGACATGGTGAGGTCGATGATGTCTCTTACAGATCTGCTGATATCTTTTTGGGGTCATGCACTACTTACTGCCGCTTATACATTAAACAGAGCACCGTCTAAATCTGTTGAGACGACACCACGTGAGATGTGGTATGGGAAGATACCTAGTGTGTCGCATCTCAAGGTTTGGGGTTGTGAGGCATACGTAAAACGTCTACAGCCAACCAAACTGGAACCAAGATCAGACAAATGTTACTTTGTAGGTTATCCAAATAACACCATTGGATATTCCTTCTACCACCAGTCCGAGGGCAAAGTGTTTGTCGCAAAGGTTGGACACTTTCTCGAGAAAGAATTTCTCGCTAAAGAATTAAGTGGGAGGACAGTACAACTTAATGAGATTAGTGAATCTTCCGTGACCGTTGATATGGCTAAGGAACCGGAAGAAATTCCGCAAATTATCCATACAACCGAACCGGAAGTCGTCGCATATGATGCGGTAACTTCAGACAAGGTTGTGACTGAACCGCGTAGATCAGGTAGGGCTATCCAGCCACCTGAGTGGGTTCATAACGAAAACTTCATTCTTGAAGACGATGAACATGCACACTACAAGGAAGCATTGGCGGGGCCCAGCTCAAGGGAATGGCACAAAGCCATGAAATCCGAAATGGAATCCATGTACGAAAACCAAGTTTGGAACTTGGAAGAACTTCCAGAAGGTGTAAAGCCCATTGGTTGTAAATGGATTTTCAAAAGAAAGACAGATGCGGATGGTAACATTACAATCCAGAAAGCTAGACTTGTCGCGAAAGGGTTCACGCAAGTTTCAGGAGAGGACTACGACGAGACTTTCTCGCCCGTAGCTATGCTTAGGTCTGTTCAGATATTACTAGCAATTGCTGCTTATTTCGATTATGAAATATGGCAGATGGACGTCAAAACGGCTTTCCTAAATGGAAATCTCAAAGAAGATGTATACATGATACAGCCTGAAGGTTTTGTCGTTCACAAGGATGCTGGAAAGGTATGCAAAATTCAAAAGGCCATTTATGGTCTGAAGCAAGCGGCAAGGAGCTGGAACATTCGTTTTGATGAAGTGATCAAACAATTGGACTTCATCAGGAATGACGAAGAATCTTGTGTTTACAAGAAGTTTAGTGGGAGCGCAAAAGCATTTCTAATCTTGTATGTGGATGACATATTGTTGATTGGAAATGACGTGAATTTTCTTAGCGAAATAAAAGACTCATTGAAGAAGAGTTTTTCAATGAAGGACTTAGGTGAAGCGGCATACGTATTGGGCATCAGGATCTATAGGGATAGATCAAAACGCCTAATAGCGCTTAGCCAAAGCATGTACATTGACAAGGTGTTGAAAAGGTTCAACATGGAGAACTCCAAGAAAGGCCTACTCCCCATGTCACCTGGCACATTGCTTTGCAAGAATCAGTGTCCTCGGACTCTCGATGAGCGAGTACAAATGAATGATGTTCCATATGCTTCGGTAGTTGGTTCTATTATGTATGCCATGCTATGTACAAGACCGGATGTTTCCTATGCGCTAAGTGTTAGCAGCCGGTACCAAAATGATCCAGGATTGGAACACTAGGCCGCAGTCAAAAATATTCTTAAGTACCTCAGAAGGACCAAGGATTTACTCCTTGTGTATGGAGGTGATGAAGAGCTCATTGTAAGTGGTTACACTGATGCAGGCTTCATGACTGACCCAGATGACTTCAAATCTCAATCAGGCTATGTTTTCATATTGAATGGTGGCGCAGTTGATTGGAAAAGTTCCAAACAAAAGACTGTGGCGGATTCTACGGCGGAGGCGGAATATGTTGCTGCTTCAGAAGCCTCCAAGCAGGCTGTCGGGATCAAGCAATTTCTTGAAGACCTTGGTGTGGTTCTAAGTGCTCTGGACCCGGTGGAGATCTATTGTGATAATAGTGGCGCCGTGGCTCAGGCAAGGGAGCCAAGTTCGCACCATAAGACAAGACATATCGAATGCAAATATAAACTCATTCGACATCATGTCGAAGCGGGTTTAGTGAAAGTACGCAAAGTTCACACGGATCTGAATGTGTCAGACCCGATGACGAAGCCTCTACCACGAGCAAAGCATGAGCAGCACCGGATAGCCATCGGTGTTAAGGAAACCATGTAATTGGATTATGACTCTAGTGCAAGTGGGAGTCTGTAGGAGATATGCCCTAGAGGCAGTAATAACAGTTACTTTGTATCTAATGGTTTGTAATGAATGTTTATGATCCATGCTATAACTGCAATGATTCTCGAGTCTACAATATCCACGAGGTTCGGAGGGAAACTCATGTGCACGTGTGGTACAATAAACGATAAAAAGTATTCCTAGTCATGCCTCTAAGACTAGCTCAAGTATTGCATGATGATCCTATTTTCCTGATCATGGGCATGTCTATGCCAGCAATTTTGAGGGCCCAATGTTGGTAGAACA
This sequence comes from Elymus sibiricus, assembly GCA_039707655.1. Lineage (NCBI taxonomy): Eukaryota > Viridiplantae > Streptophyta > Magnoliopsida > Poales > Poaceae > Elymus > Elymus sibiricus. The sequence continues at coordinate 503,729,610 of CM077665.1, forward strand.
CTTGTGTTGAATCGACCCGAATTGATGTTATGATATGAGATACATTCATCGCAAGTTAATGGTTAATAACACAGAAATAGTTAACGTTTGCATAATTCCTTAGACCATGAGAGTATCAAGTTCCTTCGTGCTTGCTTCATGAACTTTGGGGTTTGTTAAACGTCATCTGTAACAGGGTGGCTATTACGGCGGCTTACAGGTTCATGGAAAAGTATGACAAGTAACTTGGTAGCTCAAGATTGGGATTTGCTCCTCCGACGATGAAGAGATATTCTTGGGCCCTCTCGGTGTTGCGGTATCCATCATCGTCTGGCCAGACACAATGTGATTTGATCACAGGGATGCCGATACACGGAAACGAGAAAGGAGAACAAAACCGGTAACGAGGTAACTGGCATAGTGGACAAGGTGTTGATCCATGGGGATGCCGACAAGTCTCACCTCGGGGTTTTGTATCATATCGTGAAGCAACAGGAATAGCACACGGCAAACTAATGGTTCACTCAAATATTTATTCGTGTGGGTATAGGGGTCAATATGGGTGTCCACGGCTCCGATGTTGATCATTGATCGGAAAGTGTTCCGCTCATGTCTATACTTCACCGAACCTATAGGGTCACACACTTGAGGGTCATCTATCTGCTGAATACTAGACAGGGAGTCTGAGAGGAAATCACCGGAAAAGTTTCGGGCACAATGGAAGAGTTCCGGAGAGAGAACACCGGAAGAGTTTCGGTAAAACCGAAAAGTTGTTTCGGAGTATACCATTAAGTCAAATTGGTTTCGGCATACGGCTGGAAATTATTGGAGGGTACCAGAATTGTTCCGGTAACTGCTGGGATTTTTCGGAGACAAAAACCGGAAATGTTCCGGACTGCCGGAACCGCTTTGGTTGCTTTTCGCAGATGAAAATCATTGATCTGAAAATATTTCGGAAAGCGTCCAGAATTGTTTTAGTGGGTACTGGAATTATTCTAAGACCCACGGAAATATTTTCGGATTTAACGGACGCGAAAAATTGGTTTCGTGAATAGTAAAAAGCACTTTATGGTTACTTTATGGAAAGCCACCTTTTTTGGCTTTGTCCCAAAATATCTTGGGATGACATGGATGGATGAGAGCCCCTCATGGGGGGCCCACTTGTGGTGGCCGACCAATGGAGGATCTCCTCCATGGAGGTCCTCTAGCCTTCCCATTTTGCCCCTTTGGAAACTCCATGTGATGGGTTTTTTGGGTATTTCAAGTGTCACCCTACCCCTTGGGTTTTTCCTATAAATAGAGGTGGAGATGCACTCTCCACACTCACTCTTTCTCACATACAAATGCCATGCATGATCTGGCCTTCTCTCTCCCTCCCCGCGAAATAGTTTCGTAGAGCCGAAAGGCTGTCTGGGTTCCGGCAGGAACTAGTTCTGGACGGCGAAGCCCTGCCGGATAGCTGACACCGTATGTGTGCAACCCCGTAGAGAGGTCGTAGTTTCGATCTTTTGCCCGAGGGGCTGTTTGAGGGTCCTCCCGAAGGGCTGTCCGTGACATCGTCCGAGGGACTGTCCGACCGCCTCCCGAAGGGCTGTCCGACGAGGGAATACATCCTCGCGGTTGGGAGGTTGTAAATCCTAGCTGCGGGGATCTGCACCACCGATCTTCATCGACTCTACTTCCGCTGCACTACGAGTCGGTAATGATCAGATCAAAACCTTGTATGCATCTCTATAGTGATCCTGGGCATGCTCGCAGTTCAGAAATTTTTGCTTTGTGTCGCGTTTCCCAACACTTTCTTCATGAGAAGCCTGTTCCGGCGATCGGTGGTTACCGCCTCCCTACGGTCGACGTCGGCCTTCCACTGCGCGTTCGTCCAGCCCGACGGCCTTGGCATCGGCGCCCGAGCCTTCCTCTTCTTCGGCGCGGCGGGGGCGGTGGCTTGGCGAGGGGCGGCGTACTTCTTCGGCGGCATGGCGGCGGAGGGAGATGGAGGGAATGGAAGAGAATGGCGGGGAAACGACGGGATGGGGGGCGGAAAAGGAGGGAAAACGGCGGGAAGAAGCAGCCGATTTCGCCGACAGCTCGGCCCCACGCGACTTTTCGCTTCAGCCGGCGCCCCCAGGCGCCCCCAGCGCGCTGGGTTCGGCCTGGGGTCGCCGGCCGCAAAAATGGGCCCAACTGACGAAAATCGGCGTCCTGAGGGGCGACTGGGAAATTTTTCGTCCGCCGGCGATAAAAAACAGGCCTGGGGGGGTCCGTTGGGGCCGCGGCCGGAGATGCTCTAACACCTGTGGACGATGGCAAAATGTTTATTTCTCATGGTTGATTTGCTAGGATTGGAGTACAATCGATCTTTTTTTATTGTTATTTTACAACAGGGTGTGGCTGATGTCAATACGCATGGACTGCAGACTACAAGTCAGTGGCTCAGTGCACGGGTCATGAAAAAAACGAAAAACAGTTGGGGCGCGTCACAGACAAATCAAACTCATTACTGAGGCCCAAACAGCCCAGCCCACCTAGTCGGGTCCCCATCTGTAAGGATTTGTGTCGGCTTGTTTATAATCTACTCATGTTGGAGTAGTACGGAGTAGTTGTTTATTCGCAGGTGAGTGCTCGATCACATGCGTTGAGGATAGAGATGGGCAGACAGCACTCCTGGTTTAACTGCAGGAACATCAGATTATTATTTTCGTATTATCAATGTTTTATCATTATTGTGCCCTCTTCGACTACAGAATTAAGGGTATGTTTCGATTATAGCCAAAAGTCCTTACCAATACGTTGGTCATGAACAAAAACATGCTATTTGTTTGAGCATAGCCAATTTTGGGCACGTCAATACTTCTTTGTTCAGTACCGTGGCATCTGACATCGAGTTAACACCCGTGGACGATGGCAAAATTAGAATGCTTGTTTCTCATCGTTGATTTTTGAGGATTAGTGTACAATCGACAACGATTTTGCCATCGTCCACGCCATACGTCCAGCTCTTGCTAAAGGAGCACCTGCTGTCAGCCAATGAGAACATGTATATCTCCATTTAGCTGTATGAACATACAGATTCCGGTATCCAACTGACAAACGTGGAGGCTTTGCTGGATTCCGGACATGCACTTGATCAACTACATGCACGTTATCTCTTCTCTCTCCTCCCAACAGTACATGCATGATCCCCTTTCCTCTCTATGCTCCCAACCGGACACTAAACAACAAATATCCCATCACATGCATAGTCCTTACTTAATTTTTCTCCTCCCAACCGGATACTTTGTGATTAGCATTGGATGGCTCTCTCCCGTATCATGTCCGCGGACCACGTCTGGATATATACCAGAAACATTTGCAGGTCAGCGTTGGAGATGACTTTACCTAAAGAAAAAGTTGTTCCTAGGACACCCGGCCCATGAACCGAAAGCGCAACATGCATATTAGATCAGACGATCCGGGACAATCCAAACAGACGATCTGTTGGCCATAATTGTTGACGCCGTGAGAGGGTTGGGAAGGAGCTAAATGTTGTTGTCCTAAATTGGCCATATCATGCCAATTTTTTAGGGTTAGATGATGCATTTCGAATGAGTGAAACTCACTGTCCGACACCTAACATTGATGGGAAGTCACACTTTCGTTGACATATAAGTATCATTGCGCTAAAATTTAGTATGAGCGAGGGAATAAATTTAGTAGCTTGGCTATCTGAAACCTGATACTGACCTCTTGTGTTCTAAGATCGGGGCGATTACACGATTATAGATTGGGAGTTAACACGAGTTGGCAATGGCTCAATTGGAATACTTATTTTCCGTGGTTACTTTGCTAGTATAGGAGAGCAGAGGATATAACTAACACGTCCAGACAGAGTACGGAATTCTCGATTCCACTTCTGTTCAAATGTCGGTTGACCATTAGGCTCTAGGTATGATCAAAGATCAACTTCAACTCAAGTGCATCTTTACCTCCACCCGACACTTGAGGTTATTCACCAAGGAGTGGTGGGTAGGCCTATCCAACACAAGCATCCTAAATAGAAAGGCCATGGCTAACATCCTACCCTCGCTATGCTCATCTCGTGGACCATTTGAAATGAAAGAAATGTTCATGTCTTCCTAAACAAGAGTAACTCGTCAAAGGTTCTTCTTTCCAACATCCAAAATGAAGCGCGCATTTGGATCCCCATGGGCAATAAGAAATTAATAACAACCAAGCCACGGGACTATACACAAACCTAATTTATTTTTCCAAAAATTAATGAATGATACAAACCTTTGCCTTGTTTAGAAAAAAAGGATCATGCTTCCCCATTAATCAATCGGAGAGCAGCACTAACTAACAAAGACTCCTACACACAGACACAGGACGCCCACCTATCTCTCTCGCTCTTTAATTTGTTTCACATTGTCAAGCGTCAGCTAATCAAGCCTCTGCAAAGAAAAAAGTCAGCTAATCACGAATCTAAGGTACGTACAATCGATCTTTGTTGATGCTTTCTTTGAGGAGGATGTGGACTGCAGCCGCCAGCCCGTGCACATGTCATGCAAAAACAAAATACAAACCGAAAGAACTCTTTCACGCTCGCTCGCTCCAGCGAGTGATCCATCTGAAACCCGTCTTTCAGCCAACAGGTTGAATCCCTTGGGCCCCACCACGTGGATGAGGTATGCGCGCATGATACGGCTGGATGAATCCTTGGGCCCCACCACTAATCGATCGCTTAATGACTGCATGCAGACTTCTAATCTCTTCGGCCCCTTGATTTTCAGGGGGGGGGGCACTCTTATTATTCAACCCCACTTAATGCTCTAACGACACTTCCCAAATCTACATGTCCGAAAGTGATCGCTGCAACGCGCGCGCGAGAATTAGCATCCCCCAATATAGTACTCCGTACTTTTTTCCTCACAGCAAAAAAAAACATAGTACTTTTTTCTTTATCTTGCATTTTTTAATCTATTTTCTTTTTCTCGAGTGACTACATGGACAAATGAAACTCGGCCTGGATCCCCCAAAAGCCCAGCCCAACTATACACCTAACCGGGCCCCTATCCGCATGGTCTTGTGTCGGCTCCTTTTAAATCAGTTGTTTATTCGCTCCCCTAAAAAAAAGTTGTTTATTCGCAGTTTGCTAGCAGCAGCCGTGCTGCTTGTGCACGCAACGGAAACCGTATCAAACTAGTGAGTGCTCAATCAGGCCAGTAATGGAGCACCGCTGTTCCATCATGTCACATGCGCCAGGGATAGCGACGGGTCTCCTGGTCTAACAGCAGGATCTTCACATTTTAGCACAAAAATTAAGCAACTGGCTGGGCTACGTCATGCTTATGGACAGTCCGGCAATGCAAGCAATGGCCATCGTCCATGTCACCAACTGGCTGTTGCCAAATACGTCTTGGAAGCCTGATGCTAGTACTCTACTGGAGAGTCGCCGTGGCTTTAATTAAGATAAAAGAACAATTCGCTGCAAAAACAAATAGGCCGTGGCTTTAATTAAGATAGAAGAACAATTCGCTGCAAAAACAAATAGGCCGTGGCTTTAATTAAGATAGAAGAACAATTCGCTGCAAAATATAGGCCGTGGCTTTAATTAAGATAAAAGAACAATTCGCTGCAAAAACAAATAGGCCGTGGCTTTAATTAAGATAGAAGAACAATTCGCTGCAAAAACAAATAGGCCGTGGCTTTAATTAAGATAGAAGAACAATTCGCTGCAAAATATAGGCCGTGGCTTTAATTAAGATAAAAGAACAATTCGCTGCAAAAACAAATAGGCCGTGGCTTTAATTAAGATAGAAGAACAATTCGCTGCAAAAAATAGGCCGCGGCATGTTACTTTACCATCTGCCTGGTCCTGCCCAGATCAGGATCTTCCTAGACTTATCGTAGGTTTTCAGATTTCAGTATCAGGCAGACGGAGTCCCAAAGATGTGGCCAGTGCCAGACATGGCGGGAGAAAATAAAACTGGAACGATCTTGCATTACTTTCAATTTTTTTTTTTTGCTCTTGCAGTACTTTGAAACAAAAACAAGCTGCTATGTCCACTTTCACATAAAAGGCCCGTGTCCAACTAAAAAAGAGAGGCCCAATACCCATTATCGTGAGAAAGTAAATGGGCTTAAAAAGGAGCGAAAACCAGGTCTAGAAAAGCTAGGATTTGCACCAGGATTAATAATTAGGTTAAAAAAAGAATTTGACTTGCCGGCATAAAAAACAGGAATAGAAAAGCTAGAATTTGCAATAGGATATCAGCAATTTTTTGCCAATGGTAAATTTGCACTAGATATGCTGCACAAAACAATCGTCATTATCAAGAAAAAACTAGGAATTTCTGGAAAAAAATATAGATGACATGCAGCAAATTTACCATGGTATATACAACGAAACTGCCATCGTACAAATCAGAAAAAAGTAACAAGACGCCTAAAAATGAATTTGTCATCCGTGAAAGACTAAATTTGCCATCCAGTAACACAACACTACTGATACAAAAAAAATAGTCACACAAGTGACTGAGAGAACTAAAATTTCCCATCTAAAACACGATTTTTTTTCTTCTAAAAAATGTCATCATGAAAGGGAATCAGATTATTAAATCCATGTGACAATTATAAAAAATTCCAAAAATGGGCATGTCTTATAGAAAAGAAAACATAAATTTGCCATATAAATATGATTTCTTTTCCAGAAAATTGCTAGCATTGAAGGAAAACAGAAAACAATGTAAACGTGTGATGTGCTAATACAAACATTGTCCTAGAGGCAACCATATTTTAGATAACATAAAATAAATTTTTTGACATATGAACATTACAGAATGTGTAAATTTGCCATGTGACAAGTGTGAAAATACATAAATTTGCAATGTGAACATTACAAAAAAATATAAAAGTGACATGTTTAGAAAACAAGAATGATATGAATTTGACATGCGATCAATTGATATATTTTTTACAAAAAAATTGCAACGTGTAGTAACGATGTTTCTTGGAAAAATGCAAAACCATACCTAAATTTCCCATGTGACAAAGTAGGAACATTTCCAAAATCGTCATGTATAAGGGAGCAAAATGATTAAAGATCATTAGAGCATTAAAAAAACTAAATTTTCCATGTTTGTGAATTTGGTGTGTTGTCAGTTCTCGTAACGACTACAATTTACAATGGCAAAATATATTTCACAATATGTAACTGTATATACCCCATGGCATGGCACATCTCTAAAAAAATCACAAATTTAGGGGGAGGGGGGGATATACTATTCGCATGGTAAGTCATATAAAAATTGCTATTTAGTTCATGACAAAAGTTGGAAATCAGAAGATATGTAGCAGTTTTTTTTTTGTAATGGTCACATGGTGCAATGGCATATTTAGAAAGGGACAAATTGCTATATTGATCATGCCTACCCCTATGCTGCCCCTACAAAGGTATCCACCCCCTGTTATGCCGAACGCCTAATTTGATGTATGTGTAAACCTAAATTTACCATTCAAACACGAGTAGATAAATTTTGCCATCCGTGTAAAATTAAAATTACAATTCAACATGTGCAGAAAAATGCCATTCAACATGAGCGGAAAAATTGCCATCCCGTGTGAACCTAAATTTGTCATACTATCAACATAAAGACAAACATGCGCAGAAACATGAAATTACCGGACTACTAAAATGAATTAACCAAAAATCAACCCAAAAATCTAAATGAATTGACTCCCTTGGGTAGAAAATCAAATGCACAACAAAAAAAAAGGTCCGCAATGATGTCTGATTGTGAGAGGCGACATCCACTCAACCATCTAGTTGAGTAGATAGCTCTTGGTCTGCCATCTAATTGGACCAATCAACATCGATTTGTGAGTGGCGGTTCTTTCTTGAAGATGTTGTTTAGGAGCCTTGCGCGCTTGTCTGCTCATATGTCACCATATGTTCGGTAATAGGTTTTGAGATTTGTTGTTGTTGGGCCTGTTCTATTCGGATGACCTTGAGTTTCTCTTTTCTGTTTTCGAAGCCGAGTTTTTCGGCATCATCATAGGTTGGGGTTTTATCCTACTTACAGAAAACATGGCACAACAGAAAGAACATCAACCACGTAGTACTCAGACCCATTTTCTGAAAACGCCCATGTCCATTAAAAATGGTTTTCACGTGAAACTGCAGAAACACCCAAAAATGTTTTCTTATTTAACGAGGGATAAACTAAGTTGTATTTTTTTGAACGGTAACTTAATATTTGGGTTTGGGTTCCAAGAGGAACAAATCACATAGTGAAATTCTGTCCAGTAGCCCAAACAGCCCAGCCCACCGAGCCACCGAACTGCGATCCAAAACTCCAGCCCGTCTGCAACGACTTACGTCGGCTGATTCGCACAAGTTGTTTATTCGCTGCAGCCCTGAATCCCTGACGCCTCAGCACGTTGCTCATAATTTAGTTGGAAGCCTTTTTCTTTTCGTGATGGTTGATGGTTCATCGAGCCTTGGAAGTTGGAATGTGGCACAGTGCTGTACTAAACAAAAACCAAACTGGTCAGTGCTCAATCAAGCAAGTCATGGGGCTTCTCTGTTCCGTCACATGCATGAATTAGTGACAGTGACGGTTCTCCCGGTCTAACAGCAGCTGGTTTATTAGATTTAAGCACACAGCGAGGCCTCTTGGACAGTCGAAGATATCCCAGTTCTTTTTGAGTTGATCAGAGCTTCAGCTAGCTTGGCAATTGTAGCATGCAGCCAAAACACGGGCGTGACATGTCCCTGTACCGTCTAGCTATGTCCTAACCATGATAGTCAAGGAACTGTCACATGTTTTCGAATTTGAATCATGGGACCGAGCCGCTGGGACGTATTCGGGCCCCGATGCCTGTCACGGTGGGGACAAAAACACGCTGCGATCTCGGCGCTCTCTGTACTAATCCAAAAGGTACAAACGAAAACCCAAAAAGTTCAGATAAAACACAGCGCTGCCTCCCGTGCCAAACAAAGATTCAGATAAGTTTCAAAAAAACAAAGATTCAGAAACGGCACGGGACGGGCACTCACTGACGGTGCGGGCCGGGCGGCATGCACCCGCAATCTGGGATCGGCCGCACACGTGACGCGACGCTTCTTTCCATGGTGGTGCCAGCAAGGACTGCGGGTCAGGTCAGGGCCAAATTCACTGTTTTGACCCTTTTGGCAACGTTTAGCCGGATCTGGCCCTGGTCGGAATTTTTTTTCGGATCTGACCCTTTTCCTACCGCCACCCGCTGTGGCGGTAGGGATACACATGCTACCGCCGGCGTCGGTGGCAGTAGGCTCCCGTCAGGCCGGACGGCGCCGTCTGGTCCGCTGACATGGATCAGCAGCTTAGCGCCAGAGTCAGTGGCGGTAGGGTTTTATAGCCTACCGCCAGAGGCAGTGGCGGTAGGGTCCCCAAACCAGTGAAATGAGTGAGTGGAGTGCTGGTGGGCCCACCAACCATCCATTCACCCCCAAATCCCCCTCCTTCCCCGAGTTGAGCTCTTCTCCCCTCTCTCTCCCATTCTTGTCTCCACCAAATCCATCTCCATTGCTTGAGGTTTTTTCGGTGGATCGAGGCCAATTTCATCACTCAAGGTACCTCCCTCACCCTCTTCTTTTTGGTTGGTTGGAATCATCTCATTTGGTAGCATTGTTTACTTGTATGCAAACCCTAGTTGAGGTCATTTTTGTTTGAAATTAATGGATTTGATGGATGATAGGGTTGTTTCTATGCTTTAATGTGTGTAGTATGACTAGCCATCATGTTTGTAACCCCGATCTATAGTTATTGTTAGGCATTTTGTAGGGTTAGGGTTAGGCATTGTCATTATTTAGTAGTTAGGGTTAATCAATGATATTCTGTTATTATTGTTGTTATTTGAATTTCGTGTGTATAACTTTTTGATCCATGGATTCGTAGTAGTTATTTGGTTCATATTATGTTGCCTGCCTATCATTGACAAATTTTACAATGTACTTAGATGGATAGGCTTGTTAATGTACATTATTTGGATAAGGAGATATTTATGAAAGGCAATGCCGATGAAGGGGAATAATCCATGGTTTTTGACTCAAGCCCAACTTATGAGGAGGTGGTTGTGAAAGTTAGGAGTGTGTTGAATTGGATTGATCCAAATGTTGATGTTAAACTCATTGGAAGGTATGATGTTGGAGTGAGGGTGAAGTCTCGATTGAAGAGTATGCCTATCACCTCGGAATTGCATTGGAAGGTGTACAAGGATAAAGTAGTTGAATCGCAAGACAAATCCCTTAAATTATTTGCCACCAAGGTTGAGCCTCCTATGCTACAAATTGACTTGAACCGACATGCCTTCTCCCCTAGACATGATGCAAGGATGGAGGTGTATGTCCCCAATTCTTCTAGTCAACCACCAAATGAAGCGAAGATCAATGATAGAGCGATGGTGATTCCTGAGGAAGAGGTTCATGTTGATGCTGACAATGCTCATGTTGAGCCCGTCGATTCTCATGTTCACGATGATGTCACTGCCCATGTTGATGTTTATGATGAAACCGAAGAGATTCATTATAATCCCGTTGGTAACTTGGATGTGATTTTGCGCCAGCAAGACATGGACCGTAACCTCCCCTATAGCCGTATGTTTGGTTATGACTTGGATGACGAGGGTCCGACGGAGGAATTGGACGAGGATGGATTCACTGCAGAAGAAAATGAAATTTTCAAGAACCTTACGGGGGATGAAAGAGGTGCCCCATTGTTTCATGATCTTACCCTTGCCGACAAGGTTGTTGTTGATGGTGTCATGAGATTGGGGTTGCTTGAACCAACACCGTGCCCGAAGGTTGGTGACCCTAAACCCAAGGATGAGGACGAGAATACTTATTTGAAGAAAGGCGTCAAGTTCGGTTGCTTGGAAGAGTTCAAGATATGGTTGAGTGACTATGCCATTAGGAACCATAGGCCGTTTGTTGTTGGTCATTCCAACCAAAATATGCGGTACGCCATCAAATGTGACGAAGAAGGTTGCCCTTGGAAGGTTCGTGGAAGAAAAATTCAAGAAATCGGGCAATGGGTGCTGGATTGTTGTGTGGCCACTCACACGTGCATACCGCCGGACAAAGCAGACCGAAGCAAGGGACACCGCCAACTCACTTCTGAGTTTTTAGGATACAAATTGTTGAATTTGATATCCCACGATCCAACCGTGAAGGTGAAGTTGCTCATGAGTACGGTTCACGAACGGTTCGGATACCCGGTCAATTATGGGAAGGTATGGAAGGCGAAGGCAAATGCAATCAGGATGTTACATGGTGATTATGAGTCTGCATACAATATTCTTCCGAGGATGTTGGGAGCAATCGCACATATGTGTTGGGGAATGTTGCATGGGAAACAAAATTTTTCCTACGCACACGCAAGATCTATCCATGGATATGCATAGCTACGAGAGGGGGAGTGTGTCTACATACCCTTGTAGATCGCTAAGCGGAAGCGTATATAACGCGGTTGATGTAGTCGTACTCTTCACGATCCAATCGCGATCCGATCCGATCTAGCGCCGAACGGATGACACCTCCGCGTTCCGCACACGCGCGGCTCGATGACATCTCCTCCTTCTTGATCCAGCAAGCGTGAGAGGAGAGATAGATGGGATATCAACCACCATGACGGCATGGTGGAGATGGTGGTGGAGCAATCTTGGCAAGGCTTCGCCAAGCGCTACCGTAGATGCGATCTGAGGAGAAAACGATCTAGGGAGAGAGGTAGGGCTGCCACCGGGGCGTGGGATTGTTGTGTCCAGCCCTCCCCCTCTCCTCTAATATATATAGGAGGCAAGGGGAAGGGTTTGGTTGCAGCCCTAAGCCCCTCCTCCAAGGAGGGCCAGCGGCTAGGGAGGAAACTTGCCTCCCAAGGCAAGTGGACTCCCTCCCACTTAGGGTCTTCCCCTTGCGCATGGGCCTTGTGGGGCTAGTGCCCCTGGCCCAATAAGGATAGGGCGCCCCCCTACATCCCATGCACGCCCTAGGGGCTGGAGGGATCCTTCTGGACTCCTCCGGAACCTTCCGGAAGCTTCCCGGTACAATACCGGCAAAACCCGAAACTTTTCTGGTAGCCAAAATATGACTTCCCATATATAAATCTTTACCTCCGGACCATTCCGGAGATCCTCGTGACGTCCGGTATCTCATCCGGGACTCCGAACAACATTCGGTCACCAACGTACTGATACGTCCATTTTGCATCATGATTTCCTACTGTTATTTACTTTGTTTTGTTGAATAATAATGCCTTGGGGAGTGATTCTAATGCATTTTCTCTCATAATATGCAAGGTTTACACAAAGAGGGAGAATACCGACAGCTGGAATTCCGGACCTAAGAAAAGCACGTCAGAGATACCTATTATGCACAACTCCAATGAAGCTGAAATTTTACGGATATTATTTTTACATTTAATAAAAAATACTGGAGCAGAAAACTACCGGAGGGGGCCTGCCGGGTGGGCACAACCCACCAGGGCGCGCCAGGCCCCCCTGGGCGCGCCCTAATGGGTTATGGCCACCTCGGCCCACCTCCGATGCCCATCTTCTGGTATATGGTCGCTCTTGACATAGAAAAAAAATCAGAGGAGGACTTTCGGGATGAAGCGCCGCCGCCTCGAGGCACAACTTGGGCAGGAGCACTTTTGCCCTCCGGCGGAGCGATTCCGCCGGGGGAACTTCCCTCCCGGAGGGGGAAATCGAAGCTATCGTCCTCACCAACACCCCTCTCATCTTTGGGAGGCCAATCTTCATCAACATCTTCAACAGCACCATCTCCTCTCAAATCCTAGTTCATCTCTTATGTTCAACCTTTGTACCGGAACCTCATATTGGTACCTGTGGGTGACTAGTAGTGTTGATTACCTTGCGTAGTTGATTACTATATGGTTTATTTGGTGGAAGATTATATGTTCAGATCTATTATGCTATTCAATACTCCTCTGATCTTGGGCATGATTATTATTTGTGAGTAGTTACCATTGTTCTTGAGGTCATGGGAGAAGTCATGTTGCGAGTAATCATGTGAATTTGATATGTGTTCGATATTTTGATGATATGTATGTTGTGATTCCCTTAGTGGTGTCATGTGAACGTAGACTACATGACACTTCACCATTCATGGGCCTAAGGGGATGCATTGTGGAGTAGTTATTAGATGATGGGTTGCTAGAGTGACAAAAGCTTAAACCCTAGTTTATGCACTACTTCGTAAGGGGCGGATTTGGATCCAAACGTTTAATGCTATGGTTAGATTTTATCTTAATACTTTTCTCGTAGTTGCGGATGCTTGCAAGGGGGTTAATCATAAGTGGGAGGATGTTCAAGTGAGAACAGCACCCAAGCACCGGTCCACCCACATATCAAATTATCAAAGTAGTGAACATGAATCAAACCAACATGATAAAAGTGACTAGACGAAATTCCCGTGTACCCTCAAGAACACTTTGCCTATTACTAGTGATTGTTCTGGCCTGTCCTTTGCCTCAAAAGGATTGGGATACCTTGCTGCACCTTGTTTACCGTTACCGTTACTTGCTTGTTACCAATTATCTTGCTATCAAACTATTTGTTACCTACAATTTCAGTGCTTGCATAAATTACCTTGCTGAAAACCGCTTGTCATTTCCTTCTGCTCCGCGTTGGGTTCGACACTCTTACTTATCGAAAGGACTACAATTGATCCCCTATACTTGTGGGTCATCAAGACTCTTTTCTGGCGCCGTTGCCGGGGAGTGAAGCGCTCTTGGTAAGTGGAAATCGGTAGGAAAAAACTTATACTACGTGCTTAAATTTATCGCTGCTTGCTACTATGGAAAACAATCCTTTGAGGGGTTTGTTCAGGGTATCTTCACCTCGACCAGAACCACAATTAGTTGCCCCTAAACCTACAGCACCTACTGAAAATGTTACTTATTAAATTCCTTCGGGTATGTTAGAACAACTGCTTGCTAAACCTCATGCAGGAGATGGAACTGAACATCCTGATATGCACCGCTTATATGTGAACGAAATTTGTGAATTATTTAAGCTTGCAGGTTTACCCGGAGATGAAGTGAAGAAGAAGGTTTTCCCTTTATATTTGGAGGGAAAAGCATTGACATGGTATAGGCTATGTGATGATCTTGGATCATGGAAATGGAATCGTTTGCAACTGGAATTCCACCAAAAGTTTTATCCCATGCATCTAGTTCATCGTGATCGGAATTATATATATAATTTTTGGCCTCGTGAAGGAGAAAGTATCGCTCTAGCTTGGGGGAGGCTTAAGTCAATGTTATATTCATGCCCCAATCATGACATTCCAAGAGAAGTTAGCATTCAGAATTTTTATGCTCGGCTTTCTCATAATGATCAATCCATGCTCGATACTTCTTGTGCTGGTTCTTATATGAAGAAGACTATTGAATTCAAATGGGATCTCTTAGAAAGAATTAAATGCAACTCTGAAGATTGGGAACTCGACGAAGGTAATGAGTTAGGTATAAAGCTTGAATTTGATTGTGTTAAGTATTTTATGAATACTGATACTTTTCATAAGTTTAGCACTAAATATGGACTTGACTCTGAGATAGTAGCCTCTTTCTGCGAAGCATTTGCTACTCACGTTGACCTCCCTAAGGAGAAGTGGTTTAAATATCATCCCCCTATTAAAGAAGAAATTAAAGAACCGGTCATAGCTAAATAAGATACCATCTTTTATAATGTTGATCCAGTTGTGCCTACCGCTTATATTGAAAAACCACCTTTCCCTGTTAGGATAAAGGAACATGCTAAGGTATCAACTGTGGTTCGTAAAAGTAATATAAGAGCACCTAAACCCCCTGAGCAAATTAAAGTAGAACCTAGTGTTGCTATGGTTAAATATCTCTTGGTAGAAAATATTGATGGGCATGTTATCTACTTTTGTGATGAAGCTGCTAGAATTGCTAAACCCGATGAAAAAGATAAACATAGACCCATAGACGGCCTGCTTGTTGTCTCAGTCAAAATAGGAGATCATTGCTATCATGGTTTATGTGATTTGGGTGCTAGTGTGAGTGCTATCCCATTTACTCTATACCAAGAAATTATGGATGAAATAGCACCTGCTGAAATGGAAGACATTGATGTTACTATTAAACTTGCTAATAGAGACACTATCACACCACTTGGGATTGTTAGAGATGTTGAAGTCTTGTGCGGGAAGGTGAAATACCCTACTGATTTTCTAATCCTCGGTTCCCCACAAGATGACTTTTGTCCCATTATCTTTGGTAGACCTTTCTTGAGCACCGTCAATGCTAAGATAGATTGTGAAAAACAAACTGTCGGTGTCAGTTTTGGTAATGTGTCTCATGAGTTTAATTTTTCCAAGTTTAGTAGACAACCCCGTGATAAAGCGTTATCTAGTAAAGATGAAATAATTGGTCTTGCTTCTATTGCCGTGCCTCCCACCGATCCATTAGAACAATATTTGCTTGATCATGAAAATGATATGCACCCTCGTGAAAGAAATGAGATAGATAAAATTTTCTTTGAACAACAACCTCTCCTGAAACATAATTTGCCTATTGAAACTCTTGGAGGACCTCCTCCACATAAAGGTGATCCTGTGTTTGAATTGAAACAATTGCCTGACACTTTGAAGTATGCTTATCTTGATGAGAAAAAGATATATCATGTTATTATTAGTGCTAACCATTCAGAACATGAAGAAGAGAGATTATTGAAAGTTCTGAAGAAGCACCGGGCTGCTATTGGATATACTCTTGATAATATTAAGGGCATTAGTCCCACTCTATGTCAGCACAAGATTAATATGGAACCTGATGCTAAACCCGTTGTTGATCACCAACGGCGATTGAATCCTAAGATGAAATAAGTGGTAAGAACTGAAATATTAAAGCTTCTGGAAGCAGGTACCTTTCAAAGATGTATGATTGCTATATTCTTTGATTTTTGTGAAAAGATTGTGGAGGTTTTCATGGATGATTTTTCCGTTTA
Source organism: Elymus sibiricus (assembly GCA_039707655.1). Lineage (NCBI taxonomy): Eukaryota > Viridiplantae > Streptophyta > Magnoliopsida > Poales > Poaceae > Elymus > Elymus sibiricus. The sequence goes on from CM077665.1 coordinate 503,745,591, forward strand.
TGGAACTTCTTTTGATGATTGCTTAAGCAACCTTGATCGAGTTTTGTAGAGATGTGAACAAACTAATCTTGTCTTCAATTGGGAGAAGGGCCACTTTATGGTTAATGAAGGCATTGTCTTGGGGCATAAAATATCCGAACGAGGTATTGAGGTGGATAGAGCTAAAGTTGATGCAATTGAGAAAATGCCATGTCCTAAAGATATTAATGGTATTCGAAGTTTCCTTGGTCATGCTGGTTTTTATAGGAGGTTCATTAAAGACTTCTCTAAAATTTCTAGGCCTCTTACTAATCTTTTGCAAAAGGATATTCCTTTTGTTTTTGATGATGATTGTGTGGAAGCCTTCGAAACACTCAAGAAAGCCTTAACCTCTGCACCTATCGTTCAACCACCTGATTGGAACTTGCCTTTTGAAATTATGTGTGATGCTAGTGATTATGCTGTTGGTGCTGTTCTAGGACAAAGAGTTGATAATAAATTGAATGTTATCCATTATGCTAGTAAAACTCTAGACAGTGCCCAACAAAACTATGCTACTACTGAAAAAGAATTTTTAGCAGTTGTGTGTGCTTGTAATAAATTTAGATCCTATATTGTTGACTCCAAAGTTATTGTTCACACTGATCATGCTGCTATAAAATACCTTATGTAAAAGAAAGATGCTAAACCTAGACTTATTAGGTGGGTTCTCTTGCTTCAAGAATTTGACTTACACATCATTGATAGGAAGGGAGCTGAGAACCCCGTAGCAGATAACTTGTCTAGGTTAGAAAATATTCTTGATGACCCACTACCTATTGATGATAGTTTCCCTGACAAATAGTTAGCTGCAATAAGTGTTTCACAAAACACACCCTGGTATGCTGATTATGCTAACTACATTGTCGCTAAATATATACCATCTAGCTTCACTTACCAACAGAAGAGAAAACATTTCTATGACTTGAGACATTACTTTTGGGATGACCCACACCTTTATAAAGAAGGAGTAGATGGTATTATTAGACGTTGTGTACCTGAGCATGAACAGGAATAAATCCTACGAAAATGTCATTCCGAAGCTTATGGAGGGCATCATGCGGGAGATAGAACTGCTCACAAAGTATTGCAATCTGGTTTTTATTGGCCTACTCTCTTCAAGGATGCCCGTAAGTTTGTCTTGTCTTGTGATGAATGTCAAAGAATTGGTAATATCGGTAAGCATCAGGAAATGCCTATGAATTATTCACTTGTTGTCGAACCATTTGACGTTTGGGGTTTTGATTATATGGGGCCTTTTCCTTCCTCCAACGGATACACTCATATTTTAGTTGCGGTTGATTATGTCACTAAGTGGGTAGAAGCTATTCCAACTAGTAGTGCTGATCACCACACCTCTATTAAAATGCTTAAAGAGGTTATCTTCCCGAGGTTTGGAGTCCCTAGATATTTAATGACCGATGGTGGTTCACACTTTATCCATGGTGCTTTCCGTAAGATGCTTGCTAAATATGATGTTAACCATAGAATTGCATCACCCTATCATCCTCAATCTAGTGGTCAAGTTGAACTTAGCAATAGATAAATAAAATTAATGTTACAAAAAACTGTCAATAGGTCTCGTAAGAATTGGTCTAAGAAATTAGATGATGCACTTTGGGCCTATAGAACAGCTTATAAAAATCCAATGGGTATGTCTCCATATAAAATGGTGTATGGGAAAGCTTGTCATTTGCCTCTAGAATTAGAACACAAAGCATTTTGGGCAATTAAAGAACTCAACTATGATTTCAAACTTGGCGGTGAGAAGAGGTTATTTGATATTACCTCACTAGATGAATGGAGAACCCAAGCGTATGAAAATGCTAGGCTATTCAAGGAAAAAGTAAAAAGATGGCATGACAAAAGAATCCAAAAGCGGGAAGTCAAAATAGGAGATTATGTTCTTTTGTGCAACTCCCGTTTAAGATTTTTTTCAGGAAAGCTTCTCTCAAAATGGGAAGGACCATATATTATCGAAGAGGTTTATCGATCTGGAGCTATCAAGATTAATAACGCCGAAGGTACTAACCCGAAGGTGGTCAATGGACAAAGAATTAAGCATTATATCTCAGGTACGCCTATTAACGTTGAAAGCAATGTTATCCAAACCATGACACCGAAGGAACACATAAATGAAACCTTCCGGAACACTCCAGAATTCTTAAAAATAGGAGGTATGTGATACGGTAAGTAAACGGACCCCGAAAAATCTGCAAAAATATTTTTTGTCAGTTTTGGAATATTTTAGAATTTTGGAAATAAAGAAATAAACCGGAAGGTGATCGAGGTGAGCACGATACACCAGGGCACGCCAGGCACCCCTGGGTTTTTTTTATCCTCTGCCCCAAGGAAAATCAAAGAAGAAGAAAGCCCTGGTATTCTCTACTTGAATTCAGGAAGATTCAGATACCGAAAGCAATAGGAATGGGAAAGCGGAGCGATAGTCTACCTTGAGTAGGACCATAGGGATCTTATGTTTGTGGCGAAAGATAAGTGGTTCTGTCACAACCAAGTGAGTTCGATTTGAACTAACTAGTTTCCACGGTTCTCCAGGAACCTACCGTTTGTTTGGAGTATAGCCAAGTGGTAAGGCATCGGTTTTTGGTATCGGCATGCAAAGGTTCGAATCCTTTTACTCCAGATTATGAAGACCCGATCGGACGTTTTTGAATTGCGTTGGGGGAAATCTACCAAAGCTAGGCAGATAGATAGACTCGGGGCCAGGGGGGGACCTACTATCTACTTAACCGCTAGGCAAAGAGGGAGGAGCCAGGAAGCGGGCGTTTAGTGAGGAAGAGACAAAAAAGCATTTAGGTCTCGCCACAGTGATAAGAAAAACAAGTGAATAATTGGAATAGAACGCAATCGTCAACCAAAATCGGGTGCCCTGGTGGGTTGTGCCCACCTCGGATGCCTTCCCGACTCCGTTTTCCTTCCATATACTTGTTTCCCAAGAATAAAAATTCTCTATATATACCCCCGACTGTTTTGATGACCGCATCGCAGAAAAATCCTCTGTTCTTGTTTCGTTCTGTTTCCCTGACAGATCTAGAAATATGTCATCTCAAGATTCGGAGGGGGAGACCATGTTGATCCCTATGTTTCAGACCCAAAGATCTTTAGGGATATTTACCCCTATCTATGGACCTCGGAGGAAGAAGAAGATGCTACCATGAAGGAAGTAAAGGATGATAGCTCTGAGGAAGAGGATGACCCATTACCTCAATTCGGAGACATGCATGTGGAGTTTAAGAAATCAAGCCTCCCTACAAGATACAAACCTAAGGTCCAGTTTATCCCATCTCATTTTCTGCAGGAGAGCAAGGCGGCATTGTGCAAAAAGATATTAAAGCTTGAGTTGGAGAACAATGATCTAAGGGAGGAAAACTTTATGCTTAAATATAAGTTGAAGAAGAAGGCTTCCTCAACACCATCACCTTCTTCATCACCACCACCAAAGAAGACTTAAGCACACGGGTATGGGCACTCCCCTTGGCTTGAGCCAAGCTTGGGGGAGGTGCCCCGGTATCGTATCACCACCACTTTTATTCACCTTTACCTATTTTAGTTCGATCTTTAGTTTCCCTTTGCTTTAGTTGAATAAAAGTTTAGCATGATCTATTTTCGTGTGTTAGTTTCGTGGCCTACCTATCTATGTAATCGAGTGAGAGTTATATAATAAAGTTTATCTTGAGTTTTTGCCTCTCTACCTTCTTGTTGCAATCAAATAAAGAGAAGAAACAAATGAAAAGGATCATATGCTAATCTCATGGTGAGTAATGACATCACATAAGGAAAAGTATAAGTAGTAAAATTTATTGGAGATTGACAAACATAGCATTGGTCAATGATGCAATTCATGAAAGAATTAATAAGGGAAGAGAAGATTCACATGCAAACACACCATCTTGGACATCTTTTATGATTGTGAGCCCTCATCAAATATTATATGTCAAAATTGTTGACTTTGGACAAGGAAGACAACGTAATGATTTATGTTTGTTCATATACACATAGAAGTTATATTGTCATAGATCCTTTAACATGTGGTGCTTTCTCAATATCTTTGCTAGCCAAAAATTCCGCACTAAGTAGAGATACTACTTGTGCATCCAAAAACCCAAACCCAAATTCTTTCTTTGAGTGTCCACCATACCTACCTATGGATCGAGAAAGATCCTTCAAGTAAGTTGTCATCGGTGCAACAAGGCAATAAAAATTGCTTCTAAAAGTGTTTTGATCAATTAGTGTAAGAGAAAATTGAGCGCTATACGAACTTATGATGGCAAAGTAATAAAAACGACGGACTGCGTAATAAAGGTTGGTATCATAGGGGGCAATATAGCGTGACGTTCTTTTACATTATGGGATTAGGCATACAAACCAATAAGCGCATGAAAACCTCTGCTTCCCTCTGCGAAGGGCCTATCTTTTACTTTTATGTATTTACTTTTATGCAACAGTCAAAGTATTCTTCCCTATTACTTTTATGCAAGCATCATGTGGCGAGGAAAGATCTAGGCACATATATCCAGTTGGATATGGGTGGGCATGAGTTATTATTGTTGACATCACCCTTGAGGTGAGTAAGTTGGGAGGCAAAACTATAAGCCCCTATCTTCCTATGTGTCCGGTTGAAACTTTTTGTTCATTTGTATGCCGTGAATGTTAGCAATCATAGAAGACTAAATGATGGTTGAGTATGTGGACTTGCCAAAAGGCTCCTACATGAGACCCTTCCTGAAAATATGATGAATTGTAGTTGCAAAGTTGACCGAGAACATAGTTTGTTGGTTCCCAATAAGGTTTATGCTTCATACTTCTATGTTGTGATGAATTGTTACTTGTTCATGAGAAGCTATATGATAAAAATGTATTGAAATAAATTTGATATTAGAGTTTTTTGCTGTTATATTAATAAGCATGATGCTTCTATGTCCGTATTTTGTTTTTATCGACACCTCTCTCTCAAACCATGTGGACATGCTTTTCAATATCGGCTTTCGCTTGAGGACAAGCGAGGTATAAGCTTGGGGGAGTTGATACGTCCATTTTGCATCATGATTTCCTACTGTTATTTACTTTGTTTTGTTGAATAATAATGCCTTGGGGAGTGATTCTAATGCATTTTCTCTCATAATATGCAAGGTTTACACAAAGAGGGAGAATACCGGCAGCTGGAATTCCGGACCTAAGAAAAGCACGTCAGAGATACCTATTATGCACAACTCCAATGAAGCTGAAATTTTACGGATATTATTTTTACATTTAATAAAAAATACTGGAGCAGAAAACTACCGGAGGGGGCCTGCCGGGTGGGCACAACCCACCAGGGCACGCCAGGCCCCCCTGGGCGCGCCCTGATGGGTTGTGGCCACCTCGGCCCACCTCCGATGCCCATCTTCTGGTATATGGTCACTCTTGACCTAGAAAAAATCAGAGGAGGACTTTCGGGATGAAGCGCCGCCGCCTCGAGGCGGAACTTGGGCAGGAGCACTTTTGCCCTCCGGTGGAGCGATTCCGCCGGGGGAACTTCCCTCCCGGAGGGGGAAATCGAAGCTATCGTTCTCACCAACACCCCTCACATCTTTGGGAGGCCAATCTTCATCAACATCTTCAACAGCACCATCTCCTCTCAAACCCTAGTTTATCTCTTGTGTTCAATCTTTGTACCGGAACCTCAGATTGGTACCTGTGGGTGACTAGTAGTATTGATTACCTTGCGTAGTTGATTACTATATGGTTTATTTGGTGGAAGATTATATGTTCAGATCTATTATGCTACTCAATACTCCTCTGATCTTGAGCATGATTATTATTTGTGAGTAGTTACCTTTGTTCTTGAGGTCAAGGGAGAAGTCATGTTGCGAGTAATCATGTGAATTTGATATGTGTTCGATATTTTGATGATATGTATGTTGTGATTCCCTTAGTGGTGTCATGTGAACGTCGACTACATGAGACTTCACCATTCATGGGCCTAAGGGGATGCATTGTGGAGTAGTTATTAGATGATGGGTTGCTAGAGTGACAGAACCTTAAACCCTAGTTTATGCGCTACTTCGTAAGGGGCTGATTTGGATCCAAACGTTTAATGCTATGGTTAGATTTTATCTTAATACTTTTCTCATAGTTGCGGATGCTTGCGAGGGTGTTAATCATAAGTGGGAGGTTGTTCAAGTAAGAACAGCACCCAAGCACCGGTCCACCCACATATCAAATTATCAAAGTAGTGAACATGAATCAAACCAACATGATAAAAGTGACTAGACGAAATTCCCGTGTACCCTCAAGAACACTTTGCCTATTACTAGTGATTGTTCTGGCCTGTCCTTTGCCTCAAAAGGATTGGGCTACCTTGCTGCACCTTGTTTACCGTTTCCGTTACTTGCTTGTTACCAATTATCTTGCTATCAAACTATCTGTTACCTACAATTTCAGTGCTTGCAGAAATTACCTTGCTGAAAACCGCTTGTCATTTCCTTCTGCTCCTCGTTGGGTTCGACACTCTTACTTATCGAAAGGACTACGATTGATCCCCTATACTTGTGGGTCATCACGTACATATCCCAATACTACTCTAGCGTCACCGAACATTAAGCGTGCGTACCCTACGGGTTCGAGAATCATGTGGACATGGCCGAGTCACCTCTCCGTTCAATAACCAATAGCGGGACCTGGATGCGCATATTGGTTCCCACATATTCCACGAAGATATTTATCGGTCGAACCCCGATGCCAAGGATTTGATCAATCCCGTATGCAGTTCCCTTTGTCCAGCGGTATGTTACTTGCCCGAGATTCGATCGTCGGTATCTCCATACCTAGTTCAATCTCGTTACCGGCAAGTCTCTTTACTCGTTCTGTAATACAAGACCCCGTGACTAACTCCTTAGCCACATTGTTTGCAAGCTTCTTGTGATGTTGTATTACCAAGTGGGCCTAGAGATACCTCTCCGTCATACGGAGTGACAAATCCCAGTCTCGATCCATGCCAACCCAACAGATACCCTTAGAGATACCTGTAGACCACCTTTATAGTCACCCAGTTACGTTGTGACGTTTGATACACACAAGGCATTCCTCCGGTGTCCGGGAGTTGCATGATCTCATGGTCGTAGGAACAAATACTTGACATGGATAAAGTAGTAGCAATAAACTGACACGATCAACTGCTATGCTTACGGTTGGGTCTTGTCCATCACATCATTCTCCTAATGATGTGATCCCATTATCAGATGACAACTCATGTCTATGGTCAGGAAACCTTGACCATCTCTGATCAACGAGCTAGTCTAGTAGAGTCTCACTAGGGACATGGTGTTGTCTATGTATCCATAAATGTATCTGAGTTTCCGATCAATACAATTCTAGCAAGGATAATAAACGATTATCATGAACAAGGAAATATGATAATAACCAATTTATTTTTGCCTCTAGGGCATATTTCCAATAGTCTCCCCCTTGCACTAGAGTCAATAATCTAGTTCACATCACCATGTGATTAACACCCAATGAGTTCTGGGGTTTTATCATGTTTTGCTTGTGAGAGAGGTTTTAGTCAATGGGTCTGCAACATTCAGATCCGTGTGCACTTTGCAAATCTCTATGTCATACTGTAGATGCTGCTACCACGCTCCACTTGGAACTATTCAAAATGGATGCTCCACTATACGTATCCGGATTGCTACTAAGAGTCATCCGGATTGGTGTCAAAGCTTGCATCGACGTAACTCTTTACAACGAACTCTTCATCACCTCCATAATCGAGAAACATTTCCTTAGTCCTCTAATTACTAAGGATAATTTTCACCGCTGTCCAGTGATCCACTCCTGGATCACTCTTGTACCCCTTGACAGACTCATGGCAAGGCACACACTAGGTGCGGTACACAGCATGGCATACTATAAAGAGCATATGGCTAAGGCATAGGGGACGACCTTCGTCCTTTATCTTTCTTCTGCCATGGTCGAGCTTTGAGTCTTACTCAACTTCACACCTTACAAAATCAGGCAAGAACTCCTTCTTTGACTGATTCATTTTGAACTCTTTCAAAATCTTGTCAAGGTATGTACTCATTGAAAGTTTTATCAGGCGTCTTGATCTATCTCTATAGATCTTGATGCCAATATTTAAGTATCTTTATCCAGGTATTCCTTTGAAAAACTCCTTTCGAACAACCCTTTATGCTTTCCAGATATTCTACATTATTTCCGATCAACAATATGTCATCCACATATACTTATCAGAAATTCTGTAGTGCCCCCACTCACTTTCTTGTAAATACAAGTTTCTTATAAACTTTGTATAAACCCAAAAGATTTGATTACCTCATCAAAGCGTATATTCCTACTCCGAGATGCTTGCTCCAGTCCATAGAAGAATCGCTGGAGCTTGCATGCCTTTTAGCATCCTTAGGACTGACAAAACCTTCTGGTTGTATCACATACAACCTTTCCTCACGGAAACCGTTAAGGAAACTCTGTTTTGACATCCATCTGCCAGTTTTCATAATCGAAAAATGCAGCAACTGCTAACACAATTCCAACAGACTAGCATCGCTACGGGTGAGAGAGTCTCATCATAGTCAACTCCTTGAACTTGTCAGAAACCACTTTGCGACAAGTCGAGCTTTATAAATGGTGACAATTACCATCAGTGTGTGTCTTCTTCTTAAAGGTCCATTTGTACTTAACGGCATGCCGTTCAACGGGCAAGTCTACCAAAGTCCACACTTGGTTTTCATACATGGATCCTATCTCGGATTTCATGGCTCCTAGCCATTTGTTGGAATCCGGGCCCACCATCGCTTCTTCATAGCTCGTAGGTTCACTGTTGTCTAACAACATGACCTCCAAGACATGATTGTCATACCACTCAAGAGCGGTACGATTCCTTGTCATCCTACGAGGCTCAGTAGTAACTTGATCTGAAGTTTCATGATCATTATCATTAGCTTCCTCTTCATTTGGTGTAGGCGCCGTAGAAACATCTTTTTGCGTCGTGCTATCATCCAACTGAAGTGACGGTTCTATAACCTCATCAAGTTCTACCTTCCTCCCACTCAATTCTTTTGAGAGAAACTCTTTCTCGAGAAAGGACCCGTTTTTAGCAACAAACACTTTGCCCTCGGATCTGAGATAGAAGGTATACCCAACTGTTTCCTTAGGGTATCTTATGAAGAGGCATTTGACCGCTTTGGGTTCGATCTTATCAGGTTGAAGTCTTTTTCACATAAGCATCGCATTCCCAAACTCTAAGAAATGGCAGCTTAGGTTTCTGCCAGACCATAATTCATACGGTGTCATCTAAACGGACTTTAGATGGTGCCCTATTTTAAAGTGAATATAGTTGTCTCTAATGCATAACCCCCAAAATGATAGTGGCAAATCGGTAAGAGACATCATCGTACGTACTATATCCAATAGAGCACGACTACGACGTACGGACACACCATCACACTATGGTGTTCCAGGCGGCGTGAGTTGTGAAACAATTTCCACATTGTCTTAAGTTGCATACCAAACTCGTAACTCAGATATTCACCTCCATGATCATATCATAGACATTTTATCTACTTGTCACGATGATCTTCAACTTCACTCTGAAATTGCTTGAACTTTTCAAACGTTTCAGACTTGTGTTTCATTAAGTAAATATACCCATATACTCAAATCATCAGTGAAGGTAAGAAAATAACGATATCCACCGCACGCTTCAACACTCATTAGACCGCATACATCAACATATATCATTTCCAATAAGTCACTTGCCCGCTCCATCAAACCGGAAAATGGGGTCTTAGTCATCTTGCCCATGAGGCATGGTCCGCATGTCTCAAGCGATTCGAAATCAAGTGAGTCCAAAGATCCATTAACATGGAGTTTCTTCATGCGCTTTACACCAATATGACCTTAGTGGCAGTGCCACAAGTATGTGGTACTATCATAATTAACTTTGCATCTTTTGGCATCAATATTATGAACATGTGTATCACTACGATCGAGATTCAATAAACCATTCACATTGAGTGTATGACCATTGAAGGTATTATTCATGTAAACTGAATAACTATTATTCTCTGACTTAAATGAATAATCGTATTGCAATAAACACGATCTAATCATGTTCATGCTCAACGCAAACACCAAACAACATTTATTTAGGTTCAACACTAATCTCGAAGGTAGAGGGAGCGTGCAATGGTGATCACATCAACCTTGGAAACACTTCCAACACACATCGTCACCTCACCCTTAGCTAGTCTCCGTTTATTCCGTAGCTTTCACTTCGAGTTACCAATATTAGCAACTGAACCGGTATCTAATACCCAGGTGCTACTAGGAGTACTAGTAAGGTACACATCAATAACATGTATATCAAATATACTTTTGTTGACATTGCCAGCCTTCTTATCTGCCAAGTATCTAGGGCAGTTCCGCTTGAGTGACCGTTTCCCTCATAACAGAAGCACTCAGTCTCGGGTTTGGGTCCAACCTTGGGTTTCTTCACTAGAGTGACAACTGGCTTGCCATTCTCGAAGTTTCCCTTCTTGCCCTTGCCCTTCTTGAAACTAGTGGTCTTACCATCAACACTTGATGCTCCTTCTTGATCTTTACCTTTCGTGGTGTAAAACATCACGAATAGCTTAGGGATCATCATCTCCATCCTTGGCATGTTATAGTTCATCACGAAGCTCTAGCAGCTTGGTGGCAGTGACTTGGAGAACTCTGTCAATCACTATCTTATCTGGAAGATCAACCACCACTTGATTCAAGCGATTGTAGCACCCAGACAATCTGAGCACATGCTCACCGATTGAGCTATTTGAGGGAGTCCTGGTTTAAGGGGTCCTCGGGAGGCCGACCTATTTCTTATGGGCCGGACTGTATGGGCCGTTTGCCGAGCACTGGATTGATCGAAGACCCTGTTTCCAGGAAGGAGGCTTCGAGGATCGTGGCGTATTCTCCACGTTTGGAGTAGTGAATAGGCATGTTTACCCCTTCGATGTGTAACCGACCATGTGTAAACCCTAGGTACCCTCGGCGTCTATATAAGCCGAAGGGTTTTAGGTTGTAGGCCAACAGAACTCATCTAGGGTTTTAGTCATACGATCTCGTGGTAGATCAACTCTGTAACCCTCATACCATCAATATAATCAAGCAGGACGTAGGGTATTACCTCCATAGGAGGGCCCAAACCTGGGTAAAACACTGTCCCCTTCGTCTCCTGTTACCCTCGATTCTAGTCTCACAGCTCGGGACCCCCTACCCGAGATCCACCGGTTTTGACACCGACATTGGTGCTTTCATTGAGAGTTCCGCTGTGATAGCTAGAAGGAATCGATGGCTCGTCTTGTCATCAACGAAGAAGTTCGCAACCCAGGCACTTTCGTCCCCGGACAGATCTTCGCTTTTGGCAGCATTGTGCTGCACGCCGACCCGACTGGCCATCTAGGCCATGTCAGAAGTTTCGCCCCTGACCACGAGGTCAGATTCGGGAACTTAGAGTTCTCCGTAGATTCTCGGGGCGATCTATCGCTAGCCGGGCTCGCAGTCTCACCTGCCACGCCCGAAGACTCTGAGGCTTTAACCTTAGACCCATCTTTCGGCCCCACCCACGGGATCTATCCTGGCGAGGGCCCGCCTCTTAGTCCGGATCCGGTCATAGTGCCAGACATCCGGACATCTGTTCTTGCCGAACACTCTCCCTGCGCGGACGCATCGGAGGTTCATTCCGGAAGCTCTGGGCAGGCCGACCTGATCGAGCTCTCGATACTCAACGAGGCTCTAGATCGGATCTCGTCGATGAAGATTACCGACGACCCAACCCCGATTTGTTCTCAGATCGGGCTTCAGACGGGTCAGGACGAATTTTTTGTCCCACCCACCACCCACTTGGTAGCCACTATCGAGGATTTAACCGACATGTTGGACTATGCTTCTGAGGAAGCAGACTGCATGGATGAGGAGGATCGCGCACTCACCCCCATTAACACCGGACGGTGGACTGCCACCTCCACATATGATGTCTACATGGTGGACACTCCGAAAAACGATGGTGACAAATAGGAGGAAGCGCCGTCAAGACGCCGAAAGCCGCATAAACGGTGAAAAGGAAAAAAGGGACGAAAAGTTATCGATGGCGCCGGGGACGGAGACACCCCGGAAGACCTCGGCGATCCCGAAACCCCCGAGCACCCGTTAGAGGGTCAGGAGAGGCCGGAAGACCAGCGCAACCCCGACGATCTAGATGATCCCGAGGAAGACGATTACCTCCACTCTATCGAGGGGGAGGACAATGCGGAAGCCGATGACTTCGCCATCCCCGATAATCCTGCAGATCAGGAACTATTCAGGCAACAGCTTATAGCCACGGCCCGCAGCCTGAAAGCAAAAGAACGGCAGCTTAAAGCCGAACAAGACAACCTCAACGATCGATGGACCGGAGTCCTCTCAGCTGAGGAAGGATACGGTACCGGTCTATCGGACCAACCCAAGAGCTATCCACGCAGAAGGCTGCTGCCACAATTCGATAACGAGCTCACTGATACGCCGTCTCCCAAACATACCCCATACGACAAGCCAGACCGCCCTCCTCGAGGACGAGACAGGACGGCTGACGACACAGGCTATAGGCCGATGATACCCCGTAGATGGGGAAAGGAGCCACTAGAGCCCGATGACAGGTTCGACCTGTGACACGACCCGGACCACAGAGCAGGTCGTACGCGATCCATCTACGGATCCAGAGGATACTCACCCGATAGACGGGAAGGGTACCGGCCTTGGTTCGACCATGACAATGAAGATCGGGAAGGAAACCGATCTAGGACAGACACCGATCACCGGCGCGTCATAGCTCGGGTCAGAGGCGCTGCCCACCCACTATGCTTCACGGACGAGGTGATGCGGCATCAGTTCCCAAAAGGGTTTAAACCCGTAAACATAGAGCAATACGATGGGACAACTGACCCAACCGTATGGATCGAGGATTTCCTCCTCCACATCCACATGGCGCGAGGAGAGGACCTCCACGCCATCAAATACTTACCCCTGAAGCTCAAGGGGGCAGCTCGGCACTGGTTAAATAGCCTCCCCGAAAACTCCATTGGGTGTTGGGAGGACCTAGAAGAGGCATTTCGATCTAACTTCCAGGGCACTTATGTCCGGCCACCGGACTCCTCCGATCTAAGCAACGTCGTCCAGAAGCCAGGAGAGTCCGCGTGGCTATTCTGGAATCGTTTCTTGACTAAGAAAAACCAGATTGTGGACTGCCCGGACGCCGAAGCAATAGCTTCTTTCAGGCACAATATTTGGGATGAATGGCTGGCTCGTCAGCTCGGCCAGGACAAACCAAGGACAATTTCCGCCCTCACATCACTCATGACCCGCTTTTGCGCGGGCGAGGATAACTGGCTAGCGAGACGTAGCCACAACCCCGATGACCCCGGAACCTCTGAAGTTCGGGATGGAAACGGGAAACCGAAGCGCAACAAGAACAAGCGCCGGCACAATAATAGTGATGCCGATGACACGGCTGTTAACGCCGGCTTCCGCAACTCCCAGCCTGGGCAGCGGAAGAAGCCTCCTAAAGTCAAACACGACGGACCCACCCCGCTGGACAAGATTCTGGAGAGGCCTTGCCAGATCCACGGCACCCAAGAGAAGCCCGCCAACCATACCAACCGTAACTGTTGGGTCTTCAAACAGGCCGGCAAGCTAGCATCCGAGGCCAAGGCAAGAGCCCACGCAGCGAGGACGAGGATGAACCCCGCGGTCCGATCGGTGGCGGACAAAAGAAATTCCCTCCAGAGGTGAAAACAGTAAACATGATATACGCCACCCATATACCCAAAAAGGAGAGGAAGCGCGCCCTTCGGGATGTCTACGCCATAGAGCCGGTAGCCCCGAAGTACAACCCATGGTCGGCATACCCGATCACCTTCGATCGACGTGACCATCCGACCAGTATCCGTCATGGGGGTTCGGCCGCACTCGTCCTAGACCCGATCATAGATGGGTATTACCTCACTAAAGTCCTGATGGACGGAGGAAGTAGCCTCAATCTGATTTACTTAGATACGGTGAAAAAGGTGGGCATAGATCCGTCAAGGATAAAGCCCAGCAACACTACCTTTAAAGGAGTGATCCCAGGCGTCGAAGCCCGGTGCACAGGCTATGTAAGCCTGGAAGTAGTGTTCGGCTCGCCCGATAACTTTCGAAGCGAGGACTTGATCTTCGACATCGTACCTTTCCGCAGCGGCTATCATGCCCTGCTCGGCCGTACAGCGTTCGCTCGCTTTAACGCCGTCCCGCACTACGCATACCTCAAGCTCAAAATGCCCGGCCCCAGGGGGGTCATTACTGTCAACGGCAACACAGAGAGCTCCCTCCGAACTGAGGAACATGCGTTGGCCCTGGCGGCCGAATTCCATTACACTGATGATCGGCAAGCACCGACATCTGCCGTAAATGCACCCAAGGCTGGGAAGTGAGCTCGGTCTCAATCCGAAGTACCAGAACCTTCTTCTCCCCATAAATAGGGACTCGCCCCCCATCGCACGGCCCTATAACCGGCAAAGTACGTGCCGAGGAGGCACAACTTCGCGCTCAAAATTCCATGGGCAGCGGTGGGGGAAAATTATTAAATGGTAAGTGTTCGGCTAGACCGAACTATCACCATCAACATGTCTTCGGACACACTACAGGTACCATAAAGTACCTGCTACGGCGTAAAGCTCATTCACATTTCGGCGACTTCTCAAGACTTTTTCTCCAAAGTCCGCTCGCCGAACATTACACCCATCATGGTATACAACTCCTTGGGAGACGCAGGAGCGGACAAGCGACAGGGCACATCGACGACGTCAGGTCACCTATCGAAGACCCTTGGTACACCCCTCCTGTAAGGTTTATATTTCATTTTTAATACCTGTAAGCAGTTGTATCGGCAATTCGAATAATAAGAGTTGATGAGTAAAATACAGATGTATCTTGCATGATCGTTTCGCTGTTTTTGGCGCACTCTCTATTTTCCCTCTCTTCTTGCGAACCTGTTTGGTATACTATGCGATGCAACCGGTTAATAGACCGGGGGCTCGAACTAAAAGAAAATCGCCTTAAGCACAACTGGTTTTTGCGTTCGGCGTCTTGTAATTCCGCTTTATATGCATTGGTTCCGAACTATGTCTTCGATCAATAGTTGGGTTGCCTGGCTCCTGTGCTTGCCCCTTTATGTTCCGCTCGTTCGGCTAAAAGGGCAAAGGGAGAACCGCTGCGATTGTGTTTCCGGCTAGCCTGGTCAAGCACCTCAGCGGAGAAAGCCGAAAACTGACTGTTATGGTAGGCGAGAACTGGTCTGCGAATCCGAGCTTAACTAAATCTCGTCAGAGGTTACTCCGTGTCATACGATGGGTTTGGTATTAGCACAAACCATGTGATATAGGCTTTGGCCACGGCTCATCCAAACATCACAAATACTTGGGGGCTAGTCATCAGCCCCTCGCACTCCTTTCTCGCGCCCCTACGGCTAAGTGAAAGCAATAAAGCATTATGGTCCGATTGCCTTGTCCGCCCCACGCTACCGCCTTCGGGTACCGATAGTTCAGCTAAGGGTCACAATGCGTTGGCAGAGACACCCCGCGTAGTATCTACATGGGGGCTGAAGCCGACGACTCGCCGCTTTCAGTTTTAATGGCCACACAGGAGTTATAAAGGATGCAAAACATAAAAGACATGATAAACCATGCATCATAAATATAAACGCGTTAAAGAGTCTTCGAACATATTACAACGCCTTTACTCATACGCGTTTTCTCTCAAACATTGCGCCTCTGTTGCCCGAGCACCCTCCATTACGACGGAGAAGTACAGCTCGGGGCGCCTATGCTCCTTTCCAGGAGGCGGAGGGGCGGTGGCTATCTTCATTGGATCCAGCCCCGGCCAGTGCACCTTGGCCTTCGCAAAGGCCATCCGAGCTCCCTCGATACAGGAAGATCGCCTTAGCGCGTCGATCCGGGGCGAGGCGTCGCTCAGCTTCTGCACCAGGCCGAAGTAGCTGCCCGGCAATGGCTCGTTGGGCCATGGCCTGATGCAGAGATCCTTCATGGCTGGCTCCGCCATCCGGTGTAGCTCCATCAGCTTCTTCAGCTGGTCAACAAGGAGAGGAGAGCGCTCGGGGGCTTCAAACTGCGCCAGAACAGCTGAGCTTCATCTCCTTCTCCCCGCGAACCATAGAACTGGTTCGCGTCCGCTGTGCTCTTCTGGAGGTCCGAGCAGGCGCCTGAGGAACGCCATACTTGGGTAAGCAACTCGAACTTGCTATCTCCGTAGACACACTTCAATAAATATGGCTTACCATCCATTATAGCCTTGGCCTGGCTAACTTCCTCTTCAAAAGATCGCCTATCCACCCGCTCCTTTTGGAGGTCGGTTTTCAGGGTGGATAGTTCGGCGGTCTGCTCCTTGCCTTTCCGCTCAAGGTCTTCGCACTTTTGGCCGGCGTCCTTGAGCTCCTGTTGGATCTCCTCCACTCGAGCCTCGTGCTTGTCGCTGGTGGCTCTTAGGGCGGAGAGCGCGGTAGCCGCTTCTTTGGCCGCCGCCTTCTCCGCCGCAGCCTCCTGCTTTGCCTTCTCAAGTTCGGCCTTGAGATTATCAATCTCCGTCGCCGAGGCTGCATAAGCATTAAAACACATCAAACTTACTGCTTTGACAGTTCCGCGATGATGAATTTGGATATTCTAGTCCGGCTTACCTTGCGCCTCGTCGAATCTCTTATTCAGAACTTCGAGCTCATCTTCGGAGCTCCTGAGCTTCCGATTCAGCTCGTCCAGCTCGGTTGCATTAACAACCGCTGCCGATGACGAAGCCTATACAAAAACAACCATATCAAGTTACGCGGGTTCACAACTTCCGAACTATCATAAATATGATCCTATGTCCGGTCCCCTTAAGGACTGTTAGACCGTTCCGAACAAATACTGTTTTATACATAGTTCGGATAATGATCTATGCTTGACCCCCAGGTAAATTTTTCCAAACTTACCTAGGGCTCGGGGGCTACCGTGTATATAATCATAACTCAAAGAAATTAATATTTCGAAGAACAAAGCATTACGTGGCTCACCTGAAATCCCGTCAGGAGACCGTTGAAGGCCTCCTTCAGTCCGCTGTCCACGGATTGAATGCTCTGCAATACCGCACCCATAAGGGTGCGGTGCTCCTCGGAGAGGGAGGCACTTGACAGAGCCTCCCCCATAGCCGGCCACCCATTGGTCGGTGGTGCCGGTGGGGATCGGTTGACCCGATCTCCGATCAGGGATTGAACCGATGCCTCCGGAGGCACAGTGCGCTCCGGAGACAGCCTTGAAGGTGACTGGACATCTCCTCGTCCGGTCTCCTCAGTGTCCGGGAGGGGCTCGTTCCCCCGGTCTTCGGCGGCCGAGGCGTTAGCCTCGACCATGACGTCGTCGCCCCCACCTCCAGTGTCCGGCTCCAAAGGAGCCTGTTGGGAGGACACCTCCGCGGCATCCTTCGCGGCGCCCGGAGGAGAGGGGTGCGACGCGGTCCCGCTCTCCGCTAGCTCGGCGGGCGGGGTCTCCCCGTCCGAAACTTGATCGGTGGGGAGAACTTGTGGTGGGCTGCAAGTCAATAAGGTGCTCACATGTTAATCATATTCAAAACTTAGTGCTAATAGCTCGGGAGGTCTTCGGATCCGTACCTTCGAGGTGGGGGCTTGACCCTGAGGTTCCTTCGCGGAACCCTCTCGAAATCCTCGGACTTGGTGTCCGAGTCCGAACTATCGTCGGACAAGACTACCCGTGTTCAGCACGCTTTCTTCTGGGCGGGAGGAGGTACGTCCTCTGAGGCGTCCGATGACGCTGCCCTCTTTCCTGCGAGGGGGGAATCGCCTCCCTCCTCACCCTCGTGCTCCTCCTCTTGATTCAAGGAGGCGTGGGTTTCCTCGGACGCAGCCTCCGGCTGGTCCCTGATGCGCAGGCCTGTTCTGCCTGGTTTCTTCTTCTGCTCCTTCTTCTCTGGCGCCTTGTAAGGCTCCACGACGAGCATCTCCGACAGCAGCGGGGACCTAGGGTCTTCGGGCTGTGGAGCCGGGCATTTGATGCCCGTAGCCTTGCGCAACCATTCCTGCGGAAAGTAATCAGAAAGCACTTAGATTTTCTTCGGAAAGACAAAGCCGATCTAATAAAACTATGTTATACCTCGGAAGGAAGCTTATCGGCGCGTAGGCCCTGGTCCTCCTTCTTGGCCGGCCACTTCTCCTGCGCCTTGAATAGCGCCTTCCATAGCTTCTCCCGAGTGGTGCGGAAGAGCTGACGAATCGTAGGATCGTCGTCAGTCCGGTAAGTCCACATAGGAGAGCCCCGGCGCTGGTAGGGGAGGATGCGCCGCCGAAGCATGATCTGGACCACGTTGGTCAGATCGATTCCGCCCTTGATCATGGAGGCGATGCCCCTCTGCAGGTCATCCACCTCTGTGTCCGACCCCCAGTCGAGGCCCTTTCGGACCCATGAGGTCAATCTGGTCGGGGGGCCGGATCTGAATTCGGCAGGAACAGTTCCGCCCTCCTCCCTTGGCTCAGTGATGTAAAACCACTCTTTTTGCCAAGTCTTGATGGTGTCGATGAATGTGCCGGATGGCCATACTGCGCGTGGAAGCTTGCTGATGACTGCCCCGCCGCAGTCTGCGTGTGCGCTTGCGACACACTTCGGCTTGATGTTGAAGATCTTGAGCCACAGTCCGAAGTGTGGTTCGACCCGCAGGAAGGCCTCGCAGATGATGATGAAGGCCGATATATGCATGAAAGAGTTCGGTGGGAGGTCGTGGAAGTCAAGTCCGTAGAAGAACATGAGGCCCCTCACGAAGGGGTGGAGCGGGAAGCTCAGTCCTCGGATGAAATGAGGAATGAAAACCACCCTCTCGCCTAGTTTTGGGCTGGGGATCACCTGGCCCTCCTCTGCGGCGCGGTGGAAGATGTTGGCGGGGAGGTAGCCAGCGTCCTTGAGGTCCCGGATGTCCTGGTCTATGACCATGGAAACCTCCCACTTGCCATTGCAGTCTGAACCGGCCATGGCTGAGCTCGGAGAAGGAAGGGTGGAAAACCTAGATCTGGGCTCTGGGTGCTCAGGAGATTGGGAAAGCGAGGGTGCGAATGGGAAGTGCGGCTAAGCCTTGGGGTTTTCTTTCCCTTTTATTGGGCTTGTCGCCGGTTAGCCTCCCTTCTGCGCCGAGAATCCCTTCGCTTCCCAAGGCGTGCGTGCTGTTATACGAGCATGATTAAACATATCGCGTGTAAAACGGAGCACGATCTGTGCATTGATGGGTCGTGCTGAAGAAAACGGCCTCGAACCACGAATCGAGCTTTTTTGACTGGTTTAGCGGTCGTGGTGGGCCGTGACCTTTCATCTGAAAGGTCGTCAGGGAAGACTGTTTACTCCTTGACGTTTGGCCTTCAAGGTCGGGTTATACATGACGTTCGGACGATCTATGATCGGAAAATTACACGTCGTCGGAGGCCGAGCTAAACTCGGCCGATTACTATTTGGAGAAAGGAACTCACCTCGCAAGCCGGAGACTCTGATCATTTGAAGAAGCTGGAGCTTGGACCCTTGGCGTTGGAGGCTAGTTCGGGGGCTACTGAGGGAGTCCTGGTTTAAGGGGTCCTCGGGAGGCCGACCTATTTCTTATGGGCCGGACTGTATGGGCCGTTTGCCGAGCACTGGATTGATCGAAGACCCTATTTCCAGGATGGAGGCTTCGAGGATCGTGGCGTATTCTCCACGTTTGGAGTAGTGAATAGGCATGTTTATCCCTTCGACGTGTAACCGACCATGTGTAAACCCTAGGTACCCTCAGCGTCTATATAAGCCGAAGGGTTTTAGGTTGTAGGCCAACAGAACTCATCTAGGGTTTTAGTCATACGATCTCGTGGTAGATCAACTCTGTAACCCTCATACCATCAATATAATCAAGCAGGACTTAGGGTATTACCTCCATAGGAGGGCCCGAACCTGGGTAAAACACTGTCCCCTTCATCTCATGTTACCCTCGATTCTAGTCTCACAGCTCGGGACCCCCTACCCGAGATCCGCCGGTTTTGACACCGACACTATTCTCCTTCATCTTACAGGCAAAGAATCTTGTTGTAGGTCTCATACCTCTCAACACGGGCATGAGACTGAAATCCCAATTTCAGCTCTTGGAACATCTCATATGACCCGTGACGTTCAAAACGTCTCTGGAGCCTTAATTCTAAGCTGTAAAGCATGACACACTGAACTATCAAGTAGTCATAAAAAACATGTCTGTCTAATGTTCTCAACACCCACAGACGACGCTTGAGGGGCTGGCGCACCGAGCGGCGCATCAAGGACAGAAGCCTTCTGTGCAACAACTGAGGACAATCCTCAGATCACGGACCTAGTCCGCATAATTGCTACTACCATCTTTCAAATTAGGTTTTCTGTAGGAACGTATCAAAATATAGGGGAGCTACAGCGTGAACTATCGATCTACAACATAATTTGCAAAGATATTTTGACTATGTTCATGATGATGAGTTCAATTAATCATATTACTAAAGAAGTCCCACTCAAATCAACATCCCTCAGGTTGCTAACTGTGACATGATCCAAATCCACCAACCCAAGTCTGATCATCACGTGAGATGAGGTGGTTTCAACGGTGAACATCTCCATGTTGATCATATCTACTATATAACTCATGTTCGACCTTTCGGTCTCCTGTGTTCTGAGGCCATGTCTGTACATGCTAGGCTTGTCAAGTTTAACCCAAGTATTCCGCATGTGTACATCTGGCTTACACCCGTTGTATGCGAATGTAGAGTCTATCAGACCCGATCATCACGTGGTGCTTCGAAATGACGAACCTTCGCAACGGTGCACACTTGGGGAGAACACAATTTTATCTTGAAATTTTAGTGAGGGATCATCTTATAATGCTACCGTCGTCCTAAGCAAAATAAGATGCATAAAAGGATTAACATCACATGCAAATCATATAAATGACATGATACGGCCATCATCATCTTGTGCTTTTGATCTCCATCTCCAAAGCACCGGAATGATCTCCATCGTCACCGGCATGACACCATGATCTCCATCATCGTGTCGTCATGTGGTTGTTGCGCCAACTATTGCTTCTATAACTATTGCTAACTCATAGCGATAAAGTAAAGCAAGAATGATGAAAATAAATTAAAGACAACCCTATGGCTCCTGACGGTTGCCGTACTCATCGACATGCAAGTCGTGATAATCTATACAAAACATGATCATCTCATACATCACATATATCACATCATGTCTTTGGCCATATCACATCAAAACATGCCTTGCAAAAACAAGTTAGACGTCCTCTACTTTGTTGTTGCAAGTTTTACGTGGCTGCTATGGGCAACTAGTAAGAACCGTTCTTACCTACGCAAAGCCACAACGGTGATATTCAAGTTGCTATTTAACCTTCTACAAGGACCGCCTCTGTCAAATCCGATTCAACTAAAGTGGGAGAGACAGACACCCGCCAGCCATCTTTATGCAACAAGTTGCATGTCAGTCGATGGAACCGGTCTCTCGTACGTGGACAAGCAAGGTTGGTCCGAGCCGCTTCATCCCACAATACCGCCGAATCAAGATAAGACTAAGGAAGTAAGCAATCTGAACATCAATGCCCACAAACTCTTTTGTGTTCTACTCGTGCATATCATCTACGCATAGACCTAGCTCATGATGCCACTGTTGGGGAACGTTGCATGGGAAACAAAAAATTTCCTACGCACACGCAAGATCTATCCATGGATATGCATAGCTACGAGAGGGGGAGTGTGTCTACATACCCTTGTATATCGCTAAGCGGAAGCGTATATAATGCGGTTGATGTAGTCGTACTCTTCACGATCCAATCGCGACCCGATCCGATCTAGTGCCGAACGGACGGCACCTCCGCGTTCCGCACACGTGCGGCTCGATGACGTCTCCTCCTTCTTGATCCAGCAAGCGTGAGAGGAAAATTAGATGTGATCTCAACCAGCACGATGGCATGGTGGAGATGGTGGTGGAGCAATCCTGGCAGGGCTTCGCCAAGCGCTACCGTAGATGCGATCTGAGGAGAAAACGATCTATTGAGAGAGGTAGGGCTTCCACCGGGGCGTGGGATTGTTGTGTCCATCCCTCCCCCTCTCCTCTACTATATATAGGAGGCAAGGGGAAGGGTTTGGTCGCAGCCCTAGGCCCCTCCTCCAAGGAGGGCCGGCGGCTAGGGAGGAAACTTGCCTCCCAAGGCAAGTGGACTCCCTCCAACTTAGGGTTTCCCCTTCCCCTTGCGCATGGGCCTTGTGGGGCTGGTGCCCCTGGCTCAATAAGGCTAGGGATCCCCCCTACAGCCCATGCACTCCCTAGGAGCTGGAAGGATCCTTCCGGACTCCTTCGGAACCCTCCGGAACCTTCCGGAACCTTCCCGGTACAATACCGGCAAAACCCGAAACTTTTCCGGTAGCCAAAATATGACTTTCCATATATAAATCTTTACCTCCGGACCATTCCGGAGCTCCTAGTGACGTCCGGGATCTCATCCGGGACTCCGAACAACATTCGTTCACCAACGTACATATCCCAATACTACTCTAGCGTCACTGAACGTTAAGCGTGCGGACCCTACGGGTTCGAGAATCATGTGGACATGACCAAGTCACCTCTCCAGTCAATAACCAGTAGCGGGACCTGGATGCCCATATTGGTTTTCACATATTCCATGAAGATATTTATCGGTCGAACCACGATGCCAAGGATTCAATCAATCCTGTATGCAGTTCCCTTTGTCCAGCGGTATGTTACTTGCCCGAGATTCGATCGTCGGTATCTCCATACCTAGTTCAATCTCGTTACCGGCAAGTCTTTTTACTCGTTCCATAATACAAGACCCCTTGACTAACTCCTTAGCCACATTGCTTGCAAGCTTCTTGTGATGTTGTATTATCGAGTGGGCCCAGAGATACCTCTCTGTCATACGGAGGGACAAATCCCAGTCTCGATCCATGCCAACCCAGCAGATACCCTCGGAGATACTTGTAGAGCACCTTTATAGTCACCCAGTTACGTTGTGACGTTTGATACACACAAGGCATTCCTCTGGTGTCTAGGAGTTGCATGATCTCATGGTCGTAGGAACAGATACTTGACATGGATAAAGCAGTAGCAATAAAATGACACGATCAACTGCTATGCTTACGGTTGGGTCTTGTCCATCACATCATTCTCCTAATGATGTGATCCCATTATCAGATGACAACTCATGTCTATGGTCAGGAAACCTTGACCATCTCTGATCAATGAGCTTTTGGGCAATGGATTGAGGCATTCAAGCATTGTCGTCCGGTGTTGTCTATCGATGGCACATTCTTGACTGGAAAATACAAGGGCACTCTAATGGTTGTAATGGCTCACTCGTCCAATGATAACGTGTTGCCGGTAGCAATTGCTTTAGTTCCTTCCGAGCATGACGACAACTAGGAGTGGTTCATGAGGCATGTGAGAATCAAGGTGATTGGCAATAGGGAGGTATGCATCATATTAGACCGGCACCATAGGATTCTCAAAGCGATAGACGTGTGATGGTGCATGAGGCATTTCGTGGCAAACTTTTACCGGGCATGCAAGAGCAAAGAGTTTTGCAAAGACCTTACCCATGTGTGCACGACATTCCCCTTGTATGCATTCAAAGGCCGCTAGGATAAACTCTTGAAGGCATTGGAAAAGAACAAAAAGGAAAGAGCATTCTTGAACATGCATTATGAGCAAAAACACAAGTGGTCACGCGCTTCCGATGACGGAGGTTGGAGGTACGGCGACATGACCAGCAACATGGTGGAATGCTTCAACAATGTGCTCAAGGGTGTTCGTTCTTTCCCCGTGACTGCAATATTGAAATATACCTTTTTCAAGTTGAACGAGTATTTCCTTAAGCATTCCATATCAACCGGCAATTGTATAGGGGGAAAAATGGAGTATCGAGATAAGGTTCATGATTGGCTGAAATTTCAAGCAGGCAAGTCCTCGCATCAACAAGTCATCAGATTCAACGACAAAGAAATGATCTACCAAGTCGATGAGCCAGGTGGCACAACACGAGATGGTGTCCCGTACAGCGGTGTTGCTTATGAGGTGCACCTCAAGAACCGCTGGTGTCAATGTGAGAGGCATCACAGGTACCACTGGCCGTGCTAGCATTTGATGACGGCTGCGAGGGCAAGGAACTTACCCATTTCAGATGGAAGGACCGTACGGTTGCATGAGTTCACCTTGGAAGCCATGAGGTTGACATGGGCACCTCGGTTCCATCCTTTCCTTGACCAGTCATAGTGGCCTGAGTACGATGGCCCACATATTGTTCCAGATCCTGAACTCATGGTACCTACAAAAGGAAGAAGAAGAAAGAAGAGGTTTAGGAGTGACATGGATGATATAGCTAGATACACCGGCATGAAACAATTTGGCAGTGGTCATTTCATGGAGCCTCCCGACACCAACAACTGTGGTCAATGTGACAACCCATGACACAATAATAGGACATGCAATACCAGTACAAGAACGACCGATGCCAACACTAGCACGAGTCAGACTGGTGGCCGTAGAGGCGGTTCTGCTTGTCAACATGGAGGTAGGACTAGTGGTCGTGGAGGACGGACTAGTGTTACAGGTAGTAGTGCACGAGGAGCCACTAGGGGTGGGCGTGGAGGTTGCCGTGGCTTGAGACTGCGTCGGTATTTCCCAAAGAGGAAGGGATGATGCAGCACAGCAACGGTAAGTATTTCCCCCAGTTATGAAACCAAGGTATCGAACTAGTAGGAGGATCACCACCACC
Source organism: Elymus sibiricus (assembly GCA_039707655.1). Taxonomy (NCBI): domain Eukaryota; kingdom Viridiplantae; phylum Streptophyta; class Magnoliopsida; order Poales; family Poaceae; genus Elymus; species Elymus sibiricus. The sequence continues at coordinate 503,770,509 of CM077665.1, forward strand.
TAATAAGCAGCACCGGCACACAAATAACAAATACTTGCAACCCGACGCGTAAGAGAGGTTGTCAATCTCTCTACGGTAAAAAGATAGATTAGGTAATGATAGATAGGACAGATAGATCTCTCAAGAACACAAAATAAAAAGGGCAAATAAAAAGTGCAGATAAATATTTTTGGGTTTTTGGTTTAGTAGATCTGAAAGCAAAGCGGCAAAAAGATAGATCGGAAAGCAATATGTTGGAAAAGTAGACCCGGGGGCCGTAGGATTCACTAGTGGCTTCTCTCATGAGTATAGCACACGGTGGGTGAACAAATTACTGTTGGGCAATTGATAGAAGATCAAATAATCATGTCGATATCCAAGGCAATGATCATTATATAGGCATCACGTCCAAGATAAGTAGACCGACTCCTGCCTGCATCTACCACTATTACTCCACACATCGACCGCTATCCAGCATGCATCTAGTGTATTAATTTCATGGAAAAACGGAGTAATGCAATAAGAACGATGACATGATGTAGACAAGATCTATTCATGTAGGAATTGACCCCATCTTGTTATCCTTAATGGCAACGATACATGCGTGCCTTGCTGCCCCTTCTGTCACTGGGAAAGGACACCGCAAGATTGAACCCATCACAAAGCACCTCTTCCCATGGCAAGAAAAATCGATCTAGTCGGCCTAACTAAACCAAACATTTGAAGAAGAACTACGAGGTTATAAGCAATCATGCATATAAGAGATCAAAGAAGACTTAAATAATATTCATGGATAGAAACTGATCATGAACTCAAAATTCATCGGATCCCAACAAACACACTGCAAAAGTTTACATTAAATAGATCTCCAAGAGACCATTGTATTGAGAATCAAAAGAGAGAGAGAGGAAGCCATCTAGCTACTGCCTACGGACCCGTAGGTCTATGGTGGACTACTCACGCATCATCGGAGAGGCACCTATGAAGAAGATGAACCCCTCCGTGATGGTGTTAGATTTGATCTTGAGGCTCTGGAACTTGCGGCGGCTGCATGTATTTGTTGTCGACTCCCCTAGGGTTTTCTGAATATTTGGGTATTTATAGGCATCAGAGGCGGTGGAGGCCCCCCCCGTGGAGGGCACAACCCATCAGGGCACGCCGGGGGCCCCCTGGCGCGCCCTAGTGGCTTGTGGCCTCCACAACCCACCTCTCTCGTACTTCTTTGGCCCATTGGGTGTCTTCTGGTCCAGAAAAAATCTCCAAAAAGTTTCGTCGCGATTGGACTCCGTTTGGTACTGATATTCTGCGAAGCAAAAAAACAAGCAAAAAACAGCAACTGGCACTTTGGCACTATGTCAATAGGTTAGTCCCAAAAAATGATATAAAGTTGTTATAAAGTGATTGTAGAACATCCAAGAATGATAATATAACAACATGGAACAAGCAAAAATTATAGATACGTTGGAGACGTATCAGCATCCCCAAGCTTAATTCCTACTCGTCCTCGAGTAGGTAAATGATAAAAACCGAATTTTTGATGTGGAATGCTACCTAACATGTTCATCTCATATTCTTTTCTTTTGTAGCATGGACATTTGGACTTTTAGATGATTCAAAGCAATAGTCTAGTTTTAACATAATGACTTCAATACTCAAGCATGCCAACAAGCAACCATGTCTTTCAAAATATCAACACTAAAGAAAGTTATCCCTAGACCATCATGCTCAATCATTGATCCATTCATGAAACACACTCAAATATTAGCTACACCCAATGCTCAAGTACGATCATAGTGCCCCCTAGTTGGTGCTTTATAAGAGAAGAGGGAGACTCAAAGTAAAAATAAAAATTGCATAAAGTAAATAGATAGGCCCTTCGCAGAGGGAAGTAGGGATTTGAAGAGGTCCTAGAGCTCAAAGTTTTAAATAGAGAGAGAAAAATATTTTGGGTGAAATGCCTTTCCTGTCAACGAAAACGACAAAGTAGCTCACAATACTTTCCATGCTAGATATATCATAGGCGGTTCCTAAACAGAAAATAAAGTTTAATCCTTTTTCCACCATTCTTTCACATTCCATGGCAGGCCGTATCCACGGTTGCCTTCCATACCAACAGTTTCCAAGGAATTTATTATTTGACAACATAAAGTAAATATTTTTTTCTTTTTCATTTCGGGAATGGGCATCCCTATTACCGCCGCACTCTCGTGCAATGACAAGTGAATAAGCACTCATCTTGATAATAACACATCTAGCATGGAAAAATATTGGACACTCCCCACCATTTCATGAGTGGTACGAGCACACAAAAGAGAAGTTTATTTTGAAAATTAGAGATGGCACATACAAATTTGCTTAGAACGGCATGGAAATACTGCATATAGGTAGGTATGGTGGACTCATAAGGAAAAACTTGGTTTAAGGATTTTGGATGCACAAGTAGTATTTCTACTTAGTACAAATGGAGGCTAGCAAAAAGATTGAGAAGCAAACAAACCAAGAAACGAAAATTCACATAAGCGAGCATTGAGCATAACTAACACCGAATAATGCACCACAAGTAGGATGTAATTTCATTGCATAACTATTGACTTTCGTACTTGCATAGGGAATCACAAACCTTAACATCAGTATTCCTACTAAAGCATAATTACTCACTAACATGGCTGACATATTACTATCATCATGTTTCAAAACTATTACAAAGAATCAAGTTTAATTTGTCCAATGATCTTCATGAAAGTTTTTATAATATCCTCCTTGGATATCTATCACTTTGGGACTAGTTTCATATATTTCCATTGCTTTTTTACTAGCTCAAACAAATTTAAGTGAAGCACATGAGCATAAAGATTTCATCTCTTAAAATAGTATAAGTGAAGCATGAGAGGATTTCTTCAAAATTTACTAACTCTCAAATTAATCTAAGTGAATCATGAGAGTCTTTCTACAAAAAATTCCAAGCACACCGTGCTCAAAAAGATATAAGTGAAGCACTAGAGCAATTCTATAGCTCAAAAACTTTAAGTGAAGCACATAGAGCAATTCTAACAAATCATAGCATAATTTTGGCTCTCCCAAATAGGTGTGTCCAGCAAGGATACAAGTTACAAACTAACAAGCAAAGCAAGCAAAGACACAAATGATACAAGACTCTCCAAGTAAAACTCTTGATATGTGATGAATAAAAATATAGCTCCAAGTAAAATACCGATGGTCGTTAGAAGAAAGAGGGGATGCCACTCGGGGGCATACCCAAGTTTAGTTGCTTGTTTATCTTTGGATATATCTTGGGGGTGCTGTAGCATCCCCAAGCTTAGGCTCTTTTCACTCCTTATTCCTTCATCCATCGTGATCTCACCCAAAACTTGAAAACTTCAATCACACAAAACTCAACAAAATCTTCGTGAGATCTGTTAGTATAATAAAGCAAATCACTACTTTAGGTGCTATTGCAAACCCATTCATATTTTGTTATTGCATTATACCTACTATATTTAACTTTACCATGGCTCATACCCTTCAATATAACTCATAGATTCATCAAAACAAGCACACAATGCAACGAAAACAGAATCTGTCTTAAACAGAACAGTCTGTAGTAATCTGTACTCTAACCATACTTATGTAACTCTAAAAACTATGAAAAATTAGGAAAACGTAAAGAATTTGTATAGAAACACTGTGTTAAAATTTCAGCTCAAGATCACGTTCCTGTAAAAAATGCAAATGCGAACACTGGACGCAAAGTTTCTGTTTCAGATTCAGCATCGCTTCTACTCATCTAATGAATCATCCTAAAGGCTCTACTTGGCACAAACACCAAATAAAACATAAAAACACAATCATAACAGAGGCATAATTGTGTCACGACTCAAAAACAGAAAGAAAAATATGAAAATAAATTTAATCATTGGGTTGCCTCCCAACAAGCGCTATCGTTTTACGCCCCTAGCTTGACATAATAATTTCAATGATGCTCACATAAAAGGTAGTAATTGAAATATGCAAAAGAGCATAATGAATAGCATGACAAACACATTTAAGTCTAACCCACTTCCTATGCATAGGGATTTTTTGAGCAAACAATTTATGGGGACAAGAATCAACTAGCATAGGAAGGCAAAACAAGCATAACTTCAAAACTTTGAACACATAGAGAGGAAAATTGATATTATTGCAATTCCTACAAGCATATGTTCCTCCCTCATAATAAATTTTAGTAGCATCATGAAGTAATTCAACAATATAACTATCACATAAATCATTCTTTTCATGATGCACAAGCATCGAATTTTCATTACTCTCCTCATAAGCAAATTCCTTATCATCCATGGTAGTGGGAGCAAACTCAACAAAATAACTATCATGAGACACTTGATTGACATAACCACATTGCAAATTAAAACCATGAAGATAAGTTTCATGGTTATCATTACTCATTATAGCATACGTGTCATCACCATCATTATGAATAGAAGGCATGCAATCATCATAATAAATTTGCTCATCAAAACTTGGGGGACTAAAAATGTCATCTTCATCAAACATAGCATCCCCAAGCTTGTGGCTTTGCATATCATTAGCATCATGGATATTTAGAGAATTCATACTAGCAACATTGCAATCATGCTTTTCAATCAAGGAGCTATCATGAATCACCTTATAAATTTCTTCTTTCAACACTTCATCAAAATTTTCAGATTCATGATTTTCAAACAAAACTTCATGGAGATAATCAAGTGCACTCAACTCACTAGCAATTGGTTCATCATAATTTGGTCTTTTGTAAATATTAGCAAGTGGATGAGAATCCATATCAATAGATTTTTATCAAGTGAAGATGCTTGCAAATAGAAGGAACATGGTAACACAAGAAAAGATAGCAAACAAGCAAAAAGGCAAACGAAAAAGTGGGCGAATAAAACGGCAAATTTTGTGAAGTGGGGGAGAGGAAAACGAGAGGCAAATGGCAAATAATGTAACTGCAAGGAGATGAGATTTGTGATTAGGAACCTGGTAGATGATGATGCTGTCTCCTCGGCGCCAGAGATTGGCACGTAGAAGAGACCGCTTCCTCCCCGGCAACGACGCCAGAAATTCCTTTTGATGTGGCTTGAGACTGCGTTGGTATTTCCCCAAAGAGGAAGGGATGATGCAGCACAGCGATGGTAAGTATTTCCCTCAGTTATGAAACCAAGGTATCGAACCAGTAGGAGGATCACCACCACCTAATAAGCAGCACCTGCACACAAATAACAAATACTTGCAACCCGACGCGTAAGAGAGGTTGCCAATCTCTCTACGGTAAAAAGATAGATTAGGTAATGATAGATAGGAGAGATAGATCTCTCAAGAACACAAAATAAAAAGGGAAAATAAAAAGTGCAGCAATATATTTTTGGGTTTTTGGTTTAGTAGATCTGAAAGCAAAGCGGCAAAAAGATAGATCGGAAAGCAATATGTTGGAAAAGTAGACCTAGGGGTCGTAGGATTCACTAGTGGCTTCTCTCATGAGTATAGCACACGGTGGGTGAACAAATTACTGTTGGGCATATGATAGAAGATCAAATAATCATGACGATATCCAAGGCAATGATCATTATATAGGCATCACATCCAAGATAAGTAGACCGACTCCTGCCTGCATCTACCACTATTACTCCACACATCGAAGGCTATCCAGCATGCATCTAGTGTATTAAGTTCATGGAAAACGGAGTAATGCAATAAGAACAATGACATGATGTAGACAAGATCTATTCATGTAGGAATAGACCCCATCTTGTTATCCTTAATGGCAACGATACATGTGTGCCTTGCTGCCCCTTTTGTCACTGGGAAAGGACTCCGCAAGATCAAACCCATCACAAAGCACCTCTTCCCATGGCAAGAAAAATCGATCTAGTCGGCCTAACTAAACCAAAGATCCGAAGAAGAAATACGAGGCTATAAGAAATCATGCATATAAGAGATCAAAGAAGACTCAAATAATATTCATGGATAGAAACTGATCATGAACTCAAAATTCATCGGATCCCAACAAACACACCGCAAAAGTTTACATCAAATAGATCTCCAAGAGACCATTGTATTGAGAATCAAAAGAGAGAGAGAGGAAGCCATCTAGCTACTGCCTACGGACCTGTAGGTCTATGGTGAACTACTCACGCATCATCGGAGAGGCACCTATGAAGAAGATGAACCCCTCCGTGATGGTGTTAGATTGGATCTTGAGGCTTTGGAACTTGCAGCGGCTGGATGTGTTTTTCGTTGACTCCCCTAGGGTTTTCTGAATATTTGGGCATTTATAGGCATCAGAGCCGGTGGAGGGGGGCCCCATGGAGGGCACAACCCATCAGCCCCTGGCGCGCCCTGGTGGGTTGTGGCCTCCACAGCCCACCTCTCTGGCACTTCTTTGGCCCACTTGGTGTCTTCTGGTCCAGAAAAAATTTCCAAAAAGTTTCGTCGCGATTGCACTCCGTTTGGTACTGATATTCTGCGAAGTAAAAAAGCAAGCAAAAACAACAACTGGCACTTTGGCACTATGTCAATAGTGTAGTCCAAAAAAATGATATAAAGTTGCTATAAAGTGATTGTAAAACATCCAAGAATAATAATATAACAACATGGAACAAGCAAATATTATAGATACGTTGGAGATGTATCAGAGGTCCTCATAGTGTTAGAGTTGCCCGGCGTAGTGGTCGTTGTTCCGGTGGTAGTAAGAGATGAAGGGTTGATAGAGGGCGGCCCATTGACGTGCTTGTCAACCCGGATGGTTGATACAGTATACAAGGTAAATTTATTTTTTCATTTTCTAAAATCTTGCACTTGTTGTCATATTAATTGTGTTCACATAGTAATATATTGACATATGTTGCTAACAGTATTGAAATGTATGTAGGCATGGCTTCATCCGGTTCCATTCCGAGGCCGCCGTGCGCTGACCGAGAGGATGATACGTCTCTAACGTATCTATAATTTTTTATTGTTCCATGCTATTATATTATCTGTTTTGGATGTTTTATATGCATTAATATGCTATTTTATATTATTTTTGGGACTAACCTATTAATCTAGAGCCTAGTGCCAGTTTCTGTTTTTTCCTTGTTTTTGAGTATTGCATATAAGGAATATTAAACGGAGTCCAAACGGAATAAAATCTTCGGAATGATTTTTCTTGGACCAGAAGAAACCCAGCAGACTTGGAGATCAAGGCAGGAGACCTGCCGTGGCGTCACAAGCCACCAAGGCGCGCCCTAGGGGGGGCGCCCCCCTGGCTTGTGGCCCCACGGTAGCCCTCCTAACCCTATTCTTCGGCCTATAAATTCCCAAATATTCCCTGGATACCAGAGGGAGCCACGAAAATACTTTTCTGCCGCCGGAAGCCTCTGTTCCCGTGAGATCCAATCTTGGAGCCTTTTCCGGTAATCTGCCGGAGGGGGAATCCATCACGGAGGGCATCTACATCAACTCCATTGCCCCTCCGATGATGCGTGAGTAGTTTACCACAGACCTTCGGGTCCATAGCTAGTAGCTAGATGGCTTCTTCTCTCTCTTTGTTCTTCAATACCATGTTCTTCATGATCTTCATGGTGATCTATCCGATGTAATACTCTTTTGCGGTGTGTTTATCGAGATCCGATGAATTGTGGGTTTATGATCAGTTTATCTATGAATATTATTTGAATCTTCTCTGAATTCTTACATGCATGATTTCATATCTTTGCAAGTCTCTTCGAGTTATTAGTTTGGTTTGACCAACTAGATTGGTAATTCTTGCAATGGGAGAAGTGCTTAGTTTTGGGTTCAATCTTGCGGTGTCCTCACCCAGTGATAAAGTAGGGGTAGCGAGGCACGTATTTGTATTGTTGCCATCGAGGATAAAAAGATGGGGTTTTCATCATATTGCTTGAGTTTATCCCTCTACATCATGTCATCTTACCTAATGCGTTACTCTGTTCTTCATGAACTTAATACTCTAGATGCAGGCATGAGTCGGTCGATGTGTGGAGTAATAGTAGTAGATGCAGAATCGTTTCGGTCTACTTGACACGGACGTGATGCCTATATGCATAATCATTGCCTTGGATATCTTCATAATTATTCGCTTTTCTATCAATTGCTCGACAGTAATTTGTTCACCCACCGTATTATTTTCCTTCATGAGAGAAGCCTCTAGTGAAACCTATGGCCCCCGGGTCTATTTTCCACATTATATTTTCAGATCTATAAACCAAAAATACCAAAAATACCTCGCTGCATTCTTTTTTACTTTTGTTTTACTTTTCGTTTTAGCAATCCTATCTATCTATCTCTATCAGATCTCATCCTTGCAAGTAACCGTGAAGGGATTGACAACCCCTTTATAGCGTTGGGTGCAAGTGTTTGATTATTTGTGTAGGTACATCTATTGGGGACTTGCTTGTATCTCCTACTGGATTGATACCTTGGTTCTCAACAACCGAGGGAAATACTTATCTACTTTGCTGCATCACCCTTTCCTCTTCAAGGGAAAACCAACGCATGGTCAAGAAGTAGCAAGAAGGATTTCTGGCGTCGTTGCCGGGGAGATCTACATCAAGCCTACCAAGTACCCATCACAAACTCATCTCTTGCATTTACATTATTTGCCATTTGCCTCTCGTTTTCCTCTCCCCCACTTCTAAAACGATTTTCAAAAAATACCAAAAAGATTTGCCTTTTTATTCGTCCTTCTTTCGTTCGTCTTTTTTCGTTTGCTTTTCGTTTGCTTGTGTGTTAGATCGTTTGCTCGCTCTCATGGCTCAACCTAAAAGCTTTGATCCTTATCTTAAGAAGTTGGAAGATTTTGAGAATAATGCTAAAGGCTTCATGTCGCTCCAACTTGACCATAATAGCTTCTTTAGGAACGAGCTTAAAGAACAAAGGTGTATGCTGGAATACATGAATAAAGAACTTGATGATATGACTTAGGAATTCTGTGGTTTGAAATCTCAGTTTGCTCACCTTGAAAACTTGGTAGGCCAAATTTCTAATAAACAAGCTACCTTAGTCAATAAAATGGCCGCGAAGCCAGAATCTTTAAATATTGATGAATATCTTAAAGTGATTGATGTGACTCCTATTGAATCTTTGTTTTCTAATATAAATCTTGAGAAAGATGGGACTGGAGATAAGTCAACTTTAGTTAAAAGGCGTCCCAATGATTCGGAGTTTATAGATCTTAATGCTAAGATTGATAAAAGTGGGATTGAAGAGGTCAAAACTTTAAATAGCAATGAACCCACTCTTTTGGATTTCAAGGACTTTAATTATGATAGTTGTTCTTTGATTGATTGTGTTTCCTTGTTGCAATCCATGTTGAATTCTCCTCATGCTTATAATCAAAATAAAGCTTTTACTAAACATATCGTGGATGCTATGATGAAATCTTTTGAAGAAAAACTTGAGTTGGAAGTTTCTATACCTAGAAAGCTTTATGATGAGTGGGAACCTACTATTAAGATTAAATTAAAAAAATAATTGTGCCAGGCTTTGTGTGATTTGGGTGCTAGCGTTTCCACGATTCCAAAAACTTTATGTGATGTGCTAGGTTTCCATGAATTTGATGATTGCTGTTTAAATTTGCATCTAGCGGATTCCACCATAAAGAAACCTATGGGAAGGATTAATGATGTTCTTATTGTTGCAAATAGGAATTATGTGCCCGTAGATTTCATTGTTCTTGATATAGATTGCAATCCTACATGTCCTATTATTCTTGGTAGACCTTTCCTTAGAACGATTGGTGCAATTATTGATATGAAGGAAGGAAATATTAGATTCGAATTTCCATTAAGGAAAGGCATGGAGCACTTTTCTAGAAAGAAAATAAAATTACCTTATGAATCTATTATGAGAGCTACTTACGGATTGCATACCAAAGATGACAATACTTAGATCTATTGCGTTATGCCTAGCTAGGGGCGTTAAACAATAGCGCTTGTTGGGAGGCAACCCAATTTTATTTTTATGCTTTTGTTTTTGCTTCTGTTTTTGAGTGTTTTACATATTATTACCTCTGTAGTAATCGTGTTTTCTTGTTTAAATTAGTGTTTGAGCCAAGTAAGACCTTTGGGGTGGTCTACGGTGTTTGTGATTTGATTTTGCTGAAAAACAGAAACTTTTGCTCTCAGTCCAGGAATTTTGTACATTCACTGGAACGTGCTTTTGATCTGAACTTTTTACACAAGATTGATATACAAATTTACCTGATTGTCCTAATTTTTCAGAATTGTTGGAGTTACAGAAGTATTCGAAGTCTATAGATTGCTACAGACTGTTCTGTTTTAGATAGATTCTGTTTTCTTTGTGTTGTTTGCTTATTTTGATGTATCTATGGGTTGTATCGGGGGGTATGAACCATGGAGAAGTTGGAATACAGTAGATATTACACCAATATAAATAAAGAATGAGTTCACAACAGTACCTAAAGTGGTGATTTATTTTTCTTATACTAAAGGATCTCATGAGTTTTCTGTTGAGTTTTGTGTTGTGAAGTTTTCAAGTTTTGGGTAAAGATTTGATGGACTATGGAATAAGGAGTGGCAAGAGCCTAAGCTTGGGGATGCCCAAGGCACCCCAAGCCATATTCAAGGATACCAAAAAGCCTAAGCTTGGGGATGCCCCGGAAGGCATCCCCTCTTTCGTCTTCAATCCATCGGTAAATTTACTTGAGGCTATATTTTTATTCACCACATGATATGTGTTTTGCTTGGAGCGTCTTGTATAATATGAGTCTTTGCTTTTTAGTTTGCCACAATCATCCTTGCTGCACACATATTTTGAGAGAGACACGCTGAATCATGAATTTATTAGAATACTCTATATGCTTCACTTATATGTTTTGAGCTAGGCAATGTTGCTCTAGTGCTTCACTTATATCTTTTTAGAGCACGGTGGTGTTTTATTTTATAGAAATTATTGAACTCTCGTACTTCACTTATATTATTTTGAGAGTCTTTAAACAGCATGGTAATTGGTTTAGGTTATGAATTTAGTCCTAATATAACGGACATCCAAGAGGGATATAATAAAAACTTTCATATTAAGTGCATTGAATACTATGAGAAGTTTGATTCCTTGCATATAGTTTTGAGATATGAAGATGGTAATATGAGAGTCATGCTAGTGAGTAGTTGTGAATTGGAAGAAATACTCATGTTAAAGTTTGTGATACCCGTAGCATGCACGTATGGTGAACCGTTATGTAACGAAGTCGGAGCATGATTTGTTTAATGATTGTCAACCTTTGTGTGAGGGTCGGGAGCGCGCGATGGTTAACTCCTACCAACCTCTCCCCTAGGAGCATGCGTCTAATACTTTGCTTCGATAACTAATAGACTTTTGCAATAAGTATGTGAGTTCTTTATGACTAATGTTGAGTCCATGGATTATACGCACTCTCACCCTTCCACCTTTGCGAGCCTCTCTAGTACCGCGCAACTTTCGCCGGTGCATTAAACCCACCTTCCTCAAAACAGCCACCATATACTTTCCTCAAAACAGCCACCATACCTACCTATTATGGCATTTCCATAGCCATTCCCAGATATATTGCCAGGCAACTTCCACCGTTCCGTTTTTCATGACACGCACCACCACTTTCATATTTCATATAGAGTCATATTTTGTTCTAGGTATCGAGTTGTAATTTTTGAGTTGTAAGTAAATAAAAGTGTGATGATCTTCATTATTAGAGCATTGTCGCATGAGAGAAAAGGATGATGGAAGCTATGATTCCCTCACAAGTTGGTGTTGGGGAACGTTGCATGGGAAACAAAATTTTTCCTACGCAAACACAAGATCTATCCATGGTGATGAGCATCTACGAGAGGGAGAGTGGATCTACATACCCTTGTAGATCGCTAAGCGGGAAGCGTTAAGAAACGCGGTTGATGTAGTCGAACATCTTCGCGATCCAAATCGCCGAGCGTCCCACAATCCAATCATGATCCGTCTCGCGATCCAATCATGATCAGTCCCGCGATCCCATCACGATCCGTCCCGCGATCAAATCACGAACCGTCTCGCGATCCTGATCACGGTCCTTCCGATCTAGCGCCGAACGGACGGCACCTCCGCGTTCAGCACACGTACAGCTCGATGACGATCTCCGCCTTCTTGATCCAGCAAGAGGGAGCGGAGAGGTAGAAGAGTTCTCCAGCGGCGTGACGGCGCGGCGGCGATGGTGGTGGAACAATTCCGGCAGGGCTTCGCCTAAGCACCGCTGAAACTAGACTAGAGGAGAAACCGATCTAGATGAAGTAGAGGGAGCACGTGGCAATTAGTGTTAGCTCTACCCTATAAATCCTCTAGTATATATAGGAGGGAGGGAGGGGAGGAGGCAGCCTCAAACCCTCAAGGGCTGGCCGAAATTGGAGGTGGAGGAGTCCTACTCCAATCCTATTAGGAGTAGGATTCCTCCTCTCCACTTGGAAACCCTTTCCACCTTTCCTCCTTTGGGTTTTTCCCACCCCTAGCCGCATGGGCCTTAGTGGGAGGCTTGGCCAGCCCACTAAGGGCTGGCTTGACTCCTCCCACAGCCCATGAGGCCCTTTGGGTCGAGACACCCCTCCCGATGGTCCCCGGTACCCCTCCCGGCACTCCCGGTACACTACCGAAATACCCGAAACTTTTCCGGTGACCAAAACGGGACTTCCTATATATCAATCTTTACCTCCGGAGCATTCCGGAGCTCCTCTTGACGTCCAGGATCTCATCCGGGACTCCGAACAACCTTCGGTCACCACCATACATAACTCTACTATACCGAAACGTCACCGAACCTTAAGTGTGCAGACCCTGCGGGTCCGAGAACTATGTAGACATGACCAAGACACCTCTACGGTCAATAACCAATAGCGGGACCTGGATGCCCATATTGGTTCCTACATATTCTACGAAGATCTTTATAGGTTGAACCTCTATGTCAAGGATTCAGTTAATCCCGTACGTTGTTCCCTTTGTTCTTCGGCATGTTACTTGCCCGAGATTCGATCGTCGGTATCTCTATACCTAGTTCAATCTCGTTACCGGCAAGTCTCTTTACTCGTTCTGTAATACAAGATCCCGTGGCTAACACTTAGTCACATTGCTTGCAAGGCTTATTGTGATGTTGTATTACCGAGTGGGCCCTGAGATACCTCTCCGTCACACGGAGTAACAAATCCCAGTCTTGATCCATGCCCACTCAACAGACACCCTCGGAAATACCTGTAGAGCATCTTTATAGTCACCCAGTTACGTTGTGACGTTTGATACACACAAGGTATTCCTCCGGTGTCAGTGAGTTGCATGATCTCATGGTCATAGGAACAGATACTTGACATACAGAAAACTATAGCAATAAACTGACACGATCATATGCTATGTTTATAGTTTGGGTCTTGTCCATCACATCATTCTCCTCATGATGTGATCCCGTTATCAAATGACATCTCATGTCTATGGCCAGGAAACCTTGACCATCTTTGATCAACGAACTAGTTAACTAGAGGCATACTAGGGACACAGTGTTGTCTATGTACCCACACATGTATTTGAGTTTCCAATCAATACAATTATAGCATGGATAATAAACGATTATCACGAACAAGGAAATATAATAATAACCAATTTATTATTGCCTCTGGGGCATATTTCCAACAGTCTCCCGCTTGCACTAGAGTCAATAATCTAGTTCACATCACCATGTGTTTTACATTGTTATGAATCTAACACCCAATGAGTTCTGGGGTTCGATCATGCTTTGCATGTGAGAGAGGTCTTTAGTCAACGGGTCTGTGACATTCAGATCCGTGTGTACTTTGCAAATCTCTATGTCATACTGTAGACACTGCTACCACACTCCACTTGGAGCTATTCCAAATGGCTGCTCCACTATACGTGTCCGGATTGCTACTCAGAGTCATCCGGATTGGTGTTAAAGCTTGCATCAACGTAACCCTTTACGACGAACTCTTTATCACCTCCATAATCGAGAAATATTTCCTTAGTCCTCTAGTTACTAAGGATAATCTTGACCGCTGTCCAGTGGTCCACTCCTGGATCACTCTTGTACCCCTTGACAGACTCATGGCAAGGCACACACAGGTGCGGTACATAGCATGGCATACTATACAGAGCCTATGGATAAGGCATAGGGGACGACCTTCGTCCTTTCTCTTTCTTCTGCCGTGGTCGAGCTTTGAGTCTCACTCAACTCCACACCTTACAAATCAGGCAAGAACTCTTTCTTTGACTGATCCATTTTGAACTCTTTCAAAATCTTGTCAAGGTATGTACTCATTGAAAGTTTTACCAGACGTCTTGATCTACCTCTATAGATCAAGTAGCTTCATTCCAGGTTTTCCTTTGAAAAACTCCTTTTCAAACAACCCTTTATGCTTTCCAGAAATTCTACATCATTTCCGATCAACAATATGTCATCCACATATACTTATCAGAAATTCTATAGTGCTCCCACTCACTTTATTGTAAATACAAGTTTCTCATAAACTTTGTATAGACTCAAAAACTTTGATCACCTCATCAAAGCGTATATTCCAACTCCGAGATGCTTGCTCCAGTCCATAGAAGGATCGCTGGAGCTTGCATATATTTTAGCATCCGTAGAACTGACAAAACCTTCCGGTTGTATCACATACAACCTTTCCTCACGGATACCGTTAAGGAAATGATGTTTTGACATCCATCTGCCAGATATCATAATCGAAAAATGCAGCAACTGCTAACATAATTCCAACAGACTTTAGCATCGCTACGGGTGAGAAAGTCTCATCGTAGTCAACTCCTTGAACTTGTGAAAAACCCTTTGCCACAAGTCGAGCTTTATAGACGGTGACATTACCGTCCGCATCCGTCTTCCTTTTAAAGATCCATTTGTTCTGAATGGCCTTTCACCCTTCAGGTAATACTTCCAAAGCCCATACTTTGTTTTCTTACATGGATCCTATCTCGGATTGCATGGCCTCTAACCATTTCTCGGAATCCGGGCCCATCATCGCTTCTCCATAGCTCGTAGGTTCATCGTTGCCCAACAACATGACCTCTAAGACAGGGTTGCCGTACCACTCAGGAGCAGTACGCGTCCTTGTCGACCTACGAGGTTCGATAGTAACTTGATCTGAAGCTTTATGATCATCATCATTAACTTCCTCTTCAACTAATGTAGGCTCCACAGAAACAACTTTCTGCGCTGCGGTACTCTCTGGTTGAAACAAAGGTTCAACAACCTCATCAAGTTCTATCTTCCTCCCACTCAATTCTTTCGAGAGAAACTCTTTCTCGACAAAGGACCCGTTTTAGCAACAAACACTTTGTGCTTGGATCTGAGATAGAAGGTTTACCCAACTATTACGTTAGGGTATTCTATGAAGATGCATTTGTCCGCTTTGGGTTCGAGCTCATCAGGTTGAAAACCTTTTCCACATAAGCGTCGCAACCCCAAACTTTAAGAAATGATAGCTTAGGTTTCTGCCAAACCAAAATTCATACGGTGTCATCTCAACGGACTTAGATGGTGCCCCTTTTTAAAGTGAATGTAGGTGTCTCTAATGCATAACCCCAAAACGATAGTGGCAAATCGATAAGAGACAACATAGTACGCACCATATCCAATAGAGCACGACTACGACGTTCGGACACACCATCACACTATGGTGTTCCAGGTGGCGTGAGTTGTGAAACAACTTCCACATTGTCTTAAGTTGTATACCAAACTCGTAACTCAGATATTTACCTCTACGATCATATCGTAGATATTTTATCTTCTTGTCACGATGATCTCAAACTTCACTCTGAATTTGTTTGAACTTTTCAAATGTTTCAGACTTGTGTTTCATTAAGTAAATATCCCCATATCTACTCAAATCATCGGTGAAGGTAAGAAAATAATGATATCCACCGCACGCTACAACACTCATTGGACCGAATACATCAACATGTATCATTTCCAATAAGTCACTTGCCCGCTCCATCATACCGGAAAACGGGGTCTTAGTCATCTTGCCCATGAGGCATGGTCCGCATGTCTCAACCGATTCGAAATCGAATGAGTCCAAAGATCCATCAGCATGGAGTTTCTTCATGCGTTTTACACCAATATGACATTTAGCGGCAGTGCCACAAGTATGTGGTACTATCATTATTAACTTTGTATCTTTTGGCATCAATATTATGAACATGTGTATCACTACGATCAAGATTCAATAAACCATTCTCATTGGGTGCATGACCATTGAAGGTATTATTCATGTAAACAGAATAACCATTATTCTCTAACTTGAATGAATAACCGTATTGCAATAAACATGATCTAATCACGTTCATGCTCAACGCAAACACCAAATAACATTTATTTAGGTTCATAACTAATCCCGAAGGTAGAGAGAGCGTGCGATGGTGATCACATCAACCTTGGAAACACTTCCAACACTCATCGTCACCTCACCCTTAGCTAGCCTCCGTTTATTCCGTAGCTTTTATTTCGAGTTACTAACATTTAGCAACCGAACCGGTATCCAATACCCAGGTGCTACTAGGAGTACTAGCAAGGTACACATCAATAACACGTATATCAAATATACTTCTATCGACGTTGCCAGCCTTCTTATCTACCAAGTATCTAGGGTTGTTCCGCTTCAGCAACCGTTCTCCTCATAATAGAAGCACTTAGTCTCGGGTTTGGGTTCAACCTTGGGTTTCTTCACTGGAGCAGCAACTGACTTGCCATCCATGAAGTTTCCCTCCTAGCCCTTGCCCTTCTCGAAACTAGTGGTTTCACTAACCATCAACACTTGATGCTCCTTCTTGATTTCTACCTTCGCGGTGTCAAACATCGCGAATAGCTCAGGGATCATTATTTCTATCCCTAGCATTTTATAGTTCATCACGAGGCTCTAGTAGCTTAGTGACAGTGACTTGGAGAACTATATCAATCACTATCTTATCTGGAAGATCAACTTCCACTCGATTCAAGCGATTGTAGCACCCAGACAATCTGAGCACATGCTCACCGATTGAGCTATTCTCCTTCATCTTGCAGGCAAAGAATCTTGTTGGAGGTCTCATACCTCTCAACACGGGCACGAGCCTGAGATCCCAAGAACATCTAATATGTTCCATGACGTTCAAAACGTTTTGGAGCCTCAATTCTAAGCCGTAATGCATGACGCACTGAACTATTAAGTAGTCATCGGAACGTGCCTGTCAGATGTTCACAACATCTACAGACGACGCTAGAGGGGGTGGCGCACCGAGCGGTGCTTTAAGGACATAAGCCTTCTGTGCAGCAATGAGGACAATCCTCAGATCACGGACCCAGTCCGCATTATTGCTACCATCATCTTTCAACTCTATTTCTCTAGGAACATATAAAAAATTCAAGGGAGCTACAGCGCGAGCTAGTAATCTACAACATAATTTGCAAAGACATTTTGACTATGTTCATGATAATGAGTTTAGTTAATCATATTACTTAAAAACTCCCACTCAAATTGACATCCCTCCGGTCATTCGAGTGTCACATGATCCAAATCCACCAACTCAAGTCCGATCATCACGTGAGTTGAGGTGGTTTCAATGGTGAACATCTTCATGTTGATCATATCTACTATATGACTCATGTTCAACCTTTCGGTCTCTTGTGTTCCGAGGCCATGTCTGTACATGCTAGGCTCGTCAAGTTTAACCTGAGTGTTCCGCACGTGCAACACTGGCTTGCACCCGTTGTATGCGAACGTAGAGTCTATCACACCCGATCATCACGTGGTGTCTCGAAACGACGAACTTTCGCAACGGTGCACACTCGGGGAGAACACAATTTATCTTGAAATTTAAGTGAGGGATCACCTTATAATGCTACTGTCGTCCTAAGCAAAATAAGATGCATAAAAGGATTAACATCACATGCAAATCATAAGTGACATGATATGGCCATGAACTTGTGCTTTTGATCTCCATCTTCAAAGCACCGGCATGATCTCCATCGTCAGCGGCATAACACCATGATCTCCATCATCTTGATCTCCATCAATGTGTCGCCATGAGGTTGTCGCGCCGACTGTTGCTTCCACGACTATTGCTAACTCATAGCGATAAAGTAAAGCAAAAACGGCGAAAATAAATAAAGACAACCCTATGGCTCCTGCCGGTTGCCGTACTCATCGACATGCAAGTCGTGATATTCTATACAATGCATGATCATCTCATACATCACATATATCTCATCATGTAATTGGCCATATCACATCACAACATACCCTGCAAAAACAAGTTAGACGTCCTCTAATTGTTGTTGCAAGTTTTACGTGGCTGCTACGGGTATCTAGCAAGAACAATTCTTACCTACGCAAAAACCACAACGGTGATACAAAAATTGCTATTCAACCTTCTCAAGGACCGCCTTTGTCAAATCCGATCCGACTAAAGTGGGAGAAACAGACACCCGCCAGCCATCTTTATGCAACGAAGTTACATGTCAGTTGATGGAACCGGTCTCTCATAAGCGTACGAGTAATGTTGGTCCGGGCCGCTTCATCCCACAAAACCGCCGAATCAAGAAAAGACCAAGGGAGGAAGCAATCTGAATATCAACGCCCACAAACTCCTTTGTGTTCTACTCGAGATCTCATCTACACATAGACCTAGCTCGTGATGCCACTGTTGGGGAACGTTGCATGGGAAACAATTTTTTTCCTACGCACACGCAAGATCTATCCATGGTGATGAGCATCTACGAGAGGGAGAGTGGATCTACATACCCTTGTAGATCCCTAAGCGGGAAGCGTTAAGAAACGCGGATGATGTAGTCGAACGTCTTCGCGATCCAAATCGCTGAGCGTCCCACGATCCAATCATGATCCGTCTCGCGATCCAATCACGATCAGTCCCGCGATCCCATCATGACCCGTCCCACGATCAAATCACGAACCGTCTCGCGATCCTGATCATGGTCCTTCCGATCTAGCGCCGAACGGACGGCACCTCCGCGTTCAGCACACGTACAGCTCGATGACGATCTCCGCCTTGTTGATCCAGAAAGAGGGAGTGGAGAGGTAGAAGAGTTCTCCGGCGGCGTGACGGCGCGGCGGCGATGGTGGTGGAACAATTCCGGCAGGGCTTCGCTTAAGCACCGCTGAAACTAGACTAGAGGAGAAACCGATCTAGATGAAGTAGAGGGAGCACGTGGCAATTAGGGTTAGCTCTCCCCTCTAAATCCTCTAGTATATATAGGTGGGAGGGAGGGGAGGAGGCAGCCTCAAACCCTCAAGGGCTGGCCGAAATTGGAGGTGGAGGAGTCCTACTCCAATCCTATTAGGAGTAGGATTCCTCCTCTCCACTTGGAAACCCTTTCCACCTTTCCCCCTTTGGGTTTTTCCACCCCTAGCCGCTTGGGCCTTAGTGGGAGGCTTGGCCAGCCCACTAAGGGCTGGCTTGACTCCTCCCACAGCCCATGAGGCCCTTTGGGTCGAGACACCCTCCCGATGGTCCCCGGTACCCCTCCCGGCACTCCCGGTACACTACCGAAATACCCGAAACTTTTCCGGTGACCAAAACGGGACTTCCTATATATCAATCTTTACCTCCGGAGCATTCCGGAGCTCCTCGTGACGTCCAGGATCTCATCCGGGACTCCGAACAACCTTCGGTCACCACCATACATAACTCTACTATACCGAAACGTCACCGAACCTTAAGTGTGCAGACCCTGCGGGTTCGAGAACTATGTAGACATGACCAAGACACCTCTACGGTCAATAACCAATAGCGGGACCTGGATGCCCATATTGGTTCCTACATATTCTATGAAGATCTTTATAGGTTGAACCTCTATGTCAAGGATTCAGTTAATCCCGTACGCTGTTCCCTTTGTTCTTCGGCATGTTACTTGCCCGAGATTCGATCGTCGGTATCTCTATACCTAGTTCAATCTCGTTACCGGCAAGCCTCTTTACTCGTTCTGTAATACAAGATCCCGTGGCTAACACTTAGTCACATTGCTTGCAAGGCTTATTGTGATGTTGTATTACCGAGTGGGCCCTGAGATACCTCTCCGTCACACAGAGTAACAAATCCCAGTCTTGATCCATGCCCACTCAACAGAAACCCTCGGAGATACCTGTAGAGCATCTTTATAGTCACCCAGTTACGTTGTGACGTTTGATACACACAAGGTATTCCTCCGGTGTCAGTGAGTTGCATGATCTCATGGTCATAGGAACAAATACTTGACATGCAGAAAACTATAGCAATAAACTGACACGATCATATGCTATGTTTATAGTTTGGGTCTTGTCCATCACATCATTCTCCTAATGATGTGATCCCGTTATCAAATGACATCTCATGTCTATGGCCAGGAAACCTTGACCATCTTTGACCAACGAACTAGTTAACTAGAGGCATACTAGGGACACAGTGTTGTCTATGTACCCACACATGTATTTGAGTTTCCAATCAATACAATTATAGCATGGATAATAAACGATTATCACGAACAAGGAAATATAATAATAACCAATTTATTATTGCCTCTAGGGCATATTTCCAACAGTTGGGATGAGTCTCCGGACTTTACAAATAATAAAAGAGGCCAGCGAAGCCCAAACAAAAAAAAGGAGGCCTAAGATGCCCACCAAAAAAAGAGAGAAAGAGAGAAGGGACAATTGCTACTACCTTTTTCCACACTTGTGCTTCAAAGTAGCGCCATGATCTTCATGATAGAGAGTCTCCTATTTTGTTACTTTCATATAACTAGTGGAATTTTTCATCTTATGCACAACCACTTAGTTTTCTTTTTGAGCTTTCATACACTTATAGCTCTAGTGAATCCATTGCATGGCAATCCCTACTCACTCACATTGATATCTATTGATGGGCATCTCCATAGCCCGTTGATACACCAAGTTGATGTGAGACTATCTTCTCCTTTTTCCTTACAACCTCCACCATATTCTATTCCACCTATAGTGATATATCCATGGCTCACGCTCATGTATTGCGTGAGAGTTGAAAAGGTTTGAGAACATAAAAGGTGTGAAACAATTGCTTGACTTGTCATCGGGGTTGTACATGATTTAGATACTTTGTGTGGGGAAGATGGAGCATTGCCAGACCATATGATTTTGTAGGGATAACTTTCTAAGGCCATGTTATTTTGAAAGGACGCAATTGCCTTGTTGGTATGCTTGAAGTATTACTGTTTTTATGTCAATATTAGACTTTTGTTTTGAATCTTATGGATCTGAATATTCATGCCACAATAACGAATATTACATGGATAAATATGTTAGGTAGCATTCCACATCAAAAATTCTGTTTTTATCATTTACCTACTCGAGGACGAGCAGGAATTAAGCTTGGGGATGCTTGATACGTCTCCAACGTATCTATAATTTTTGATTGTTCCATGCTATTATATTATCTGTTTTGGATGTTTTATATGCATTAATATGCTATTTTATATTATTTTTGGGACTAACCTATTAATCTAGAGCCTAGTGCCAGTTTCTGTTTTTTCCTTGTTTTTGAGTATTGCAGATAAGGAATATTAAACGGAGTCCAAACGGTATAAAATCTTCGGAATGATTTTTCTTGGACCAGAAGAAACCCAGCAGACTTGGAGATGAAGGCAGGAGACCTGCCGTGGCGTCACAAGCCACCAGGGCGCACCCTAGGGGGGGGCGCCCCCCTGGCTTGTGGCCCCACGACAGCCCTCCTAACCCTATTCTTCGGCCTATAAATTCCCAAATATTCCCTGGATACTAGAGGGAGCCATGAAAATATTTTTCCACCGCCGGAAGCCTCAGTTCCCGTGAGATCCAATCTTGGAGCCTTTTCCGGTAATCTGTCAGAGGGGGAATCGATCACGGAGGGCATCTACATCAACTCCATTGCCCCTCCGATGATGCGTGAGTAGTTTACCACAGAGCTTCGGGTCCATAGCTAGTAGCTAGATGGCTTCTTCTCTCTCTTTGTTCTTCAATACCATGTTCTTCATGATCTTCATGGAGATCTATCCGATGTAATACTCTTTTGCGGTGTGTTTGTCGAGATCCGATGAATTGTGGGTTTATGATCAGTTTTTCTATGAATATTATTTGAATCTTCTCTGAATTCTTATATGCATGATTTCATATCTTTACAAGTCTCTTCGAGTTATTAGTTTGGTTTGGCCAACTAGATTGGTAATTCTTGCAATGGGAGAAGTGCTTAGTTTTGGGTTCAATCTTGCGGTGTCCTCACCCAGTGACAAAGTAGGGGTAGCGAGGCACGTATTTGTATTGTTGCCATCGAGGATAAAAAGATGGGGTTTTCAGCATATTGCTTGAGTTTATCCCTCTACATCATGTCATCTTACCTAATGCGTTACTCTGTTCTTCATGAACTTAATACTCTAGATGCAGGCAGGAGTCGGTCGATGTGTGGAGTAATAGTAGTAGATGCAGAATCGTTTCGGTCTACTTGACACGGACGTGATGCCTATATGCATAATCATTGCCTTGGATATCTTCATAATTATTCACTTTTCTATCAATTGCTCGACTGTAATTTGTTCACCCACCGTATTATTTTCCTTCATGAGAGAAGCCTCTAGTGAAACCTATGGCCCCCGGGTCTAGTTTCCACATTATATTTTCAGATCTATAAACCAAAAATACCAAAAATACCTCGCTGCATTCTTTTTTACTTTTGTTTTACTTTTCCTTTTAGCAATCCTATCTATCTATCTCTATCAGATCTCATCCTTGCAAGTAACCGTGAAGGGATTGACAACCCCTTTATAGCGTTGGGTGCAAGTGTTTGATTATTTGTGTAGGTACGTCTATTGGGGACTTGCTTGTATCTCCTACTGGATTGATACCTTGGTTCTCAACAACTGAGGGAAATACTTATCTACTTTGCTGCATCACCCTTTCCTCTTCAAGGGAAAACCAACACATGCTCAAGAAGTAGCAGAGGACATGCCGAACAAGTGGAAGGAGGCAACCCTGGACTAGACGAAGGACAAAGATTTGAAAACCCCACCATGCTGGTGTGGAGACGTTTGCAAGGTGAAGGTGACCACTGACCAGAAGAAGTCATGAAAGGAAGGACGAAGATTTTTTGTGTGTCCCAACTACGCACATGATCCTAGACGTCCGACTAACGCCTATGACCTCCCTCCGGTATGTTTAATACGTAAGTTTTAATCATCAACTTTCCTTTGTTTTCTAATGAGAAAACATGTGTTGTATGCAATCGCCCCCTCCTCTTTGCAAGTATTTCACATGGATAGATAATGAAGTGCCAGAAGATGTTTAGAAGGACCAATATGAAGATTGTCTTCAGAGGCAGCGGCGGTTTGAAGAATCTTTGCAACGTTTAGAGTACGAGGATCATCGTGAGAGATATAAGAAGGAGCGAAAGAAGCGTGAGGCGGATAGGGCACGCAAAGAGAAGGAAGCTCATGACGAGGAGAGGGCAAGAAAGCTTGCAAGGGCTCGCGAAGCTTACGAAGAGGATAAGGAACGATTCAACATGGGAAAGGGGTCCATGTTTCCTTAGGGATCTTTCGATCAATCTATCTGATACTATTCATGAAACTTTGATACTATTCGGTGCTAGATTGTCTTTCGAACTATGTTATGACTGTGTTGTACTACGACTGAGAGCATTGTTAAACACTTTTGCTATTTTATGGTATGATCATGTTGAACTATATATATCAGATGGATTGAAATTCTTTATATCTGTATACAACAAGTAATATCAGCTGTCCTCTTAGAGGATAAAGAAGATTGCTAACAAAAAGGGAAAGGGTCCTACCGCCACCCCCTCTGGCGGTAGGGTCTTGCCTCCTACCGCCACCCCCTCTGGCGGTAGGATATGGCGCAGCCAGCCAGATAGCTGTCTGGCTAGGCGCGAGAGATTCGGACCCCTACCGCCACCCCCACTGGTGGTAGGGTCTTGCTTCCTACCGCCACCCCCTCTAGCGGTAGGATATGGCGCGGCCAGCCTGACAGCTGTCTTACCAGGCATGAGAGATTCGGACCCCTACAGCCACCCCCAATGACGGTAGGGTCTTGCTTCCTACCGCCACCCCCTCTGGCGGTGGGATATGGCGCGGCCAGCCAGACAGCTGTCTGGCCAGGTGCGAGAGATTCAAACCCCTACCGCCACCCCCACTGGCGGTAGGATGTTGCGGCCTACCACCGTAGACAGTGGCGGTAGGGTCTTGCTTCCTACCGCCATCCCTCTGGCGGTAGGATATGGCGCGGCCAGCCAGACAGCTGTCTGGCCAGGTGCGAGAGATTCGGACCCCTACCGCCACCCCCACTGGCGGTAGGATGTTGCGGCCTACCGCCGTAGACAGTGGCAGTAGGGTACTTTTGGTTGCTTCTCCCCCTCTTTCTATGGCATAAAACCAAACCTAACTAGACACAAAAATTCTTGTTGCCTTTGCAAATGTGATACTTGTTGAAATCCATCATAGTGGAATTTGCCTTGTCGCAACTGTTTGTCCATGCTTTATGCCACGTCATCATAGAATGGCGTCGTTCCTCTAAACACTTCACAATTGCTACCTGCAGAGTCATTTCTGGAACGTTCATCATGCATGAATATTACAGTTGCAAAGATTACCTCAAATGACATAAATGAAATCACAATAGAAAGTTCTTCAGAAGTTCAAATGATAAGGGTACAAGTCATAATAGTTCAAATGACAACAGCTTAATTAGCCTCATGCTAATGAACACTCATGCTCCATCTACATCCTAAACAGACCACCTGCACGGCCATCTGTCCCTTGATTTGCTAGTCTGTGTGCACCCCCAATGTATGCCATGTCTGTTCCATCAGTTGTGCCAGCATAGCAAGTGAAAGTGTGACAACGAGCACTGTTGGATTCATCTTCATAATCATAAGCATCCGACAGCTCTGTTAATATAGGGTTCCGATCTATCACCTTCAGAATATGGATCTTCACAACATGCAAAACTGTCGGCTTCTCAAGTTTCAACTGACTATTAGGTGGTGAAATTGGCCCTTCGGAGTCAGAGGTTGGATAATTCTGTCATAGGTCAGGTTCTGGCAGCTCCACTTCATATAACTTGGGCACTTTGTTCGGATTTCTCATCCACGCTTCAACAACTAGGAAACATCGATTGGTGGGCTTCACCATCTTAACGAGATCACCGCCGAGACTGCTAAGAAGCTTGCCAACAAACTCGACCTCCCATGCTTCTTGCGACAGCCCATCAAAGCTCAACCTAGTCAAAAATTTGAGAGACGACGCCGAGCCACCCATCCCACGATGCCAACGAGCGAACTGGATCGTCTCTCTGCCGGTGGTTAGCTTATGGGAGTGGTTGATGCGCACTCGAGTGCAGTCCTCGCCCGACCGGAACCGTACAAGAAAATCTGCTGGAGGCGAACATACTTCAACCATGATGTCGTCGCGGGAGAGCCCGCATTGCGACTCCAAAGCAGCAACCACCTGTGCAGGGGACACGGTAGGCCGTTACCCTTCCACTCTACCCTCCAGCGCACGACCGCGCAACTTCTCCTCTACCCGGTACATCCCTGTCGTCCACTGGCGCACACAACGACCGAACTCAAGCCTCAGCTCGCTCGCCGCGCATCCACCTCTCTGCCGGAGAATGCACTCCCCTCCCCGTTCTCCGGCCGCCAGCTCTCTCGCTCGAACATGTCCATCTAGAGATAGTTGACGGCTGTGGCAGATCGAGAGAGAGGATGAAGTGAGAAGAAATGCACATCTAATATAGGGAAAGACCCTCCCCCGAGAACTTAACGATACGACAAATAATTTAAAATCTCTACTTAATATGAAATACAACACCAAGTTCTTTGCCCGTTCAAATGATGAAGGTACATGTCATAATAGTTCAAATGACAACACGGAAGCAAATGGGTACATGTCATTGTAGTTCAAATGACAAAAGGTTACATAGCATCATGCTAATGAACACCCGTTCGGATTGTCGTACGGTCCCGGGTTGCAACAAATAACATCCTTTCTTTCTTTCACCCATGCCCAACAAGAAGCATGCTCTGATAGGGACGAAAATGGTTGCCTAACTAACCAATCGACGACCTGGCCATGATTTTGCACTTTAAACTGATCACGCCTACAATCCTTTTCCGCCTTATTGAGGTTGGTTATCTCCCTCTCCTTTTTCTTGATAAAATTTTCCGCCTTCTCACAAAAATAATACTTTGAAAAGGCTTTTGAAGCCTCGTTCAAGGCATCAACGGCTTTGAACCACGCGTTCATCTTCTCCTCGATAAATTCGTGTTCGCACATCACCGCCGCCTCAGCGGAAGCCTCAACGTAGATGAACGGTGCCATCCTACATTTCGAGGATTGGCTAGTAAGGTCACCACAACCTTAATTAATTTGTTAAGCAACTAACCTCTATCATGACTACTAACCCTAATACTAAATGCACTAAAAGTAAAAGTGTCTGAATTATAAGATCCATAGACTTGGCACACTATTATTCACATCTCAAACAATAGAAAGCAAAAAAATCTCTAAACCAACACAAATTTTCAAAAACTAGGGTTTAAACTAAAGCCAACTGACGGGGTTATTACCCCTAGGTAGGCCAAGACAGAGGGGTTCCAACCCCTTCTGAAAAAACCATACGGCCGGTTGGCCCGCTGCCGGCTGGCGTACTGCTGGCTGGCCCATGGCCGGCTGCACCAAGGCCGGCTGGAGGGCTACCGGCATGCCCACTGCCGGCTGGCTCACAGCCGGCTGGTCAGGGGCCGGCCGTCCGGCCCTTGGCCAGCCTACGGCCGGCTCTTCCGATGACCACTAGACGGGCAGGCACCCGTCCCTTCCCACTGCGGCCAAGTACACCGCCGTCCACTCCATTACCTGCTCCGGCGTGGCTACAGCGACCGCTGAAGCGCGGGCATGAGTGGCTACAGTCCGGGCGGTCGTACCGCTGACCAGGACTGATCGAGACCCGGCGGGGCAACAGTGCCGCCACGCCGCCGTCCACTCCACTACCTGCCCCAACGTGGCTACAGCGCAGCCGGCCGTACCGCTGACTTCGGCCGGCGGGCGCAAGACGACACCGTGCGGGGCGGCCCGTGCTGTGGCAGGTAGGCGCGGGCCAATAGAAGAGCCGGCTAGCGGGCCCCAGTTGGCGATGGGACCGCGCAGCCGGCGGGCCCTACGGGCGACGAGACGGCGCTGCAGGTGGGCCCCCTGGCCGGCTAGAGAGGCTGCCAGCCGGGTCCCCCCTTTATTACCTTAGGAACACTGTAAGCCGGGGGGTTGGCCTATAAAACCCCCCGAAGCCCCCATGCATCGAGCGGGCAAGCATTAAGGGATTTCTCCCATCTCACACCCCCATCTCATACTCTCACTCTCAATCTCACATAGCAAGGGAAGAGGAGCCGGCCGCTCCTTCTTCCTCCTCTAGACCCCAGCTCAAGAAGCACCATTGTAACGCCAAACACCCATCAACTAGACAAGCAGGACTAGGGGTGTTACCTCCCACAGAGGGCCCCGAACCTGGGTACATCGTGTGTCCCTCACCGCTTGTGCCTAATCCCGCTCCCGGAGCCCGTCGGCGTCCTTCGGCCCCAACCACTCTCAATAAGCCACCCCATGGCATCTGCCGTGAGAAAACCACGACAGTTGGCGCCCACCGTGGGTCCCTCCGTGGCGCCGGCCGGAGTCATGCTCCGGGCGGGACCCTTCGCCACCTCCCCCGACCGCCCCGCATCCGGGCGGAACCACACGCTCGTGGGGCTTGCTCCCACGGGGCGGGACCCCGTTCTCGCCTGCCCTGCGGGCAGCGCCGCCGGCCTCTCCGGCGAGGGGTGTGGCGGCGACCCTCTGCTCGACGTCGCCGCGCTCACCGAGCGCATCGGCAGGCTGAGCCTCGCCGACGAGCCAGCTGCTGACGAATACCCTAGCCAGGTACTCGACTGCCTCGGCCGGCCCTCGTCCGTGGGCGCACTCGCCCCGGGCGAGGCCGGCGACTCCCGCGTCCGCGCGGGGGTAATGGCCACCGGCTCCTCCACGACCTCCGGCCGTGCCAGGGCGGAGGCGGACGCGGCCGCCGCGGCCGCTCGCGCCGGCACCTCCGACCCCCTCGGCTCCGTGCTTCGGGGCCTCAGCACCCCCGTCACGCCTACGACGAAACCAGCCACAGCTACGGCCGAGCTGGAGGCTGCTCGCCGGCTGCTGTTCGACGTGGCGACCGTGCTTGCCACCACCAAGCGCCGGATGGAGTCCGCGCAACGCGAGTATAACTCCGCCTACGGCCTCACCCCCGCCGGCAACGAGCCCAACCGGCGTGGTGATGTTCGCAACCGCGGCCTCGTGGTCGCGGAGATCCTCGGCGGTAGGCTTCCCACCTACGACACGCCGGCCGCCAACCTGAGGGCCGCCCATGTAGCCTACGCCGACCTCGCCGGTCTGGTGGCCGAAGAGCGAGAGCAGCAGAACCGACACATCCAAGACCTCATCGCCACCGCCAACGCCCAGCAGGCCCGGCTCGACGGCATCAACGCCGGCTCCGAAATTCCCGTCCCCGAGGGGGACGCTCCGCCTACTGCTGGCCAGTGCCGGCCGGTCCAGCAAGCCTCTTCCCCTCGCGGCTCTGGCCGGCGGGGCGCTGGGTCTCACAACGAACGCACCCGGCTGCGAGACGAGTAGCTGGCCGTCAACAGCCGGCGTGACGACGCTCCGGCTGGCGGCAGCCGGCGCAGCCGGGACCATACCCCGCCCCCGTGGCGGGAACGTGCCTGCTCGCCTACCCCGACTGTTTGCCCCGAGCTCGCCGCTCGGCTCGGCCCGCGCGTCCCGTGGAGCGAGAACGACGCCCGAACCCGCATCGACCGGCTAGCACAGTCGGCCCTCCTCGAGGAGGAGGGCTCGATCGGCCCGGCATGTTTCGGCCCCCGGATCCAGAACGAGCCGTTCCCGGCCGGCTTCACTCTCCCTCCCGACACCCCTAAGTACAACAGCACCGCCAAGCCGGAGGACTGGCTGATCGACTACACCACTGCAGTCGGCATCGCCAGGGGAAACAAATGCGTAGCCGTACGCTACGCTCCCCTCATGTTGACCGGCTCGGCCTGGACCTGGCTTAACAGCCTGTCGGTCGGCAGCATCAACACCTGGACGGACTTCGAGGAAGCGTTCGTCCGCAACTTCACCGGCACCTACAAGCGGCCTGGCCGGCCCCGCGAGCTGGCCATGTGCGTCCAGGGGCCGGAGGAGCCCCTCCGCGACTACCTCACATGCTGGACCGAGCTCTGCAACTCCTTCGAGGGGGTGCACGAGGTGCAAGCCATCCAGTATTTTACCGAGGGTTGCCGCGACGGCACCCCCCTCAAGCACAAGCTCTTGTGCTCCGAGCCGGCGACCCTGGCGGATCTGATGGCCAAGGCAGACAAATACGCCACGGCCGACTCCGCAATGCGGATGAAGGTCACCACGCCAGCCAAGCCAGCTCCGCCGCCTGCCGCGCCGCGGGCGGCTGCCGACAACCGGCAGCAGCCGAACAACAAGCGCAAATCCGACCAGCCGGATCCCCGCTACGGGAGCCGGCAGGTCGCCACCATCGAAGAGGAGCAGCCGGCTACCCAGGGCTCCAGCCAGCGACAGTGAACCGGCAAGGCCGCCTGGCAGCACAAGCTCACCTTCGAGCAGATGCTCGACCTACCCTGCAAGCACCACTCCGGGGCCAAGTCGGCCACCCATACGCTCCGGCAGTGCAGCTTCTCCCAGCGGCTAGCCCGAGGCGAGGGCCTTCCGGCTCCTCCGCCTCTGGCTCCCCGCGTGCCGGCTCCGGCTCCGGCCCAGCCGCCTGCTCCGGTCCCGGCTACCAACAACGGCCGCCTCCATGACCAGTTCCCTAACCAGGACGGGTCCTACGTCATCTTCACCAGTGAAGCAACCGACAAGCACAGCGTGCGCCAGCGCCGGCACTAGGTGAACGCCACCGTCCCCTCGGTGCCCCAGTTAATGCATTCGTCCGAGAAGCCGGTCACCTGGAGCCGGGCGGACCACCCGGCCGTGATGTCAAACCCGGGCAGCTAGGCCCTCGTCCTTGATCCCACCATCATCTCCGAGAGGTGCACTTGCCGTTTCTCGCGGGTGTTGATCGACGGAGGCAGCAGCATCAACATCCTCTATCGCGACACGATGCTCAAACTGGGGCTCGGGGAGAAAGACCTGCGGGCAAGCCGGACGGTTTTCCACGGCATTGTGCCGGGAAAGTCCTGCACCCCCATCGGCAAGATCGAGCCCGACGTCCTCTTCGGCGACCAGAGCCACTTCCGCCGTGAGCCGGTCTGGTTCGAGGTGGTGGACCTTGACAGTCCCTACCACGCGCTGCTGGGCCGGCCGGCCCTCGTCAAGTTCATGGCGATCCCCCACTATGCCTACCTCAAGCTCAAGATGCCGGGCCGCAAGGGCATCATCACCGTCGCCGGCGACTACAAGATGTCGACCGAGTGCGCGCGCGATGGCAGCCGGCTGGCCGAGGCCCTGGAGATAGCGGAGGAGAGGCGGCAGCTCGATCGGCTCGTGGCTCACGCCTCCAACCAGCCGGCCGTGCCGGCTCCCCCGTCCCAGTCGTCCAGCGAGGCGTCGTTCCAGCCGTCCAAGGACACCAAGCAAATGCCTCTCGACCCGGCCAACCCCAAGCAGTGCGTCACCATCGGCGCCAACCTCAGCAGCAAATAGGAAAGCGAGCTCGTCGACTTCCTCCGTGAGAATCGGGACATCTTTGCATGGTCTCCCAAAGACATGCCGGGTGTTCCGAGGAAGTACGCCGAGCACAAACTTCATGTCCGGCCGGATGCGAAGCCGGTCAAGCAACCCCTACGCCGTTTCTCCGAGGAGAAGCGGCGTACTATAGGAGAGGAGATCGCCCGGCTGCTCGCAGCCGGCTTCATCATGGAAGTTTTCCATCCGGACTGGCTGGCCAACCTAGTCCTGGTGCTGAAGAAACACAAGACCTGGCGCATGTGTATCGACTACACCAGCCTGAACAAGGCCTGTTCCAAGGACCCATTCGCCCTGCCCCGGATCGATCAAGTCATCGACTCCACGGCCGGCTGCGACTTGCTGTCCTTCTTGGACGCCTATTCCGGCTACCACCAGATCATGCTGGATCCAGCCGACCGGCTGAAGACATCCTTCATCACCCCTTTCGGGGCCTACTGCTACATCACCATGTCCTTCGGCCTGAAGAACGCGGGCGCTACCTTCCAGCGCTGCATGTAGAAGTGTCTCCTGCCTCAGATCGGCAGGAACATCCACGTCTACGTGGACGACATCGTCTTCAAGACCAAGAAGCATTTCAGCCTCCTCGACGATCTCCGGGAGACCTTCGCTAACTTGCGCGAATACAAGATCAAGCTGAACCCGGAGAAGTGCATCTTCGGCGTGCCAGCCGGCCAGCTCCTGGGTTTCTTCGTGTCCGCTCGCGGCATCGAAGCTAACCCGGAGAAGATCAGGGCCATCGAGCGCATGCACAAGCCGGCCAAGCTCCGCAACGTTCAGAAGTTTGCCAGCTGTCTCGCCTCGCTCAGCCGGTTCATCAGCCGGCTGGGCGAGAAGGTGCTGCCCCTCTACCAGCTCATGAGGAAGACACCCAAGTTCGAGTGGACCGACCAGGCGGACGAGGCGTTCCGCGATCTCAAGCGCGCGCTCTCTAGCGCTCCCGTCCTGGCGGCGCCGGCAGAGAAGGAGCCGATGCTCGCGTACATCGCGGCCACCACCCGCGTGATCAGCGTCGTGCCAGTGGTGGAGCGGCCAGAGGAGGGCAAAGCGCTGGCGGTCCAGTGCCCCGTCTACTACCTCAGCGAGGTCCTCTCCACCTCCAAGCAGGACTACCCCCACTACCAGAAGAGGTGCTACGGCATATACTTTGCCGCCAAGAAGGTCAAGCAGTACTTCCAGGAGCACACCATCACCGTGGTGAGCAAGGCCCCGCTCGGCGACATCATGAGCGGCCGGGACGCCACCGGCCAGATCGCCAAATGGGCCATCGCTCTCGCCGACCACGAGATTCGGGACGAGCCGCGCACCGCCATCAAGTCGCAGACGATGGCGGACTTCCTCGTCGACTGGGCCGAGACCCAGTTCATGCCGCCTCCCCCAGACTCCACGCATTGGCGCATGCACTTCGACGGCTCGAAGATGCGAACCGGCCTGGGAGCCGGCATCGTCTTGTCGTCCCCGAAGGGGGACCAGCTCAAGTACGCGCTCCAGATCCTCTTCGTCGCCTCCAACAACGTGGCCGATTACGAGGCACTCGTCCACGGCCTCCGGCTCGCCAAGGAGATCGGGATCCGGCGCATCCTCTGCTTTGGCGACTCCGACCTCGTGGTGTAGCAGGTCTCTGGCGAATGGGACGCCATGGATGCCAACATGGCCAGCTATCGCTTCCTCGTCCAGCAGCTCACCGGCTCCTTCGAGGGCTGTGAGTTCCATCACGTCCCCCGGGCGGACAACGAGGCGGCCGATGCGTTGGCAAAAATCGGCTCCACCCGGCAGGCCATCCCAGCCGGCGTCTCCCTCGAACGGCTGCTCAAGCCTTCGATCAAGCCTTCCCCCGAATCGGAGTCTATCTTTGTGCCGGCTGACGTCACCGGCTCTTCGCCAGCTCTGGCAGCTCCGCCGGCACCGTCAGCTCCGGCTGCTCGGCCGACACCATCAGCTCCGGCGGCGATACTGACTCCGTCGGCTCCAGCATCCGGCGCCCCCGCGGCGGCTGGCTCCGGCCCCACGGCCGTCCTGATATGGATCGCCGCACCCCCGGCTGTCCCAGTCTCGAGGACTGGCGAGCCGGTCCCGAGGGCTGGTGAGCCGGTCCCGAGGACTGATGGGCCGGACCCGGCAGCTCCGGCTGCCCCCGGCGCTCCACTCGAGCTCGAGCCGGCTCCTGTCTCGGCCCCCTCGTGGGCCCAGCCCATTCTGGCTTTCCTCTTGCACGGCGAGCTCCCCCCTGACGAGGCCACGGCAAGACAAATCCAGCGCCGGGCCCCGGCCTACAACATCATCAACCGCGAGCTAGTTCATCGCAGCACCACCGGCGTGTTCCAACGCTGCATCGAGCCGGAGAAGGGGCAAGAAATCCTCCTCGACATCCACCAGGGCGAGTGCGGGCATCACGCCGCCTCCAGAACCCTGGTGGCCAAGGCCTTCCGCCACAGCTTCTACTGGCCGACGGCCTTGGAAGAGGCCAAGCAGCTGGTCGATAAGTGCGAGGGATGCCAGCGCTTCAGCACACAGAGTCACCTGCCGGCAGCAGCCCTCCAGACCATCCCACTCTCGTGGCCCTTTGCCGTCTGGGGGATGGACATGGTAGGGGCCTTCAAGACCGCACGGGGCGGCATGACGCATCTGCTGGTGGCTGTCGACAAGTTCACCAAGTGGATCGAAGCCAGACCCATCAAGAAACTGGACGGCCCCACAGCCGTCCGGTTCATCAAGGATGTCACGGTCCGCTACGGCGTTCCCCACAGCATCATCACCGACAACGGCACAAATTTCGCCAAAGGCGCAATGGCGCGTTTTTGCTCCCAGGAAGGCATCCGGCTCGACCTCGCGTCGGTGGCCCACCCACAGTCAAACGGCCAGGCGGAGAGGGCAAACGGCCTGATCCTAGCCGGCCTCAAGCCTCGGCTCGTGGCGCCCCTTGTGCGGTCGGCCGGCTGCTAGATCGATGAGCTGCCGGCTGTCCTCTGGAGCCTCAGGACCACACCCAACCGGTCAACCGGCTACACCCCCTTCTTTCTCGTATACGGGTCCGAGGCGATCATCCCCACAGACATCGAGTTTGACTCACCTCGGGTCACCCTATATACGGAGAAAGACGCAAAGGAGGCAAGAGAAGACGGTGTCGACCTACTCAAAGAAGCACGCGAGCTGGCCCTGAGCCAGATGGCCATCTACCAGCAGAAGCTCCAGCACTACCACAGCAAGCGGATCCGGCCCCTCTCCTTCCGCGAGGGGGACCTAGTGCTCAGGCGGATCTAGTGGACCGCCGGCCAGCACAAGCTGTCCTCCCCATGGGAAGGCCCGTTCATTATCAGCAAGGCGCTGCACAACAACGCCTACTACCTGATAGATGCCCAGAAGTCGCAGAAGCGCAAAAGAGACGCCTCCGGCGAGGAGACGGAGCGCCCCTGGAATGCGGCACTCCTTCGGCTGTTCTACTGCTAAGGAAAAAACCCGTATATGTATGTATCTTCCCTTCTGTTGGAACTTAATGAATGCAATGGGGGCCCCAAGCCGGCACTTGGGGCACGCCCCTTTTCAATTCCATCAGAGGCTTGTCATTTTTAAGCAAGGCACCCGAGTCCGGCTCCCTGGCCCGGGGGCTCGCCGACTCTTCTCCGTGGCGGACAAGTGGCGTGGGCAAGCAACCCTTCCCCACTCACCCCTACCCAGCCACAGACCGGCCCCCGGCTGTCTGGTTGGCGGAACCATGGGGTAGGAAGGAACTTACCACGCGAACACCTCCTGAAGAGTAGCAGCCGGATAGGTCCAACCGGACCATGTTACCTCTAGATACCAGCCTCTGCCGGCTCGCCCATACCCTAGCCGGACGACTCTAAGGCCCGCTCGTTTTCCCCAAGGACGATGCCCCGTCCCTGTCCCAGTCCGGCTCCCGGCTGGCTGACAGGCGGGGCGGAAGCCGGAAGGAACCCTTGCGCAAAATATGAGTCGAAAGGTAAAGGGCAGGGGAGGAGCCGGCACGCAAACATTTTGAACTTCAAGCTAGTTATAAACAAAACGCCACATGCCGAAGATTCTTTACAATACAACCCCAGTGGGTGGAAATGCGTCTCAATAAGTTTTTCAGCAAAAAGAAAAAGATACAAAGTGCGCAGGGCCGTTCAGGCTGCCGGTGCATCGCCGGCCGGCTCAACAGTCTGCCCAGGGGTAGCCGCCGCCGTCGGCTCTTCCTCCATGGCCTCCGCGGCCTCGGTGTCGCTGCCGGTGCTGGAGGTGGTGCTCTCGTCGGCGACCTCGTCGTCCTCAGGTCCTTGGGGATTGCCGAAGGAGTCCTCAGCAACCGGCTCGCCGTCCTCACCTAGCGCCGATAGGAGCTCGTCCGGGTCGATGTAGGACGCCAGCTCGTTAGCTCGACGGACCAGGGCGCCTTCGCGGGCGGCCCGCTCCGCCTTGGGGACCTCGCGCATCGTGACCAGCCGGTCCAAATTGACGCCGGGGTACCACGAGGTGACAAACCGAAGGGCCATCTGCGCCCCGGAGCGGGCCGCCGACGCCTTCCAGACCTCGAACCGGGCCACCGCATTCTCCAGCCACAGCGCCACGCGGCCCTCCGGGGCCCCATGACCCGGCCAGAGGGCCGAAATCACCTCCTTTCCGGCCGTAAGGAGTCGGTCCATGCAGCGCTGAACGTGGATCAGCTGGTTCTCGATAGCCAGCGCAAGCTCCGGCACGTCCCAGCCGGCGTGATCCTCGATCTCCTGCCCGCGCTGCCGCAGGCACTCCCGGTGCTCCGCAACAGCCCGCTTGGCACGGCGCTGGGTATCTGGGAAACGGTCTAGGGAAAGAGAAGAATCAACAAACGAGTCGAAAGCAGCCGGCAAAGGAAGATGACTCGAAAGCAAAACTCACGCTGGAAAGCCTCGTCCATCTCAAGGGCAAACTGAAGGCCCGCGCTCCGCTCCTTCTCCAGCGCCTCCTCTGCCTGGGCAAGGGCAGCCCCGCGCGTCTCAAGCTCGCCCCTTAGGCAATCCACTTCGTCTTGAAGAGCGATGGCCCGCCGGGTGGCGTCGGCCGCCTGCTTGGCGACGTCCTCCCAGGCCGCCGCTTCCTGCTGCAGCTCCGAGGTCAGGCGCTCCTGTGCCGCCTGACCGTCAACAACCAGGTCGCCCAGCCGGTCCCGTTCGGAGGCCAGTTCATCCCTCTTCTGTCGAATTGGGGTCAGCTCCTCTGCGAAAAACCCAACATGAGTCACTCAAACGCGGAAGACCCGGGCCGACTGCCGAGCAGCCGGCCCGACTCTCGGGGGCTACACCCAGTGGGTGCGCTCGCGCGCCCCCACTGGAATAAGCATACCTTGGGCCTTCTTCAGCTCCTCCTGGACCTGATAGAAGCCGAGCTTGCCGCGGTTGTGGATAGCGACCGCCTCATCAAAGAGCGCCTGCCGCCTGGCGTTCTCAGCCTGCTCCGTGCCAAGAAACAAGAAGTTAGACAAACAAAAGAGGGATAGATCCGGCCTGGCTGCCACGCAGCCGAGCAGCCGGCCCGAATCTCGGGGGATACACCCAGTGGGTGCGCTTGCGCGTCCCCACTGAAAGTTCAACGCAAGGCAGAAGAATCTCACCTCCACCGCCTCCTCCACGCGCCGAAAATTGCTTTCGGCAGCCTCCACGAACCTAGCCAGTCCCTCACGGCAGTGCGCCATGATGCGGCCTGGCTCCCTAGGCGCAAGGGCCTAGTTGCTGGCTGGCGGGGCCGGGACGAGAGCCAGCGCCTTCCAGTCCCGGATCACGTCAAGCATGGTCCTCCTCGACCGGCTCGACCCACCACTCGGCCCGGCGTCCGCCACGGCGGCAGCCGGCGAAAGGTTGGTGGTGACCACCAGGGCTCGGGAGTCGGCCTCGGGCCCCTCCACGGCCGGCACCGCCGGCTCCACCACCTGCCGGACCGGCTCAACAGCCGGCTGGGCCGGCTCGCTCCGCCCACCGACCGTTGTCACCAGCGCCGCCTCCGGCACAATCGGGGCGACGGGCACATCTGCCGCGGCCGGCTCGACGATGGGTGGGGTCACTACCGTCTCCCCCCGCTGGGCCATCTTCCGAGCCGGCTCGGGAACTGCTCCCGCCGTACGGGTCACCTCCACCATGGGCGGGGCCATGGCCATCTCCACAGCCGGCTCTCGCGACTCACTCGATGGAGGCCTCGACCTCTGCGTCGATTCTGCCGCCGAGTCCATCGCACGCGCCGGGTCGGCGGGCCGCCTCCGCCTCCCGTCGCTCAAGGCCCCCGAACGCGAGGGCGTGCCCTTCGCCCCTGCCTTCGCGGCTCGCATCTTTGCGAGCCGCCTCTTCTCCTCCCGCACCGTGGCCGCGTGCTCCTGCGCCTGCAGACTGGCGGCGTCCACCGGGTCGGCGGTCGACTCCGTGTCATTAATAACCCACAAGTATAGGGGATCAATTGTAGCCTTTCTCGATAAGTAAGAGTGTCGAACCCAACGAGGAGCTAAAGGTAGAACAAATATTCCCTCAAGTTCTATCGACCACCGATACAACTCTACGCACGCTTAACGTTCGATTTACCTAGAACAAGTATGAAACTAGAAGTACTTTGTAGGTGTGATAGGATAGGTTTGCAAGATAATAAAGAACACGTAAATAAAAACTAGGGGCTGTTTAGATAAAGAAACAACTAAGTTAGTCTTAGTAGAGAGCTTTTTGTCACAAGAAAGTTATTTGTCCCTAGGCAATTGATAACTAGACCGGTAATCATTTTTGCAATTTTATATGAGGGAGAGGCATAAGCTAACATACTTTCTCTACTTGGATCATATGCACTTATGATTGGAACTCTAGCAAGCATACGCAACTACTAAAGATCATTAAGGTAAAACCCAACCATAGCATTATAAGGCATCAAGTCCTCTTTACTCCCATACGTAAACAACCTACTTACTCGGGTCTGTGCTTCCGTCACTCACGCCACCCACCATAAGCGAGTCATAAACATATTGCAAACTCTCCAGAGGGGATCCCTCACGCTTGCGCGACATGGAGAGCACCATAGGACAGCACCAATAATAAAACATGCAACTCAAACCAATCATGATCATCAATCAACCCATAGGACAAAACAGATCTACTCAAACATCATAGGATAGCCATACATCATTGGGAGTAATATATAGCGTCGAGCACCATGTTTAAGTAGAGATTACAGCGGGGAGAAGGGGTGTTACACCACTGCATAGAGGGGGAGAGAGTTGGTGATGACGGCGGCGAAGTTGTTGGTGTAGATCGCCGTCACGATGATGGCCCCGGCGGCGTTCCGGAACCACCGGGAGAGAGGGGGAGAGAGCCCCCCTCCTTCTTCTTCTTCCTTGGCCTCCCCCCTAGATGGGAGGAGGGTTTCCCCTCTGGTCTTTGGCTTCCATGGCGGCGGAGGGGCGAGAGCCCCTCCGAGATTGGATCTCTATCTCTGTTTCCTTCTGTTTCTGGCTCCCAGATTCAGGCCTTTCACCGTTTCTTATATTCCCGGAGATCCGTAACTCCGATTGGGCTGAATTTTGAACACGATTTTTATCCGGATATTAGCTTTCTTGCGGCGAAAGAAGGGCACCAACCGCCTTACGGGGTGGCCACAAGCCAGCCTGGCGTGCCCTACCCCCCAGGGCGCGCCCCTATGGCTTGTGGGCCCCTCGGGCACCGCCTTCTGTTGATTGCACTTGCCAAAATTCACATATATTCCAAAAAAATTCTCCGTAAGCTTTTATCCCATTTGGACTTCGTTTGATATGGATTTTCTGCGAAACAAAAAACATGCAACAAACAGGAACTGGCACTGGGCACTGGATCAATATGTTAGTCCCAAAAATAGTATAAAAAGTTGCCAAAAGTATATGAAATTGTAGAATATTGGCATGAAACAATCAAAAATTATAGATACGACGGAGACGTATCAGCATCCCCAAGCTTAATTCCTGCTCGTCCTCGAGTAGGTAAATGATAAAAAAGATAATTTTTGATGTGTATTGCTACCTAGCATAATCTTGATCATATAATCTAATCATGGCATGAATATTAAGACACAAGTGATTCAAAGCAATAGTCTATCATTTGACATTAAGACAATAATACTTCAAGCATACTAATAAAGCAATCATGTCTTCTCAAAATATCATGGCTAAAGAAAGTTATCCCTAGCCCGTCATGCTCAATCATTGATCCATTCATGAAACACACTCAAATATTAGCTATGCCCAATGCTCAAGTACGATCATAGTGCCCCCTAGTTGGTGCTTATAAGAGAAGATGGAGACTCAAAGCAAAAATAAAAATTGCATAAAGTAAATAGATAGGCCCTTCGCAGAGGGAAGTAGGGATTTGTAGAGGTGCCAGAGCTGAAGGTTTAAATTGAGAGAGAGAATTTTTTTTTGAGTGGCATGCTTTTCCTGTCAATGAAAATGACAAAGTAGCTCACAATACTTTCCATGCTAGATACATTATAGGCGGTTCCTAAACAGAATGGTAAAGTTTTTACTCCCCCTCCACCAATAAATCACACTCCACGGCGAGCCGAATCCACGGGTACCGTCCATACAAACAACAATCCTGGGGGAGTTTTGTTTCATTATATTTTGATTTGATTTTTGAGCATGGAACTGGGCATCCCGAATACCAGCCACTTTCTCGTGAATGATAGTGAATCAACACATATCGTGAGAATAACCCACCTAGCATGGAAAAATATTGGATACTCCCCACCGTTTCATGAGCGGTACGGGCACACAAAAGAGAAAATTTATTTTGAAAATCTAGAGATGGCACATACAAATTTGCTTGGAACGGCATGGAAATACCGCATATAGGTAGGTATGGTGGACTCATAAGGCAAAACTTGGTTTAAGGATTTTGGATGCACAAGTAGTATTTCTACTTAGTACAAATGGAGGCTAGCAAATAGATTGGGAAGCAACCAAGCCAGGAAACAAAAATTCACATAAGTGAGCATTGAACATAACTAGCACCGAATAATGCACCACAAGTAGGATGTAACTTCATTGCATAACTATTGACTTTCGTACTTGCATAGGGAATCACAAACCTTAACACCAATATTTCTACCAATCCACAATTACTCACTAGCATGTCTCTAGTATCACCATCTTTATATCGCAAAACTATTGCAAGGAATCAAACATATCATATTCAGTGATCTACAAGTTTTATGTAGGATTTTATGACTAACCATGTGAATGACCAATTCCTGTTAACTCTCTAAATAGATATAAGTGAAGCATGAGAGTTTAATTATTTCTACAAAAGATATGCCCACGCTCTAACAAATATAAGTGAAGCAAAAGAGCATTCTACAAATGGCGGTTTTCTATGTGTAGAGAAACAGGCAATCCAAACTTCAAATGATATAAGTGAAGCACATGAAGCATTCTATAAAGCCATACTCAAAAGATATAAGTGAGGTGCAAAGAGCCTTCTATAAATCAACCAAGGACTTTCTCATACCAGCATGGTGCATTATTAAAAGAAAAAGAAAAAGCACACGACGCTCCAAGATTTACGCATATCATGTGACGAATAAAAATATAGCTCCAAGTAAAATTACCGATGGTCGTTAGAAGAAAGAGGGGATGCCTTCCGGGGCATCCCCAAGCTTAGTTTCTTGGGAGTCCTTGAATATTACCTTGGGGTGCCTCGGGCATCCCCAAGCTTAGTCTCTTTCCACTCCTTATTCCTTCATCCATCGTGATCTCACCCAAAACTTGAAAACTTCAATCACACAAAACTTAACAAAAACCCTCGTGAGATCCGTTAGTAATAATAAAGCAAATTACAACTTTAAGTACTGTTGCCAACCAATTCATATTTTGTTTTTGCATTGTAGCTACTGTAATATAACTTTTCCATGGCTTATACCACCGATACAATCGATAGTTTCCTCAAAACGAGCAAAACAATGCATCAAAAACAGAATCTGTCAAAAACAGGACAGTCTGTAGTAATCTGAACATTCACCATACTTCTGTAACTATAAAAATTCTTAAAAATTAGGACAACATAAAATTTTGCATATAAGTACTGTGTAAAAATTTCAGAAACTTTTGACGTTCCAGTAAAAAATGTAAATTCAGGCACTACAGCCAAAGTTTCTGTTTTTGCACTGCACACACCAAACAAGCAATCTAATCATCCTAAAGGCAAATCTTCGCACATTATTTTTATAATACAATGGATTTATACAAGGGGATAATTATTTTTGTTGAAAAGTTTCTGTAATCAAGATTCACAAAGTTTCCATGGGCATGAACAAAGTTCAAGGCTAGCCCCCACTTCAACGATGCTCGTCTTTCTCACTTTCACTTCTCTTTTTGAAAAAGTTTTATGTTCCCCACTTTATTTTTTTTGTTTTTAATTATATAAAATCACACAACAGAATAAAATGACTCTCTAAAACTTCCGGGTTGTCTCCCTGGCAGCGCTTTCTTTAAAGCCATTAAGCTAGGCATATAGTGCTCAAGTAATGGATCCACCCGGATCCCAAGGTATATCAAAGCCAATTTTAATTAACAATGATTTGTAATTTAGTAGTGAGCACAAAGTAACATATATCATGCAACAACGAAGTCTAACTCTCTTCCTATGCATCGGCGTGTCATAAAAGAACAATTCATGCACACAAAGTAAAGGCCAATACATAGCATAAGCAGTTTCTTGCAATTTTATCATATTGGAAACATAGAGAGGTGGAGATGTAGTTCCTCTCTCATAATAATTGCATGTAGGAGCAGCAAGCACATGCATATTATATTTATCAAAATTATCATGTGCAATAGTAAAAGGCAACCCATCTATAAAATCCTTAATAAGTGCAAACTTCTCCGATATAGTGTAGTTGGAAGAATTCAAAAAGATAATAGGACTATCATGTATGGGTGCAATAGCAACAATTTCACGTTTAACATAAGGAACTATAGCAAGTTCATCTCCATAAGCATCATTCTTATTGGCATCATGGCCACAAGCATAACATGCATCAAGTTCATAAAAAAGTGATATTTCAAACGAATCCAAGGGATCATAGCAATTATCATAGCATTCATCCTTCGGTAAGAACGAAGGGAAATTAAACAATGTATGAGTTGAAGAGTTACTCTCATTAGAAGGTGGGCACGGGTAGCTAATCCGCTCTTCCTCCTTTTGTTCTTCGCTCTCCTCCTCATCTTTTTCATCCAATGAGCTCACAGTGTCAGCAACTTCCTCTTCCATAGGTTCCTGCAAAATATTAGTCTCTTCCAAAGCAGCGGTCATTCTTTTAATAAATTCAATAATATCAGCATTGCAATCATAATTCTCATAGCAATATTTAAGTATGGCAAAAATTTCAGATTCGTAAGGAACATCATCATCATACTTTTCAAGCAAAGAAGCAATTTCATAAGCACCTTTAAAAACAACAAATTCTTCTATTCGTTCCACATCATAGTAATCATAAATACCTTTAGCATAAGAAGCTAAGGTTTCATTATCATTAAATTTGCATTGAAAGGGAAGGTGTCGAGCTTCTATATTAGAGCAACAAGTAAAGTCACATCTCGAGCATGCATCCCAAGCAAACAATTCCAGTATTCTAATTTGATCCCATAAGTGTTTCCCTTTTTGAGTCAAGCGATAATCCCTAAAGTATTCACATTGATCCAACGTGTATCCCCTTATCAAGTTGAATGGGGTTTTCTCAGGATTATCAAAGTAGTGCATAATATTTTCCACATAACGAGCAACGAGGGTTTTAGGAGGTTCCCCATCTCCATGAGTAGCAAGTACACCTAATTTTTTTGGTATTTCGTGTTCCATATCCATAGCTAAAGATAGAGAACAACTTAGAACAGCAAATAAAATCTACTTAGTGATAAAGCAAACAAGCACACACGAGAATATTCACCCCACGCTATTGCTCCCCGGCAACGGCGCCAGAAAAAGGTCTTGATAACCCACAAGTATAGGGGATCAATTGTAGCCTTTCTCGATAAGTAAGAGTGTCGAACCCAACGAGGAGATAAAGGTAGAACAAATATTTCCTCAAGTTCTATCGACCACCGATACAACTCTACGCACGCTTAACGTTCGCTTTACCTAGAACAAGTATGAAACTAGAAGTACTTTGTAGGTGTGATAGGATAGGTTTGCAAGATAATAAAGAAGACGTAAATAAAAACTAGGGGCTGTTTAGATAAAGAAATAACTAAGTTAGTCTTAGTAGAGAGCTTTTTGTCACAAGAAAGTTATTTGTCCCTAGGCAATCGATAACTAGACCGGTAATCATTATTGCAATTTTATATGAGGGAGAGGCATAAGCTAACATACTTTCTCTACTTGGATCATATGAACTTATGATTGGAACTCTAGCAAGAATCCGCAACTACTAAAGATCATTAAGGTAAAACCCAACCATAGCATTATAAGGTATCAAGTCCTCTTTACTTCCATACGTAAACAACCTACTTACTCGGGTCTGTGCTTCCGTCACTCACGCCACCCACCATAAGCGAGTCATAAACATATTGCAAACCCTACAGCGGGGATCCCTCATCCTTGCGCGACACGGAGAGCACCATAGGACAGCACCAATAATAAAACATGGAACTCAAACCAATCATGATCATCAATCAACCCATAGGACAAAACGGATCTACTCAAACATCATAGGATAGCCATACATAATTGGGAAATAATATATAGCGTCGAGCACCATGTTTAAGTAGAGATTACAGTGGGGAGAAAGGGTGTTACACCGCTGCATAGAGGGGGGGGGAGTTGGTGATGACGGCGGCGAAGTTGTTGGTGTAGATCGCTGTCACGATGATGGCCCCGGCGGCGTTCTGGTGCCACCGGGAGAGAGGGGGAGAGAGCCCCCCTCCTTCTTCTTCTTCCTTGGCCTCCCCCTAGATGGGAGGAGGGTTTCCCCTCTGGTCCTTGGCTTCCATGGCGGCGGAGGGGCGAGAGCCCCTCCGAGATTGGATCTCTCTCTCTGTTTCCTTCTGTTTCTGACTCCCAGATTCTGGCCTTTCACCGTTTCTTATATTCCCGGAGATCCGTAACTCCGATTGGGCTGAAATGTTAACACGATTTTTATCCGGATATTAGCTTTCTTGCAGCGAAAGAAGGGCACCAACCGCCTTACGGGGTGGCCACAAGCCAGCCTGGCGCGCCCTCCCCCCCAGGGCGCGCCCCTATGGCTTGTGGGCCCCTCGGGCACCGCCTTCTGTTGATTCCACTTCCCAAAATTCACATATATTCCAAAAAAAATATCCATAAGTTTTTATCCCGTTTGGACTTCGGTTGATATGGATTTTCCGCGAAACAAAAAACATGCAACAAACAGGAACTGGCACTGGGCATTGGATCAATATGTTAGTCCCAAAAATAGTATAAAAAGTTGCCAAAAGTATATGAAAGTTGCAGAATATTGGCATGAAACAATCAAAAATTATAGATACGACGGAGACGTATCAGTCATGGAGCTCACTGGCATCCCTGGGGCAGACAAAAGACGGGCCCTCAGGCGCTTGCCGGCTCGTAAACTCGAAAAACCGATAAGAATTAAGAAGAAGCGCTTACCCGGCGACGACGGGAAGGGGCCGCCTGGCCCGGGGCGGCGGCTTCGCGACGGCCGCTCGCGCTCTCTTACGAGCCGGCGGTTGTGTCGACGGCTGCCCCGAGGCCGGCCTCTTCTCCCGACGGGAGGCCTCGGCCGTCTGGCCGCGGGCCGGCTGCTCCTCGCTCCGTCCCCGCGGTCCCCGGCGAGCTGTGAGGGGAGGCGCGCCCAAGACCCGGACATCATCATCATCATCGTCGTCAATCCAATCTTTGATCGAGGGTCCTGAGGGGAACTCACCAGCCGCTCGGGACCCGCTGGCTCCCAGGTCACCCATCGCCCCGTCCGCCTAAACCTCCCCCGAGGAATCGGCCCCCTCTTCGACGCCTCCCCCCAGCTCGAAATCCTCCGGGTCGGATTCGGCGCGTTCCGCCTAAAATACCTGGGGGTGCGGGCCG
The DNA here is from genome assembly GCA_039707655.1 of Elymus sibiricus. Classification (NCBI taxonomy): domain Eukaryota; kingdom Viridiplantae; phylum Streptophyta; class Magnoliopsida; order Poales; family Poaceae; genus Elymus; species Elymus sibiricus. The sequence goes on from CM077665.1 coordinate 503,815,302, forward strand.
TCCGGCGTGTTCTGTTGAACAAAATGCTGCGGTCAGCGTGGCGTGTGAGCAAGGGGAGGCCGGCTGGAAAAACAGAGAGGGAAGAAAATCACCACGTCAGAGCGTACCAGGGGCGCCGGGTCGTGCCGGCTATACGGCAGCTTGCCGAATCTCCAAGTCCCCGGCTTCAGTTTGAAGTTGGTGATGGCGTTCACCCGCCTCGCCACCTGGGCTATCGACAGGTCGAAGGTGGACAGCCGGCAGGGGTCCTGCCGGCCCGACATGTCGCAGATCCGATGCGGCCTCTGCTGCAGCGGCAGCACCCGGCGATCGATGAAGGCGGCCACCAGATCGGCCGCAACCAGCCCCTCTCTGCTCCTCATGGTCCGGAGCCGGCCCAGCTCCCCGACCAGATCTCCAGGTGGCCCGTCTCCCGTCCAGTTCACCCCCGAGGACGGGGCGTTGACGAAGGCTGGCAGCCGGATGTAGTCCCGCGCCGGGTCAACGTTCTTCACGTAGAAGAACGTCCGGTTCCATCTCTTGACGGACTCGATGAGGGTGAGGCGGGGAAACAACGGGCCCCGGACGCATATCACCGCGCCCCCGCAGGCGTACGGCTCGTCGTCGTTCCTCAAGGCCTTGAGGTAGAAGAGCTTCCTCCACAACTCCACGAAGGGGAGAAGTCCGAGGTAGCCCTCGCAGAGCGTCACGAAGCTCGAGAGTTGAAGGATGGAGTTAGACCCAAGGTGGTGCGGTTGGAGATCAAAGGTGTCCATGAAGAGGCGGCAGAACTGGCTCACCGGCAGGCCGAAGCCGCGCGAGAAGTGCCACGCAAACACCACGAACTCCCCCTCCTGGGGCTCGGGCGCCACATCGCCGCCCGGCGGGCGGGCGGCGACGCGGTCCTCTAACGGCAGCATGCGGGCGTGGCGGAGGTGCGCAATGTCCTCCTCTATGATGATGGAGCCACCCCAGCTGCCGGAGGGTCCGTCGGCCATCTCCGGGACGATCGAGCGCAAGGAAACAGGCGAGCGGAGCAGCAGCGCGAGCCAAAGCGGCGGACCGCGAGAGGAGAAAGACGATGGGGAGAGGGGTGCGCGAACTGCCTCCGCCCCTCCCCCTCCCCTTATAAATAAGGGGGCGACGCCCGGGGGACGTGGGGATTAACTGTGCCCACTCCCCCGGGGAATCCGCGGGACGTGGGCGCCGCGGGCCGCGGCCGTTGGGGTCCGGGCACAGAGGATCCCTGCCTGCGGCCCGAGGCCTACTGGGCTAGGCCCAGGGGGGACGTCCCATCGAGCCCTAGGTGCGGGGCCCTCACCATCATTACACTCCGCATGGCGAGCCCCGGCCCGGCACGGGACCCGAAGCGGCGCGACAGGACCCGAGGCGTCGGGAGCGGTTGCCGACCCGGCGGATCGATCGATCCCACGCGATAGGCGAACGCCGCCGGATGAAGCCGTCGGCTCCCCCTCGTTGGAAGGACGCGGGCCCCCGCCCGCTTTGGGGACTACTGACACGGTTATTACCCCTAGGTAGGCCAAGACTGAGGGGTTCCAACCCCTTCTGAAAAAACCATACGGCCGGCTGGCCCGCGGCCGGCCGGCTGCACCAAGGCCGGCTGGAGGGCTACTGGCAGGCCCACTGCCGGCTGGCTCACCGCGGGCTGGTCGGGGGCCGGCCGCCCTACAGCCGGCTCTTCCGATGACCACTAGACGGGCAGGCACCCGTCCCCTCCCACTGCGGCCAAGTACACCGCCGTCCACTCCATTACCTGCTCCGGCGTGGCTACAGCGACCGCTGACGCGCGGGCATGAGTGGCTACAGTCCGGGCGGTCGTACCGCTGACCAGGACTGATCGAGACCTGGTGGGGCAACAGTGCCGCCACGCCGCCGTCCACTCCACTACCTGCCCCGGCGTGGCTACAGCGCAGCCGGCCGTACCGCTGACTTCGGCCGGCGGGCGCAAGACGACGCCGTGCGGGGCGGCCCGTGCTGTGGCAGGTCGGCGCGGGCCAATAGAAGAGCCGGCTGGCGGGCCCCAGTTGGCGATGGGACCGCGCAGCCAGCGGGCCTTACGGGCGACGAGACGGCGCTACAGGTGGGCCCCCTAGCCGGCTGGAGAGGCTGCCATCCGGGTCCCCCCTTTAGTACCTTAGGAACACTGTAAGCCGGGGGGGTGGCCTATAAAACCCCCCGAAGCCCCCATGCATCGGGCGGGCAAGCATTAAGGGATTTCTCCCATCTCACACCCCCATCTCATACTCTCACTCTCACTCTCACGTAGCAAGGGAAGAGGAGCCGGCCGCTCCTTCTTCCTCCTCTAGACCCCAGCTCAAGGAGCACCATTATAATGCCAAACACCCATCAACTAGACAAGCAGGACTAGGGCTGTTACCTCCCACGGAGGGCCCTGAACCTGGGTACATCGTGTGTCCCTCACCGCTTGTGCCTAATCCCGCTCCCGGAGCCTGTCGGCGTCCTTCGGCCCCAACCACTCTCGATAAGCCACCCCATGGCATCTGCCGTGAGAAAACCACGACACCAACATCAAAGCCATATGAGATGATGGAATGCAGAACAAAATTAGTTGGGCGGGGGAGATACCTTGCCGAGGAAAATAGCCCGGATCCACCGGACAAATCTGAAAGAACGAAGACGGATTGGGGTGGCTTGAGGGGGGTGGAGGTGCAAGAGAGGGGAAGAGCTCAGGGAGGATGAAGCAGGCAGCAAATGAGTGGCTGGGAGTGGGTGGAGTGGGCCTTGCCAGCCACTTAAAGGGATCCGGCACCCTACTGCCACTGCCTCTGGCGGTAGGCTCTAGCACCCTACCGCCATAGACAGTGGCGGTAGGCTCCTTACTGTCCCAAGTAGACAGCAGCAAGGTGACACAGATTTTGCACAGTAAAATTTTGTAGTAGACAGCAGCAAATATGCATGATAATTAACAGAAATATATAGTTTAACATCACCATAGCACATTAGAGTTCGATATGACAAAAGAAGTTCAACAACAAGCTAAACAAGTAGTTGCAAATTCAACATGACGAAATACTAAAAGCTCAACATCCCCAACGTAGCCACAAACTAAACAGCCATCAACCGCAAGTATCACCCTCTTCCTCTCTTTGAGCCCCCCTTGCTCACAGTTTTCTTGCGGCGATGAGGCAACTCTTTTTGAAACGGATCCGGGGAAAGTACATCCGAATGAGGCTTTGAAACCCTTTTTCGCGTGAGAAACCGATGGTGCATCCGGCATTTGTGAGATGTTCATCTCCTCCTGGAACTCGTCCTGCGAGTCCTCCTCTTCTTCATTAGATTCGTCGATATGCGCAGAAGATCCACCGACATGGCTAGAAGAAGCGGCAACTCCACTTGCCTGCGTCGATGTGCCAGGAGCATGCACGGCAATGTTGGCAGGGGCTGCGCATCCAAGCATGGTGACTATCTTCCGGCAGCGTGTTATGAAGCGCTGCAATGACAACATTTGAACACATTTCAATGAAACATAAACATTCTTGAAGAAAACTCTAGGATAAGGAGTTCGACTGCTTACTTTCATAGTGTCCCTCAATGTAGGCTCGGGCTGCATGAGTGCGTTCGAGCCTTCGATGATACTTCTGTTAAGCTCATAAGTCTGAAAAGAAAACAAGGTACAAAGTGTGCATGATTTTAAAACCATTCTCGACATAATTTGAGGTCAAACGAGGTCAAAAGACTTACCACTCGGCCAGTCAAGGGCGCGTACTCTCTATGTGCACCCTGTGTGCTTCTCACCATGACGTCGTACTCATCGTCCGTGTCACTGTTTTGTTGGGCTTCAGCGAGATCTGCATCGGTCCACCTTGGTGTCAAACGCAACCGATAACGCATTCCGTTGTCATACCATTTCAAATATGTTTCTTTGAATTCCCTCATATTCGACGATGTTATATCGGTCTCTTTGGAACTTTCCCTCGCCATCCACATCTGGACATAACTTGCATGGTGCTGTCCCCACTCAGTCAAACTCTGATTATTCTGTCGGCTAAACCTGCGTAGAACAAAAAACAAGAAAGCATAAGAACAATCGTGCTTGTGTTTGTTAAAAGAGCTTCGGTTATGTAACTCACTCGTGGAGTTCAAATCCACCCGTGCTTGTGTTTGCCGGTGGGGTGAGTTGCCTCCTACCAAATTGCGTCGCCACTCGATGCGGTAGATGCCACTCGACAGCAAAAATGCATATCATGGGGCACCTGATCCGCCAAAGATGGATGTACCTCGTACACATATCGTTGAACGGAAAACCCCTCTGTGCCTCGTAAGGCCTCCAGTTAACCTGTAAAAGAGCGAGTTAGTCGATCCAATGTATTCCATGATTAGCTGAGAGAAAATGATGAGTATATATACCTGATGATATGTCAGGTTGTCCATCTTGTTGATGAAGCTCCTGTACAAGGACTTTTTCTTGCTCCCAGACATTTTAACTTTGTCCCAGGAGAATGCCACATCGGGAAGTCGAGAAGCATCCTGGATTTCCCACGGTATCGGGTCTTCAACATCAAGACCTACCCACGGTATCGGGTTTTTGGGGTCCCTCTCAGGACGTCCAACCGGCAAACGCTCCCACGTCCAAATAGCTAGGCCCCAAATACATCCGCCCATGCATGGTCTCTGGCTGGTTTTCCTACAAGCATCGTCGAGTTGCAAACCAACATTTCATTCCTGGTTAGCTTCGCAAAGATTATGATGTACTACCACTGTTGATGAGAATTGCACTTACATGACGGTACAAGTAGGCGAGCCCAGCAGACCCCCAGCTATAATTCTGGTCCCAGTCGCCCAAGAAGTCAAGATACATCCAAGGAGCAACGTCTCCGGATGTATCTCCAAAAACAACATGTGTTAGGAGATGCCACACGTACGCTCGGGCATACTGCTGAACTATCTCCGGGTTGGCATCGGGCGGGCATCCGGACCTATTGGCCTTGAGCCAGGAGAATGGGACGCCGTTTGTCCTGTTGTCTTTCTTGTTGGCTAGAGAAAGAGAGGGAGAACAGTCACCGATGAGAGCGGTAACCCTCCCACGCCAGTTCTTGTTGTCCACACGTCCGGTGAGAGCCTGGCCCTCGATGGGAATCCCTGTGATCATCGCGAAGTCCTCGAGCATCACAGTCATCTCGCCACAAGGGAGATGAAAGTTGTGTGTCTCCGACCGCCAACGATCAAGCAATGCCGTGAGAGCTGCATGGTTCATCACCGGCGACACGCGTTTGAACTGAAGGACAAACGGTAGGAGGCCGGCACGCTCGAAGAAGGGCTCATAGCGCACGTCATATGCCATCTGGATACCTTTCGTGTGACTCATTCGCACGACCGTAAGTGTCTGTCAAAATTGAACAAATATGTTAGAAGCTTACTTTATCTAAGAAACAATGACATGAAAATTATTATGGCTTCAATCATTACCTGTCCATTCTCAAGAGCACGGGCACGGTGGTTCTTGTCGAAAGCCATGTCAAGTCCCGTATACACACGCCCATTGGGCTCGGCCATCCTAACATACTATACAATTTTTATGAATTATTAGACATCATCGTTCATACAGGAATAATATGCATTCATATATATTTATGAATTATTTGACATCATCTACCATAATCACAAATTATGCAACAACAAATATCCTACCGGAATAGAAACAATCACATAATATGAATTCATATATATATACAACAATAGAAACAATCACATAATAGAAACAATCACATAATACCATTCATATGCATTCACATGCATTCACCATCCACCATCCATATGCACATTTCAATACATATACAACAATAATGCAACATATGTCATACAAATTTCCAATCCATACATAAAAATTAATAAAACTTCAATCATATCCATACAATTTTGTCATGCATTCATCAAGACAACGATGATACTACATCATATCATACTAAAAACATGAAACTAAAACAAATTTGGAAAAATCTCAACACCTAGGGTTGCACCTAGTGACAAAGATAACTACGAAACTACAATTTTTTCGCAAAAAGTAATTGGAGGGATTGGAGGAGCTTACCGACCTCTTTGTTTTGCCCAAAGAACCGCGAAAATCGTGGAACGTAGAGGGAGATCCAAGGAGGGGATCGGGAGGAGGAGTGAGGTGCCGCCGGCCTCTGTTCGTGCGATGAGAGGTTGAAGAAACCTCTGAGGGGTGGGTGGGGCCCGCCCAAAAGGCCACGGGCTCAGATCTATCTAGGGACCATACCGTCACTGCCTCTGGCGGTAGGCTCTAACACCCTACCGCCACTGCCTCTGACGGTAAGCTGCTGATCCACGTCAGCGGGTCAGACGGCGCCGTCCGGCCTGACGGGAGCCTACCGCCACCGGCGCTGACGGTAGAATGTGTACCCCTACCGCCACAGCGAGTGACGGTAGGAAAAGGATCAAATCCGATTTTTTTTCCCGACCGGGGCAGATCCGGCTAAACGTTGCCGAAAGGGTCAAAACAGTGAATTTGGCCCAGGTCAGGCCATGAGCATCGCTTTACAGTTCACCGGTCGTACCACCCGCAGTCCTCGGTTCCCGCACCCGTCGCGGTTTTACTATTCCCGTATCCCGCCACGCCCCGCCACGCCACACCTGGGCTCCCTCCCACCGTCCTCCCATCCCATGGATCGTCGCCGGCCTCAGGACTCCTCCGACGAGCTCGGCGACGACGGCTTGCTGGCACGGTGGACAAACTGCGCGGCCCAGAACGGAAATGCGTGGGCCACCCGATCGATCACGCATGACACAAGGGGACACGAATTGAAAGCACGCACTCGCCGCCTGCCGACGAAAGTGCGTACTGCTGTGCTGTACACCGATGTGTTTTACCACGAGGGGTAGTAGGTGGGTGGAGGAACATGCCGATCGACAACCCCACCCACGGGCCAGCGCTGTAGTAAAGCTCACGAACGATAACGGTTAACCGGCATCATCATCAACGGCTATTTTTCAAAACGCTCGCCGTGCCGGCCATGGTGCTCACCACTGCCATCGGTTTCCCTGATCGGCCGTTGGATGTACTCGCTCAGCACTGCCAGCGCCCGGGCGCAGCAGGTAGATATAGTACTGTAGAATGTTTGGTGGCGATGACGCGGTGAGGCACAGGCGACCGATGTACCCTGGTAACCCACCACGCATCACGTGGAAACAAACTGTTTTTTACGTGTAGTACTGGATGTTCAGCGTAATGGTTCCAGCATCTACAGCACTTACCACAGTGCACCAGTCGTCTCGCCACCTGCGTTTAAACTCGATGGCAAGCATGCTTTCATGGCGCGTCCGTACGTTTATTCTGGAGAATACAAACGCTCAGCACCACGTGCCACGGGCGGACGGGCCACGGCGACCGACCTGTGTCTGACCCCTCACTCGGGAGCCACACCCACCTGACCCACACCCCCACACCTCGTCACTCCACTCCACTCCACCGCGCGCTGCACGCAGCCCGCACTCCATGGCTCCACTCCACTGAAATCCACCACCCCCAAACCAACCCCGAAGATGCCGGCGCCGGCGCTCCGTCCCCTCCCGCTCCCCCTCCTCCTCCTCCTCGCCGCCGCCATCGCCACCGGATCCGCCGCCGTCCCGCCCGCCGCATGGCACTCCCAGCCCACGCTGCCCACGAAAGGCGCGTCGCACTCCCAGCCGACGAAACCCGCGGTGCCGCCGTCCGCCGCGCTGGCCTCCGCCCCGCCGGCGGAGGGGGCGCTTCTGGCGGCCTTCCTCGCCAAGGCCGACCCGACGGCGCACCTGCGCTTCCCCCTCGCCTCCACGCCCTGCGCGCACCCGGGCGTGACCTGCAGCGGCGCGGCGGGGATCACGCACCTCGTGCTCGAGCAGGCCGGCCTCAACGGCACCTTCGCGCCGGACACGCTCTCGGGCCTCGCCGGGCTGCGCGTGCTCAGCCTCAAGTCCAACGCGCTCCACGGGCCCGTCCCCGACCTCTCCGCGCTCGGCAACCTCAAGGCGCTCTTCCTCGCCGGCAACCGCTTCTCCGGCCCGTTCCCGGCCTCGCTCGCCTCGCTGCGCCGCCTCCGCTCCATCGACCTCTCCGGGAACCGGCTCTCCGGCGTGCTGCCGCCCGGCATCGAGGCCGCGTTCCCGCATCTCACGGCCCTGCGCCTCGACTCCAACCACTTCAACGGCTCCGTCCCCGCCTGGAACCAGTCCTCGCTCAAGCTGCTGAATGTCTCGTATAATGACTTCTCCGGCCCCGTGCCCGTCACCGCATCCATGGCGCTCATGGGCTCCGACATGTTCGCCGGGAACCCCGGCCTCTGCGGCGAGGTCGTCCGCCGCGAGTGCCGCGGCTCCCCCCTCGTCTTCTTCCCCGGCGACGGCAGTAGCGGCTCCGCCACTCCCCCCGCACAGAGCGCCGGTGTCACTGGCGATGGCCCGCAGCGCCAGGGCCTGCCGAGCTCGTCGGCACCACGCGCGCACAAAGTGAAAAAGAAGACGGCATTGGTTGTCGCCGTTGCTCTCGCGGCTGTCCTGGCCGTGCTTCTCGTTTGCGCCATCATTGCCGCAAAGAGGGGCAAGAAGCGGAGGCGGCCCAGCACGGCGGCATACCCGAGCCCCAAGAAGAGCGCAGCCGCGTCGCAGCTCAGCAGGGAGCTGGACAACGCCGACATTGGCTATGTGGAGTGCGTGCCGGACGAGGAGGCGGCGGCAATGATGATGCCGGAGGAGAAGGCTCGCCGCCTGGGGCGGAGCGGCTGCCTAACGTTCTGCGCCGGCGAAGCCACGAGCTACAGTCTGGAGCAGCTGATGCGCGCGTCGGCGGAGGTGCTCGGCCGCGGCAGCGTGGGGACGACGTACAAGGCGGTGCTCGACGGCCGGCTCGTGGTCATCGTCAAGAGGCTGGACGCGGCCAAGATCGGCCCGGCGGCTTCGGAAGCAGAGACCTTCGAGCAGAACATGGATGTGATTGGGCGGCTGCGGCATCCGAACCTCGTGCCGCTGCGGTCGTTCTTCCAGGCCAAGGAGGAGCGGCTGCTGGTGTACGACTACCAGCCCAACGGCAGCCTCCATTCTCTCATCCACGGTAAGCTCCATCGCTCAACCCGTTGCTACTCAGAGTAGATTAGTGCTAGGAACACTTCTGATTGCTACCATTATACCTGAATCTGCAACTCTAGTGGATAATTATCAGTAGAGTGGGCTAGGCTAACTTTAAGTTTAACATTATTCATCCTCACATCACATGGGAACGAATGGAAATTCAGAAGACTTGCCACGTGAAAATCTGCCAGCAGAATGAGTGTACCTTTGGGTGGAACGATGTGTGCAGTACTCTCTGCTGTATGGGTTGATTGCTAGTGCTTTTCTGCTTGAAGTCAATAAACAAAGCAAGCAGATGTGCACTCAGTGATCACCAATCTAGCACGCGACCAGATCGTGTGGGATTGATCATTAGTAGGGTCTCCTCCTTTGTCTGGAATGGACCCCTTGCAGTAACATGTGGTCACTGTTCCTAGATCAAACATCAATGTAAATTCATGAAAAGGAAACCATGAATAGAGATATCAACGTTGCAAGGGTCAAGGTGACAGCAAAGAGAAACGTTTTATCGTCAACCTTGATTTGTGAAAGGGAAATTGGAAATTGGAAGAACATGTGATTGGCAAATAGCAACTGATATCTGCTCGTGTGATCCTTTACAGTTTTTTTTACTAAACTTGGTGCCACCATCAAGAGGATAACGGTTGAAATTGTTTGTTATTTACAGTTTTGGATGATCAATTGTGTAATAATGTTTCAGATTGTAGAAGTACCATTCGATTTGGTTCCGACAGAAGTACGTAGATTGATGTCTTGATCCTCCACAATGCTGGTTGTTGGGAACAGCAGTACTACAACACAGTACATACTTCATGTTTGTGGGCTGGTTGTTGGGATCAACACAGTATACTATTTTGATCTTCCCCTTTATTATAGCAGTAGAAATTGTTGTGAGCCTTTCAGAATACAGTGATAGCGAGTTTATTCGTTTGATATGTTGGTTGCCTTGGTTATGAACTCCAGCCAAAATAGCAAAGTAGGAGTATCTTGTAAGCATGTTATACAGAACCCTCCCAAGTTGGTAGATATTGGGATATCAACATAGCCATTATGCATTCATAGGATAGTAATAACGTTGGAACCTTTTGCTGCTGTGCTTCACTGGTTATTAGCCTCACAAACTCAAACCAATTGCAGGCTCAAGATCGTCCCGGGGAAAACCACTGCACTGGACTTCATGCCTGAAGATAGCAGAAGATGTTGCACAGGGCCTTGCCTACATTCATCAAGCATCTCGGCTTGTTCACGGAAACATCAAGTCTTCCAACGTCCTGCTTGGTTCAGACTTCGAGGCTTGCCTCACCGACAACTGCCTGTCATTCCTTCTGGAATCAGCAGAAGTGAAAGACGACGCTGCATACAGAGCACCAGAAAACATGAAGTCCAACAGAAGGCTCACACCAAAATCAGATGTCTATGCCTTTGGCATCCTTCTCCTCGAGCTCCTCAGCGGCAAGGCACCGCTCGAGCACTCGGTCTTGGCGGCAACCAATCTCCAGACATATGCTCTGTCGGGGAGGGGAGACGAAGGCATCGACAGCGAGCGACTCTCGATGATTGTCGACATTGCGTCTGCCTGCGTCCGGTCGTCGCCGGAGAGTCGGCCGACTGCCTGGCAAGTCCTCAAGATGATTCAGGAGGTGAAGGAAGCAGATACCACTGGTGACAATGAGGACGGCGATCTTACTAGCGACTCCTAGCTTATTCCTATTCGTCCTATGGATGAAATGGATCATGTCCACTGGGTGATGCATTATCCAATGTGAGCAATCGTAGTGAAATGCAGTTTGCTATGCCTAGGAAAGCTAATGGAAGGGTGTTAGTGGTGTAGGAGAATGGATTTGGGGTCATGATCTCTCTGACTGGTTTCTCTTGAGCTCCGGATTCTGTAACATATGTTAGGTTTCCCCCCTGGTGACTGGTGTATGGATGTTTTGGTGATGTGGTCATTTTTTTTAGCATCAATCTTCCTTGGAGATTTATATTATACAGTAGTTAAGCTAAGGGCCAAAGGCATATAGTACTGGTTAAGTATTTAGTACTACTAGTTGCTATTGTTGCACTGATCAACTCGATCTGCTGCTGCTAGTTTGGCTTCAGATATTTTGGTTGCATGATGCCAAGGTTGCTGGGAAAGTGTGTTCGGGGCACCATGTGGTTGCTCGTTTTAGCTGCAGAATTGTCCACTGCACATGGTTACAAGAGCATTGTTGGTAGCAATAATGTCGTGGGCACGAGTCATTTGGGCTGATCCCAACATTTCGGGCTTAGAATGTGTGGCTCATGGAACATGGTCTAATGTCGTAAGGTGGATCTGGCCACAACAATGGGGCCCAAAAAACACATGTTGTCTTTAAGTTTTTTTGTTTTTTCACGCCAGTCCCGTCTTATGTTTGTGACAAAGAACTGTTTGCTTGATGTTTTTCTGATTATTTTTAATACGCATATACACACGGCCTGACCACTATACACACAATCAACTGCGATTGTACTGTGTTAGAAAAACATGGGTTGCATCTCCTAATGACTCACTAGAAGGACAGAAAAAGATAAATCGGCCAACCTCATTAATATCCTACAAACACATAAGCTTGGGTGTTGATACGAGCTCCTGGATTTGAACTTCGATTGCCGACGGGTAGAGTCAAGTCCCCGCGACTCTACCACCACACAACTACGGTTCTCTTCTGTGTTGGAAGATGGAGAACTTGATTGGCCAATAACCGGGTTTTGACGGGAGAACCGTTTTCGCTCGGGAGAGCATATGCTCCTGGATGAATAAGAAATTAAAAATAAATATAGTAAACAATTTTTAGAAAATTCTGATTTTTTGTGTGAATGTTCATGTTAGTCTAGCAAATGTGCTCGACAATGTTCATGCAAAAGGGGATATCAGTGTTTCGTCAGTAAAATAAAATAAAATTAAGTGTAACATTTGAAAGTACCGTTTAACGTTTTTTTCCACTCAAGCCAAGACGCCTAAGCATTGCCACCAAGAAATTGAAAGTGGCATTGGGGTGTGAAAATGAACACATCTATGTTTTTTCTTTTTTTGACATTTACAAAAAAAAAAAGGCTGGCAGGAGCATATGCTCCCACCGCCGAATTGGATTTCTTGATTTTGACACTCTTTTCCAAGAAATTTATGGATGGCAAGCAAAAATTAAAATGGCAGAACAAATTGATCGGCACAATTGTGGCAAGATCTGCTAAAAGAAGTGTGGGTACATGGCAGGTGAGATAGGTTGTTACAAGTGTGGCATCTAATCCTATCGGTGCCGGTAAACACAAACAATAGCCTTACAAAGATGTCGTATCATGATACGAGTGCGACAGGGACAAATCACCATTGTTTCTTGGCGTGACACAAGGACGCGCAAGGTGTGTGCAACTGCAATCACAACATCAAGACACAACCGGAACGAGATCTCCGTGGCGAGCAGGTGATGGTGTGATATGACTCGCGAGCGTGGATCGCACCCAGGCGGCAGAGTGAACCGAATTCAACAGATCTGAAATGTCTAGCCGTTGGCGCCTCACGTGCATTTCTAGCTTTTCCTTAGCAATGTGTTGACCACGCACCGCTAGTGGTGAATCGCTAGTCACTGATACATCTTGGTTTGTTGATACTACACAGGTCTTCAGTAATACTACTGCGCTATGGGATATATCATGTCACCAGATTACCGAAGCCTCTTAGTCCTACACACGCTACATGTAGCTCAATATGGATGGACTGATGTTGACACACATGAACTCAGAAATGTTTCTCTCCTTCCGGGCTCAATAACTTTCTGTTGCTTTATTATATAGCTCCTCGATCTGTACCGATGTATGAATATCGTACTACGACTAAGGCTGTGTCAATTATCTCGACCAATTTCAAAGATTTGGTTGTACCAGTTGGTAGGTACATGGCATGCATACTGATGTCACTATACACGCGATATGCATGCCTGAATTCACATATTAAACCCATTAAGCGTCGAGAGAAGGGCGGACAACCAGCTATGCCACATGGCGCAATCTGGTTGGCCATGATGAGAAAGCTTTTGAAATGTATTTTTTAGATGGAGGTGAGGATTTTTTAAATGTCATTTGAGGACCCCGCGTATTTTTTGAAATGGAGAGCTATGCAAAGTGGCGCTCACTGGTAGGTTGTGGTGTTTTTTTTCTTCCTTTTTTACTTCTTTTTTTAGATGGAGGTAAGGATTTTTTTGAGTTGTTTTTTTAGATGGATGAGAGGACCCCATGTATTTTTTAAATAAAAATATGCACACAACTTCCTCTCAAGAGGCCCAACCACTAGTTAAGCACCATAAATATAGTAAGAGAGAATCATGAATTATAATTTGACAAAGCGGATATGTTGATGACATGGATAAACTAGAGGGTAGCGTAAGATGAGTAATTGCTGATAGTGTGGATCACCTATACAATATAGATGGAATTCTATGTCACATATATGTATTCTATGTCACAAATAATTTGCCTAAAGTCCCTCAAAATTAACTCCTAGTTTCCAAGTATGTCAACATTTTTTTTACACTAGATACAAATCAACCACCACCATCATTTGTTCATTAGTTTACCATTAAGTGAATGTTGAAAAGAATTCGTAATCACACACACACACACACACACACAACTATGAAGTGTGTATTTAATACTAATTTATTTACCTAATTGAAAATGAAATTAGAACTATAACTATTCGATGATTGTGTGGTATATATTGTTGGTTAATATAATACATTGTTGGAGGAGGGAAGACACGAAGGACTAGACAGCGAGCAACTCTCGATGGTCGTTGACATTGCGTCTGCTTGCGTTCGGCCGTCGCCGGAGAGTCGGCCAATGGTGTGGCGGGTCCTCAATGTGTTTACAGTGGTGAATCACTAGTCGCTGACACTGATAGGGTTGTTGAAACTAGACGAGTACCCGATATAATTATTGCGCTATGGGGTATTATCATGTCATCAGATTACCAAAGCCTCTCAGTCCTACACATGCCACCTATAGCGCAACATGCATGGATTGACGCTGATACACATGAACTCAGAAATGATTTCTCCTTTCGTACTTAATAAGGGCATCTTCAACACCGACCCCTAAATCGGGCATTGCTGAAACTCTCGAACAGGGACCCCGAAAAGATTTGTGTTGAGACAAGATGGGAAAAGGCACTAGACGGAAGGAGAGGTTTATTGTTCCCGTTGCCAGTTATATACCCTTGTAAATTGGGTTATGATGGGACGTTTGAGTATCCAACCATTAATCCGCTTGTTCCCCTAGTGCTTAAAGAACACAGATCGAGGAAGCCTTAAAGGTGCAACCAAAGATGGCTCGGTGGGTCCCTTCTGTGACTTGTTGACGTGGGCCCCTAGGACTTCCAGAAAATCGTTTTTATAAAACGTATGGTTGTCTGAGGAATGTAGATGCTCGAACCCTTATAAAAATGCTGAAGATAACCAAGGAGGACGTTGGATCTGAATAGAAGCTGACGAAGAGGGAACTTGCCTGCCAAGACGATGACCATGAGAAGGAGAAGCTATTCCAAGGAGGGCGGCAATGCCCTTGGCTTTGAAGACCAGTTTAGGGTCTACTGGCGGTGTCCTGGATTAAGGCGAGCTTACTAGGTCGGCCTGTCATCTGTAGGCCGGGCCAGTAACCCACCGACTACTAGAGAAAGGACTACCGAAGCTGTGGCCCTCGGTGTGCTCAAGATGGAATCCTCCGAAGACTTCGCGTACACTTCAAGGAATATTTGAATAGTCGGCATGTTTATCCCTAGTTTGTGACCGACCATATGTAAACCCTAGATACCCTAGGGCCTATATAAGCCGAGGGGTTTAGTCTTTAGATGTATGCACACAAGTTTAGAGCTTGGAACACAATAATACGATCTCGGGGTAGATCATGTACTTTGTACCCCATCCATAATCAACACAATACAAGCAGGACATAGGGTTTTAGCTCTTCGAGAGGGCCCGAACCTGGGTAAAGATGTGTCTCTCTACTTCATGTTCACCATCGTTCCATGATCACCATCTCGGGACCCCCTACCCGAGATCCGCCGATTTTAGCACCGACACCCAAGACCGCTATCCAGCATGTATCTCAAAGTATTAAGTTCATAACAAAGAGAGTAATGCTTGAAGCAAGATGACATGATGTACAAAGGTAAGATCAATCAATATGTTTGGACCCCATCATTGTATCCTTATTAGCAACCATACAACGTGCCTTCCAACCTCGCCTGGTACAGAGTAAGGACACCACAAGATTGAACCCACTACTATGCACCACTCCCTCTGATGATCTACTCATTAACTTGGCCAAATAAAATGTTGGGGAACGTTGCATGGGAAACAAAAATTTTCCTTCGTACACGCAAGATCTATCCATGGTGATGAGCATCTACGAGAGGGAGAGTGAATCTACATACCCTTGTAGATCGCTAAGCGGGAAGCGTTAAGAAACGCGGTTGATGTAGTCGAACGTCTTCGCGATCTAAATCGCAAACCGTCTCGCGATCCGATCACGATCCGTCCCGCGATCCAATCACGATCCGTCCGATCTAGCGCCGAACGGACGGCACCTCCGCGTTCAGCACACGTACAGCTCGATGACGATCTCCGCCTTCTTGATCCAGCAAGAGGGACGGAGAGGTAGATGAGTTCTCCGACAGCGCGACGGCGCGGCGGCGGCGGTGGTGGAACTATTCCGACAGGGCTTCGCCTAAGCACCGCCGAAACTAGACTAGAGGAGAAACGATCTAGAGGAAGAAGAGGGCAGCACGTGGCTTAGGGTTTTCTGGTGTGCGCTGCCCTCTCTCCCCTCTAGTATATATAGGATGAAGGGGAGGGAGGCCGGCGCCCTAGGGATTCCTCCCCCACTTGGTTTTCCTTTCCTCCACTTGGACTTTCCCACCCCTAGCCGCATGGGCCTTGTTGGGGGGGGGGGGGGGGTTCGGCCAGCCCACTAGGGGCTGGTTTACCTCCTCCCACAGCCCATGAGGCCCTTTGGGGCAAGAGGCCCCTCCCGATGGTCCCCCGGTACCCTCCCGACATTCCCGGTACACTATCGAAGTACCCGAAACTTTTCCGGTGGCCAAAACGGGACTTCCTATATATCAATATTTACCTCCGGACCATTTCGGAGCTCCTCGTGACGTCCTAGATCTCATCCGGGACTCCGAACAACCTTCGGTCACCAACATACATAACTCAACTATACCGAAACGTCACCGAACCTTAAGTGTGCAGACCCTGCGGGTTCGAGAACTATGCAGACATGACCGAGACACCTCTACGGTCAATAACCAATAGCGGGACCTGGATGCCCATATTGGTTCCTACATATTCTACGAAGATCTTTATCGGTTGAACCTCTATGTCAAGGATTCAGTTAATCCCGTATGCTGTTCCCTTTGTTTCTTTGGTATGTTACTTACCCGAGATTCGATCGTCGGTATCTCTATACCTAGTTCAATCTCGTTACCGGCAAGTCTCTTTACTCATTCCGTAATACAAGATCCCGTGGCTAACTCTTTAGTCACTTTTCTTGCAAGGCTCATTGTGATGTTGTATTACCGAGTGGGCCCTGAGATACCTCTTCGTCACACGGAGTAACAAATCCCAGTCTTGATCCATGCCAACTCAACAGACACCCTCGGAGATACCTGTAGAGCATCTTTATAGTCACCCAGTTATGTTGCGACGTTTGATACACACAAGGTATTCCTCCGGTGTCAGTGAGTTGCATGATCTCATGGTCATAGGAACAGATACTTGACATGCAGAAAACAATAGCAATAAACTGACACGATCATATGCTATGTTCATAGTTTGGGTCTTGTCCATCACATCATTCTCCTAATGATGTGATCCCGTTATCAAATGACATCTCATGTCTATGGCTAGGAAACCTTGACCATCTTTGATCAACGAGCTAGTCTATTAGAGGCATACTAGGGACACAGTGTTGTCTATGTACCCACACATGTATTTGAGTTTCCAATCAATACAATTATAGCATGGATAATAAACGATTATCATGAACAAGGTAATATGATAATAACTAAATTATTATTGCCTCTAGGGCATATTTCCAACAGTTTCCCACTTGCACTAGTCAATAATCTAGCTCACATCTCCATGTGATTAACATTGTAATGAATCTAACACCCAATGAGTTCTGGGGTTCAATCATGTTTTGCATGTGAGAGAGGTTCTAGTCAACGGTCTGCAACATTCAGATCCGTGTGTTCTTTGCAAATCTATATGTCATACTGCAGATTCTACCACGCTCCACCTGGAGCTATTCCAAGTGGCTGCTCCACTATACGAATCCGGACTGCTACTCAGAGTCGTCCGGATAGGTGTCAAAGCTTGCATCGACGTAACCCTTTACGACGAACTCTTTATCACCTCCATAATCGAGAAATATTTCCTTTAGTCCTCTAGTTACTAAGGGTAATCTTGACCGCTGTCCAGTGATCCACTCCTGGATCACTCTTGTACCCCTTGACAGACTCATGGCAAGGCACACACCAGGTGCGGTACACAGCATGGCATACTATACAGAGCCTATGGATAAGGCATAGGCGACGACCTTCGTCCTTTCTCTTTCTTCTGCCGTGGTCGAGCTTTGAGTCTCACTCAACTCCACACCTTACAAATCAGGCAAGAACTCTTTCTTTGACTGATCCATTTTTAACTCTTTCAAAATCTTGTCAAGGTATGTACTCATTGAAAGTTTTATCAGACGTCTTGATCTATCTCTATAGATCCTGATGCCCAATATTTAAGTAGCTTCATTCCAGGTTTTCCTTTGAAAAACTCCTTTTCAAACAACCTTTTATGCTTTTCAGAAATTCTACATCATTTCCGATCAACAATATGTCATCCACATATACTTATCAGAAATTCTATAGTGCTCCCACTCACTTTATTGTAAATACAAGTTTCTCATAAACTTTGTATAGACCCAAAAACTTTGATCACCTCATCAAAGCATATATTCCAACTCCGAGATGCTTGCTCCTGTCCATAGAAAGATCGCTGGAGCTTGCATACATTTTAGCATCCTTAGGACTGACAAAACCTTCCGGTTGTATCACATACAACCTTTCCTCACGGATACCGTTAAGGAAACGATGTTTTGACATCAATCTGCCAGATTTCATAATCAAAAAATGCAGCAACTGCTAACATAATTCCAACAGACTTTAGCATCGCTACGGATGAGAAAGTCTCATCGTAGTCAACTCCTTGAACTTGTCGGAAACTTCTTTGCGACAAGTCGAGCTTTATAAATGGTGACATTTACCATCAGCGTCTGTCTTCTTCTTAGAGGTCCATTTGTACTTAATGGCCTGCCGTTTAACGGTCAAGTCTACCAAAGTCCATACTTGGTTTTCATACATGGATCCTATGTCGGATTTCATGGCTCCTAGCCATTTGTTGGAATCCGGGCCCACCATTGGTTCTTTACAGCTCGTAGGTTCACTGTTGTCTAACAACATGACCTCCAAGACAGGAATGACGCACCACTCAGGGGCGGTATGAGTCCTTGTCGACCTACGAGGTTCGGTAGTAACTTGATCCGAAGCTTCATGATCATCATCATTTGCTTCCTCTTTACTTGGTGTAGGCGTTGCAAAAACATTTTTCTGCGTCGTGCTACTATCCAACTGAAGTGACGGTTCAACAACCTCATCAAGTTCTACTTTCCTCCCACTCAATTCTTTCGAGAGAAACTCTTTCTCGAGAAAGGATCCGTTTTAGCAACAAACACTTTGCCCTCGGATCTGAGATAGAAGGTATACCCAACTGTTTCCTTAGGGTATCCTATGAAGATGCACCTTTCTGCTTTGGGATCGAGCTTATCAGACATAAGCGTCGTATTCCCAAACTCTGAGAAATGATAGCTTAGGTTTCTGCCAAACCAAAATTCATACGGTGTCATCTCAACGGACTTAGATGGTGCCCTATTGTGACGCCCCCAATTTCGACCGTACGCTAATCAAACACGCAATGCGTACGACCAAGATTAGGGACTCACTGATTGATACCACAACACAACACTAGACACAAATTAAAGTCATACAGCTTCATATTACAAGCCAGGGGCCTCGAGGGCTCGAATACAAAGCTCGACAAGCACGAGTCAGCGGAAGCAAATAATATCCGAGTACAGACATAAGTTAAACAAGTTTTGCCTTAAGAAGGCTAGCACAAACATAAGCAACGGATCGAAAGAGGCGAGGCCTCCTGCCTGGGAGCCAACCTAACTACTCCTGAGCGTCGGCACTCTCCATGTAGTAGTAGGCTCCAGCGGTGGTGTAGTAGTCGTCTCCGGCGTACTCCATCTCCTGGGCTCCATCATCTGAACGCAGAATCGTATTGAGGGGGAAAGAGAATGCAAAGCAGCGGTGAGTACTCATCCAAAGTACTCGCAAGACTGACATCAGAACTATGCTAAGTATGCATCAGTATCAAGGAATGGGGGTTATATCTGGACTGACTGCAGAAAGCAAGAATGAGGGGAAGGCCTAGTCCTATCGAAGACTATCATCTTCAGCATCTTGCAGCATTAGAAGAGAGTAGACTGGTATCTCATATATAGTCATATTATTGTAGCAATTTTGTTAAGTAACCACGCCCAGAGATTCTTCCTCGACTCCCTGCGAGGAAGCAATCTCGGAGCCAACATTCATTTCAATGTAAATCACAGTTTTAGTTATATCAGGTCAAGGTACAACTCCAAGTCGTCCTGTTACCGTGGACACGGCTATTCGAATAGATAAATTCTTCCCTGCAGGGGTGCACCACATTCCCCAACACGCTTGATACCTCTGGCCGGACACACTTTCCTGGGTCATGCCCGGCCTCGGGACATCAAAACGTCGTCGCCCCACCTAGGCTCAACGAAGAGGCCAGCCCGCCGGTCTAAATCCTAAGCGCGCAGGGGTCATGGGCCAATCGCCCTTTGCACTCCTGCACGATGCGAAGGCGGCCGAGGTCAGTCCTAGCACCCCTTATAACAAGCGCGGTGCCGTTGCGGACCACTCGGGCGCGCGCCGCTCCATTGCTGACGTCCGAAGAGCTTCGGCTGATACAACGACGCTGAGTACCCATAACTTCTCCCACGTGAAGGTTAGTGCGTATTAGGCCAAACGACCAACTCAGATCAAATACCCAACCCATTAGCATTTTATTAATGCGGGGCAAGTGCGACCCATGAAGTGCGGTCCCGTCGCCCCGTCTCGAGGATGTGTGGCAAGGGCCTCTCCTGCCCGACCACGCCTTATCATCATCAAACCGTGGGTACCCCTCAGGGCCGACCCATCACCAACATGTTTCTGTAACCAGGTCATAGTAACTGTGTTTATAACACATCAAGACTGAACCTGAGGAATCACCCTCAAAGGGCCCCGCTCGATGAAACCGTCAAGGTGGACTTAGAGGAATCACCCTCGAGGGTCCCACACTTGAGGGGTTGCACGACAGAGTCATCGTCGGGAGTGGTGAAGGAGGAATCACCCTCGATAACCACGACCGACTAGCTACACTACAGAGTTAGCATCATGAGTACTTCATGAGGTGTCACCCTCGGTACTCGATAGTAGCTCTGCAGAGTCGTACAACTAAGGGGTGTGCGGTGAGGTGAGGGGCCTGGCTCGTCTTCGGGTCGTCGAGTCGTCGATGAAGAAGCAGGGGCAACTGGGACTAAGGGGGCTTACAAGGGATGCATTGATCAACCTATACTAAGCAGTTGATATGATTGCAGGTATAGTAGCAGTTTATCAAAAACAGGCTATGCATCAGAATAAGAGCTAACTAATACAGTAGCAAAAATCTAATGCAAGATTGAGAGGGAAAGGAATGGGCGATATCGGAATGCTCAAGGGGGGGTTGCTTGCCTTGATACTCTGCTGCAAAGGCCTGATCGGCAACGGTGTAGTCGTACCCGGCAGCACCGTCAGTCTCGGGGTCTACCGGAGAGAAGAGGGGGGAAGAAACAATAAATATAAAGCACAGATGCAATCACGATGCATGTCATGGCAATATGCAGAGCTAGGCATGCACTAACGCAGTACTACACGTCGCAGACGGGTCGGAAGAATATCTGACGATATTTTCCCGGGTCTCAGGCTACTGCCGGACATATGATAACGAGGGAAAATTTCCATGTTCATCATGCTAGCGGCATGTGACAGATGAACGTACAACGTATTTGGATTCGTAGGATTTTTCTGAGCAACTTTCATATATAAATTATTTTCATCCGAGTTATGGTTTAAAAGATATGATTTTTCAAAGTTTTTAAAGAATTTCTGGAATTTAAATAATTATTTAAATTCGAATTATCAAGAATAGTAAATGATGATGTCATCATGACGTAGGTGTGACGTCAGCAGGTCAAACCCAGCTGACCAGGTGAAACCTGACCTGTGGGTCCAGTGGGACCCACCTGTCAGTCTCACAGTAGGTTAATTAGGACTTAATTAAACTAATTAGGATTAACTAGGTGTGGGCCCTTCTAGTCAGTGGCTAATTAACGTTTTAATTAATTAATTAATTAACATATTTTCTATTTATTTAAAATTATTTAAATCACGCGGGACCCACATGTCATAGACACAGGCCAGCCCAGTCAGCGTTGACCGGGTCAACTGGGCCCAGTGGGACCCAGGGTCAGTGGCTGAGCGGTGGGGCCCGCGGCGCCACGTCGGCGCTGAGTCAGCACCGGCCACCGGAGTGCTCCGGCGAGCCCGAGTGTGGCGATGAACTCCGGCGAGCCTGGATTCGCTCTGTGGTGCACCATTTCCCGCGGGGTTTGGCTCTCTGGAACGAGCGCTTAGCCGCGCGTCGGATGGTGGCGGTTGCGTGGCCGGGGACGCAGTGTAGCGACGGCAGCGAGCACGTCGACGGCGGAGCTCTCGGGCAATGTTCGGGTTTGGCGCTACGGCGTGCTAACGAGCAAGGCAAAGGGGTAGGGGGAACCTACGCAGCGCGGCGAGCACGATGGGCAGCAGCGCGGGACCAAATGGTCGCCGGAACGACACCGGCGACGTGCTCCACGGCGGAGAGCTCGGGCGAGATGGGGACAGCAGCAAGAGGTAGCAAACGGCGACGGGAGAGAGAGGGGAGGAAGCGGAGGCTCACAGTGAGCCCGTAGGTGTGCGAAAGCGAGCTCGGGGAAACGTGACGGCGGCGAATCGACGACGGCGATGCGGTTGGCCGTAGGTTGAAGACGAGCTGTGCAGCTCGACGTAGGGGCTCCCGGCTTCGGTTGAGCGGTGGAGGGGAAGGAGTAGACGTCGGGGAGGCCGATGGACACGGCGCAGCGACGATCGGGAGTCGGTGGCTGCGCAGTTTACGGCGGCAAAGCCATAGCCGCGCTCGGGTGAGGTGGGAACGAGGGAGAGATAGAGAGAGCGAGGCGAGAGGGGGTTTCTGTGGGCGCTAGGGTTTCGGGGGAAGGGAGAGGCGCTCGGGGGTGGTCTTATCCGCGAGGGGAGCCGCTGGATGCACGCCAACGAGTGCATCCCCGCGCGGACGGCTCTGGCGCCATGGCCTCCCCCGCCTCTGTCGAGAGGTGGGAGAAAGGCCGTCCATACTGTTGGGGAATGCGACAGAAAACAAAAAATTTCGGTATAGTGAGCACGCCCAGGACCACTATGGAGACTGCATACAAGGTTTGATCTGATCCGTACCGACTCGAAGCGCAGCGGAAGAAGAGTCGGTGGAGATCGTTGGTGCAGATCCCCGTAGCTAGGATTTACAACCTCCCAACCACGAGGATGTACTCCCTCGTCGGACAGCCCTTCGGGAGGCGGTCGGACAGTCCCCCGGACGATGTCGCGGACAGCCCTTCGGGAGGACCCTCGAAACTCGAACGGAGACTCGGACAGCCCTTCGGGAGGACACTCGAACAGCCCCTCGGGCAAAAGATCGAAACTACGACCTCTCTACGGGGTTGCACACATACGGTGTCATCTATCCGGCAGGACTTCGCCGTCCAGAACTAGTTCCTGCCGGAACCCAGACAACCTTTCGGCTCTACGAAAAACTCTTTTCGTGGGAGGGAGAGAGAGAGTTAGCAAAGCATAGCATGTGTATGAGAGCAAGGGATGAAGAGATGGCAGCCCTCACCTCCTCTATTTATAGGAAAGCCAAGGGGTAGGATGGTCACACAAAGTACCAAACTACCCCCACTTTATGTCACACATAAAAACCCTAAGAGGGAAAAGGGGTGCCATGTGGAGCTCCATGGAGGAGCTCCACCCTTGGCCGGCCACCCCTTGGGGGCCCCCCCATGAGGGGCTTCCTTGGCCCCCAAGCCCTTCTAGAAGCCTTTTGGAAATATCCCAAAAGGTGACTTTCCATAAATATCCCAAAAAGCACTTTCACTATTCACGACGACATTTTTCAGCGTCCGGTCGAACTGAAAATATTTATGTGGGCTTAGAACATTTCCAATACCCACTAAAATAATTTTTAATGCGATCCGGAACAATTCCGGATTAGTGATTTTCATCTGCGAAAAGCATCCGAAGCGGTTCCGGCAGCTCCGGAACATTTCCAGTTTTTCTTCCGGAAAATTCCCAGAAGTTTCCAGAATGATTCTGGCACCCTCCAAGAATTATCAGGCATGTGCCGAAACCAATTTGACTTAATGGTATCCCCTGAAACAACTTTTCAGTTTTACCGAAACTGTTCCGGTGTTTTCTCTGCGGAACTTTTCCGCTGTCCGAAACTTTTCCGGTGTCCGAAACTTTTTCGGTGATTTTCTCTCAGACTCCCTGTCTAGTATTCAGCAGATAGATGACCCTTAGGCGTGTGACCCTATAGGTTCGGTGAAGCATAGACATGACCCGGAACCCCTTCCGATCAATGATCAACATCGGAGCCGTGGACACCCATATTGACCCCTATACCCACACGAATGAATATTCGAGTGAACCTCCAGTTGCCGTGAGCTATTCCTGTTGCTTCACGATATGTTACAATTACCCGAGGTGAGACATGTTGGCATCCTCGTGGATCAACAACTTGTCCACTATGCCAGTTACCTCGTTTCCAGTATTGTTCTCTTTTCTCGTTCCCGTGTTCCGGCATCCCCGTGATCAAATCACAAAGTGTCTGGCCAGACGATGATGGATACCGTAACACCGAGAGGGCCCAGAGATATCTCTCCATCGTCGGAGGAGCAAATCCCAATCTTGAGCTATCAAGTTACTTGACATACTTTTCCATGAACCCGTAAGCCGCCGTAATAGCCACCCATTTACGGATGACGTTTAACAAACCCCAAAGTTCATGAAGCAAGCATGAAGAAACTCGATACTCTCATGGTCTAAGGAATCATGCAAACGTTAACCATCTCTGTGTTATTAACCATAAACTTGTGACGAATATATCTCATAGCATAACATCAATTCGGGTTGATTCAACACAAGTGTTCTACCAACATTGTGCCCTCAAAATTGCCGGCATAGCCATGCCCATGATCAGGAAAACAGGATCATCGTGCAATACTTGAGCCAGTCTTAGAGGCAAGACTAGGAATACATTTTTCCGTTTATTATACCACACGTGCAAATGAGTTTCCCTCCGGGCCTCGTGGATATTGCAGACTCGTGAATCATTGCAGTTATAGCATGGATCATAAACATTCATTACAAACTCGGAGATACAAAATAACTGTTATTACTGCCTCTAGGGCATATCTCCTACAGTCTCCCACTTGCACTAGAGTCATAATCCAGTTACATGGCTTCCCTAACACCAATGGCTATCCGGTGTTGCTCATGCTTTGCTCGTGGTAGAGGCTTTGTCATCGGGTCTGACACATTCAGATCCGTGTGAACTTTGCGTACTTTCACTAAACCTTCTTCGACATGATGTCGAATGAGTTTATATTTGCGTTGAATATGCATTGTCTTATGGTGCGAACATGGCTCCCTTGCCTGAGCCACGGTGCCACTATTATCACAATAGATCTCCACCGGGTCCAGAGCACTTGGAACCACACCAAGGTCTTCAAGAAATTGCTTGATTCCGATAGCCTGCTTGGAGGCTTCTGAAGCAGCAACATATTCCACCTCCGTCGTAGAATTCGCCACAGTCTTTTGTTTGGAACTTTTCTAATCAACTGCACCGCCGTTCAATATGAAAACATAGCCAGATTGAGATTTGAAGTCATCTGGGTTAGTCATGAAGCCTGCATCAGTGTAACAACTTACAATGAGCTCTTCATCACCTCCGTACACAAGGAGTAAATCCTTGGTCCTTCTGAGGTACTTAAGAATACCCTTGACTGCGGCCCAGTGTTCCAATCCTGGATCACCTTGGTACCGACTGCTAACACTTAGCGCATAGGAAACATCCGGTCTTGTACATAGCATGGCATACATAATAGAACCAACTGCCGAAGCATATGGAATATCATTCATTTGTACTCGCTCATCGAGGGTCCGAGGACACTGATTCTTGCAAAGCACTGTGCCAGGTGACATGGGGAGTAGGCCTTTCTTGGAGTTCTCCATGTTGAACCTTTTCAACACCTTGTCAATGTACGTGCTTTGGCTAAGCGCTATCAGGCGTCTTGATCTATCTCTATAGATTCTGATGCCCAATACATATGCTGCTTCGCCTAAGTCTTTCATTGAAAAACTCTTCTTCAATGAGTCTTTTATTTCGCTAAGAAAATTCACGTCATTTCCAATCAACAATATGTCGTCCACATACAAGATTAGAAATGCTTTTGCACTCCCACTAAACTTCTTGTAAACACAAGATTCTTCATCGTTCCTGATGAAGCCAAACTCTTTGACCACTTCATCAAAACGAATGTTCCAGCTGTTGGGTAACGTTGCATGGGAAACAAAAATTTTCCTACGCACACACAAGATCTATCCATGGTGATGAGCATCTACGAGAGGGAGAGTGAATCTACATACCCTTGTAGATCGCTAAGCGGAAGCGTTTAAGAAACGCGGTTGATGTAGTCGAACGTCTCCGCGATCCAAATCGCAAGTCGTCCCTCGATCCGATCACGAACTAGCGCCGAACGGACGGCACCTCCGCGTTCAACACACGTACGGCTTGATGACGCCTTCACCTCCTCGATCCAGCGAGCGATGGTGAAGTAGTGGTTGGGTTCCAGCAGCACGACGGCGTGGTGATGGTGGTGAGGAACAATCTCAGCAGGGCTTCGCCAAACGCTACGGAGATTATGACGGAGGAACTAGAGGGTTAGGGTTGCCGCACACGGTTTGGGGAAATCTTGATGTGTGTCGTGTGCTAGCCCTGCCCCTCTATTTATATGTTGAGCCTTGGGGTCTAAACTTGGAGTAAAAGCCTCCTCCAGGTCGGTTTTGCCCGCACAAGGTCGGTTTGGCCCGCAGGAAAAGAGTCCAACTCGGATCCCTGCCGAATCGTGCACAGCCGCGCACAAGCGGTAGTACCGCTCACAAGAGGTAGTACCGCTTGGGCGGTAGTACCGCTTCACACAAGCGGTAGTACCGCTCGGGCGGTAGTACCGCTTCACCAAGCGGTAGTACCGCTTACGCGGCAGCAAAACTACTTTTGCACTTTCCAATACCTCGTGGGCTTTTATCCTTTGGCCCATATAAAGTGTTCTTGCACCCCGAACACTTCGGTAAACATCCAGAACCACTTCCGGTGAATTCCGGAACCCTTCCGGAGATCAAAACACTATTATCACATATATCAATCTTTACCTCCGGACTCTTCCGGAGATCCTCGTCATGTCCGGGATCTTATCCGAGACTCCGAACAACTTTCGGTCACCAACATAATAACTCAATTATACTAATCGTCACCAAACGTTAAGTGTGTAGACCCTGCGGGTTCGAGAACTATGTAGACATGACCGAGACACTTCTACGATCAATAACCAATAGCGGGACCTGGATGCCCATATTGGCTCCTACATATTCTACGAAGATCTTTATCGGTCGAACCTCTATGTCAAGGATTCAGTTAATCCCGTATGCTGTTCCCTTTGTTCTTCGGTATGTTACTTGCCCGAGATTCGATCGTCGGTATCACTATACCTAGTTCAATCTCGTTACCGGCAAGTCTCTTTACTCGTTCCGTAATACAAGATCCTGTGGCTAACTCTTTAGTCACTTTGCTTGCAAGGCTCAATGTGATGTTGTATTACCGAGTGGGCCCTGAGATACCTCTCCGTCACACGGAGTAACAAATCCCAGTCTTGATCCATGCCAACCCAACAGACACCCTCGGAGATACATGTAGAGCACCTTTATAGTCACCCAGTTACGTTGCGACGTTTGATACACACAAGGTACTCCTCCGGTGTCAGTGAGTTGCATGATCTCATGGTCAAAGGAACAGATACTTGACATGCAGAAAACAATAGCAATAAACTGACACGATCAAATGCTACGTTTACAGTTTGGGTCTTGTCCATCACATCATTCTCCTAATGATGTGATCCCGTTATCAAATGACATCTCATGTCAATGGCTAGGAAACCTTAACCATCTTTGATCAACGAGCTAGTCAACTAGAGGCTTACTAGGGACACAGTGTTGTCTATGTATCCACACATGTATTTGAGTTTCCAATCAATACAATTATAGCATGGATAATAAACGATTATCATGAATAAGGAAATATAATAATAACTAATTTATTATTGCCTCTAGGGCATATTTCCAACAGTCTCCCCCTTGCACTAGAGTCAATAATCTAGTTCACATCATTATGTGATTTACATTGTAATGAATCGAACACCCATGCAGTTCTGGTGTTGTTCATGTTTAGCCCTTGGAAGAGGTTTAGTCATCGGATCTGCAACATTTAGATCCGTGTGTATTTTGCAAATATTTATGTCGTCCTCCTTGATGTAATCGCGGATGGAATTGAAACGTCGCTTTATGTGTCTGGTCCTCTTGTGAAATCTTGGTTCCTTGGCTAGAGCAATGGCACCAGTATTATCACAAAACAGAGTCATTGGGTTAAGTGCACTAGGCACTACTCCAAGATCTGTCATGAACTCCTTCATCCAGACACCTTCCTTCGCCGCCTCCGAGGCTGCGATGTACTCCGCTTCGCATGTAGAATCTGCTACCACGCTTTGCTTGGAACTGCACCAGCTAACCGCACCCCCATTAAGAATAAATACGTATCCGGTTTGCGACTTAGAGTCATCCAGATCAGTGTCAAAGCTTGCATCGACGTAACCCTTTACGACGAGCTCTTGATCACCTCCATAAACGAGAAACATGTCCTTAGTCCTTTTGAGGTACTTCAGGATATTCTTGACCGCTGTCCAGTGTTCCATTCCTGGATCACTTTGAAACCTTCCGACCATACTTATGGCAAGGCTGACATCGGGTCTTGTGCACAGCATTGCATACATGATAGAGCCTATGGCCGAAGCATAGGGGATGACACTCATCTTTTCTCTATCTTCTGCAGTCACTGGGCATTGAGTCTTACTCAACTTCACACCTTGCAAAACAGGCAAGAACCCCTTCTTGGACTGATCCATTTTGAACTTCTTCAAAATCTTATCAAGGTATGTGCTTTGTGAAAGTCCTATTAAGCTCTTGATCTATCTCTATAGATCTTGATGCCTAATATGAAAGCAGCTTCTCCTAGGTCCTTCATTGAAAAACTCTTGTTCAAATATTCCTTCACGCTTTCCAACATTTCTATATTGTTTCCAATCAGCAATATGTCATCCACATATAATATTAGAAACGCTATAGAGCTCCCACTCACTTTCTTGTAAATACAAGCTTCTCCGTAAACTTGTATAAACTCGAACGCTTTGATCACTTCATCAAAGCGAAGATTCCAACTCCGAGATGCTTGCACCAGTCCATAAATGGATCGCTGGAGTTTGCAAACTTTGTCAGCATTCTCTGGATCGACAAAACCTTCTGGTTGTATCATATACAACTCTTCCTTAAGGAAACCGTTAAGGAATGCTGTTTTGACATCCATCTGCCAAATTTCATAATCGAAAAAGGCAGCTATTGCTAACATGATTCTGACGGACTTTAGCATCGCTACGGGTGAGAAGGTCTCATCGTAGTCAACTCCTTGAACTTGTGAAAAACCCTTTGCCACAAGTCGAGCTTTATAGACGGTGACATTACCGTCCGCGTCTGTCTTCCTCTTAAAGATCCATTTGTTCTGAATGGCCTTACGCCCTTCAGGTAATACTTCCAAAGTCCATACTTTGTTTTCATACATGGATCCCATCTCGGATTTCATGGCCTCTAACCATTTCTCGGAATCCGGGCCCATCATCGCTTCTCCATAGCTCGTAGGTTCATCGTTGTCTAACAACATGACTTCTAAGACAGGGTTGCCGTACCACTCGGGAGCAGTACGCGTCCTTGTCGACCTACGAGGTTCGATAGCAACTTGATCCAAAGCTTCATGATCATCATCATTAACTTCCTCTTCTGCTAATGTAGGCTCCACAGAAACAACTTTCTGCGCTGCGCTACTCTCAGGTTGAAGTAAAGGTTCAACAACCTCATCAAGTTCTATCTTCCTCCCACTCAATTCTTTCGAGAGAAACTCTTTCTCAAGAAATGTTCCGTTTTTAGCGACAAACACTTTGCCCTCGGATCTGAGGTAGAAGGTATACCCAATTGTCTCTTTTGGGTATCCTATGAAGACGCATTTCTCCGCTTTGGGTTCCAGCTTTTCAGGCTGAAGCTTTTTGACATAAGCATCACATCCCCAAACTTTAAGAAACGACAGTTTTGGCTTCTTGCCAAACCAAAGTTCATATGGCGTCGTCTCAACGGATTTCGATGGTGCCCTATTTAAAGTGAATGCAGCTGTCTCTAATGCATAACCCCAAAACGATAGTGGCAAATCGGCAAGAGACATCATAGATCGCACCATATCCAATAAAGTTTGATTACGACGTTCGGACACACCATTATGCTGTGGTGTTCCAGGCGGTGTCAATTGTGAAACAATTCCACACTGTCTTAAGTGACTGCCAAACTCATAACTCAGATATTCTCCTCCTCGATCAGATCGTAGGAATTTAATCTTCTTGTTACGATGATTCTCAACTTCACTCTGAAATTGTTTGAACTTTTCAAATGTTTCAGACTTATGTTTCATTAAGTAAATATACCCATATCTACTTAAGTCATCAGTGAAGGTGAGAAAGTAACGATAACCACCGCGCGCCTCAATACTCATCGGACCACACACATCAGTATGTATGATTTCCAATAAGTCACTTGCCCGTTCCATTGTTCCAGAGAACGGCGTTTTAGTCATCTTGCCCATGAGGCATGGCTCACATGTGTCAAGTGATTCAAAATCAAGTGACTCCAAAAGTCCATCAGCATGGAGCTTCTTCATGCGTTTTACGCCAATATGACCTAAACGGCAGTGCCACAAGAAAGTGGTATTATCATTATCAATTCTACATCTTTTGGCATCAATGTTATGAACATGTGTATCATTACTATCGAGATTCAATAAGAATAAACCCCTCACATTGGGTGCATGACCATAAAAGATATTACTCATATAAATAGAACAACCATTATTCTCTGATTTAAATGAGTAACCGTCTCGCAATAAACAAGATCCAGATATAATGTTCATGCTTAACGCAGGCACCAAATAACACTTATTTAGGTTCATCACTAATCCCGACGGTAATCGAAGAGCGAGCGTGTCGACGGCGATCACATCAACCTTGGAACCATTTCCCACGCGCATCGTCACTTCGTCCTTTGCCAGCCTCCGTCTATTCCACAGTTCCTGTTTAGAGTTGCAAATATGAGCAACTGCACCGGTATCAAATACCCAGGCACTACAACGAGAGTTGGTAAGGTACACATCAATAACATGTATATCATATATACCTTGTTTGTTGTTGGCCGCCTTCTTGTCAGCCAAATACTTGGGGCAATTCCGCTTCCAGTGTCCAGTTCCCTTGCAATGAAAACACACAGTTTCTGGTTTGGGTCCAGCCTTGGGTTTCTTCACGAGAGGAGCAACTGCTTTGCCACTCTTCTTGGAGTTACCCTTCTTACCCTTTCCATTTTTCTTGAAACTAGTGGTTTTATTGACCATCAACACTTGATGCTCCTTTTGAATTTCAGACTCAGCGGCTTTCAGCATCGCAAACAGCTCGGCGACTGACTTGTTCATCCCGTGCATGTTATAGTTCAACACGAAGCTCTTGTAGCTAGGTGGCAATGATTGAAGAACTCTGTCAGTGATAGCCTCTGGCGGAAGGGGCATCCCTAACTCAGCCAGACGGGTGGAGTACCCAGACATTCTGAGTATGTGATCACTGATAGTGCCGTTCTCCTCCATCTTGCAAGCATAGAACTTATCGGAGATCTCATATCTCTCGATCCGGGCATTCTTCTGAAAGATAAACTTCAACTCCTGGAACATCTCATATGCTCCATGACGTTCAAAACGTCTTTGAAGTCCCGGTTCTAAGCCATACAACATTGCACATTGAACTATTGAGTAATCATCAGAACGAGCCTGCCAGGCGTTCACAACGTCTAGAGACTCAACTAGAGCGGGTGGATCACCAAGCGGTGCATCAAGGACATAAGCCTTCTGGGAAGCCGTAAGGATAATCCTTAGATTACGGGCCCAGTCCACAAAGTTACTTCCATCATCTTTCAACTTAGCTTTCTCTAGGAACGCATTAAAATTCAGGGGTGCTACTGCGCGAGCCATGATCTACAACATAAATATAGCAAAGACAACTTAGACTATTGTTCTAGATAATGAGTTTAGTTAATCATATTACTTTAAAAACTCCCACTCAAATTGACATCCCTCCGGTCATTCGAGTGTAACATGATCCAAATCCACCAACTCAAGTCCGATCATCACGTGAGTTGAGGTGGTTTCAATGGTGAACATCTTCATGTTGATCATATCTACTATATGACTCATGTTCGACCTTTTGGTCTCTTGTGTTCCGAGGCCATGTCTGTACATGCTAGGCTCGTCAAGTTTAACCCGAGTGTTCCGCGTGTGCAACATGGCTTGCACCCGTTGTATGTGAACGTGGAGTCTATCACACCCGATCATCACGGCGTGTCTCGAAACGACGAACTTTCGCAACGGTGCACACTCGGGGAGAACACAATTTATCTTGAAATTTAAGTGAGGGATCACCTTATAATGCTACCGTCGTCCTAAGCAAAATAAGATGCATAAAAGGATTAACATCACATGCAAATCATAAGTGACATGATATGGCCATGAACTTGTGCTTTTGATCTCCATCTCCAAAGCACCGGCATGATCTCCATCGTCACCGGCATGACACCATGATCTCCATCATCTTGATCTCCATCAACGTGTCGCCATAAGGTTGTCGCGCCGACTGTTGCTTCCACGACTATTGCTAACGTTTAGCGATAAAGTAAAGCATTACATAGCGCTTAATGATTGACACGCAGGTCATACAATAATTAAAGACAACTCTATGGCTCCTGCCAGTTGCCGTACTCATCGACATGCAAGTCGTGATATTCTATACAACACATGATCATCTCATACATCACATATATCTCATCATGTAATTGGCCATATCATATCACATCATACCCTGCAAATACAAGTTAGACGTCCTCTAATTGTTGTTGCAAATTTTACGTGGCTGCTACGGGTTTGCAAGAACCGTTCTTACCTACGCAAAACCACAACGTGGTGTAGTGATTGCTTTTTGATCTTCTAAAAGAACCCTCTTCATTGAAATCGATTCAACTAAAGTGAGAGAGACAGACACCCGCTAGCCATCTTTATGCAACGAAGTTACATATCAGTTGAAGGAACCTGTCTCGCGTAAGTGTACGCGTAATGTCGGTCCGGGCCGCTTCATCTCACAGTACCGCCGAATCAAATATCAACTAGTAACGGCAAGCAATATGTATACACCCACGCCCACAACTCGTTTGTGTTCTACTCGAGATCTCATCTACGCATAGACCTGGCTCATGATGCCACTGTTGGGGAACGATGCATGGGAAACAAAAATTTTCCTACGCACACACAAGATCTATCCATGGTGATGAGCATCTACGAGAGGGAGAGTGAATCTACATACCCTTGTAGATCGCTAAGCGGAAGCGTTTAAGAAACGCGGTTGATGTAGTCGAACGTCTCCGCGATCCAAATCGCAAGTCGTCCCTCGATCCGATCACGAACTAGCGCCGAACAGACGGCACCTCCGCGTTCAACACACGTACGACTTGATGACGCCTTCACCTCCTCGATCAAGCGAGCGATGAAGAAGTAGTGGTTGAGTTCCAGCAGCACGACGGCGTGGTGATGGTGGTGAGGAACAATCTCTGCAGGGCTTCGCCAAGCGCTACGGAGATTATGACGGAGGAACTAGAGGGTTAGGGTTGCCGCACACGGCTTGGGGAAATCTTGATGTATCCCGTGTGCTAGCCCTGCCCCTCTATTTATATGTTGAGCCTTGGGGTCTAAACTTGGAGTAAAAGCCTCCTCCAGGTCGGTTTTGCCCGTACAACGTCGGTTTGGCCCGCAGGGAAAGAGTCCAACTCGGATCCCTGCCGAACCGTGCACAGCCGCGCACAAGCGGTAGTACCGCTTCACACAAGCGGTAGTACCGCTCGGGCGGTAGTACCGCTTCACCAAGCGGTAGTACCGCTTACGCGGCAACAAAACTACTTTTGCACTTTCCAATACCTCGTGGGCTTTATCCCTTTGGCCCATATAAAGTGTTGCTGCACCCGAACACTTCGGTAAACATCCGGAACCCCTTCCGGTGAATTCCGGAACCCTTCCGAAGATCAAAACACTATTATCACATATATCAATCTTTACCTCCGGACTATTCCGGAGATCCTCGTCATGTCCGGGATCTTATCTGGGACTCCGAACAACCTTCGGTCACCAACATAATAACTCAACTATACTAATCGTCACCAAACGTTAAGTGTGTAGACCCTGCGGGTTCGAGAACTATGTAGACATGACCGAGACACCTCTACGATCAATAACCAATAGCGGGACCTGGATGCCCATATTGGCTCCTACATATTCTACGAAGATCTTTATCGGTCGAACCTCTATGTCAAGGATTCAGTTAATCCCGTATGCTGTTCCCTTTGTTCTTCGGTATGTTACTTGCCCGAGATTCGATCGTCGGTATCTCTATACCTAGTTCAATCACATTACCGGCAAGTCTCTTTACTCGTTCCGTAATACAAGATCTCGTGGCTAACACTTTAGTCACATTGCTTGCAAGGCTCATTGTGATGTTGTATTACCGAGTGGGCCTTGAGATACCTCTCCGTCACACGGAGTAACAAATCCCAGTCTTGATCCATGCCAACCCAACAGACACCCTCGGAGATACCTGTAGAGCACCTTTATAGTCACCCAGTTACGTTGCGACGTTTGATACACACAAGGTACTCCTCCGATGTCAGGGAGTTGCATGATCTCATGGTCATAGGAACAGATACTTGACATGCAGAAAACAATAGCAATAAACTGACACGATCATATGCTACGTTCGTAGTTTGGGTCTTGTCCATTACATCATTCTCCTAATGATGTGATCCCGTTATCAAATGACATCTCATGTCAATGGCTAGGAAACCTTAACCATCTTTGATCAACGAGCTAGTCAACTAGAGGCTTACTAGGGACACAGTGTTGTCTATGTACCCACACATGTATTTGAGTTTCCAATCAATACAATTATAGCATGGATAATAAACGATTATCATGAACAAGGAAATATATGAATAACCAATTTATTATTGCCTCTAGGGCATATTTCCAACAAAAACTTGCTGTCAACATGCCATTCTGGTAATATTATGCCCTGCTTGCCCCTTGTGAATTTCACTAAGTCTGTGAATCTGCTATTCTCAATATGTCATGTTGTGGGGATGATAGCCATTGATATATGCATATTGTGATGTTGCCATAATGTAGTTAATTGAAATACATGTTGCCCTCTACCATGCTGTTAATTTTCATGCCATGAAAGTCCCTCTAGCATGTGTAATTGTTGTGTCATCATGTTAACTCAGATTTGAAAAACTGATAATTTTCTCGAAGTCCCTAAAACTGATTCAACATGCCATCTTGTGAGCTTCATTGCCATTGATCCATGATTCCTTTAATGTTTCTGTTAATAGATGAATTGTTAAGCATGTTGTACACTTCATGTACATGCTTTGGTCGTGATTTGAAACTTGCTGTAGCTCTGGTTATGTGTGTTACAGGATGACATGTTGCTGTTTGTGGATAGATTATGTGTTTGAATGTTTTGTGACTTCTGGGAGCTATACTCCATTGTTTTGCATGATCTTTAGGTCTATTCTTGCTATATTTTCATTTCCAAACCAGTGGCATCCTTGGAATACCAAGGAATAGCCCATGGCCTCCTTCATCTTTGTTTTTGCCTCCGTTAACGTTCGTACCTTGCCGTGAGTGCATCGAGAGCTCCGTTACTCCGTTTGCGACGTTCTTCATATGCATTTGCATCGTTTTTACGTGAAGCATTCATTTTTGCCATGTTCGTGCATATTCAAACAACTAATCTTGAGGTTCTGTCCAGAATACTAAAGAATTTAATAAATGCATGAGAAACATGACTAGCATAGGGTTGCCATGTTAAATACTTCAAATTGGTCATGCATCATCTTTGGTTGCGCATTGCACTTTGTTTGTATGTTTATTTGGTGTTGTTTCTATTTGGGTGGACCCGAGTGTCAAGCCTGAGTACGAGGATCCTGACGAGAACAACTACGAGGACCCAACTCCTTGTCCCTCTGAAGACCCAACAGGCAAGATGATCATACCCAGATCCCGACACTATTTTTGCTATGCTAGATGTCTCGCTTCTACCGTTATGTTTTTGTTACCTACCACTTAAACCGCCAGCCTCCTAAATTGCCATGAAAGCCTCTAACCCCTCCACTTCCTAGCAAAACATTGATTGGCTACGTTACCGATGCTCAGCCCTTGTCTTATAGCGTTGCTAGTTGCAGGTGCAAGCTGTTTCCATGTGCCAACATGGATTTCTGAGATATCACAATATTATTGCTATTTAATTTAATGCACATATATACTTGGCAACGGTGGAAGGATTGGCCTTTTGCCCGGTGTTTTGTTCTACTTTTGCCGCACTAGTTCCGAGTACCGGTGTTATGTTCCATATTTTGTGCTCCTAACATGCTCGGGGTTGTTATGGGGACCCCCTTGACCATTCATTTTAGATTAAAACTTGTCTGGCAAGACCCAACTTTGGTACTACATTTGCTAAACAACTTAATAAAAATGCATAGGGCTTAGCTACCCCGTGGATAATTAATCAACCCCCCGGGCCAGTGCTCCTCATGAGTGTTGGTCCAAACTAAAGTCGTGTCCGGGGCCAACCCGGGGCAGCTCGGGAGATGTCTATCAGGCCACCGTACGCTGCGCTCATCCGTTCGTGTCCTGAGAACGAGATACGTGGCTCCTATCGGGTTCGTCGACACGTCGGGCGGTCTTGCTGGACTTGTTTTACCTTTCTCGAAGGTCTTGCGCGAGGAATTCCGAGGATACTTTGGGCTATCCCGAGGTTGAGGTTTTCCAACGGAATTTCCTAGGAGATCATGGGATTCGTGGTCGAGGTTATTCCCGCGGCGTGTGGTTAGTTTGTGATGGATGAGTTGAAGCACCCCTGCAAGGTTAAAATCTTTTCGAGAAGCCGTGCCCGCGGTTATGTGGTAACTTGGAAATTTGTTTAACACCTGGTTATAGTTAACTTGAAGTAAACTCAAATAAAATACACCAACTGTGTGCGTAACCGTGACTGTCTCTGCTCGTGAACATGAACCGAGAGAGAACACGGTGGGGTTATGACTGACGTAAGTAGGTGTTCAGGATCACTTAGTGGTCATGCTAGTTCACGACCGTCATGCGTAGGCCACCATATTTAATTCTTGTTCTCGTAAGTTAGCCACCAAATACATGCTTAGTGCTTGCTGCAACCTCACCACTTAACCATTCATCACCTATTGGCTTACATAGTCTCGATACCCGGGTTATGAGATTGATGAGTCCCTGTGGCTCATAGATTACAACAATACAGGTACAGGTGTTAACGAGTTCGTGCCAGATGATATGTCTCAGCTCCAGTGGGAGTACGATGAAGAACGTAGGCGTATGTATGTTACGTATCCTGATGAGTAGGGGAGCTTCGTGGTGGTGTTCCCTGGGATATCAAGACAGTTTCATTGCTTTCTTTTATCGTTTGATTTCGTCCGTAGCCGGACCCTGTCTCCTGGATGAATGTATGAATAATTGTGTGGACTTGTAAGATAGCTTGTGGCGAGTGTAAGCCAACTCATATACTCATCTCTTCCTACATGTATGCAATGATTTCTGTACTTGCGAAACGACTAGATGCGCTTCTATCCCCGTCGAGGCCCTCGCGCCGTAATAGGGATAGGACCGCATCTTGGACGTGACATGGTGCTGGCAACACCGATGCGTGTCTTCGTCCACGATGTATCCCCGGGCTTGGGCGGTAGTACCGCTTCACACAAGCGGTAGTACCGCTCGGGCGGTAGTACCGCTTCACCAAGCGGTAGTACCGCTTACGCGGCAGCAAAACTACTTTTGCACTTTCCAATACCTCGTGGGCTTTTATCCTTTGGCCCATATAAAGTGTTCTTGCACCCCGAACACTTCGGTAAACATCCAGAACCACTTCCGGTGAATTCCGGAACCCTTCCGGAGATCAAAACACTATTATCACATATATCAATCTTTACCTCCGGACTCTTCCGGAGATCCTCGTCATGTCCGGGATCTTATCCGAGACTCCGAACAACTTTCGGTCACCAACATAATAACTCAATTATACTAATCGTCACCAAACGTTAAGTGTGTAGACCCTGCGGGTTCGAGAACTATGTAGACATGACCGAGACACTTCTACGATCAATAACCAATAGCGGGACCTGGATGCCCATATTGGCTCCTACATATTCTACGAAGATCTTTATCGGTCGAACCTCTATGTCAAGGATTCAGTTAATCCCGTATGCTGTTCCCTTTGTTCTTCGGTATGTTACTTGCCCGAGATTCGATCGTCAGTATCACTATACCTAGTTCAATCTCGTTACCGGCAAGTCTCTTTACTCGTTCCGTAATACAAGATCCTGTGGCTAACTCTTTAGTCACTTTGCTTGCAAGGCTCAATGTGATGTTGTATTACCGAGTGGGCCCTGAGATACCTCTCCGTCACACGGAGTAACAAATCCCAGTCTTGATCCATGCCAACCCAACAGACACCCTCGGAGATACCTGTAGAGCACCTTTATAGTCACCCAGTTACGTTGCGACGTTTGATACACACAAGGTACTCCTCCGGTGTCAGTGAGTTGCATGATCTCATGGTCAAAGGAACAGATACTTGACATGCAGAAAACAATAGCAATAAACTGACACGATCAAATGCTACGTTTACAGTTTGGGTCTTGTCCATCACATCATTCTCCTAATGATGTGATCCCGTTATCAAATGACATCTCATGTCAATGGCTAGGAAACCTTAACCATCTTTGATCAACGAGCTAGTCAACTAGAGGCTTACTAGGGACACAGTGTTGTCTATGTATCCACACATGTATTTGAGTTTCCAATCAATACAATTATAGCATGGATAATAAACGATTATCATGAACAAGGAAATATAATAATAACTAATTTATTATTGCCTCTAGGGCATATTTCCAACACCAGCTCCTTGATGCTTGCTTCAGACCATAAATGGCTTTCTGAAGCTTACATACCTTTCCAGTATTCTTAGGATCGACAAAACCTTCTGGCTGTATCATGTATACATCCTTTTCAAGGTTTCCATTTAGGAAAGCCGTTTTGACATCCATCTGCCATATTTCATAATCGAAATAAGCAGCAATTGCTAGTAATATCCGAACAGACCTAAGCATAGCTACGGGCGAGAAAGTCTCATCGTAGTCTACCCCTAGAACTTGCGTGAACCCTTTCGCGACAAGTCTAGCTTTGTGGATAGTAACGTTACCATCCGCGTCCGTCTTTCTTTTGAAAATCCATTTACAACCAATGGGTTTTACGCCATCTGGAAGTTCTTCCAAGTTCCAAACTTGGTTTTCGTACATGGATTTCATTTCGGATTTCATGGCCTTGTGCCATTCCCTTGAGCTAGGCCCCGCCATCGCTTCCTTGTAGTGCGCTGGTTCATCGTCTTCAAGAATGAAGATTTCGTTATGAAACCACTCAGGTGGCTGGATAGCCCTACCTGATCTGCGCGGTTCAGTTACAACATTGTTTGAAGTTTCCGCATCACATGCGACAACTTCCGGCTCGGTTGTAGGGATAATTTGCGGAATTACTTCCGGTTCCTTAGCCATATCAACGGTTGCCGAAGATTCACTAATCTCATCAAGTTATACTATCCTCCCACTCACTTCTTTAGTGAGAAACTCTTTCTCAAGAAAGACTCCATGTTTTGCAACAAACACTTTGTTCTCAGAGGCGTGGTAGAAAGAATACCCAACTGTCTCTTTGGGATAACCTACAAAGTAACATTTGTCTGATCTGGGATCAAGTTTGCTTGGCTGTAAACGCTTTACGTATGCCTCACAACCCCAAATTTTGAGAAACGACAGGTCGGGTTTCTTCCCGTGCCATATCTCATATGGTGTCGTCTCAACAGACTTAGACGGTGCTCTGTTTAATCTATAAGCGGCAGTTTCTAGTGCGTGACCCCAAAAAGATATCGGTAGATCTGTAAGAGACATCATCGACCTTACCATGTCTAACAGGGTTCGGTTACGTCGTTCCGACACTCCGTTTCGCTGTGGAGTTCCGGGAGGCGTAAGCTGTGAAACGATTCCACGGTCACTCAGATGTTGGCCAAACTCGTGACTAAGATATTCGCCTCCGCGATCAGACCGCAGAAACTTAATCTTTTTGTTACGATGATTTTCTACCTCATTCTGAAATTCCTTGAACTTTTCAAAGGTTTCCGACTTATGCTTCATCAAGTAGATATATCCATACCTACTTAAATCATCAGTAAAAGTTACGAAGTAGAAATACCCACCCCGTGCGATTGTGCTCATTGGACCACATACATCACTATGTATTATTTCCAATAATTCACTCGCCCGTTCAGGATGACCCGTGAACGGTGTCTTGGTCATTTTTCCCATCAAGCAAGATTCACATGTGTCAAATGATTCAAAATCAAGGGACGGTAAAACTCCATCTTTATGGAGTCTTTGCATGCGTTTCTTTCCGATGTGGCCAAGGCGACAGTGCCACATGAAGTGGTGGTGGTATCAGCCTTCCTAAGGCGTTTAGCATTCACGTTAAAGACATCATTTTCACATTCAAGATTTAGTATGAAAAGGCCCCCAACAATGGGTGCAAATCCATAAAACATATCCTTACAATAAAGTGAACAACCATTGTTCTCAGACTTGTAGGAGTACCCATCGTGCACTAAACATGATCCAGAGATAATGTTTCTACACAACAACAAAACAAAATAACAGTTACTTAGTTCCAAAATAAATCCTGAAGGGAGACGTAGAGGCATAATGCCGACGGCTTGAGCGGCGATCCCAACGCCGTTCCCGACACGCATCACGACTTCATTCTTTGCCAGCTTGCGCACCTTCTGAAGCCCCTGTATCGAGTTGCAAATGTGAGCAACCGATCCGGTATCAAATACCCAAGACTTAGAATTTTTGCTAGCAAGCAAAACGTCAATGACATTAACTTGTATAACAATTATACCTTTTCCGGTTTTCCCGGACTTCTTATCTTCCAGATACTTCTTGCAGTTTCTCTTCCAGTGTCCTGTGCCCTTGTAGTAGAAGCACTCAGTTTCATTCTTGGCTCCGCCCTTAGATTTGCGTTGGAAGCCGGTCTTACCGGCGCCCTTGCCCTTCTTTGGATTGCCTTTCTTATTGAAACTGGCAGTTTTATTCACAAGCAACACTTGCTTGTGATTTTTCCGCAGTCCTCCTTCGGCAGTTTTCAGCATGGCAAGCACCTCATTTGCTGTTTTGTCCATCCCATTCATGTTGTAGTTCATGATAAAACCGCCGTAAGACGGGGGGAGTGAACCGAGCAACATGTCCATAACATGCTCTGGCGGAAGTGGAAATTCCAGGGTTTTAAGCCTTTCAGCGTAGCCAATCATATTGACTACGTGCTCGCCAACTGAACTGCCCTCAGCCATCTTGGTCTCCATCATCATTTTCATGATATCAAAACGTTCAGACCGTGCATTAAACTTGTACAGAGCATCCAGATCCTTGATCATATCAAAGGAGTTATGGAATTCAAAGCGTTTTTGAAGCTCTGAACTCATGCAAGACAGCATGAGGCACTGCACTAAGTTGAAATCATCATCCTTAGTGGCCTAGACATTTTGTTCATCTGCCGGAGCGGTTGCCGCCGGCTTAGGTGGAAGAGGTCCGTCAAGCACGTACACTTTCTTAGCACTCCCGAGGACAATCCTCAGGGTACGGACCCAGTCCGCATAGTTGTTTCCATTCGCAGCTAACTTATCTTTCTCTAACATCGAGCCTAAGCTGAACGCGCTGTTGCGAGCCATTTGATCTACAACAGAAAACACAAGTTCACTTAGACTTTGTTCATAATGATTTTTGCACTAGTGAATAAACAATTTTATTCTAAAGTGCGCTCCCACTCAAATCAATATCTCTCAAAATTGATTGTGAGTGATTCAAGACCCGTGTCTTGATTGTTCGCCATTGGTGTAACACCACTGATGACAAAAATCTTAACCGGTAGGCCAACTTGCCAATCACATCTCTATGTGACTCTTGTTCATCTTTCGATGCGTGTGTTCCGAGCTCATGGCGGTCATGCCTGAACGTCAAGACAACCAAGTGATCTTGCTGCGAGGTCTCAACTCACCCGCCTCACACTTCTATAATCGTTCGTACCCGTGTGACACGGCGCACCCCGAAAAGATAGGTGCCGTGAAGGTGCTACACTTGGGAGAACACTAACTACTTGATATTTTTAAGTGAGAGATCACCCTAATAAAAAGCGACTACCGCGCAATCAAGAAGGGTGCAACATAAGGGATAAACATCTCAGGCAATTCATAATTAGCATGACATGGTATAGCCCCTTCTGACGGAGAAGTCAAACTTTCTTCGTCTTTGGCATTTGCGTCTTTGTATACCTTCGCGAAGATTGCCACCACCTTGTCGATGCACCAGATAATATTGCTATCTCTATAGCTAATAAAATAAGTGCATTACATAAGGTTGACACGTAGGTCATTAAAGAGACAATCATATGGCTCCAGCCATCATGCCGAATCATGACACACAGGTCATGTTAATTTACATTATATAGTCATCTCATATATAATCAAATTGAATATGAGCATTGCTATACCACATCACATGCAAACCATCCTGCAAAACCAAGTTAGACGCCTCTAATCGGTTTATACAAAATTTTATTTTACGTGGCTTCTAAGGTTTTGACTCAAACCGCAGCTACCAACGCTCATCATCAAGTATGATAATTCAAGTTGCTAGATTAACTTTCAGGGTGTATGAAACACGAGATAATAAAATCTCGAGCCCCATACTAAACTTCGTCATACGCGTGACCCCCGTGCAGATCATATCTGCATTGCCCTTTCGTCTGCGAAACATCCATCTTTCTTTAACTATGGTGGAACCCAAAGAACTGTTAGCACTTCGTTGATCTGTCAATCAGCATACTCAGGAGCAGCATGAAAGGATCGCGGATTGCCAGAACTTTGTGAGATTCCACCATGCCGTCAAGATCAGGACTACGCAAATTCACGGGAAGCAACAGGAACATCGGGTAACAGATTTCATCTGCTACCCGCACAAATAATTTTCAGTAATAGATCTCATCTACTACAAAATTATACTATGCAATACCCATACATCTCATGTACTCTAGATCATAACATGCATCTACGCATAGCCTGGCTCTTGATGCCACTGTTGGGGAACGCGACAGAAAACAAAAAAATTCGGTATAGCGAGCACGCCCAGGACCACTATGGAGACTGCATACAAGGTTTGATCTGATCCGTACCGACTCGAAGCGCAGCGGAAGAAGAGTCGGTGGAGAAAGTTGGTGCAGATCCCCGCAGCTAGGATTTACAACCTCCCAACCGCGAGGATGTACTCCCTCGTCGGACAGCCCTTCGGGAGGCGGTCGGACAGTCCCCCGGACGATGTCGCGGACAGCCCTTCGGGAGGACCCTCGAAACTCGAACGGAGACTCGGACAGCCCTTCGGGAGGACACTCGAACAGCCCCTCGGGCAAAAGATCGAAACTACGACCTCTCTACGGGGTTGCACACATACGGTGTCATCTATCCGGCAGGGCTTCGCCGTCCAGAACTAGTTCCTGCCGGAACCCAGACAGCCTTTCGGCTCTACGAAAAACTCTTTTCGTGGGAGGGAGAGAGAGAGCTAGCAAAGCATAGCATGTG
The DNA here is from genome assembly GCA_039707655.1 of Elymus sibiricus. Lineage (NCBI taxonomy): Eukaryota > Viridiplantae > Streptophyta > Magnoliopsida > Poales > Poaceae > Elymus > Elymus sibiricus. Next base: position 503,858,967 of record CM077665.1, read on the forward strand.
TATGAGAGCAAGGGATGAAGATATGGCAGCCCTCACCTCCTCTATTTATAGGAAAGCCAAGGGGTAGGATGGTCACACAAAGTACCAAACTACCCCCACTTTATGTCACACATAAAAACCCTAAGAGGGAAAAGGGGTGCCATGTGGAGCTCCATGGAGGAGCTCCACCCTTGGCCGGCCACCCCTTGGGGGCCCTCCCATGAGGGGCTTCCTTGGCCCCCAAGCCCTTCTAGAAGCCTTTTGGAAATATCCCAAAAGGTGACTTTCCATAAATATCCCAAAAAGCACTTTCACTATTCACGACGACATTTTTCAGCGTCCGGTCGAACTGAAAATATTTATGTGGGCTTAGAACATTTCCAGTACCCACTAAAATAATTTTCAATGCGATCCGGAACAATTCTGGATTAGTGATTTTCATCTGCGAAAAGCATCCGAAGCGGTTCCGGCAGCTCCGGAACATTTCCGGTTTTTCTTCCGGAAAATTCCCAGAAGTTTCCAGAATGATTGTGGCACCCTCCAAGAATTATCAGGAATGTGCCGAAACCAATTTGACTTAATGGTATCCCCTGAAACAACTTTTCAGTTTTACCGAAACTGTTCCGGTGTTCTCTCTGCGGAACTTTTCCGCTGTCCGAAACTTTTCCGTTGTCCGAAACTTTTTCGGTGATTTTCTCTCAGACTCCCTGTCTAGTATTCAGCAGATAGATGACCCTTAAGCGTGTGACCCTATAGGTTCGGTGAAGCATAGACATGACCCGGAACCCCTTCCGATCAATGATCAACATCGGATCCGTGGACACCCATATTGACCCCTATACCCACACGAATGAATATTCGAGTGAACCTCCAGTTGCCGTGAGCTATTCCTGTTGCTTTGCGATATGTTACAATTACCCGAGGTGAGACATGTTGGCATCCTCGTGGATCAACAACTTGTCCAGTATGCCAGTTACCTCGTTGCCAGTATTGTTCTCTTTTCTCGTTCCCGTGTTCCGGCATCCCCGTGATCAAATCACAAAGTGTCTGGCCAGACGATGATGGATACCGTAACACCGAGAGGGCCCAGAGATATCTATCCATCGTCGGAGGAGGAAATCCCAGTCTTGAGCTATCAAGTTACTTGACATACTTTTCCATGAACCCGTAAGCCGCCGTAATAGCCACCCATTTACGGATGACGTTTAACAAACCCCAAAGTTCATGAAGCAAGCATGAAGAAACTCGATACTCTCATGGTCTAAGGAATCATGCAAACGTTAACCATCTCTGTGTTATTAACCATAAACTTGTGAAGAATATATCTCATAGCATAACATCAATTCGGGTTGATTCAACACAAGTGTTCTACCAACATTGTGCCCTCAAAATTGCCGGCATAGCCATGCCCATGATCAGGAAAACAGGATCATCATGCAATACTTGAGCCTGTCTTAGAGGCAAGACTAGGAATACATTTTGCCGTTTATTATACCACACGTGCAAATGAGTTTCCCTCCGGGCCTCGTCGATATTGCAGACTCGTGAATCATTGCAGTTATAGCATGGATCATAAACATTCATTACAAACTCGGAGATACAAAATAACTGTTATTTCTGCCTCTATAGTAAAAATGTGTGACAAGGTCCAATTAATATCTTGCAATATTTTTCAATGGCCACACCAAGTTTGGGCATTTTTGGAATCTGTTCTAATTATCCATGGAATTAAAAGGGGATTTTAAATGCTTTTTGGCTCTGTTTTGGATGGTGGGGTCCACACCAACATCAAGGTGATGTTGTTTTCCTTAACAACATTAGTTTTGAGATTTTTAACAAGTGTGCAACATTTTTCTTATGCTGTTTGGGGATTTATTTTATCACTATAAATTCCTAGGGCATTTAGTAGTGGAATTTGAAATGAGATATGAAATCCATATTGATCATGCACTGTTTAGCAAAATTGGATTAGCTTAACATTGTGATCACTGTAGCCTGATCACCTAGGTTACTGTAATTGAAATCCAGGGGTGTTACAACTCTCCCTTACTAAAAGAAATTCTCGTCCCGAGAATTAAGAGGTAGAAGGGAGTAGTTCTGGTTACGAAATTCTAACGAGTCTTCTCGTTCTTGGTTAATCTCCTCGAAGAAATTGATCCCTTTCATTGATGTCTTCAATCCTCCGTTTCAGGTCATCTTGAATAAGTCGTCATCCTCCCTTCAGGATCTTCATCGCCCTACGTATGCGATAAGATGGGCAACCCTGGAAGAACGAATCTAAACAAGGTTGGGCATCTGATGGTGAACTCAGGCAGGGAATTCATTTAGAGCAAAAGCTATGGTACAAAAGTTTCAAACGGGTTGGCAATCTTTCGATGTCCAAATAGAAAGTGAAAAGGGGGTTCAGAGCAACGAAAATAATTATTGCGTCTGATATTAGAATAGATCATCCCTTGGATGGTGGCTGGGGAATTACATACGAAGCCAAGTGCAAAGGATACTTTGGAATCAAAGATGTACAGGAGAGTCAGGTTTCGATCTTGTGGAATTGAGGGTCATGGGCCGACCATGTGGTTAAGAGCAGGAAGAGCAGTGACAACTTGCACGGTCATGAAAGAGGACGTGTCAGAGGATAGCTGGTCAGATATGTTGGCAACAACGTCGGTACCAAGGGCGGGGGACGAATAGAACCATTTTCCTGCTCGTAGAAACGAGGCGGACCAATAGGCAAAGTTCTCGTCCACCGGCGGTTACCGGAATGTTATCAACAATAGTAACAGGATCTTACTGACAGACTTGTTCACCGAGGTGTTTACCTAAGCAGAGAATTATTACTGCTTAGACCATATAATCTCAAGAAAGGTTAAACAGACCAATGGAAAGGAAAATGTGATTATTAGATCAACCAGACCAATGGAAAGGAAAATGTGTTCATCACATTAAACAGACCAATGGAAAGGAAAATGTGTTTATGCTCAAGTTTTAGGAGTATATCTTTCCGAAGGGAAAAAACAGAGCATGATATACATGACATAATAGCAAGTAGATAACCATTTAGGTAAAAGGGGTGAGGAAAATCCATGACATGCCCATACAATGGGGTTTGAATAATTGATCAAGAAACAATTAGCATTGAGCTTACATTATTCCTTTTGATGATCGATATACCACATCCATGCTTCGGGATAGCAATGATATGGTGTTTCGAGTAAAGGATGGAGTTTGGATACACAAAGGATCCAGTAGGAACAACTTATAAAATAAGTCTTACAATTCCCCCATGGAAGAATGGCAACCCTAGCTGAACAAAGCATTATAACAATAGGTCATCCGGCCAGGTGTGCTAGCTACAACATCACCTTACCGAGTAATAAAAACCAAAGTTATAATTCTTGATAATGTTCCAACCATCATATCTATCCAAGATTCAGATCTGGTTGGTGTCAGGATACTTCAGACAAAGAAGGCCTGAGGAGAAAAGGATGCAACACAGACCTACGAGATGATGTTGCAAGAATCTCGGAATGAGCGACATAAGCAAGACTTGAATCATTAGCCAGACTACAAGACATCTGAACACAAGGTCAAGACATTCGTGCCCACATGGAAGTTTCTAGAATGGAGGGCATTCAGTTCTGATTTGGGGACCATCATAGAGGATATCAAAGTTCCATGTGTAAGACTGGACTAGGACAAATCAAATCGATCAGTGGCTTGGCGTGCTAGGAATAACATATGGAGTGGAGGTAGCAAATCTATCAATCATAGAATACTTCGCACATGCAAGAATGAATTGGAACGATTCCGGAGGAAGCGAGACAAATTTCCTCGTAATCACGGCGGTCAAAATGCACGTGAAGTTAGAGGAAACACTCCCCTTATCAAACATATCCTTCATGAGCTAGACACAAAGATAATGCTTTCAAGGTTTCCAACACTAGCTTCAATGTTCATCATGAACCACGAAGGAGAAGAGGATGTGGCTGATGGGCTCAGCAACAATTCATCGAGACTCCCACAAAGATGGATCTCCACGATTGAGTGAACAAGGTGATAGCATTGGTCAAACAAGATGATATATTGACGTATGCCCGAGGGAAACATCCACAATTATACATTAATCGAAAGGTGCACCCAAAATCTGGACTAAGTAGCATGACCAATGTTAGAATGTTGATCCAACAACCAACACACTAAGAATGGACTTATTGTTCATTAACTCCCAGGTAATAGAGTTGCTATGCCATAAGTGTTGAATTTACACATCACATTCCATTTGTCGGTATTCCGGTTAGAAACAACACGAGAACTAAGAAATGAAAGGTGATGGCAAGGATGTCGCCAACGACAACACCAATTACCACGGACAAGGATGCTACTCTCATCATGAATTTAATTGATATCCTGGAAGAGCCCAGAATGCTGATGAGGATCACGACACATTTGCCGAGAAGTCTCTTGAAGATGTAATCGATCAGCGATGACATCAAGCAAAGAAATGATGAAGCGAAGGGTGGTCGGAACCACAGTTTAGAGTGCTAGCTCAGAGTCGAAATTGCCTTCAAGACAACCAACATGACGTTGCAAACTCGATGTAAGCTTAGGGCACTGTTGGAATTGTGTTCCGGGGATGAAGGATATAAATAGCATGGTCAAGCCTTAGCATGACGATGATGATATGTAGCCTAACAGCTTGGAAAGACATGATCGAGTACAAACTCATAAGAAAAGAAGATTACTAAGAGTTGTTGGATCGCAATGAGGACTCGATTCAATTATCGGTGTCCTTGAGTGTCCAACAACTCAGAACACGAGGAAACTGGAATCAGTGAAGGAAAACATAGCTGATGAGGAGCTTATAAGAAGCTATGTACCTCCATGATTTTCTCGAGATACCAGGGGTAATACTCGGATGTAGATCAGAATTAAAGCTTGGACTGATGTATTGATCCGCAGAAGACAAGTGCTTAAACTGGTCTAAAAATGGGATCAAAGAAGAACAGTCATGGTCGGAACCACGGTTGTAAAGTACCAAATCAGGTTGTAGCTTTGAAAGATTATCCGGCAAAACACCAGAAGAGTAGGACTCGTGAAAACTCTTGAGTTCACATGAATTAAGGAAGGCATAGGTTCAACCCATCGGGGCATCTTAGGAACATATACCACAAGCTTCAAGAGTAATTAACACATGCTTGACAAAAGAGCATGGCTGACAAAAGCATAGGATACAACTTACCAGAGGGAGAAGACACAATTTACCAATGGCATCATGTATCAGGGGAAGAACTCACAAGGATTTTGAATGTGAAGGATGCTGTCGGATAATAACCCAAGAATGGTTTGGCATCCCACAAAGGGATCTGATATGAGTATCGGAACTCAATCAGTGGAAGAAAGAAAGCAAGGCATCAGATTAGAGTTTATCTGAATGATATAGATACTTAAATACCAAAGGAATTATGATTTCTAGGTTGGTGTATCAAAATCAGATGCTCCGATCAAATACAAGTAAGTTGAATGGACTTAGATGGATATTCAATCAAAGTTGATTTGTCGAGAACCAACTCAGGTTTGGAAAGATGTCTGAGCCGGAAAGATAATCTATGAGAAACAACTGATGGCTGCATGCATTCACACACAGGTTGAATCAATAAAATCAAATGAAAACCACAAAGGATTTACTTAATATTGCTAGACATATGGAATTAACCATAATGCAAGCAGGTGAGAAAGGTCAAGAGCAAAAGGCTACTGAGGATTACAGAAGATCGAATAGCGTTTCAAAGAATTCTGTGAAACACTTGATCCACCGAGGAAGAACGAATCTCCGGTAAGATAATTCGATGTACCTTGTAATAACAACAGCAACTGTATATGAAAGTATGAGCGACAATTGTAAGTAATCATCCATAGGGGTTGACGGAGGAAGGGAATCGCAAAAGCAATGAGCACAAGTTCTCGAGAGAACATCGGAGAGTATCTTCGAAGTCTTCTGATGAATCTAGCCATCATCTGGAATGAGGGGCTCTCCGGGGGAAGTAGTTACGAGAACCTAGAGTTAGAGTTAGTAAAATCTTTAACCCGAAAGAGAAGAGAGATCAGAACCCAGAGTATAGACGAGGAATAAAAGATCCTAATACCACCCGATTGAGATGTGGGCCCGTAAGCCACACAACAATGTTAGTAAAAGTTTTTCAAGTACTAGACTCAACTTCGACCAAGGAGTTGGAAAGGGGGCTACCTACAGGCAGTCGGCTCTGATACCAACTTGTGACGCCCCCAATTTCGACCGTACGCTAATCAAACACGCAATGCGTACAACCAAGATTAGGGACTCACTGATTGATACCACAACACAACACTAGACACAAATTAAAGTCATACAGCTTCATATTACAAGCCAGGGGCCTCAAGGGCTCGAATACAAAGCTCGACAAGCACGAGTCAGCGGAAGCAAATAATATCTGAGTACAGACATAAGTTAAACAAGTTTTGCCTTAAGAAGGCTAGCATAAACATAAGCAGCGGATCGAAAGAGGAGAGGCCTCCTGCCTGGGAGCCAACCTAACTACTCCTGAGCGTCGGCACTCTCCACGTAGTAGTAGGCTCCAGCGGTGGTGGTGTAGTCATCTCCAGCGTACTCCATCTCCTGGGCTCCATCGTCTGAACGCAGAATCGTATCGAGGGGGAAAGAGAATGCAAAGCAGCGGTGAGTACTCATCCAAAGTACTCGCAAGACTCACATCAGAACTATGCTAAGTATGCATCAGTATCAAGGAATGGGGGTTATATCTGGACTGACTGCAGAAAGCAAGAATGAGGGGAAGGCCTAGTCCTATCGAAGACTAGCATCTTCAGCATCTTGCAGCATTAGAAGAGAGTAGACTGGTATCTCATATATACTCATATTATTGTAGCAATTTTGTTAAGTAACCACGCCCAGAGATTCTTCCTCGACTCCCTGCGAGGAAGCAATCTCGGAGCCAACATTCATTTCAATGTAAATCACAGTTTTAGTTATATCAGGTCAAGGTACAACTCCAAGTCGTCCTATTACCGTGGACACGGCTATTCGAATAGATAAATTCTTCCCTGCAGGGGTGCACCACATTCCCCAACACGCTTGATACCTCTGGCCGGACACACTTTCCTGGGTCATGCCCGGCCTCGGGACATCAAAACGTCGTCGCCCCACCTAGGCTCAACGAAGAGGCCAGCCCGCCGGTCTAAATCCTAAGCGCGCAGGGGTCATGGGCCAATCGCCCTTTGCACTCCTGCACGATGCGAATGCGGCCAAGGTCAGTCCTAGCACCCTTTATAACAAGCGCGGTGCCGTTGCGGACCACTCGGGCGCGCGCCGCTCAATGCTGACGTCTGAAGAGCTTCGGCTGATACAACAACGCTGAGTACCCATAACTTCTCCCACGTGAAGGTTAGTGCGTATTAGGCCAAACAACCAACTCAGATCAAATACCCAACCCATTAGCATTTTATTAATGCGGGGCAAGCGCGACCCATGAAGTGCGGTCCCGTCGCCCCGTCTCGAGGATGTGTGGCAAGGGCCTCTCCTGCCCGACCACGCCTCATCATCATCAAACCGTGGGTACCCCTCAGGGCCGACCCATCACCAACATGTTTCTGTAACCAGGTCATAGTAACTGTGTGTATAACACATCAAGACGGAACCTAAGGAATCACTCTCAAAGGGCCCCGCTCGATGAAACCGTCAAGGTGGACATAGAGGAATCACCCTCGAGGGTCCCACACTTGAGGGGTTGCACGACAGAGTCATCGTCGGGAGTGGTGAAGGAGGAATCACCCTCGATAACCACGACCGACTAGCTACACTACAGAGTTAGCATCATGAGTACATCACGAGGTGTCACCCTCGGTACTCGATAGTAGCTCTGCAGAGTCATACAACTAAGGGGTGTGCGGTGAGGTGAGGGGGCCTGGCTCGTCGGTCGGTTGACCAAGTCTTCGAGTCTTCGGGTCATCGAGTCGTCGATGAAGAAGCAGGGGCAACTGGGACTAAGGGGGGTCACAGGGGATGCATTGATCAACCTATACTAAGCAGTTGATATGATTGCAGGTATAGTAGCAGTTTATCAAAAACAGGCTATGCATCAGAATAGGAGATAACTCATACAGTAGCAAAAATCTAATGCAAGATTGAGAGGGAAAGGAATGGGCGATATCGGAATGCTCAAGGGGGAGTTGCTTGCCTTGCTGCTCTGCTGCAAAGGCCTGATCGGCAACGGTGTAGTCATACCCGGCAGCACCGTCAGTCTCGGGGTCTACCGGAGAGAAGAGGGAGGAAGAAACAATAAATATAAAGCACAGATGCAATCACGATGCATGTCATGGCAATATGCAGAGCTAGGCATGCACTAACGCAGTACTACACGTCGCAGACGGGTCGGAAGAATATCTGACGATATTTTCCCGGGTCTCAGGCTACTACCGGACAGATGATAACGAGGGAAAAGTTCCATGTTCATCATGCTAGGGGCATGTGACAGATGAACGGACAACGTATTTGGATTCGTAGGATTTTTCTGAGCAACTTTCATATATAAATTATTTTCATCCGAGTTATGGTTTAAAAGATATGATTTTTCAAAGTTTTTAAAGAATTTCTAGAATTTAAATAATTATTTAAATTCGAATTATCAAGAATAGTAAATGATGACGTCATCATGACGTAGGTGTGACGTCAGCAGGTCAAACCCAGCTGACCAGGTCAAACCTGACTTGTGGGTCCAGTGGGACCCACCTGTCAGTCTCACAGTAGGTTTATTAGGACTTAATTAAACTAATTAGGATTAACTAGGTGTGGGCCCTTCTAGTCAGTGGCTAATTAACGTTTTAATTAATTAATTAATTAACATATTTTCTATTTATTTAAAATTATTTAAATCACGCGGGACCCACATGTCATAGACACAGGCCAGCCTAGTCATCGTTGACCGGGTCAACTGGGCCCAGTGGGACCCAGAGTCAGTGGCTGAGCGGTGGGGCCCGCGGCGCCACGTCGGCGCTGAGTCAGCACCGGCCACCGGAGTGCTCCGGCGAGCCCGAGTGCGGCGATGAACTCCGGCGAGCCCGGATTCGCTCTGTGGTGCACCATTTCCCGCGGGGTTTGGCTCTCTGGAACGAGCGCTTAGCCGCGCGTCGGATGGTGGCGGTTGCGTGGCCGGGGACGCAGTGTAGCGACGGCAGCGAGCACGTCGACGGCGGAGCTCTCGGGCAGTGTTCGGGTTTGGCTCTACGGCGTGCTAACGAGCAAGGCAAAGGGGTAGGGGGAACCTACGCAGCGCGACGAGCACGATGGGCAGCAGCGCTTGACCAAATGGTCGTCGGAACGACACCGGCGACGTGCTCCACGGCGGAGAGCTCGGGCGAGATGGGGGCGGCAGCAAGAGGTAGCAAACGGCGACGGGAGAGAGAGGGGAGGAAGCGGAGGCTCACAGTGAGCCCGTAGGTGTGCGAAAGCGAGCTCGGGGAAACGCGACGGCGGCGAATCGACGACGGCGACGCGGTTGGCCGTAGGTTGAAGACGAGGCCGTGCAGCTCGACGTAGGGGCTCCCGGCTTCGGTTGAGCGGTGGAGGGGAAGGAGTAGACGTCGGGGAGGCCGATGGACACGGCGCAGGGACGATCGGGAGTCGGTGGCTGCGCAGTTTACGGCGGCGAAGCCATAGCCGCGCTCGGGTGAGGTGGGAACGAGGGAGATATAGAGAGAGCGAGGCGAGGGGGCTTTCTGTGGGCGCTAGGGTTTCGGGGGAAGGGAGAGGCGCTCGGGGGTGGTCTTATCCGCGAGGGGAGCCGCTGGATGCACGCCAACGAGTGCATCCCCGCGCGGACGGCTCTGGCGCCATGGCCTCCCCCGCCTCTGTCGAGAGGTGGGAGAAAGGCCGCCCTTACTGGGCCGGGCCAGCCTGTAGCAGCTGGGCCTAAGTGCCCAGTGGGTCCCTTCTTCTTTTTTTTGTTCTTTTTCTTTTCTGTTTTATATTTTAATTCTTTTTGCATTAATCCTCTATACTAAAAATGTGTGACAAGGTCCAATTAATATCTTGCAATATTTTTCAATGGCCACACCAAGTTTGGGCATTTTTGGAATCTGTTCTAATTATCCATGGAATTAAAAGGGGATTTTAAATGCTTTTTGGCTCTGTTTTGGATGGTGGGGTCCACACCAACATCAAGGTGATGTTGTTTTCCTTAACAACATTAGTTTTGAGATTTTTAACAAGTGTGCAACATTTTTCTTATGCTGTTTGGGGATTTATTTTATCACTATAAATTCCTAGGGCATTTAGTAGTGGAATTTGAAATGAGATATGAAATCCATATTGATCATGCACTGTTTAGCAAAAATGGATTAGCTTAACATTGTGATCACTATAGCCTGATCACCTAGGTTACTGTAGTTGAAATCCAGGGGTGTTACACCTATTTAAAGTGAATGGGGTTGTCTCTAATGCATAACCCCAAAACGATAGTGGCAAATCGACAAGAGACATCATAGTACGTACCATATCCAATAGAGCACGACTACGACGTTCGGACACACCATCACACTATGGTGTTCCAGGTGGCGTGAGTTGTGAAACAACTTCCACCTTGTCTTAAGTTGTATACCAAACTCGTAACTCAGATATTCACCTCCACGATCATATCGTAGACATTTTATCTTGTTGTCACAATGATCTCAAACTTCACTCTGAATTTGCTTGAACTTTTCAAACGATTCAGACTTGTGTTTCATTAAGTAAATATACCCATATCTACTAAAATCATCAGTGAAGGTAAGAAAATAACGATATCCACCGCACGCTACAACACTCATTGGACCGCATACATCAACATGTATCATTTCCAATAAGTCACTTGCCCGCTCCATCATACCAGAAAACGGGGTCTTTGTCATCTTGCCCATGAGGCATGGTCCGCATGTCTCAACCGATTCGAAATCGAATGAGTCCAAAGATCCATCAACATGGAGTTTCTTCATGCGCTTTACACCAATATGACATTTAGCGGCAGTGCCACAAGTATGTGGTACTATCATTATTAACTTTGTATCTTTTGGCATCAATATTATGAACATGTGTATCACTACCATCAAGATTCAATAAACCATTCTCATTGGGCGCATGACCATTGAAGGTATTATTCATGTAAACAGAATAACCATTATTCTTTAACTTAAATGAATAACCGTATTGCAATAAACATGATCTAATCACATTCATGCTTAACGCAAACACCAAATAACATTTATTTAGGCTCATCACTAATCCCGAAGGTAGAGAGAGCGTGCGATGGTGATCACATCAACCTTGGAAACACTTCCAACACACATCGTCACCTCGCCCTTAGCTAGTGTCCGTTTATTCCGTAGCTTTTATTTCGAGTTACCAACATTTAGCAACTGAACCGGTATCTAATACCCATGTGCTACTAGGAGCACTAGCAAGGTACACATGAATAAAACGTATATCAAATATACTACTGTTGACGTTGCCAGCCTTCTTATCTACCAAGTATCTAGGGTTGTTCCACTTAAGCGACCGTTCTCCTCATAATAGAAGCACTTAGTCTCGGGTTTCGGTTCAACCTTGGGTTTCTTCACTGGAGCAGCAACTGGCTTGCCATCCATGAAGTTTCCCTCCTTGCCCTTGCCCTTCTCGAAACTAGTGGTTTCACTAACCATCAACACTTGATGCTCCTTCTTGATTTCTACCTTCGCGGTGTCAAACATCGCGAATAGCTCAGGGATCATTATTTCCATCCCTGGCATTTTATAGTTCATCATGAAGCTCTAGTAGCTTAGTGACAGTGACTTGGAGAACTATATCAATTATCTGGAAGATCAACTCCCACTCGATTCAAGCGATTGTAGCACCCAGACAATCTGAGCACATGCTCACCGATTGAGCTATTCTCCTTCATCTTGCAGGCAAAGAATCTTGTTGGAGGTCTCATACCTATCAACACGGGCACGAGCCTGAGATCCCAATTTCAGCTCTTAGAACATCTCATATGTTCCGTGACGTTCAAAACATTTTGGAGACTCAATTCTAAGCCGTAATGCATGACGCACTGAACTATCAAGTAGTCATCAGAACGTGCCTGTCAGATGTTCACAACATCTACAGACGACGCATGAGGGGTTGGCGCACCGAGCGGTGCATTAAGGACATAAGCCTTCTGTGCAGCAATGAGGACAATCCTCAGATCACGGACCCAGTCCGCATTATTGCTACCATCATCTTTCAACTCTATTTCTCTAGGAACATATAAAAATTCAAGGGAGCTATAGCATGAGCTAGTAATCTACAACATAATTTGCAAAGACATTTTGACTATGTTCATGATAATGAGTTTAGTTAATCATATTACTTAAAAACTCCCACTCAAATTGACATCCCTCTGGTCATTCGAGTGTCACATGATCCAAATTCACCAACTCAAGTCCGATCATCACGTGAGTTGAGATGGTTTCAATGGTGAACATCTTCATGTTGATCATATCCCCTATATGACTCATGTTCGACCTTTCGGTCTCTTGTGTTCCGAGGCCATGTCTGTACATGCTAGGCTCGTCAAGTTTAACCCGAGTGTTCCGCATGTGCAACACTGGCTTGCACCCGTTGTATGCGAACGTAGAGTCTATCACACCCGATCATCACGTGGTGTTTCGAAACGACGAACTTTCGCAACGGTGCACACTCGGGGAGAACACAATTTTATCTTGAAATTTTAGTGAGGGATCACCTTATAATGCTACCGTCGTCCTAAGCAAAATAAGATGCATAAAAGGATTAACATCACATGCAAATCATAAGTGACATGATATGGCCATGAACTTGTGCTTTTGATCTCCATCTCCAAAGCACCGGCATGGTCTCCATCGTCACCGGCATGACAGCATGATCTCCATCATCTTGATCTCCATCAATGTGTCGCCATGGAGTTGTCGCGCCAACTGTTGCTTCCACGGCTATTGCTAACTCATAGCGATAAAGTAAAGCAAAACGGCGAAAATAAATTAAAGACAACCCTATGGCTCCTGCCGGTTGCCGTACTCATCGACATGCAAGTCGTGATATTCTATACAATACATGATCATCTCATACATCACATATATCTTATCATGTAATTGGCCATATCACATCACAACATACCCTGCAAAAACAAGTTAGACGCCCTCTAATTGTTGTTGCATGTTTTACGTGGCTGCTACGGGCATCTAGCAAGAACTATTCTTACCTACGCATAAACCACAACGGTGATACACAAATTGCTATTCAGCCTTCTCAAGGACCGCCTTTGTCGAATCCGATCCAACTAAAGTGGGAGAAACAGACACCCACCATCCATCTTTATGCAACGAAGTTACATGTCAGTTGATGGAACCGGTCTCTCGTAAGCATATGAGTAATGTTGGTCCGGGCCGCTTCATCCCACAATACCGCTGAATCAAGAAAAGACTAAGGGAGGAAGCAATCTGAGCATCAACACCCACAAACTCCTTTGTGTTCTACTCGTGATCTCATCTACACATAGACCTTGCTCATGATGCCACTGTTGGGGAACGTTGCATGGGAAACAAAAAATTTCCTACGCACACGCAAGATCTATCCATGGTAATGAGCATCTACGAGAGGGAGAGTGAATCTACGTACCCTTGTAGATCGCTAAGCGGGAAGCGTTAAGAAACGCGGTTGATGTAGTCGAACGTATTCGCGATCCAAATTGCAAGCCTTCCCGCGATCCGATCACGATCCGTCCCGCGATCCAATCACGATCCGTCCGATCTAGCGCCGAACGGACGGCACCTCTGCGTTCAGCACACGTACAACTCGATGACGATCTCCGCCTTCTTGATCCAGCAAGAGGAGGCGGAGAGGTAGATGAGTTCTCCGGCAGCGCGACGGCGCGGCGGCGGCGGTGGTGGAACTATTCCGACAGGGCTTCGCCTAAGCACCGCCGAAACTAGACTAGAGGAGAAACGATCTAGAGGAAGAAGAGGGCAGCACGTGGCTTAGGGTTTTCTGGTGTGCGCTGCCCTCTCTCCCCTCTAGTATATATAGGAGGAAGGGGAGGGAGGCCGGCGCCCTAGGGATCCTCCCCTAGGGTCGGCCGAAGTGGGGAGGTGGAGGAGTCCAACTCCAATCCTACTAGGAGTAGGATTCCTCCCCCACTTGGTTTTCCTTTCCTCCACTTGGACTTTCCCACCCCTAGCCGCATGGGCCTTGTTGGGGGGGGGGGGGGGTTCGGCTAGCCCACTAGGCCCCTCCCGATGGTCCCCCGGTACCCTCCCGGCATTCCCGGTACACTACCGAAGTACCCGAAACTTTTCCGGTGGCCAAAACGGGACTTCCTATATATCAATCTTTACCTCCGGGCCATTCCGGAGCTCCTCGTGACGTCCTGGATCTCATCCGGGACTCCGAACAACCTTCGGTCACCAACATACATAACTCAACTATACGGAAACGTCACCGAACCTTAAGTGTGCAGACCCTGTGGGTTCGAGAACTATGCAGACATGACCGAGACACCTCTACGGTCAATAACCAATAGCGGGACCTGGATGCCCATATTGGTTCCTACATATTCTACGAAGATCTTTATCGGTTGAACCTCGATGTCAAGGATTCAGTTAATCCCGTATGTTGTTCCCTTTGTTTCTTCGGTATGTTACTTGCCCGAGATTCAATCGTCGGTATCTCTATACCTAGTTCAATCTCGTTACCGGCAAGTCTCTTTACTCGTTCCGTAATACAAGATCCCGTGGATAACTCTTTAGTCACTTTGCTTGCAAGGCTCATTGTGATGTTGTATTACCGAGTGGGCCCTGAGATACCTCTCCGTCACACGGAGTAACAAATCCCAGGCTTGATCCATGCCAACTCAACAGACACCCTCGGAGATACCTGTAGAGCATCTTTATATTCACCCAGTTACGTTGCGACGTTTGATACACACAAGGTATTCCTCCGGTGTCAGTGAGTTGCATGATCTCATGGTCATAGGAACAGATACTTGACATGCATAAAACAATAGCAATAAACTGACACGATCATATGCTATGTTCATAGTTTGGGTCTTGTCCATCACATCATTCTCCTAATGATGTGATCCCGTTATCAAATGACATCTCATGTCTATGGCTAGGAAACCTTGACCATCTTTGATCAACGAGCTAGTCTATTAGAGGCATACTAGGGACACAGTGTTGTCTATGTACCTACACATGTATTTGAGTTTCCAATCAATACAATTATAGCATGGATAATAAACGATTATCATGAACAAGGAAATATGATAATAACTAAATTATTATTGCCTCTAGGGCATATTTCCAACATAAAACTCATAAATCAGAAAACTAACATAGCTATCAAATTGAATATAATAGATCTGAAAAGATGCAATTACTTTCAATGAATAATCTGATTATAAATCCACAATTCATCGGATCCCAACAAACACACCGCGAGAATTACATAGAACGGATCTCCGAAGAGATCATTGTATGGAAGATCATCAAAAAGAGAGAGAGCCATCTAGCTACTGCTATGGACCCATAAGTCATCTAGGAACTACTCACACATCATCATGGAGGCATGAAGATTGATGAAGATGGCCCCTGTGATGGATCCTCCCTCCGGCGAAGGATCGGAAAAGGCCTCCAGATGGGATCGCGGAAAAACGGAGACTTGCGGCGGCAATAAAATTGTTTTGGGTCTCGCTCTGGGGTTTCCTATTATTAGAGAATTTATAGGCCAAGAATTAGGTCAAATGGAGCCACGTGGGCCCCACAAGCCCTGACGGCGCACCCTCATAGGGCGCGCCCCTTGAGCTTGTCGCTCCCTCGTGGGTCTTCTGGCCTCTCCCGAAGCTTCTAGTGTCTTTATTGGTCCAGAAAAAATCACCGTAAAGTTTCATCGTGTTTGGAGTTCGTTTGGTATGGTTTTTCTGCGAAACAAAGAAATGGGCAAAAAACATAAACTGAACTGGGTATTGAGTTAATAGGTTAGTCCCGTAAAATGATACAAAATGACATAAAAAGGATACAAGATTGATAATGTAATAGCATGAAACAATAAAAAATTATAGACACACTAGAAATGTATCACTGTGACATCCCGGCGTTGGTGGACACGCGTTTGTCGGCGGGATGGCTTGTGAGTCAGGGGGCAGCTCCTGGTGGAGCTTGTCCCCGCCGTCGTCTCGATCGCCTTTGTGTGTGCCATCCGCGGGTTTCGGCCAGGTCTGACGTCGGAGGAAAGGGCCCATCCGGACTTCGCGCCAAACAATCCATTGTGCATGGGTGCTGAACCTCACCCAGGACCGCACCTCACGGATCCAGCAGTTTGACGACCCCAACCGCTGCCACGCAGAAACATCGTCGGGCGACGTGCCTTCTAGGATGGCCTTAGCTGCGAGGACGTCATTGCCGTGTGCCATTCGCAGGTTGACGAAGAAGATTAGTCTTGGATTTGGCAATAGGGCCGCACAGAAGTTCTCGTGTTATTCAAATAAATTTGTTTTCTCTGAATTTCGTATGCTAAAATCGGACTGTATTTCGAGTTGTTTGCATGCACTTGGAATGAATCATGATTTGTATGAATTCCGTTTGAATATGTGTACAAATCAGAAAATGGGTGCCCAAGATACCTTTTTTTGAAGCAAGTGTGAGAAATAAGATTGTAAATTGTGCCGTTTCAATTTTCACCTAAAGTAGACCACATGGGATTCCAACTACCAAATTTTCATGAATTTCAGAGTGCTTTTGCTATATTTCATTGATTTCTAGGGATTTACATCAAGTAATTTAAATGTGAACTACAAGTGTGCTCTAGTTTGGTCCTTTAAATTATGGAAAATAAATTCTAGCTTGCACACTAGGAATGTAGGCACTAGCCACAAACAAAGTCCAAACCATTTTATATGATTAGTCATCCATGCAATGTTGACAACAATTCGAAAGAAACTATAAAAAATTAAAAAGACACAAAAATTGAAACCCTTTTACATGGGGGCCTTTTATGTGCACTATCTTGTGGTAAAAATGATAAATTGACAATACCACAAATAAAAAGTTATTTCTCCTTTTTTTTCTAGTGTCCAAGATGACGTTTTGCTGAACCAAGTGCAAGAAATAAGATTGTAAATTGTGCCCTTTCAACTTCCATCTAAAGTATACCACATGAGATTCTATTTGCCAAATTTCCAGGATTTTCAGTGTTTTTGCTATATTTCATTGATTTATTCAAATTTTAACGATTATAACAGTTAATTCAAATTCAAGCTACAAGTGTGGTCTAGTTTGGGCCTACAAATTCTAGAAAATAATTTCGAACTTGCATAGGCCAAGGTCGAACGACTCCTGCAACGGAAGGCCTGCGTGGAGTGGACCTGGCAACGCTACAGATATGGAAACAGTTACAATAATACACACGTGTTATATGTACATACACAGGCACGTTAACAGAGACGCTGCTGCCCCTCGTCACAATCATATTGCCCAGACCCGCCAAGATGCCTCTTCTCCGTCATCGCTCTCAACGACGCCGACGACGATAATAACAGCTCACTCAATTTATTCCGTTCGCGCTCGCACCCGGGGAAGGCCGCAACCCCGCCACCGGCACCGGCACCGGCAGACACAGAGCCTAGAGACGGCTGTCACTCGCGAAAGAACAACAGAGGACGTGGAGTGGAGCTGTGGACTAAGCCGAGCTAGGTAGCCACCCATGGGGATGGGGCTCGACCTGCTGGTGGCGTTCGCGGCCGCGAGGGGCTTCGCGCAGCTGTCCCACCTCTCCCACGTCTCGGCGCCGCTGCGGTGGCCGCTCAACCCCTGGCTGCCGCTCGCCCGCCACCTGCCGGAGGCCTGCGCCGTCGTCCGCGGCGCGCTCACCGCCCACCTCGCCTGGCTACGCCTTGCCTACGCGCGCGGCGGCACCGTCTGGGGCCGCCGAAGCCGCGACGACGACGACGTCCTCCTCCTCCGCCAGGCGCTGCTCGACGTCTCCTACTGACCGAGATTCATTAGGACGCTGTTTCAGCTTATTCTCTTGGTTTCTTGTGCAGTTGTCTTTTTTACCGAGATGTGTGGTTTATAAATAAATCTGCAGTTGTAACATTTGATCTGTAAAAAGAGATGAATCTGTTGGAACTGACGGATCCTCTGTTTCGGTGTCATAAATACAGTGGGATGGTGCGATCAGGGACTTCCTTGAATCATTGGGCAGGCGATTTTTTTTTCTTCTAAAGATGAACTTTCTTGCATTAATTCGCGAAATAGTTGGCAGACTTCGAGTGGCAACACTGACAATCGACACTGGCTTACTCCATAGGGAAAAAAAGTTACACTTTTGCTTCGGTTGACCCCCCTAAACACATTGACGTCTTAGATCTTTTTTTTTCTTGGTAATATGTGTCTCATTCATATCATAAAGATCAAAATACAAGTCACATAAAGACCGACATGACAAAACTGGAAAGATAGAAGAACATCTCTAAGTTTGACACCAGCGCCCGTCACCTGCCTCCGGCACCACCACAGCAGCCACCGAAGAAAAGAATGACGAATCACCTCCTCACCCGAGCTCGACGCGGCTCCATCGCTGATATGCAGCTTTGCGGACCTCCAAGGTGGCTCCCCAAAAGTAAAGCCCTTGTCGTTGAACGAATCAGACCGGGGCAACACCCCGGACACGCCATCGAACTCCAGATCTGACCCCCACCATGACTAAGACGTCGAAGGAGGAAATCATACCTGCCATCCACGAACCACAAACCCAGTACACGTTCCGTCTTCCAGATGTCGTCGATGCAGACCACAATCTGCATCCGCTCCTGGACTACCTCCCAAGCTCCGCGCCGACGCTGGAGCAAACGACGTCGCAACGGCGAAGCCCGAGGACACAGGTCCACCACGAGGATGTCGTCGCCGCCACGCCATCCTTGCTTGAACAGACTGGTTTCCAGATCCATCCTCAACCATAGGGCCGATGGCTTCGTCAGGGAAGGATCCGAATAATCTGTATTGAGCATCGCCATCGCCGCCGCCGAAGCCAAGACGATGAACAACTTAAAAACCTAGACTACGAGGACTAAAAAACGATCCACACGCGTGGGTCCGGCGGCCCCCCTCACCACCGGCGGCCGAGGTCGCCGGCGAAGGAGAGCTGCCGAAGAACGGCGTTGGAAGATTGGCCTCTCCTGCAGGCGGCTAGGGTTCCAGCCGAAGGGACGGGAGGAAAAAAGTTCGCATATCACATTTCCTCTCTCTATACCTCTTCATAATAAAGGATAGGATTGTCTTTTCACCCGCGCCGATACGCGGCCTACGTACATATACGGGGCGCCCCTTTTTTTTTCTCGCGGCTTTTTTTTTTCACAACACCCTTAGTGTTTTTTTCACTTTCTTTTTACAAGAAAAAAAGAGTACAAGTAACGTGATTTGAACCCAAGACCACTTGATAAAAGGAGGAACACAATAACTAATTAGGACATCCTAATACTTGTGAATATTTACTTCTATTTTGTTTTCTTCTATTTCAGTTCGCGGCTGGGCCGGCCCATTGTTGAATCGGTCCTTTTATCACTATCTTATTTTTGTTTTTTTTCTATTCGTTCTTTATTTGTTTATTTTTATTTTTCAAAAAAATACTCATGCTTATTAAATTTTGTTCAAAATTTTAAAAAATGTTCGCATTTTAATATTTTGTTCATAAAGTACAAATACTTGCATCTTAAAAAATTGTATAGATAAGTCAAAAATAGTTTGTGTCTTTCAAAATTGCTCAGAATGTCATAACACGTATATATTTCAAATAGAGCAATTTTTTTAACACAAAGTTTTATTTAAAAACACTACGAAATTTGAAAGTTCAAGTAAAAGTCAGAAAATAAGAAGAAGAAAAATTGAAACCAATTTATTTACAATTTCGGCAAACATTTTTTGTATTTGTGTAGAAAAAATTAGAACACAAGATTATTTTATAAATTCCAAATAAAATTTGAAAGCATGAACATTATTTGAAAATGCAGAATTGTCGAAGTCACAAAAACTTGGCATAGCCCTTGGAATGGCTATACAAGGCCCTAGAAAAAAAAGGCTCCATTTTATTGATGTGAACAAAGGTAAATCCAGACTTCCCCTACCGGCCTACCCGAACCATCACCTTTGAACATGGTGTGCTTATTGCCATGTGTGAGATGACACCAAATTTTGCCAGGATGTGGGCATGCTCATGGCAGGCATCCATGCAAAATTTGAAGGAATTCAGATACCGAACGCACGTTGCGTCACATTCGGCTAGTGACGGTGTCCTGGACTAGGGGGTACGCACCACGTCGTCTCCCGACCAGGTGGGTCAGGCCGAGGACCCCCATGGTGGTTCATTAATGGGCCACTTCGGGCAGCCCATGATGCATACAAGGGAGATTCCACAAGACTTGGCGCACAAGACAAGGACTCCTCTAAACCCTAGGCCTACGGTACATTATATAAACCGAGGCCAGGCTGGTCGATAGACAATCTCATATTCATTACAACAATCTCGTGGTAGATACCTGTACTATGTATTATCCCCCATATGAATACAATCAAAAGCAGGACGTAGGGTATTATCTTTTCGAGAGAGCCCGAACCTGGGTAAAATCCTGTGTCCATGTTACCATCGCTCCAAGACGCCTAGCTTAGGACCCCTACTACGAGATATGCCGGATTCAGAACCGACAACTAGTGCTTTAGGGGTTTTCATCGAGAAAACCATAGAAAATGTATAAAATGTTGGAACTCAATGGAATTTATCATGGATGCTTGGCATGGTGATGCTAGTGTGTTGAAAATTTTGGATCCATTATATTGATGTGAGCATTTTCTGAAAAAAAAGTAAGACCAAAAAAGGGAAAACGAAAAACAACAAGAATAGAAAAGAAACAAAAAAGAACAATAAACCGGTCACTGATTGATATTGTTTTTTAATAGATGTTAAGAAAATTTAAAAGTGTTTGATTTTTTATGTGAGAATTTTCTATTAAACGAACATTTTTGTTTAAACGAACAATGTTTCTATTTAATATATGTTCAAAATTTTAATTATATTGATGTTTGCATTCTCCTAAACGAACAATTTTTCGACATATATTTACTTTTTAAATACGAATATTTGTACTTTATGAACAAAATTTTAAAAAACAAACATTTTTTGAAATTTTGAAAAAATATATAAGTGTGATTATTTTTTGAAAAAGAAGAAGGAAACGAAAAATTTAAAAAGGAAAAAGCAAAAAAACTAACAGAAAGAACGAAAAAAATAGTGATAAAAGTGCCGGTTTTCAACAATGGGCCGGCCCAGCGCGATTCGAAGTGGAAAAAAACGAAACAAAGAAGGAAATAGTCTCATGGAATGGGATGTCCTAGTTGGTTAGTGTGGTTCTCCTTAGACCCAGAGGTCTTGAGTTCGATACACGTTTGGTCTATTTTTTGAAATTTTGATAAGAATAAATCGGTACGATGCCTCGTATGTATCACATATGTAGATGGTATACGGTTTGATGAAATGACCAGAATGCCTTTATACGGTTTGTGGAGGAGGGTCTACCGAAGCAGCTTTCAAAAAGTTAACCCCATTCATTTAACGTTGAGCCAGCTAGGCAGCTCCTTCACTTACATCCACTTTTGGATCATCCTACTACCGTCATTAACAACGATAACCGACAAAGGGCATAAAGCTTTATCTGTCAATTTGTCATGTTATGCAGAGTAGTATAAACCACGCTTCGTGGACGCATCTGCATTTCATTTTGGTCAATTATTCAGTCAAATGCAAGGAGTGCATTCGGTTTAACACAAGTAAGAGTTCCACCACCACACATCAATAAGACATCACGAAGGGACGTGATGTTTTTGCACTGAGCTCAAATGAGCTCGGGTGAATAGTAAATTCGAAAAACATTTTAAAATTTTCAAAAAAAATTTGATTTTTTTATGACAAACTTTGACAAATGTTTTAAGAGCTCGCAAAGTGTCATCATGAAATCACATTTGTGGAAGTCGTGGAAAAAAATTGAAACTCTGAAAATGCTACTTTCGAAAGCATATTGGAGCACTATTTTTTTTTGCCACGACTTCCACAAATGTGATTTCGTACTGAAATTTTGCAAGCTCTTAGAACATTTGTGAAAGTTTGCTGTAAAAAATTCAGATTTTTTTAAACAATTTTGAAATAGCTTTCGAATTTACCGTTCACCCGAGCTCATTTGAGCTCGGGTGTAGAAGGGCACTTTCCATCATGAAGCCAAAAGTGCTTTAGAACGATGTGGCACCCATTGGGCCATGTGATCTTTTTGTGTGATGACATAGAAACAGATGGCAGACTCGTCAGCAAGAATCTTAAGCCTTCCATGTGTAATGCAACATACATGTAAAATGGTGTAGTATTCAGTCTGGTTTGCTCCAACATCTCAAATACTACACTATCATGAATCATCGGATCAGGAGCAGAGTCTACGTCAGTCTTTTCTTAGAGCAAGTTGTTGGTTTGGACTTGGTGGATCCTGAAACCAAACCAATACTACACTAGAATTTTTCTTTAGAAGATACATCTATTTTCCTTGGCAAGAACCAAAATAGTTCGTTGTGAGATTATATACAGGGAGCAAGCAATCATAACAAAACAAAAAAAGTTCCATTCATGTGTATTGCCTCCGGCTTCCTTCACTCACAAATTTACTTATGGTTCATCCTATTTTCATAATTAGTGTTTGGTCTCAATCATATTAGATATGTGTGTTGGTAAATCGTCTACACAACAATGCTTGAAGTATAAGAGCCATAAAGCAGTGTACTATCATCGATCATACTTATTGTGTCACTAAAAATGTTTTTGAACGGTCGGTGGGGGGTGGGAGAGACCACAAAGTTAGGTCACCAATGATATTGGCCGCAGATTTGCGTATGCATGATATTCACCCCGTACTCGTTCTTGGTAGTATGGGTGGGGAGAGACCACAAAGTCAGTTCACCAATGATATTGGTGATATTGACCACGGATTTGTGTATGCATGATATTCACCACGTACTCGTTCTTGGTAGTATCTATTTTTTTATTTGTTTGTTGTTGCTATGTTTTCATCCCCAACTCAAGATAAATGGATGCTTCATTGCTAATAAATACAATATAAATAAAGAATATGCTTCATGGTTCATTGGTTATATTCAAGCGTATCGAGCAATTCTCTCGTGAGTTGCGAGATCATGAAATATGTTTGGTTTAGTAGTTGTCCCTTTTGTTGTAAATAACTAAGTACACCATGCACAAGAGGATTCATTGAATCATTTGCAGCTAAAATGAATTGTGCCTCTCCCTTAATTAGGTTGCTTCTAATGCTCCACCTTGTAGAGATGCTAAGATAAACGACAGGGGAAAATCTGAAGTGGCAGGGTAACTAAAGTGAAGATAGGGACGGTTTTGGTATCTCCAAGAAGAAACAATGCGAGTCACAAGGATCTATGTATGTCGGGATCCCATGTGGATCTTCTAGTCTACATCCTCTTTCCCCTGCTTCGTGAGTGTCCACATAATATCGTACAACTAACTACATGAAAGAACCATACCTACAACAGACTAAGCACATATGCATTGGAGATTTTAGTTCCTAAGCCCCTTCATACACCAAGCACGTCGTCTAAGCACATGTGCATTCGGAGAGGCTTTATCCAATGTCCAAACTAACATTAGGAGGAGCCATCCTTTTTCATGGCAGAGTGCATTACTTCAATATTCAAAGAACAGTAGAATACTAGCAAATTTATGTTTTGCAAACAGTAAGTTCTACTTGGGGTCCTTCATCCGGCATAACATCCACATGATAAAATCATCAAAGTTAAGAAAAAGAAATCTAAACAACTAGTTATTGTCAACAAGTCAACGAGAAAAATATATTGAAGGGGAAATTCAAAGGATGAACCCCGATGTGAATTAAGATCAAGATGGTGGAGAGATGAGTGAGCTAGTCCACCATAGACCATGCTCCATCATCCCAAGCCCATCATGGACCAGTGGACCGAAGATTATCATAGTTATCCCTCCGACCGATCACCTCGAAGAAAACACTGATCGTTTGTCAAGGCAACTAGCCAAGAGGTAGTCTCCCACGTGCACGTCCCCTCGTTTACTCTCACTTGAATCAAATCAAAGGTAGAGGCATATAGCTCCAAGACTAGTCAGAGAGCCTAGGGTTGAGTATGGTATTTCCGATGACTCTAGATGACATTAAGGAGGATAAATTGGAGCTGGCCTCGGAGAGTCTCGTAAGATCAAAGTCTTGGATGAATCTTCCCTCGACACGTCTCCTAATAGAGGATTAACACGGGATAAAGAAGATGAACTAACCTATTAATTATACTGATTCTATCGTGATCTTCAGTATAAGACTGTCACACACCGCCCTTGTTGGGGAACGGAGCATGAATTTCAAAAATTTCCTACGCTCACGCAAGATCTATCCATGGAGATGCATCGCTACGAGAGGGGAGAGTGTGTCTATGTACCCTCGTAGACCGTTAGCGGAACCGTCTCACAACGCGGTTGATGTAGTCGAACAATCCTTCGAGCTCCACCGATCGAGTACCGAACGTACGGCACCTCCGAGTTCTACACACGTGCAGCTCGGTGACGATCCTTGCCTTCTTGATCCAGCAAGACGTCAAGGAAGTAGATGAGTTCCGTCAGCACGACGGCGTGGTGACGGTGACGGTGAAGTGATTCCGGCAGGGCTTCGCCTAAGCTCTCCGAAAATATGACCGAGGTGGAAAACGGAGATCGGGGCACCGCACACGGCTATGGGACAATTGTGTGTCTCTAAGGGGTGCCCCTCCTCCGTATATAAAGGAGGGAGGGAGGAGGCCGGCCCCCTAGGGGTGCGCCAAGTGTGGGGAGTCCTACTAGGACTCCTTAGTCCTAGTAGGATTCCACCTCCCATACGGAGTAGGAAAGGGGGAAGGGAGAGGAAAAGGAAAGAGGGGGCTGCGCCCCCTCCCCTAGTCCAATTCGGTTTGGACAAGGGGGGGCGCGCGCCTCCTCACGTGGCCTGCCTCTCCTTTTCCCGTATGGCCCAATAAGGCCCATTACTTCTCCCGGTGAATTCCCGTAACTTCCCGGTACTCCGAAAAATACCCGAATCACTCGGAACCTTTCCGACGTCCGAATATAGCCTTCCAATATATGAATCTTTACCTCTCGACCATTTTGAGACTCCTCGTCATTTCCGTGATCTAATCCGGGACTCCGAACAAACTTTGGTCACCAATCACATAACTCATATAATACTATATCGTCATCGAACCTTAAGTGTGCGGACCCTACGGGTTCGGGAATGATGTAGACATGACCGAGACGACTCTCCGGTCAATAACCAACAGCGGAACCTGGATGCTCATATTGGTTCCTACATATTCCACGAAGATCTTTATCGGTGAACTTCATATGACAACATACGTTGTTCCCTTTGTCCGGCGGTATGTTACTTGCCCGAGATTCGATCGTCGGTATCCAATACCTAGTTCAATCTCGTTACCGGCAAGTCTCTTTACTCGTTCCGTAATACATCATCTTGCAACTAACTCTTTAGTCACGGTGCTTGCAAGGCTTCTGTGATGTTGTATTACCGAGAGGGCCCAGAGATACCTCTCCGATAGTCGGAGTGACAAATCCCAATCTCGATCCATGCCAACTCAACAAACACTTTCGGAGATACCTGTAGTGCACCTTTACAATCACCCAGTTACGTTGTGACGTTTGATACACCCAAAGTATTCCTACGGTATCCGGGAGTTGCATGATCTCATGGTCAGAGGAACGTGTATTTGACATAGTGAAAGCAATAGCAATAAACTGAACTATCATTTGCTATGCTAACGGTTGGGTCAAGTCCATCACATCATTCTCCTAATGATGTGATCCCGTTATCAAATGACAACTCATGTCCATGGTCAGGAAATCTTGACCATCTTTTGATCAACGAGCTAGTCTAGTAGAGGCTTACTAGGGACTCAGTATTTGTCTATTATCCACACATGTATTAAGTTTCCGGTCAATACAATTCTAGCATGAATAATAAACCATTATCATGAACGGAGAAATATGATAATAAACACTTTATTCATTGCCGCTAGGGCATATTTCCAACAGTCTCCCACTTGCACTAGAGTCAATAATCTAGTTTACATCTCCATGTAATTAACATCCAATCAGTTCTAGGGCTGATCATGTTTTGCTTGTGAGAGAGGTTTTAGTCAACGGGTCTGTAATATTCAGATCCTTGTGTTCTTGGCAAATCTCTATGTCATATGTAGATGCTGCTACCACACTCTGCTTGGGGCTACTCCAAAAACAACTGTCCCACTTTACGTATCCGGTCTGAGACTCATAGTCTTCCGGATCGGTGTTTAAAGCTTGCATCGACGTAACCCTTTACGACGAACTCTTTATCACCTCTATTCCCGAGAAATTCTTCCTTAGTCCTTTTCAGGTACTTCAGGATATTCTTGACCGCTGTCCAGTGATCTACTCCTGGATCACTTTGGTACCTTCCCACCAAGCTAATAGCGAGGCATACATCAGGTCTAGTACACAGCATGGCATACAAAATAGAGCCTATGGCTGAGGCATAGGGGATGACACTCATCTTCTCTTTGTCTTCTGCCGTGGTCGGGCTTTGAGTCTTACTCAATCTCACACCTTGCAATACAGGCAAGAACCCTTTCTTTGACTGATCCATTTTGAACTTCTTCAAAATCTTGTCAAGGTATGTGCTTCGTGAAAGTCCTATGAGGCGTCTCAATCTATCTCTATAGATTTTGATGCCTAACATGTAAAACAACCTTTACCTAGATTTTCAAGTCTTACTCCACTTCACACCAGGCAAGAACTCATTTCTTTGACTTGATCCTATTTTGAACTTCTTCAAAAAACTCATCAAGATGTGTGAACTTTTATCAGGCGTTTTGATCTATCTCCATAGATCTCGATGCCCAATCTGTGGATAACTCAAAAACAGGTTTTTATTGAAAACCTCCTTTCAATTCTTTATGCTTTCCAGAAATTCTACATCATTTCCAATCAACAATATGTCATCCATATATACTATTAGAAATGCTATAGAGCTCCCACTCACTTTCTTGTAAATACAAGTTTCTCCATAAACTTTGTATAAACCCAAACGCTTTGATCACTTCATCAAAGCGAGTATTCCAGCTCCGAGATGCTTGCACCAGTCCATAGATGGATCGCTGGAGCTTGCATATTTTGTTAGCGCCTTTAGGATCGACAAAACCTTCCGGCTGTATCATATACAATTCTTCCTTAAGGAATCCGTAAAGGAATGCCGTTTTGACGTCCATTTGCTAGATTTCATAATCATAAAACGCGGCAATTGCTAACATAATTCTAACAGACTTTAGCATCGCTACGGGTGAGAAAGTCTCATCGTAGTCAACTCCTTGAACTTGGTGATAACCTTTAGCAACAAGTCAAGCTTTATAGACGGTGATATTACCATCAGCATCCGTCTTCTTCTTAAAGATCCATTTATTTTCAATAGCTCGCCGTTCATCGGGCAAGTCTACCAAAGTCCACACTTTGTTCTCATACATGGATCCAATCTCAGAATTCATGGCCTCAAGCCATTTGTCGGAATCCGGGCTTGCCATCGCTTCTTCATAGTTCGAAGGTTCATCGTTGTCTAGCAACATGTCCTCCAAGACTGGATTTCTATACCACTCTGGTGCGGAACGTGTCCTGGTTGACCTTTGAAGTTCAGTAACAACTTGATCCGAAGTTTCATGATCATCATTATTAACTTCTTCTCTGGTCTGTGTCGATGTCATAGAAATTTCTTTCTGTGGCGTACTACTATCCAGAGGAGGTACAATTACCTCATCAAGTTCTACTTTCCTCCCACTCACTTCTTTCGAGAGAAACTCCTTCTCTAGAAAGGATCCATTCTTTAGCAACGAAAACTTTGCCTTCGGATCTGTGGTAGAAGGTGTACCCAACGGTCTCTTTTGGGTATCCTATGAAGACGCACTTATCCGCTTTGGGTTCGAGCTTATCTGGCTGAAGCCTTTTGACATAAGCATCGCATCCCCAAACTTTCAGAAACGACATCTTAGGTTTCTTGCAAACCACAGTTCATACGGTGTCATCTCAACGGATTTAGACGGTGCCCATGTTTAAAGTGAATGCAGCTGTCTCTAATGCATAACCCCAAAATGATAGTGGCAAATCGGTAAGAGACATCATAGAACGCACCATATCCAATAGAGTACGATTACGACGTTCGGACACACCATTACGCTGTGGTGTTCCATGTGGCGTGAGCTGTGAAACAATTCCACATTGTCTTAAGTGATTGCTAAACTCGTAACTCAACTATTCTCCTCCACGATCAGATCGTAAGAACTTTATTTTCTTGTTACGATGGTTCTCTACTTCACTCTGAAATTCTTTAAACTTTTCAAATGTTTCAGATTTATGCTTCATCAAGTAGACATAACCATATCTACTCAAATCATCAGTGAACGTGAGAACATAACGATATCCACCGCGCGCCTCAACACTCATCGGACCGCATACATCGGTATGTATTATTTCCAATAAGTTGGTTGCTCGCTCCATTGTTCCGGAGAACGGAGTTTTAGTCATCTTGCCAATAAGGCACGGTTCACATGTCTCAAATGATTCATAATCAAGAGATTCCAAAAACCCATCTGCATGGAGTTTCTTCATGTGTTTAACACTGATATGACCTAAGCGGCAGTGCCACAAATATGTGGTACTATCATTATCTTTTGGCATTCGTGTTATGAACATATGTATTACTACGATCAAGATTCAATAAACCTTTTATTTTAAGTGCATGTTCATCAATGATATTATCCAAATAAATAGAATAACAATTATTCTCTGAAATTGAATAACCGTCTTGCAATAAACACTATCAGATATAATGTTCATGCTTAACGCAAGCACCAAATAACAATTATTTAGGTTCATCACTAATCCTGAAAGTAGAGAGAGCGTGGCAATGGTGATCACATCAACCTTGGAGACACTTCCAATGCACATCGTCACCTCGTTCTTAGCTAGCCCTCGTTTATTCCGAAGCTCCATGTTTCAAGTTGTAAGCAACTGAACAAGTATCAAATACCCAGGTGCTCCTACGAGTACTAGTAAGGTACATATCAATAACATGTATATCAAATATCTTTGTTGACATTGCCAGTCTTATTATCTGCCAGTTACTTTGGGGAAGTTCCGCTCCCTGTGACATTTCCCTTTGCAATGGGAGCACTAAGTCTCGGGTTTGGTTCAGCCTTGGGTTTCTTCGCGTGAGCGGCAACTGTTTTACCGTTCTTCTTGAAGTTCCCTTTTCTTTCCCTTGCCCTTCTTGAAACTAGTGGTCTTATTAACCATCAACACTTGATGCTCCCTTTTTTGATTTCTACATCCGCAGATTGTAGCATTGCGAATAGCTTAAGGATCTTCTATCCCTTGCATGTTTATAGTTCATCACGAAGATCCAGTAGCTTAGTGATAGTGACTAGAGAACTCTATCAATCACCACTTTATTCGGATGTCTAACTCCCATTTGATTCAAGTGTTTGAAGTACTCAGA
This sequence comes from Elymus sibiricus, assembly GCA_039707655.1. Classification (NCBI taxonomy): domain Eukaryota; kingdom Viridiplantae; phylum Streptophyta; class Magnoliopsida; order Poales; family Poaceae; genus Elymus; species Elymus sibiricus. The sequence goes on from CM077665.1 coordinate 503,888,660, forward strand.
CATTCTGAGTACATGCTCACTAACGGAGCTATTCTCCTCCATCTTGTAGCTATAGAACTTGTCGAAGGTGTCATACCTCTCGACCCGGGTGTGAGTCTTGAAAAACATAATTTCAGCTCTTGGAACATCTCATATGCTCCGTGTTGCTCAAAACATATTTGGAGCTCCGGTTCTAAGCCGTAAAGTATGGCGCACTGAACTATCGAGTAGTCATCTTTTCTTGTCTGCCAGACGTTCATAACGTCCTCAGACGAAGCTGTAGGGGTATTTCACTGAGCGGTGCATTAAGGACATAAGCCTTCTGTGCAGCAGTGAGGACAATCCTCAGATCACGGACCTAGTCCGCATAGTTGCTTCCATCAACTTTCAACTTCGTTTTCTCTAGGAACATAATAAAACAGGGGAACTACAGCGCGGTCTATTGATCTACAACATAAATTTGCTAAGACAAGTAAGACTATGTTCATGACAATTGAAGTTCAATTAATCAAATTACTTAAGAACTCCCACTTAGATTAACATCCCTCAAGTTGTCTAAGTGTAACATGATCCACATCAACTAAACCACGTCCGATCATCACGTGAGGTGGATTAGTTATCAATGGTGAACATCTTTCATGTTGATCATATCTACTATATGACTCATGTTCGACCTTTCGGTCTCTTGTGTTCCGAGGCCATGTCTGTACATGCTAGGCTCGTCAAGTTTAACCCAAGTATTCTGCGTGTGTAAAACTGGCTTACACCCGTTGTATGCGAACGAAAGAATCCATCACACCCGATCATCACGTGGTGCTTAGAAGCGTCGAACCTTCGCAACGGTGCATACTAGGGGAGAACACTTATCTTGAAATTTAGTGAAGGGATCATCTTATAATGCTACCGTCGTCCTAAGCAAAATAAGATGCATTAAAGGATTAACATCACATGCAATTCAATATATGTGACATGATATGGCCATCATCGTCTTGTGCTTTTGATCTCCATCAGCAAAGCACCATCATGATCTCCATCGTCACCGGGTTGACACCTTGATCTCCATCGTAGCGTCGTGACACCTTGATCTCCATCGTAGCATCGTGGTCGTCTCGCCGGCTATTGCTACTACTACTACTGCTAACTTATAGCGGTAAAGTAAAGCAATTACATAGCGTTGGCATTGCATACAATAAAGAGACAACCATAAGGCTCCTGCCGGTTGCCTGATAACTTACAAAACATGATCATCTCATACAACAACTTATATCACATCATGTCTTGGCCATATCACATCACCAGCATACCCTGCAAAAACAAGTTAGACGTCCTCTACTTTGTTGTTGCAAGTTTTACGTGGCTGCTACGGGTTTACAAGAACCGTTCTTACCTACGCAAAACCACAACGTGGTGTAGTGGTTGCTTTTTGATCTTCTAAAAGAACCCTCTTCATTGAAACCGATTCTGTAGGGTAACGCAGCAGAAAACAAAAATTTTCCGACCTACGCACCAGCCCAGGACCACTATGGAGACTGCATACAAGGTTTGATCATTTTCGTTACCGACTCGTAGCGCAGCGGAAGTAGAGTCGATGACGAACGGCGGTGCAGATCCCCGCAGCTAGGATTTTACAACCTCCCAACCGCGAGGATGTATACCCTCATCTGCCCCGCGGACAGCCCTCCGGGAGGCGGTCGCACAGTCCCCCGGACGGTGTCGCGGACAGCCCTTCGGGAGGACCTCCGAAACTCGGACTGTCACTCGGACAGCCCTTCGGGAGGACCTCCAAAACTCGGACGGTCACACGGACAGCCCTTCGGGAGGCACTCTCGAACTAAGACCGAAACTACGATCTCTCTACAGAGTTGCACACATACGGTGTCATCTATCCGGCAGGGCTTCGCCGTCCAGAACTAGTTCCTGCCGGAACCCAGACAGCCTTTCGGCTCTACGAAACTATTTCGCTGGGAGGGAGAGAAGAATGCCAGATCATGCATGGCTTTGTATGTGAGAGCAAGAATGTGAAGATGGCAGCCATCTCCCTTCCTATTTATAGGAAATCCCAAGGGGAATATCCCTTTCTCAAAAGGAATATGCCTTTGGAATATCCCTTTCTCAAAAGGAATATGACTTTCTCAAAAATATCCAAAAAGTGCTTTCACTATTCACGACGACATTTTTCAGCGTCTGATCGAACTGAAAATATTCATGTGGGCTTAGAACAATTCTAGTACCCACCAAAATAATTTTCAACGCGAGCCAGAACAATTCCGGTTTAGTGATTTCATCTGCGAAAAGCATCTGAAGCGGTTTCGGCAGCTCCGGAACATTTCCGGTTTTCATTCCAGAAAATTCCAAAAAGTTTCCAGAACGATTCTGGCACCCTCCAAGAATTATCAGGCATGTGCCAAGACCAATTTGACTTTATGGTATCCCCTGAAACAACTTTTCCAGTTTCACCGAAACTCATCCGGTGACCTCTCTCTGCGGAACTTTTCCGCTGTCCGAAACTTTTCCGGCGTCCGAAACTTTTTCGGTGTTTTTCTCTCAGACTCCCTGTCTAGTATTCAACAGATAGATGACCCTTAAGCGTGTGACCCTATAGGTTCGGTGAAGCATAGACATGACCCGGAACCCCTTCCGATCAATGATCAACATCGGAGCCGTGGACACCCATATTGATCCCTATACCCACACGAATGAATATTCGAGTGAACCTCCAGTTGCCGTGAGCTATTCCTGTTGCTTCGCGATATGTTACAATAACCCGAGGTGAGACATGTTGGCATCCTCGTGGATCAACACTTGTCCACAATGCCAGTTACCTCGTTGCCGGTATTGTTCTCTTTTCTCGTTCCCGTGTTCCGGCATCCCTGTGATCAAATCACCCTGTGTCTGGCCAGACGATGATGGATACCGTAACACCGAGAGGACCCAGAGATATCTCTCCATCGTCGGAGGAGCAAATCCCAATCTTGAGCTATCAAGTCCCTTGACATACTTTTCCATGAACCCGTAAGCCGCCGTAATAGCCACCCATTTACGGATGACGTTTAACAAACCCCAAAGTTCATGAAGCAAGCATGAAGAAACTCGACACTCTCATGGTCTAAGGAATTATGCAAACATTAACTATCTCTGTGTTATAAACCATTAACTAATGACGAATGTATCTCATAGCATAACATCAATTCGGGTCGATTCAACACAAGTGTTCTACCAACAATTGTGCCCTCAAAATTGCCGGCATAGTCATGCCCATGATCAGGAAAACAGGATCATCATGCAATACTTGAGCCAGTCATAGAGGCTTGACTAGGAATACTTTTTACCGTTTATTATCCCACACGTGCACATGAGTTTCCCTCCAAGCCTCGTTTTATTTGCAGACTCGAGAATCATTGCAGTTATAGCATGGAACATAAACCTAATTATGAACAGGGAGATAATCAATAACATTTATTATTGCCTCTAGGGCATATCTCCTACAGATTCAACTAAAGTGAGAGAGACAGACACCCGCCAATCACCTTTATGCAACGAGTGCACGTAGCGGTGAAACCTGTCTCGCGTAAGCGTACGCGTAATGTCGGTCCGGGCCGCTTCATCTCACAATACCGCCGAATCAAGTAACAACTAGTAACGGCAAGCAATATGTATACACCCACGCCCACAACTCACTTGTGTTCTACTCGTGCAAATCACATCTACGCATAGACCTGGCTCGGATGCCACTGTTGGGGAACGGAGCATGAATTTCAAAAATTTCCTACGCTCACGCAAGATCTATCCATGGAGATGCATCGCTACGAGAGGGGAGAGTGTGTCTACGTACCCTCGTAGACCGTTAGCGGAAGCGTCTCACAACGCGGTTGATGTAGTCGAACAATCCTTCGAGCTCCACCAATCGAGTACCGAACGTACGGCACCTCCGAGTTCTACACACGTGCAGCTCGGTGACGATCCTCGCCTTCTTGATCCAGCAAGACGTCAAGGAAGTAGATGAGTTCCGTCAGCACGACGGCGTGGTGACGGTGACGGTGAAGTGATTCCGGCAGGGCTTCGCCTAAGCTCTCCGAAAATATGACCGAGGTGGAAAATGGAGATCGGAGCACCGTACACGGCTATGGGACAATTGTGTGTCTCCAAGGGGTGCCCCTCCTCCGTATATAAAGGAGGGAGGGAGGAGGCCGGCCCCCTAGGGGTGCGCCAAGTGTGGGGAGTCCTACTAGGACTCCTTAGTCCTAGTAGGATTCCACCTCCCATACGGAGTAGGAAAGGGGGAAGGGAGAGGAAAAGGAAAGAGGGGGCTGCGCCCCCTCCCCTAGTCCAATTCGGTTTGGGCAAGGGGGGGCGCGCGCCTCCTCACGTGGCCTGCCTCTCCTTTTCCCGTATGGCCCAATAAGGCCCATTACTTCTCCCGGTGAATTCCCGTAACTCCCCGGTACTCCGAAAAATACCCGAATCACTCGAAACCTTTCCGACGTCCGAATATAGCCTTCCAATATATGAATCTTTACCTCTCGACCATTTCGAGACTCCTCGTCATGTCTGTGATCTCATCCGGGACTCCGAATAAACTTCGGTCACCAATCACATAACTCATATAATACTATATCGTCATCGAACCTTAAGTGTGCGGACCCTACGGGTTCGGGAATGATGTAGACATGACCGAGACGACTCTCCGGTCAATAACCAACAGCGGAACCTGGATGCTCATATTGGTTCCTACATATTCCACGAAGATCTTTATCGGTGAACCTCATATGACAACATACGTTGTTCCCTTTGTCCGGCGGTATGTTACTTGCCCGAGATTCGATCGTCGGTATCCAATACCTAGTTCAATCTCGTTACCGGCAAGTCTCTTTACTCGTTCCGTAATACATCATCTTGCAACTAACTCTTTAGTCACGGTGCTTGCAAGGCTTCTGTGATGTTGTATTACCGAGAGGGCCCAGAGATACCTCTCCGATAGTCGGAGTGACAAATCCCAATCTCGATCCATGCCAACTCAACAAACACTTTCGGAGATACCTGTAGTGCACATTTATAATCACCCAGTTACGTTGTGACGTTTGATACACCCAAAGTATTCATACGGTATCCGGGAGTTGCATGATCTCATGGTCAGAGGAACGTGTATTTGACATAGTGAAAGCAATAGCAATAAACTGAACGATCGTTTGCTATGCTAACGGTTGGGTCAAGTCCATCACATCATTCTCCTAATGATGTGATCCCGTTATCAAATGACAACTCATGTCCATGGTCAGGAAATCTTGACCATCTTTTGATCAACGAGCTAGTCTAGTAGAGGCTTACTAGGGACTCAGTATTTGTCTATTATCCACACATGTATTAAGTTTCCGGTCAATACAATTCTAGCATGAATAATAAACCATTATCATGAACGGAGAAATATGATAATAAACACTTTATTAATTGCCTCTAGGGCATATTTCCAACAGCCCTCCCCCTACCGACTTTGTATTGTAACTAGTAGACTAGAGGTGTCGCCTATTCTTCTCTTGTCTCAATGGAAAAAACATGTTAAATTTGAAAACTCAAACCTTAGAATTTGATAAAGATGAATTAACATTATTCAAAGATTTTGAAAGCCCAACCCAAGGAAAAAAAAAACTGGGTTGCTGTCACTTCTGGGCACGAGCTAGAGGGGCAAAGAAATAAGGTTGCACCTCATGGTGGGAGCTCCTATTTGACGCATTTTGCATCAAATAGCCACCCGACGCACGCAGTGAACCACGACTGGGCCGGCCCGTGGTGTAGCGACCGCGTCCATACTGTAGCGTCCATACTGTAGCGTAACAAACCTGACAATTGACACATTTGAAAAAAATCGTAATTTCTATTATAGAAACAATGTTTGAAAATAAATAATTCTTTTAAATTTGAGCAAAAATATAGAACAATTTTGCCAAAGCGTCAAACATTTTTGAAATTCATGAATATATTTTGGAAACACGAAATTTTCTAAAATGTATAGAAAACTTTAAATTCTGAGCATTTTTATCCAAACACAAAAAATAATAAAAAAAGTCAACAATTTTGGAAATCCTGAACATTTTTGTTGTTACTTGAACATTATTTGAAAACAGAAACATATTTAAAAACAGAGAACAATTTTTGCAAATAATGACCAATTGTTTTGAAACGGGAACATTTTTTGAAATTCCAGAACAAAAGTTCGAAATGCGAACATATTTTGAAGTTTCCGAACAAAATTTTAAAACTCTAATTTTTAGAAATTGTGAACAAATTTTAAACTAGAACATTTTATGAAACAGCTAAAGAATAAGAAAACAGGAACATTTTTTGCAAATAATGACCAATCTTTTTGAAACGGGAACATTTTTTAAGAATTTGTGAACATTTTGAAGAAAAATATACCAATAATTTTTTTAAAAAAACTGTCAATTTTGAAAATTATGATAAATTTTTTAAACATGAACATTTTTTCAACTCATGAAAATGGACATTTTGCGAACAATTGTTGAAACATGAACTATTTTTAAAATATGTGAACAATTGTGTATAATAGGAACATTTTTTGAATTTGTGAACAATTTTCGAAAACACTGTCATTTTTATAAAAATTGAACAATTTTTAGTAAGTTGAACGTTTTTTTTTAAATGAACATTTTATAAAAGCACGAACAATTTTCTAAGTTTCCGAACATATTTTAAAATATAATTTTTTTAAAATAACAGAAATTAAACTTTAAAAATAAAAAAATAAACAAATAAATAAAAAAGTAACAGAAAAGAAAAAGAATGAACAAAGAAAGAAGAAAAATAAACAGAAAAACAAAAAAACAAAAAGAAACAGAAAAACCGATTCCCAAAACCAGGAACAAACCGGCTAGGAAACTCTCTCGAAGGTTCCAGTAACCGGGAGCAGTGAAACGCGCTAACATGCCGGCCCATTTAATCGTTCGCCTCACCGTGCATGTGCGTTTGCCTGACACTTTGACACAACGAGTGTCAAATAAGATATTCCCCTCATGGTGGCGGGCGTACATGTGATGATCGGGGTGCAATCGAGCCAACGTTTAGAACGAGGAAGTTAGTCCCAATGCACACATGTATGACAAGTAATTGTTTGGTGGAGGGGAAAGTTAACACTTGCTCTAGAATTCTTCACTTTGGCTAGGTCGTCAAACAGCAGGGATTTTTTTTTTTTGATTTTCCGATTAATTTGTTGAATGTTTTCTCTTTCGCCGCACAAAAACTAAATGAGAGATGTGTCTTTTTTTCCTACCTCGTACAAAACAAGGACTGTATTACAACACAGGGTTACATGCAAGTCTGAACACCACAAGTCAAAAAAGAAAAGAATGAAGTCTCAACACTACGATAGAACAAGCATGTTTCTACTATTCTACATGCAATAACAAGTAGGGGAACTAGTAGGGTCTAGGGTGCGTGGTCTTGTGCTGTTTCCTCCTCTCCTCCATGGGAAACTACTAGAGCACTGGGTGGTGGTAGCATCTGGCCTTTCTTGGTAAAGAGAACGTAGAGAGGGCTCTCCTGGCGGATTTCCACGCCGAACAAATGCAAGCTTTTCTCTTTAAAACCCCAAATCTCCACCACGTCACCCACTCTGAAGCCGCAGTTGTTGATGAAGTCCATGTACCCCTCTCCCTTGATGACGCAGACGCCGCTGCTCTCCCACCGCGTCAGCTGCAGCTCCCTGATGCCGGCGTAGCGCTCGATCACGAGCACGGGAAGGCCGCCGTGCTCCCTCCCCCTTCTCTTCTTCGTCTTCTCCCCAGGGACCTTGGGTAGTAGCTTTGGCAGCCTTGGTCTCGGGGCTCCCACGTGCAGCAGGTTGGCGGCCTCGCGGTCTAGCTGGGAGAGGACCGGGCGGAGGTTGCGCATCACGCCGTCGATAGGGAGGCGGAACCGGTTCTGCTGTGGATCGACGTCGGTGGCGGTCACGGTCTTCTCGTCGATGAAGTACACGGGCAGGTTGATGCGGAGCCTGAGGTACGGCAGCAGGCCATCGGGTGCGCGCATCCCGGGAGGCTCAGCTCTGATCTTGGGAGCAGCGGCAGCCGGCACGGCCTTGATGGGGTCGCCGGCCACGGATGATGGCACCAGAGCACCTGCGTCGGCCGAGAGTCCGGGCGCATCGGCCTCGGCCCGTTGCTCTGCTGCGGCTACAGGGTCATACACAGCCAACGTCCGCTTGGAGCCTGCGTAGCGCGGCGCCGCCCTAGGAAGGACGATATGGCTCGTTCCGTCGACGGAGCACATCGTGAATGTGTAATGTGTTCGTCCCGTGTCGCCGCAAATAGGTTGCGTTGGTATGCGCTTGTGGATCGCCGCGTGTAGTATGCGGTTGTCCCGGCGACAATGGATGGATGCAGAGGAGGAGACCGCCGGCGTCCCCGTATATATTGATCCATCAGCCGATCAGCTTACGGTATCTGACTCCGACTCGAATTCGAATAACAGGGATTATTCGTGTAGGGGTCCAGTCGGTAATCCAACCCAAAACAGGATCCGTGTGGTTTTGTTCTCCGCATGCACAAATGCCGTGATGAATAAGGCCAATACCTAGAGGCCCACGTCTCACAAGACCACAACCTGTTCTAATCTGTTGCCTTGCCCTTTTAATCTTGCAACAGATGGATGAATTGATGGCCTTGTCCTAGCTCATCCGTTTCTTTGGTGTGCTTGTAATCAAGTACACTCTTGTCAGACTCACAGATTAGAGCAAGGGCTTATATTGCATTTTTAAATAATTTGTTATGTAATGTTGCATGCTCGATAGGAAAACAATAATTCATTCAGAGGCTAATAAATCATTATTCATTCAGAGGTTAAGATAGACATAAGGGATTGATGGAATAGTTTGTTGTATTGCTTGAGTCACGTGGGCATATATATAAAAGTACATGATCTATTTGGAGTACAAGACAAGCCGGAATACTTACTAGTCTATCCTATGTTTCAATCTAATAACGATACTCAGCACACACACCCCCCCCCCCCCCCAGTCACAATGGTAGCGACGCAAACGGTGAGACTGGAGAAGAATCCGAAGGTAAGCCGACGGTCATCTCCCAACAGTCGTAACGGTCGATGCATCGCGGAAGTTGTGGCTGAAGTGAAAAACCGACGAGGTTGCTCAAGCAAGGTTGTAGCCCTTTATGCCGTTCTCGAGGTAGCCAAGAGCGTAGGGTGGTGTAGCTGTAGTCGAGGTAGCCGTGCAAAGAACGCCATGGTCGATGTCGAGTCTGAGAGGCCAGTGTCGAGGAAGTCGATGTGAAGCCGCGGGCGCAAGGAGACACCGAGTTAGTCATGGGCGCAGTGGTATCGAAGTAGTGGTGCGCCGGGAAGAGGACGTTATTGACGACGCGTCGCGCCGGGTTTGCCAAGCCCGGGGATACATCGTGGACGAAGACACGCATCGGTGTTGCCAGCACCATGTCACGTCCAAGATGCGGTCCTATCCCTATTACGGCGCGAGGGCCTCGACGGGGATAGAAGCGCATCTAGTCGTTTCGCAAGTACAGAAATCATTGCATACATGTAGGAAGAGATGAGTATATGAGTTGGCTTACACTCGCCACAAGCTATCTTACAAGTCCACACAATTATTCATACATTCATCCAGGAGACAGGGTCCGGCTACGGACGAAATCAAACGATAAAAGAAAGCAATGAAACTGTCTTGATATCCCAGGGAACACCACCACGAAGCTCCCCTACTCATCAGGATACGTAACATACATACGCCTACGTTCTTCATCGTACTCCCACTGGAGCTGAGACACATCATCTGGCACGAACTCGTTAACACCTGTACCTGTATTGTTGTAATCTATGAGCCACAGGGACTCATCAATCTCATAACCCGGGTATCGAGACTATGTAAGCCAATAGGTGATGAATGGTTAAGTGGTGAGGTTGCAGCAAGCACTAAGCATGTATTTGGTGGCTAACTTACGAGAACAAGAATTAAATATGGTGGCCTACGCATGACGGTCGTGAACTAGCATGACCACTAAGTGATCCTGAACACCTACTTACGTCAGTCATAACCCCACCGTGTTCTCTCTCGGTTCATGTTCACGAGCAGAGACAGTCACGGTTACGCACACAGTTGGTGTATTTTATTTGAGTTTACTTCAAGTTAACTATAACCAGGTGTTAAACAAATTTCCAAGTTACCACATAACCGCGGGCACGGCTTCTCGAAAAGATTTTAACCTTGCAGGGGTGCTTCAACTCATCCATCACAAACTAACCACACGCCGCGGGAATAACCTCGACCACGAATCCCATGATCTCCTAGGAAATTCCGTTGGAAAACCTCAACCTCGGGATAGCCCAAAGTATCCTCGGAATTCCTCGCGCAAGACCTTCGAGAAAGGTAAAACAAGTCCAGCAAGACCGCCCGACGTGTCGACGAACCCGATAGGAGCCACGTATCTCGTTCTCAGGACACGAACGGATGAGCGCAGCGTACGGTGGCCTGATAGACATCTCCCGAGCTGCCCCGGGTTGGCCCCGGACACGACTTTAGTTTGGACCAACACTCATGAGGAGCACTGGCCCGGGGGGTTGATTAATTATCCACGGGGTAGCTAAGCCCTATGCATTTTTATTAAGTTGTTTAGCAAATGTAGTACCAAAGTTGGGTCTTGCCAGACAAGTTTTAATCTAAAATGAATGGTCAAGGGGGTCCCCATAACAACCCCGAGCATGTTAGGAGCACAAAATATGGAACATAACACCGGTACTCGGAACTAGTGCGGCAAAAGTAGAACAAAACACCGGGCAAAAGGCCAATCCTTCCACCGTTGCCAAGTATATATGTGCATTAAATTAAATAGCAATAATATTGTGATATCTCAGAAATCCATGTTGGCACATGGAAACAGCTTGCACCTGCAACTAGCAACGCTATAAGACAAGGGCTGAGCATCGGTAACGTAGCCAATCAATGTTTTGCTAGGAAGTGGAGGGGTTAGAGGCTTTCATGGCAATTTAGGAGGCTGGCGGTTTAAGTGGTAGGTAACAAAAACATAACGGTAGAAGCGAGACATCTAGCATAGCAAAAATAGTGTCGGGATCTGGGTATGATCATCTTGCCTGTTGGGTCTTCAGAGGGACAAGGAGTTGGGTCCTCGTAGTTGTTCTCGTCAGGATCCTCGTACTCAGGCTTGACACTCGGGTCCACCCAAATAGAAACAACACCAAATAAACATACAAACAAAGTGCAATGCGCAACCAAAGATGATGCATGACCAATTTGAAGTATTTAACATGGCAACCCTATGCTAGTCATGTTTCTCATGCATTTATTAAATTCTTTAGTATTCTGGACAGAACCTCAAGATTAGTTGTTTGAATATGCACGAACATGGCAAAAATGAATGCTTCACGTAAAAACGATGCAAATGCATATGAAGAACGTCGCAAACGGAGTAACGGAGCTCTCGATGCACTCACGGCAAGGTACGAACGTTAACGGAGACAAAAACAAAGATGAAGGAGGCCATGGGCTATTCCTTGGTATTCCAAGGATGCCACTGGTTTGGAAATGAAAATATAGCAAGAATAGACCTAAAGATCATGCAAAACGATGGAGTATAGCTCCCAGAAGTCACAAAACATTCAAACACATAATCTATCCACAAACAGCAACATGTCATCCTGTAACACACATAACCAGAGCTACAGCAAGTTTCAAATCACGACCAAAGCATGTACATGAAGTGTACAACATGCTTAACAATTCATCTATTAACAGAAACATTAAAGGAATCATGGATCAATGGCAATGAAGCTCACAAGATGGCATGTTGAATCAGTTTTAGGGACTTCGAGAAAATTATCAGTTTTTCAAATCTGAGTTAACATGATGACACAACAATTACACATGCTAGAGGGACTTTCATGGCATGAAAATTAACAGCATGGTAGAGGGCAACATGTATTTCAATTAACTACATTATGGCAACATCACAATATGCATATATCAATGGCTATCATCCCCACAACATGACATATTGAGAATAGCAGATTCACAGACTTAGTGAAATTCACAAGGGGCAAGCAGGGCATAATATTACCAGAATGGCATGTTGACAGCAAGTTTTTGTTGGAAATATGCCCTAGAGGCAATAATAAATTGGTTATTCATATATTTCCTTGTTCATGATAATCGTTTATTATCCATGCTATAATTGTATTGATTGGAAACTCAAATACATGTGTGGGTACATAGACAACACTGTGTCCCTAGTAAGCCTCTAGTTGACTAGCTCGTTGATCAAAGATGGTTAAGGTTTCCTAGCCATTGACATGAGATGTCATTTGATAACGGGATCACATCATTAGGAGAATGATGTAATGGACAAGACCCAAACTACGAACGTAGCATATGATCGTGTCAGTTTATTGCTATTGTTTTCTGCATGTCAAGTATCTGTTCCTATGACCATGAGATCATGCAACTCCCTGACATCGGAGGAGTACCTTGTGTGTATCAAACGTCGCAACGTAACTGGGTGACTATAAAGGTGCTCTACAGGTATCTCCGAGGGTGTCTGTTGGGTTGGCATGGATCAAGACTGGGATTTGTTACTCCGTGTGACGGAGAGGTATCTCAAGGCCCACTCGGTAATACAACATCACAATGAGCCTTGCAAGCAATGTGACTAAAGTGTTAGCCACGAGATCTTGTATTACGGAACGAGTAAAGAGACTTGCCGGTAATGTGATTGAACTAGGTATAGAGATACCGACGATCGAATCTCGGGCAAGTAACATACCGAAGAACAAAGGGAACAGCATACGGGATTAACTGAATCCTTGACATAGAGGTTCGACCGATAAAGATCTTCGTAGAATATGTAGGAGCCAATATGGGCATCCAGGTCCCGCTATTGGTTATTGATCGTAGAGGTGTCTCGGTCATGTCTACATAGTTCTCGAACCCGCAGGGTCTACACACTTAACGTTTGGTGACGATTAGTATAGTTGAGTTATTATGTTGGTGACCGAAGGTTGTTCGGAGTCCCAGATAAGATCCCGGACATGACGAGGATCTCCGGAATAGTCCGGAGGTAAAGATTGATATATGTGATAATAGTGTTTTGATCTCCGGAAGGGTTCCGGAATTCACCGGAAGGGGTTCCGGATGTTTACCGAAGTGTTCGGGTGCAGCAACACTTTATATGGGCCAAAGGGATAAAGCCCACGAGGTATTGGAAAGTGCAAAAGTAGTTTTGCTGCCGCGTAAGCGGTACTACCGCTTGGTGAAGCGGTACTACCGCCCGAGCGGTACTACCGCTTGTGTGAAGCGGTACTACCGCCCAAGCGGTACTACCGCTTGTGTGAAGCGGTACTACCGCTTGTGCGCGGCTGTGCACGGTTCGGCAGGGATCCGAGTTGGACTCTTTCCCTGCGGGCCAAACCGACCTTGTACGGGCAAAACCGACCTGGAGGAGGCTTTTACTCCAAGTTTAGACCCCAAGGCTCAACATATAAATAGAGGGGCAGGGCTAGCACACGGGATACATCAAGATTTCCCCAAGCCGTGTGCGGCAACCCTAACCCTCTAGTTCCTCCGTCATAATCTCCGTAGCGCTTGGCGAAGCCCTGCAGAGATTGTTCCTCACCACCATCACCACGCCGTCGTGCTGCTGGAACTCAACCACTACTTCTTCATCGCTCGCTGGATCGAGGAGGTGAAGGCGTCATCAAGCCGTACGTGTGTTGAACGCGGAGGTGCCGTCTGTTCGGCGCTAGTTCGTGATCGGATCGAGGGACGACTTGCGATTTGGATCGCGGAGACGTTCGACTACATCAACCGCGTTTCTTAAACGCTTCCGCTTAGCGATCTACAAGGGTATGTAGATTCACTCTCCCTCTCGTAGATGCTCATCACCATGGATAGATCTTGTGTGTGCGTAGGAAAATTTTTGTTTCCCATGCATCGTTCCCCAACAGTGGCATCATGAGCCAGGTCTATGCGTAGATGAGATCTCGAGTAGAACACAAACGAGTTGTGGGCGTGGGTGTATACATATTGCTTGCCGTTACTAGTTGATATTTGATTCGGCGGTACTGTGAGATGAAGCGGCCCGGACCGACATTACGCGTACACTTACGCGAGACAGGTTCCTTCAACTGATATGTAACTTCGTTGCATAAAGATGGCTAGCGGGTGTCTGTCTCTCTCACTTTAGTTGAATCGATTTCAATGAAGAGGGTTCTTTTAGAAGATCAAAAAGCAATCACTACACCACGTTGTGGTTTTGCGTAGGTAAGAACGGTTCTTGCAAACCCGTAGCAGCCACGTAAAATTTGCAACAACAATTAGAGGACGTCTAACTTGTTTTTGCAGGGTATGATGTGATATGATATGGCCAATTACATGATGAGATATATGTGATGTATGAGATGATCATGTGTTGTATAGAATATCACGACTTGCATGTCGATGAGTACGGCAACTGGCAGGAGCCATAGAGTTGTCTTTAATTATTGTATGACCTGCGTGTCAATCATTAAGCGCTATGTAATGCTTTACTTTATCGCTAAACGTTAGCAATAGTCGTGGAAGCAACAGTCGGCGCGACAACCTTATGGCGACACGTTGATGGAGATCAAGATGATGGAGATCATGGTGTCATGCCGGTGACGATGGAGATCATGCCGGTGCTTTGGAGATGGAGATCAAAAGCACAAGTTCATGGCCATATCATGTCACTTATGATTTGCATGTGATGTTAATCCTTTTATGCATCTTATTTTGCTTAGGACGACGGTAGCATTATAAGGTGATCCCTCACTTAAATTTCAAGATAAATTGTGTTCTCCCCGAGTGTGCACCGTTGCGAAAGTTCGTCGTTTCGAGACACGCCGTGATGATCGGGTGTGATAGACTCCACGTTCACATACAACGGGTGCAAGCCATGTTGCACACGCGGAACACTCGGGTTAAACTTGACGAGCCTAGCATGTACAGACATGGCCTCGGAACACAAGAGACCAAAAGGTCGAACATGAGTCATATAGTAGATATGATCAACATGAAGATGTTCACCATTGAAACCACCTCAACTCACGTGATGATCGGACTTGAGTTGGTGGATTTAGATCATGTTACACTTGAATGACCGGAGGGATGTCAATTTGAGTGGGAGTTTTTAAAGTAATATGATTAACTAAACTCATTATCTAGAACAATAGTCTAAGTTGTCTTTGCTATATTTATGTTGTAGATCATGGCTCGCGCAGTAGCACCCCTGAATTTTAATGCGTTCCTAGAGAAAGCTAAGTTGAAAGATGATGGAAGTAACTTTGTGGACTGGGCCCGTAATCTAAGGATTATCCTTACGGCTTCCCAGAAGGCTTATGTCCTTGATGCACCGCTTGGTGATCCACCCGCTCCAGTTGAGTCTCTAGACGTTGTGAACGCCTGGCAGGCTCGTTCTGATGATTACTCAATAGTTCAATGTGCAATGTTGTATGGCTTAGAACCGGGACTTCAAAGACGTTTTGAACGTCATGGAGCATATGAGATGTTCCAGGAGTTGAAGTTTATCTTTCAGAAGAATGCCCGGATCGAGAGATATGAGATCTCCGATAAGTTCTATGCTTGCAAGATGGAGGAGAACGGCACTATCAGTGATCACATACTCAGAATGTCTGGGTACTCCACCCGTCTGGCTGAGTTAGGGATGCCCCTTCTGCCAGAGGCTATCACTGACAGAGTTCTTCAATCATTGCCACCTAGCTACAAGAGCTTCGTGTTGAACTATAACATGCACGGGATGAACAAGTCAGTCGCCGAGCTGTTTGCGATGCTGAAAGCCGCTGAGTCTGAAATTCAGAAGGAGCATCAAGTGTTGATGGTCAATAAAACCACTAGTTTCAAGAAAAATGGAAAGGGTAAGAAGGGTAACTCCAAGAAGAGTGGCAAAGCAGTTGCTCCTCTCGTGAAGAAACCCAAGGCTGGACCCAAACCAGAAACTGTGTGTTTTCATTGCAAGGGAACTGGACACTGGAAGCGGAATTGCCCCAAGTATTTGGCTGACAAGAAGGCGGCCAAAAACAAACAAGGTATATATGATATACATGTTATTGATGTGTACCTTACCAACTCTCGTTGTAGTGCCTGGGTATTTGATACCGGTGCAGTTGCTCATATTTGCAACTCTAAACAGGAACTGCGGAATAGACGGAGGCTGGCAAAGGACGAAGTGATGATGCGCGTGGGAAATGGTTCCAAGGTTGATGTGATCGCCGTCGACACGCTCGCTCTTCGATTACCGTCGGGATTAGTGATGAACCTAAATAAGTGTTATTTGGTGCCTGCGTTAAGCATGAACATTATATCTGGATCTTGTTTATTGCGAGACGGTTACTCATTTAAATCAGAGAATAATGGTTGTTCTATTTATATGAGTAATATCTTTTATGGTCATGCACCCAATGTGAGGGGTTTATTCTTATTGAATCTCGATAGTAATGATACACATGTTCATAACATTGATGCCAAAAGATGTAGAATTGATAATGATAATACCACTTTCTTGTGGCACTGCCGTTTAGGTCATATTGGCGTAAAACGCATGAGGAAGCTCCATACTGATGGACTTTTGGAGTCACTTGATTTTGAATCACTTGACACATGTGAGCCATGCCTCATGGGCAAGATGACTAAAACGCCGTTCTCTGGAACAATGGAACGGGCAACTGACTTATTGGAAATCATACATACTGATGTGTGTGGTCCGATGAGTATTGAGGCGCGCGGTGGTTATCGTTATTTTCTCACCTTCACTGATGACTTAAGTAGATATGGGTATATTTACTTAATGAAACACAAGTCTGAAACATTTGAAAAGTTCAAACAATTTCAGAGTGAAGTTGAGAATCATCGTAACAAGAAGATTAAATTCCTACGATCTGATCGAGGAGGAGAATATCTGAGTTATGAGTTTGGCAGTCACTTAAGACAGTGTGGAATTGTTTCACAATTGACACCGCCTGGAACACCACAGCGTAATGGTGTGTCCGAACGTCGTAATCGAACCTTATTGGATATGGTGCGATCTATGATGTCTCTTGCCGATTTGCCACTATCGTTTTGGGGTTATGCATTAGAGACAGCTGCATTCACTTTAAATAGGGCACCATCGAAATCCGTTGAGACAACGCCATATGAACTTTGGTTTGGCAAGAAGCCAAAGCTGTCGTTTCTTAAAGTTTGGGGATGTGATGCTTATGTCAAAAAGCTTCAGCCTGAAAAGCTGGAACCCAAAGCGGAGAAATGCGTCTTCATAGGATACCCAAAAGAGACAGTTGGGTATACCTTCTACCTCAGATCCGAAGGCAAAGTGTTTGTCGCTAAAAACGGAACATTTCTTGAGAAAGAGTTTCTCTCGAAAGAATTGAGTGGGAGGAAGATAGAACTTGATGAGGTTGTTGAACCTTTACTTCAACCTGAGAGTAGCGCAGCGCAGAAAGTTGTTTCTGTGGAGTCTACATTAGCTGAAGAGGAAGTTAATGATGATGATCATGAAGCTTTGGATCAAGTTGCTATCGAACCTCGTAGGTCGACAAGGACGCGTACTGCTCCTGAGTGGTACGGCAACCCTGTCTTAGAGGTCATGTTGTTAGACAACGATGAACCTACGAGCTATGGAGAAGCGATGATGGGCCCGGATTCCGAGAAGTGGTTAGAGGCCATGAAATCCGAGATGGGATCCATGTATGAAAACAAAGTATGGACTTTGGAAGTATTACCTGAAGGGCGTAAGGCCATTCAGAACAAATGGATCTTTAAGAGGAAGACGGACGCGGACGGTAATGTCACCGTCTATAAAGCTCGACTTGTGGCAAAGGGTTTTTCACAAGTTCAAGGAGTTGACTACGATGAGACCTTCTCACCCGTAGCGATGCTTAAGTCCGTCAGAATCATGTTAGCAATAGCTGCCTTTTTCGATTATGAAATTTGGCAGATGGATGTCAAAACAGCGTTCCTTAACGGTTACCTTAAGGAAGAGTTGTATATGATGCAACCAGAAGGTTTTGTCGATCTAGAGAATGCTGACAAAGTTTGCAAACTCCAGCGATCCATTTATGGACTGGTGCAAGCATCTCGGAGTTGGAATCTTCGTTTTGATGAGGTGATCAAAGCATTCGAGTTTATACAAGTTTACGGAGAAGCTTGTATTTACAAGAAAGTGAGTGGGAGCTCTATAGCGTTTCTAATATTATATGTGGATGACATATTACTGATTGGAAACAATATAGAAATGCTGGAAAGCGTAAAGGAATATTTGAATAAGAGTTTTTCAATGAAGGACCTAGGGGAAGCTGCTTTCATATTAGGCATCAAGATCTATAGAGATAGATCGAGACACTTAATAGGACTTTCACAAGGCACATACCTTGACAAAGTTTTGAAGAAGTTCAAAATGGATCAGTCCAAGAAGGGGTTCTTGCCTGTATTGCAAGGTGTGAAGTTGAGTAAGACTCAATGCCCAGTGACTGCAGAAGATAGAGAAAAGATGAGTGTCATCCCCTATGCTTCGGCCATAGGCTCTATCATGTATGCAATGCTGTGCACAAGACCCGATGTCAGCCTTGCCATAAGTATGGTCGGAAGGTTTCAAAGTGATCCAGGAATGGAACACTGGACGGCGGTCAAGAATATCCTGAAGTACCTGAAAAGGACTAAGGATATGTTTCTCGTTTATGGAGGTGATCAAGAGCTCGTCGTAAAGGGTTACGTCGATGCAAGCTTTGACACTGATCCGGATGACTCTAAGTCTCAAACCGGATACGTGTTTATTCTTAATGGGGGTGCGGTTAGCTGGTGCAGTTCCAAGCAAAGCGTGGTAGCTGATTCTACATGCGAAGCGGAGTACATCGCTGCCTCGGAGGCGGCGAAGGAAGGTGTCTGGATGAAGGAGTTCATGACAGATCTTGGAGTAGTGCCTAGTGCGCTTAACCCAATGACTCTGTTTTGTGATAATACTGGTGCCATTGCTCTAGCCAAGGAACCAAGATTTCACAAGAGGACCAGACACATAAAGCGACGTTTCAATTCCATCCGCGATTACATCAAGGAGGACGACATAAATATTTGCAAAGTACACACGGATCTGAATGTTGCAGATCCGATGACTAAACCTCTTCCAAGGGCTAAACATGAACAACACCAGAACTGCATGGGTGTTCGATTCATTACAATGTAAATCACATAGTGATGTGAACTAGATTATTGACTCTAGTGCAAGTGGGAGACTGTTGGAAATATGCCCTAGAGGCAATAATAAATTGGTTATTATTATATTTCCTTGTTCATGATAATCGTTTATTATCCATGCTATAATTGTATTGATTGGAAACTCAAATACATGTGTGGGTACATAGACAACACTGTGTCCCTAGTAAGCCTCTAGTTGACTAGCTCGTTGATCAAAGATGGTTAAGGTTTCCTAGCCATTGACATGAGATGTCATTTGATAACGGGATCACATCATTAGGAGAATGATGTAATGGACAAGACCCAAACTACGAACGTAGCATATGATCGTGTCAGTTTATTGCTATTGTTTTCTGCATGTCAAGTATCTGTTCCTATGACCATGAGATCATGCAACTCCCTGACATCGGAGGAGTACCTTGTGTGTATCAAACGTCGCAACGTAACTGGGTGACTATAAAGGTGCTCTACAGGTATCTCCGAGGGTGTCTGTTGGGTTGGCATGGATCAAGACTGGGATTTGTTACTCCGTGTGACGGAGAGGTATCTCAGGGCCCACTCGGTAATACAACATCACAATGAGCCTTGCAAGCAATGTGACTAAAGTGTTAGCCACGAGATCTTGTATTACGGAACGAGTAAAGAGACTTGCCGGTAATGTGATTGAACTAGGTATAGAGATACCGACGATCGAATCTCGGGCAAGTAACATACCGAAGAACAAAGGGAACAGCATACGGGATTAACTGAATCCTTGACATAGAGGTTCGACCGATAAAGATCTTCGTAGAATATGTAGGAGCCAATATGGGCATCCAGGTCCCGCTATTGGTTATTGATCGTAGAGGTGTCTCGGTCATGTCTACATAGTTCTCGAACCCGTAGGGTCTACACACTTAACGTTTGGTGACGATTAGTATAGTTGAGTTATTATGTTGGTGACCGAAGGTTGTTCGGAGTCCCAGATAAGATCCCGGACATGACGAGGATCTCCGGAATAGTCCGGAGGTAAAGATTGATATATGTGATAATAGTGTTTTGATCTCCGGAAGGGTTCCGGAATTCACCGGAAGGGGTTCCGGATGTTTACCGAAGTGTTCGGGTGCAGCAACACTTTATATGGGCCAAAGGGATAAAGCCCACGAAGTATTGGAAAGTGCAAAAGTAGTTTTGCTGCCGCGTAAGCGGTACTACCGCTTGGTGAAGCGGTACTACCGCCCGAGCGGTACTACCGCTTGTGTGAAGCGGTACTACCGCTTGTGCGCGGCTGTGCACGGTTCGGCAGGGATCCGAGTTGGACTCTTTCCCTGCGGGCCAAACCGACCTTGTGCGGGCAAAACCGACCTGGAGGAGGCTTTTACTCCAAGTTTAGACCCCAAGGCTCAACATATAAATAGAGGGGCAGGGCTAGCACACGGGATACATCAAGATTTCCCTAAGCCGTGTGCGGCAACCCTAACCCTCTAGTTCCTCCGTCATAATCTCCGTAGCGCTTGGGGAAGCCCTGCAGAGATTGTTCCTCACCACCATCACCACGCCGTCGTGCTGCTGGAACTCAACCACTACTTCTTCATCGCTCGCTGGATCGAGGAGGTGAAGGCGTCATCAAGCCGTACGTGTGTTGAATGCGGAGGTGCCGTCTGTTCGGCGCTAGTTCGTGATCGGATCGAGGGACGACTTGCGATTTGGATCGCGGAGACGTTCGACTACATCAACCGCGTTTCTTAAACGCTTCCGCTTAGCGATCTACAAGGGTATGTAGATTCACTCTCCCTCTCGTAGATGCTCATCACCATGGATAGATCTTGTGTGTGCGTAGGAAAATTTTTGTTTCCCATGCATCGTTCCCCAACAGTTTTATATAAGATGCAATAGCTTTATCTACAAGATCTTGGCACAAACTCACAGAGGACAACATGCACTTAAATACATACCATTGTGCCAACTCCAAAGGAGCAACATTTACATGGGAATCATCAAGACAACATGTCAACAAAATAACAGATTTCAACACTTAGAAATATTTGAGCATTTTGGTGACATGTTGACAGCAAGAATGCCACTCATAACATGATCTATCATGGCAAGGAAAAATACCAAGGGCTAGAGCACACACTAATGAACATCTTTCATGTTGACATATGATGCAAGAATTAATTCATGTGAAAATGAAAAAATGACATAATATCACAAAATAACATTTTTACCAACTTGCCCAGATGATAAAACTAATGCCACTAATGGATTCACTGGATTTTTCTACCCCAAATTCATATATCATAAGCCTATGGTCCTGTAGAGAAAACTCACTCAAATCACAATCGAAATACTCAAGTTCCACTTATAACATTGTACATGCCAAAATAGGCATATCCATATTAGGCACTTGACAGAAATGGAAATGTTCTAAACTGGAACTTTCCCTAAATGGAAAAATTACAGAAAACAGAGAAAACTCATAAATCAAAATGAAAAAAAAAACAATGGGGCCACTGGCATACTCTCCAGGACCCCTAGCAGTTGACATGTGGGTCCGGGGGCCCACTGGTCAGCTCGAAAAAAAGGGAAGAAAAAAAAGGCGCCGGGGGAATTCAAACCCGGGACCTCTCGGTCGCGTGGGCTCGGTCAAACCACTGGGCTAGCAAGGGGGAGTTGGTCTAAGTGGGGCACGGGCCAACATAAGCTAACCGCGGTGGCCAGCTTCTTCTACCTTCTACCAGAGAAGCCAGCGACGACGCCGGTGGCTACTCCGGCAACCACCGGAGAAGGTGAACGCCGGTGGGGCTGCGGAAACGGAGGGGATGTTCATTCCCGGGGTTGTCTAGATCTACGCGCGCGCGGCTGCGTGGAGCTCGAGTTCGAGCTCATGCTCGTCTCGGGTTCCTGAGCGGGAAGCTAACGCGGGGACGCGAGGCAAGGCGGCAAGGCGAGCTTGCGGGGCTTGCCGATGAGCTACTGCGCGCGCAAGGCACACACACGAAACAAACCAAAACGGGGGGGGGGGCTCGGCTACGACGCACACACTACTGACTACGACCGACAACAACAAAAAACGACCTTGTTCAGAGCACCGAGTTCACGTTTTAGACGCGGCTAGAGCGGGGCTAATGCAGAGCAAACGGAGGCTAGTCTATGCAGGGAAGGGGAGGGATGTACCTCCCATACCTAGGACAACGAAAGGGGGTCGAGGACGAGCCGGATACGACGCGAGGAAGCTCTGAACCTTGACGTTCTTCGGGTCCGCGCGCAGGGAAGAAGACATCGACGGCGACGGAGCTCCGGAGGCCCCAACGTCGCGGGCGTGGATGAAGAAGACGCCCAAGGCTCCGGGTAGTCGATCCACACCGGCGGGGAAGGAAGAAGACGAGGCGGGGCGCTACCCCGAGCACGAACTGAAGCTCGGCCGGGGCACCGAGAGCATGGCGATGGTGAGCGCTTAGCGAGGACTTACCAGCGGCGGCGAGGCGAGGGGAAGGAGGGAATGGTTTGCGGGGAGGACCTAGGGCACTGGGGGCAACTTATATAGGAGCTACGGGCGCCGGTCGGCCGTCAAATCATCGGCAAGCCGACGTGGCTCCCCTGGATGGGGGTGCCGTATAGGTTGGAGACGAACGCGTGACTGGAGGGCTGGCTGGGCTGCGGTTGCGGACGGGCTTCGCTGCAGCTGGGCCGCTGCGGGGGAGGCAAGGCCCAGACGAGGCTCTCTCTCTCACACCCGAAAGAAAAATGTTTTTTTCTTTGATTAAAAACCCCATATAGCAAATAATTCACAGAGAAAAGAGAGCTGGGTTTAGGGGGGAAATAAAAATAGTTTTGCACTCACAAAATTATGCCCTAATTGATAAAAATGGCCCTGCCATTTTTAGGCAAATAAATTAATTCACTTATAATAGCATATGCATCTGTTTTGCAAAGTTTTAAATAGGCAATTCTAGGAGAACATGTTTGAGAACTAATCAACAATTCTTATCAGATTAATTAGAAGGAGAGTAACATTTTTATTGAAAAGAACAAGCAAGTGAATTCACCACATGTTGCATTTATTAGAAATAAGAGAGGTGGCATAGTTTTAGAGAAATTGTGGAGGGCTTTCACAACAAGGTTTTGCACACCAACACCACAACACACACACTCACAACAACATCACCACATAAGCAAAGCATGGTGCAAATTTTGAATGATGATATGATGTCATGATGCCAATGACATGAAGCAAAAATATTATCCTCAAACCACATATGGCATACATTGAAGGTTCACACATGGAAATATTACAAATATGGCAAGGGGATGCACTTGGGCTGTTACACACCGGGCTTGCATAGACAGACGAAGTCGATTTTGACAATGCGTCGCTCCAGGTTTGCCAGGCCCGGGAACACACTGGGGACGAAGGAACGCGTCGGTGTGGCCAGCACCGAGCATGCATAGACAGGGACCTGCACAAACTGGTACACCTTGTCGAGGAGGCTAGCAGAGAAGGACTCGACGACGGTTGCGGCGCAAATCGGTGGGGGGCCGATGTCGCCCGCGGTGATCGGAGTAGATGAAGTGGTCGGGGTAGAGGACGGCGACACTGGCGATGAGCTGGTGCTGGATGAAGATGAAGGGGGTGGATGGGCGGCACGGCTCGGGTGAACGAGCTGCAGTAGGGCCGAAGAAGAGCGGCGGCCGCGGCCCGACGGCGGTTGGTTAGGAACGTGAAGGTGATGCTCGAAGTAGGCGAGGAAGAACCCTACAACGTGACGAAGAGTGACGCAGACGGTGGCGTTCCCGCGTTGAGGGAGGCGGCGCGGTGCATACCACAGGAAGTCGACGCACCGGGGGGGGGGGCAACGGAGTGGACCGCGCGCCGCAGCGCTACGGCCCGAAGGGGCGACGAAGCGTTAGCGCACGGGTCGGGGCGATGGCGGGAAGACCTCGGGGGGTGGCGTGGATCGCATGCCACGGCGTGACGGCCCGACGGGGCGGCGTAGCGACGATGCGCGGGTGTTCCAGCCATGGGGACGGCCTCGGGCGGCGGCGGGGATCGCGTGTCGCGGCACTACAGCCCAAAGGGGCGATGTAGCGGCGGCTCGCGGGTCGCGGGGACCACGTTTCACGGCACTACGGTCCAAAGGGGTAACATAGCGGCAATGCGCGAGTCGGTGCAACCGTGGGGAGAACCATGGGGCAGCAGTGCTACGGCCTGACAAGGCGATGCGGCGGCAGCCCGATGCTTGGTCATTGGAGGAGCGCGCTGTACTCGGGACAGTCTTCACGGGACTTGCGAGGCGCGCGCAACCGACGGGCCAGATCGGTCGCACGACATAGATGAGGCGGATTGCGGGCGGGCGGGTGATCAATCCGATCGCGCGTGAGGTCGGGGACGTCGCTCAGTGGAGGCGGGGTGGCGGTGTCCGAGATGAAGCCGACGAGGACGATCACGGCAGGAGCCGGCAGCCGGCTCGACACGGCGAATGAGGCAGCCGACAGCGTGCAACCGGCGAGCCCAGGGTGGCCGACGCCGGAGCCGGCGAGCCCGGGGCGGCCAAAGCCTGCGAGCCCGACAACCAGCGATGGGCCGACGAGGAGACGGCTGGGCGACCGTACGCGGTAGAGGCAGGTGATGATGGAGTAGTCCCGGTCAGAGAAGGGCGACGACGGCCAGCGCATGGCGACGGGCGAGCAGACGCGCGGCCGTCGGCCGTGAGGGGTCGCTGCGTCGCGTGAGGCCGCCAAGTCGGCGTAGAGGCGGGGTCGCGCTGATGTCGGAGTAGAAACGCGGGGTCGACGGCAGCGGCGGACGACGCAAACCGATCTTAGATCGGAAAACCAAAAAGAAAACCCCGACCAAGGCGACCGGCGGAAGAGAGAAATCCTGGATCAAAGGATCGGGAAAAAGACTCTCTAGGGCAGCCGGTCAACACGACCGGCAGATGAACCCTAGGTATGGGCGGCGCGGCCCCCGACGGCGGTCATGGAGGCCGACCGTCCCGAGGGCGGCGCACATATGGTGGAAGCGCCGGGCGGTGGCTAGGGTTTGGATCGGTTAGGCTGATGCGATGTTATAAGTGAAAGAGAGGGATTGATGTAATAGTTCGTTGTATTGCCTGAGCCGCGTGGGCATATATATAGAAATACATGATCTACCTAAAGTACAAGACAAGCCGAAATATTTATTAGTCAATCCTATGTTTTCAATCTAATCACGATACTTAACAGAGGACAAGATACCAATTACCATTTCCCTTCTATTGTTTGCATGATGCCTCATATAGTTCTCACAAGATTATGTTCCCCTGGCTCACATCTATCTTATGTGTCAAAGCTCCTTTTCCTTCTCAGAGAGTACATAATTGCCTACCTTGTTTATATGATTTTTATTTTTATTTTTTCAAATGCTATTTAATGGGGGTAATGCTTGTTTAATCAAATGATATGTCGAAGTACGCATATTGTGATATATATCCTCTCATTTCGTGTCAATGCATGTTATCACTGGATAATAATCTGATGATCCTTATTCCAGTTTATAGGAAAACTTAATGCAGGCAAGCAGAGAACAAGAGGTGGTATTGAGTGACATTATAATGTGTGTGTGAGTTTTTTTTCTTTTTGAGGGATGTGTGTGTGAGTTTGAATCGGCTAGTCTAAATTCACTACAAGACAAATTTGTGCTAGAGTATGGCATGAGCTGAGTTAAGGGGGGCTCCTATGCATCACTTAAGGCGACCGATCGCACTGCACCGCTCCCGTGCACACTTCCCTCAGCTGGTCCAGTTTAGCGCTCGCTCGTTGTACAGGCAATGCTCGGTTGCATTTTTGTATCTCACCTCTACGAAAACACACCAATTCTTAGTTTTAAAAACTGCACATCTACTTGTTTTTGATAAATATAAAAGGTATTATAAAATAAGAAAATGTTCACAACAAAAAAATCACAAATTCGACAAAATGTTCATGAACTTGGAAACAGTTCTTGATTTGTTTAAATAGCTTGAAGGAAAAAATGTTCCAGAGTTTTAAAAGCATTCACGAATTTAAAAGATATTAAATTTCAAAATATACACTTCAAGTTCAAAAAATATTCAGGAAATTGCAAAATGTTAGTGGATTTAAAATATTCACAAATAAAAAATATTAAGGGATTTATCTAAAATATTCACAAATAAAACAAATTCAGGAATTTCTCTAAAATGTTCATGAATTTGAATAAAAATGAATCCCAAATGAAAAAAGGAAAGAAAAACATAAAAGGAAGAAATAAAAACTAGAGAAGCGAAAGTAAAAAACCAAGAAAGAAGCGAAGAAAAACATAGAAAAGAAAGGGAAAAAACCATGCGTGGAACCCATTAGTAACTTCACAGAACAGTGTGGGCAAACCATCATGTGATATCTTGGTTACATTTCAAACTTACTTATATACTAGTATCTAGTTTTGGTTTGAGACTACCGTGATAAGGTTTGTTCAGGTTAACTGTTCGATTTGGGCTGCGTCCCTATTGTGGCATGATGTTTGTCTTTTTGGTTGACAGTTGTTTGATTGTAAGAAGATCAGTGACGGAGCTTGCCACCAAAAGATGGGCGGGCCAAATAGAAGAAAGCAGCATATGGGCTATTGTTTCAAGGCCCAGGAAATAGATGTATAGTGTACAAATCCCATGGGCTGGGTGGGCCACGGCTGAAAGCACATTTGCTTCCTTGGTGGTTTTGGTAATTAATAACAACATATATGTCATTGAACTAATGTTTTCACTAAGCATATTTCAGGAAAAGTTCAATGATAGGGATGGCAAAAGGATTGTGGAGAAACCCCTAGATGCAAGGAAATGGATTGGCAAAGCTTCAAGCAAGAGGACTCTACATTTTACTTTGTGAGAAATCACTTTGAGTCCATAGAAAAGCCAATACTATTAAAAGGGGGTAAGGTACTGTTGGTGAACAAGATGCTCCACGTGCACAAGTGATAGTCACCAAAAACACCCACAAACTCTTCCACAAAAGTCTGGCCAAGCCAAACATCCAAAATCGGTGCAACCAACAATTCCCACTCGGTCCCACCGATTCCCAAACTCAGACAGACCCATGCCAAACCCTAGCCACTCGGTGCAACCGATTCTGCATCGGTGCCACCGAGTTCAGTTGCCAACTTTCTGTTTAGCTACTTTCAGTCTTCGGTACCACCGAGTTTTGCCAGTCGGTCTCACCGAGTTTTTGGACCAACTCCCGGGTTAGCCATTCACAAGAATCGGTACCACCGAGTTTTGTGAATCGGTCCCACCGAGTTTCTGGACCAACTCTCTGGTTAGCCATGGCCAAAAATCGGTACCACCGAGACGTGAGAATCGGCGTCACCGAGTTGTGCAATCTGACCGTTGGTCACCTAATCGGTACCACCGAGAGTTATGTATCGGTCTCACCGAGATTGAAAAGTTACTGCCTTTTGGTCACTTCGGTAGCACCAAGTTTTATACGTCGGTGTCACCGAGTTGGTCACTTTAGGTGTAACAGTTGGATTTTTGGGGATGCCTATATATACCCCTTCACCACCACCCACTCGAAAGAGAAGCACTCAGAACTATTCCATACTTGCCCCATCCTATTTTCTGAGAGAGAGCCACCTACTCATGTGTTGAGATCAAGCTATTCCATTCCTACCATATGAATCTTGATCTCTAGCCTCCCGAAGTTGCTTTCCACCAAATCAATCTCTTCCACCATAGCCAAATCTGTGAGAGAGTGATTGTGTGTTGAGGAGTCTATCATCTTGAAGCACAAGAGCTAGGAGTTCATCGACATTGCCGAGCCTATTACCTTTTGGAGGGTGGTGCCTCCTAGATTGGTTAGGTGTCGCTTGGGAGCCTCCTACTTCGTGTTGTGGAGTTGAACCAAGAAGTTTGTACGGGCAAGGAGATTGCCTACTTCGTGAAGATCTACCCATAGTGAGGCTAGTCCTTCGTGGACGGAAGCCGTTATGGAATAGTCAAAGTTGCTACTTCGTGGACCCTTATGGGTGGAGCCCTCCGTGGACTCTCGCGACCGTTACCCTCCGTGGGATGAAGACTCCATAAACGTGGACGTACGATAGCACCACCTATCGGAACCACGGGAAAAATCTTCGTGTCTTCAAATTGCGTTTGATCTTCCTTCCTACCCTCTACTACATATGCTTGTTGTTACTTTCCGCTGCTATACTCTTAGACATGCATGTGTAGGGTGTACTTGACTTGCTATCATTGCTAAAATCTGCCAACACTTAAAATTGGGAAAAGGTAGAATTTTTATTTGCTCAAGTAGTCTAATCACCCCCCCCTCTAGACATACTTTCGATCCTACAAGTGGTATCAGAGCTTTGGTCTCCATTGCATTGGTCTCACAACCTAGGAGAGTATGGCGTGTAGTGAGGGAAATTATCACCGTAGAGGTCCGTACTTTGATGGCACAAATTTTGCTAGTTGCACAAAATGAAAATGCATATTCTTGGTCATAACCCCGTCTTTTGGGCTGTTGTTCGTGTTGGCTTGCAAGGTGAATTCTTTGGTGATGGAAAGGAACTGGATCATGAAGCAATACAACGCTCAAGCATGTGACATTCTCTTCAACTGCCTACGCCCCGAAGAATTCAACAAAATCGGCTGTCTTGAGAATGCAAAAGAGATTTGGGATACTTTGGTTGATATGCATGAAGGTACCAAATCCGTGAGAGAATCCAAGTTGGATGTTCTTCAAAGTCAGCTTGACAAGTTCAAGATGAAGGATGGTGAAGG
Source organism: Elymus sibiricus (assembly GCA_039707655.1). NCBI lineage: Eukaryota > Viridiplantae > Streptophyta > Magnoliopsida > Poales > Poaceae > Elymus > Elymus sibiricus. The sequence goes on from CM077665.1 coordinate 503,917,655, forward strand.
AGTCGCTGAGATGTACTCTAGGCTAGCTCTCATCACAAATGAGATTGCCGGCTTAGGAAGCTAAGAAATGACCAACAAATTCATCATCAAGAAGATACTTCGAGCTTTGTATGAGAGATATGACACCATGTGCACATTGATCCAAATGATGCCCAACTACAAAGATCTCAAGCCTACGGAAGTCATTGGAAGGATTGTTGCTCATGAGATGACACTCAAAGACAAAGAAGGGCTTCACAACAAGTCTAGCGGTGCTTACAAAGCCACAGGTGATGCTCCCACAACTTCAAGTGACAACCTTGTCACCAATGAAGAGATAAGCCTCATGGTCAAGAAATTTAACAAGTTCTACAAGAGTAGAGGCAAAGAACGAAGCTCCAACTCAAGATATGAAGAGAAGCGTTCGTCAAGTCGTGACCGAAACTGCTACAATTGTGGGAAGCCCGAACACTACTCCAATGAGTGCACGGCTCCCTACAAACGAAGAGAAGAGTCACCTAGAAGACGAAGCTCAAGGAATGAATCACCTCAAAGAGAGAGAAGGAGTAGAGATGATCGTTATGAACGAAGATCCTCAAGGAGAAGTAGGGACTCGGAAAAGAAGGACAAGTACACCAAGAGCTACTCAAGAAGAAGACATCAAGCTCATGTTGGTGAATGGGTTTCCGGCTCCGAATCCGACAACAACTCCGAGAGAAGCTATCACTCCAACTCCGACTATAGTCAAGATGAAGGTGTTGCCGGACTTGCACTAATGACTACCAACTCCTATGATCTATTTGACTCACCAAATGAAGGGAGTGGAAGTTGCTTCATGGCTAAAGGCCCCAAGGTATCACACCCCGAGTATCTTGATTTCAATAGTGATGAAGATGATTTACTTGGTGATGATGACTTGCTCTTTGATAAAACTAGTGATGTTAGTCAAATTGAACTTGATAATTTTCATGCTAGTCAAGATAAGTCGGTTGATGATGATAAGATGAAAATAGAACAACTAACTAAAGAATTAAACACTCTTAAGTTAGCCCATGAATCTACTCTAGAAGATCATAGAGAGCTTGTAAGTACTCATGAGAAGCTACGCTTCGAGAAGCTCACCTTGGAGCAAGAACATGAGTTTCTTAAAGCTATCAATGACGATCTCCGAAAGAAGACCTCATATTATCTAGCCAAATGATTACTCTTGTCTACATTCATGCCACAAGTTAAACCTAGACAAACTAGTAACAAAGGCAAGAAAGGTTCTTCATCTAGTAGCAACACTAAAAATGCTAAATCTAATGATGTTGCTTCTAGTAGTTCTATTGATTCCACTAATGATGATTCTCTTAGCCAAGTTACACTTGAGCAAGAAAACAATTTATTGAAAGGGATTATAGAGAAAGGTATCTACAAGAGTCTTGCCGGGTGTAAGCAATTTGAGGAAATTGTACGCAAGCACGGAGGATACCGGAAGAACCATGGCATTGGCTACTTCAACGCAAATGGAGTTGAATGGGAAGAAGGTCAATACCCCAAGCCCAAGTTTGTTCCTCAAAGGGAGAAGTATGAACATACTCTTCCCAAGGGAACAAACACTCAAGATGACCTTCCACCACAAGATCACAAGCTCAAGGGCAAGGACAAGCTTCAAGAGGACATTGTATGAAGATGAATCCCAAGCTTTGGTGGAGTGGGTTCCCAAGGCTACTTCAAGCTCAACTTCTTCAAGTGCCACTTCAACACCAAGGATCCCCATCAAGTTGATGTGGGTCCCCAAGAAGAAGAACTAGAGAAGTTCTTGAGGGGTGACTCCGCCAATGAAATTCACTCACATTCATTATTGGTAAGAACTAGTTGCAATCAACGTCGACATTATGCAATGGTTCAAGGAGTCACACATTCCCTCAAAGGTAAGCAAGGGACAAGGTAATCAACAAATCCATGGACATCATCATGTATGCTTTGCACTCCATGTCCATAGATATCCTTGTATTTGTCTCTTGTGTGTTGAGACTAACCCATGTAGGTGAGAAGAGTAAGGAAACAACAAGGATGCTCCCAACTCTTGGTGATCTTCATCAACCTTGAGCACCCACCACTACCTCACCAACATGAAGTCTTCATCGACAAAACCCAAGGTTAGTTTATCCCTCTTATGGGGGGATGTCACATCAAGGGGGAGCTTTACTCTAAGACTTGAGTTAAAGCATCTCATAGTATGTGACAACATTAAATGCTTTATGTAAAAGTGGTAACCCCACTTGTGCTTAAACGATGAGTATGACCTATGATCAAGTATTCTTACTTGGCTCCTAAGTCAATATACTCATATATAGATGACTCCGTCATCGCCAAAATGCTTGATAGATGCTAGTATGTATGTGCATGTTTGCCATGATTTCATTTGACATCTTATTGTGTGAGCATGTTGGTCTGCATTTCTTTAACCATTCGAGGACATCCAATTTTTGCTATTTGGCTTTTGATTTTACTTTTGCCAATTGGATGGACAAGAATGCCTAGGACCACTCTCTAGCTACCTATGCTTTCTCGTCTCATATTCTATTCTTGCTGCATCACAAAATTTGAACAAGGACTTTTCAATCTCTGTGTGTGAGGAGCACTCGGAGTTCCGTATCGACAAAGGACTGACCATTAAAACCTCCCAAGTGCATCTCGGTGGAACCAATACCAAATTCTCGGTATCATCGAATGCCTAGGGTTGATCTGATTTTCTACCTCGGTATCACCGATTCCATCTTCTCGGTTACACCGAGTTTCCCTGTCAGCAGACAGTTGAGGAACTCAGTGACACCGAAAAGTTAGAACCGGTGTCACCGACAGCCACGGGTTTATATAGAGGCGGACACGACTTTTGAAATTAGTTCCTCAAACGTCATCCCCTCCAAAACCCTAGCTGCCGAACAAGGACCCCTGGTCATCTCCTTCGTCTTCCCGAGCGCCTCTGCCGTTGGAAGTCCACGCCGTCGTCGGAATCTACACCGTCGCCGCCGTAGCGAAGTCGTCACCGGATTAGGGTACGATTTCGACCCCTCGTGTGCTCCTCCCGCCAAATCTTGCATTAGGACTTTTCCATCGATAAGCCAAAGTTTGAGATTGATCCATCCACAAGGAATTCCAGTAGAATAGCAAACGAAAGATTTTTTAGGGTTTGCCGTCCGCAACTTGAATCTCGGTGGAACCGATGCACAAGAATCGGTAGCACCGATTCTATTTTCTGGTCAACTGAGAACACCTCGGTGGAACCGAGTGCCCATTTTCGGTGTGACCGAAAGTGGTGCCAAGTTCCTGGAATGCAGGTTGTCTATCTCGGTGGATCCGAAAAATTTGCCTCGGTTGTACCGATATTCATCTGGCAGAATGCAAACCTTGAGAAATCTTAGTTCAAATCTTTGAAAACATCTGCATTTTGTGATGACTCATCCCTTCCACTCTTCTATACTCTAATTCACAGGGTCAGATATGTCAGATGCTGAAGACAGTCAGAATGATCTCAGAGAGCAGAGTGTTGACATGAGCTCAGGCACTAGTCCTGAGGGGAGCTATGATGATGTTCCTAGCTCTCCTGATTTGCCCAAGGCTGCTACTAGGGCAAGAAGGAAGCTCAACTCAGATGAGGAGGATGAGGATTTCATACCTGAGGAGCTGTCCAAGAAGGATGATGTTGCAAAGAACACCACTGCTGCTGCTTCTTCATCCAAGAAGAAGATAGACATAAGGAAAGAGTATGCTAGCTCAGGGCCAGCAAGAGCACCAGAAGGTGCTAGGGCAACAATGTCTGTTGAGCCCTCCAAGAAGTCTATGCCTAAGAAGGCAGGAGAGAAGAAGAGGTCCAGGAAGAGGATCATTCATGTCATGGGCAGGCCTACCTCAATGTATGAGGACTCAGCACAGGCTGCTGCTGCTGAGGAGGAGGAGGAAGTGCCAGTTGCCAAGGACCCTCCAAAGAAGAAGAAGAAGCTCATGGCAGATGCAATGCCTAAGGCCACTTCATCCAAGGGCACCAAGACTGCCCCCAAGAAAGCTGCTGCAGAAAAACCCAAGAGGTTCTCGAGAGAGATACCAGCTTCCAGCACGAACAAGACCTCCACCTTTAGGGAAGCTGAGGATGATGATATGACAGCTTTGATGAAGCTAAGACCACACCTTCCAGAGCACAATGCAAGCCACTTGCTTGCTGAAGATATGAAGAAGAGGAAGGACTCTGGTTTGAGATAATGGAGAGCCATTGATCCATATTCTCAGAGAAGAAAAACAGTTGTGGACTACAGATTTTATACCAGGGAGCAACAAGATTTCTACGAGACAATCTTGCTTGATAAGAGCCTTGCTGTAAGTGACATGAGGTATGTAGATTGGAAGTATATCAAGGAGAATGAGGACTACTTCCCAAGTGTGCAAGACAACTTTCACTGCATTGGTCTGGATAAATTTGTTGGCAAGGAATTCACTGCATGGAATAATGAAATGATCATGCAATTCTAATCCACTGCTCACTTCTATGGAGATGGTAGAATTGTATGGATGACTGAAGGAGCAAGATATGAATCAACTGTTGAGGAGTGGGCTACCATCTTAGGAGTCCCACAGGTGGAAGATGGAGACATCAATGTCTACAATGAGCCCAAGGCTAGCCATGATGCTATGAAGAACATGTACAATGAAATCCCTGCTGCAAACTTGAAGTCTCACAAGTTAGGATCCATTTACTTCCTCCAGGCTGGTCTGCGTACTATCAACACCATCTTGAGGCATACCTTGATGCCTAAGTCTGGAGACGACAAGATGATCAGAGGCTATTCCATCAACATGCTGCTCCACCTAGATCAACATACGAGATTCAGAGTGATAGATTTGATAGTAGAGACTGTGAAGAGGGTTGCTGCTGATCAGAAGCGCTCTTGCTGCTATGCACCCTACATCCAGATGCTTATCAACTACAAGCTGGAGAAGCACATCTTTGCTCTTGATAGACCACATTTGCCGCTACTGCCCGATCTAGAAGACAATGTTGTGGTGATGAACCCAGATCATCCCACATCTGCTACAGCACAGGCACATGCAGAGGCTGCCAGAGACTCTAGTTCTCAGATGCCCAGGTCAAGGAGTGAACAGATGGATCTCCTACTCAGCACTATGCTCCGCATGTAGAAGGACATCAGCGAGGTATTGAAGAACCAGGAAAGTCTTGCGAGGATTGTTGACAACAAGTTTCACACTCTCAACAACAAGGTGGATGGGCTGACTAAGACAGTTGATGAGCTCAAGAAGGAAGTTGATGCAGTGCCTAGCCCTCATTCCACTGATGATGATGATGAGGATCGTGCACCTCTCAGGCCTAGCACTCAGTTCACTACTCTAGCTAGATCAGCTACAGTGCCAGCTTCAGAGTTGCGACCTTCTTCATCAGCACCTGCTACAGCCTCTTCAGCTCCATCAGCTCCTCCAGTTCCTCCAGTTGCTACACCGACTCCGTCCATGACGTCTGCCGAAGTCTTCGCTGATACCGTTCTCTCAACTCCTTCATCGACCACCGGAGGAGACCAGCCCCAGAAGAACAATTAGCTATATACCTTTGAACTTTTTCGTAACTTGTTGCCAAAGGGGGAGAAGATGTATATGGATCTTTAGGCTTCGAGAGAAAGAGTGTTGGTTTTTATCGCTTTTCAAAACATTTGATATCTATTGGTTTGATTGTGTTAAACTTTGTTGGTGTTTGATCATACACTTGATGTGTATTGCTACTACTTCCTATCATTATGATGCTTATGAAATGATCATTCACCGTTACTTGATTGTGTTGTGCTATGATATTCATTCTTATTATTCTCGCACACCACCAAGTTGTATGTGACATTAAAGAGTCCCCCATGTACCTAATCGATTGTGCATTTTCATTCAAACGCAAATTCAAAATAATGCACAAATTTAGGGGGAGCTCTTGCTTATCACATACTTCTCAAAGCGACGATTATATTCTTTGATTATATCATTTGTCGAAGCTTTGATCTATATGTTGTCATCAATTACCAAAAAGGGGGAGATTGAAAGCACATTTGCTCCCTTGGAGGTTTTGGTAATTAATAACAACATATATGTCATTGAACTAATGTTTCCACTAAGCATATTTCAGGAAAAGTTCAATGATAGGGATGGCAAAAGGATTGTGGAGAAACCCCTAGATGCAAGGAAATGGATTGGCAAAGCTTCAAGCAAGAGGACTCTACATTTTACTTGTGAGAAATCACTTTGAGTCCATAGGAAAGCCAATACTATTAAAAGGGGGTAAGGTACTGTTGGTGAACAAGATGCTCCACGTGCACAAGTGATAGTCACCAAAAACACCCACAAACTCTTCCACAAAAGTCTGTCCAAGCCAAACATCCAAAATCGGTGCAACCAACAATTCCCACTCGGTCCCACCGATTCCCAAACTCAGACAGACCCATGCCAAACCCTAGCCATTCGACGCAACCGATTCTGCATCGGTGCCACCGAGTTCAGTTGCCAACTTTCTATTTAGCTACTTTCAGTCTTCGGTACCACCGAGTTTTGCCAGTCGGTCTCACCGAGTTTTTGGACCAACTCCCTGGTTAGCCATTCACAAGAATCGGTACCACCGAGTTTTGTGAATCGGTCCCACCGAGTTTCTGGACCAGCTCTCTAGTTAGCCATGGTCAAGAATTGGTACCACCGAGACGTGAGAATCGGCGTCACCGAGTTGTGCAATCTGACTGTTGGTCACCTAATCGGTACCACCGATAGTTATGTATCGGTCTCACCGAGATTGAAAAGTTACTGCCTTTTGGTCACTTCGGTAGCACCGAGTTTTATACGTCGGTGTCACCGAGTTGGTCACTTTAGGTGTAACGGTTGGATTTTTGGGGATGCCTATATATACCCCTTCACCACCACCCACTCGAAAGAGAAGCACTCAGAACTATTCCATACTTGCCCCATCCTATTTTCTGAGAGAGAGCCACCTACTCATGTGTTGAGATCAAGCTATTCCATTCCTACCATATGAATCTTGATCTCTAGCCTCCCCAAGTTGCTTTCCACCAAATCAATCTCTTCCACCATAGCCAAATCTGTGAGAGAGTGATTGTGTGTTGAGGAGTCTATCATCTTGAAGAACAAGAGCCAGGAGTTCATCGACAATGCCAAGCCTATTACCTTTTGGAGGGTGGTGCCTCCTAGATTGGTTAGGTGTCGCTTGGGAGCCTCCTACTTCGTGTTGTGGAGTTGAACCAAGAAGTTTGTACGGGCAAGGAGATCGCCTACTTCGTGAAGATCTACCCATAGTGAGGCTAGTCCTTCGTGGATGGAAGCCGTTATGGAATAGTCAAGGTTGCTACTTCGTGGATCCTTATGGGTGGAGCCCTCTGTGAACTATCGCGACCGTTAGCCTCCGTGGGTTGAAGACTCCATAAACGTGGACGTACGATAGCACCACCTATCGGAACCACGGGAAAAATCTTCGTGTCTTCAAATTGCGTTTGATCTTCCTTCCTACCCTCTACTACATATGCTTGTTGTTACTTTCCGTTACTATACTCTTAGACATGCATGTGTAGGGTGTACTTGACCTGCTATCATTGCTAAAATCTGCTAACACTTAAAATTGGGAAAAGGTAGAATTTTTATTTGCTCATGTAGTCTAATCACCCCCCTCTAGACATACTTTCGATCCTACAACGGCCCATTCAGCCTTGCAATAGCTCCGCCAATGAAGAAGACTATTATATGGTTTCTGTTCAACTGGTAGAAGCCCCTTTCGCAAAAAAATCGGATGGAGGAGTTCAACGATACCCTCTCAGCATGGGTTGTCCCACTACAAAAACCTGGATATTGGGATGGGGACCAACAGAGAGGGAGCAGAGGTAGATGGCACCCAAGCTCGAACAGGCGTACCTCGATGGAAAATGTGGCGATCTCATCTGTCGATCAATCCGCCCCGGCTGCTTCTAAACATATAGCTAAGGACAAGACTCAATCGGCCTTGGTAGTAGTGAAAAGGTTGCCTCTGGTTCCGCCTCTACTGCCGGTCTACGTATTGCCGACCAAAAACAACAAGAGGATAAAGAAGGTTGGAAAGAACCAAGATGGGCATTCTGATGTGGAAACAAGCTCTAGTGATGGTGAGGGGACAATACAAACTTATGATGCACTATCGGTTGGCTCCTTCAAGGGGCGCCGTTGGGCACAACGAGTCTACTAGTTTGGAACTCTCGTGGGGCTGGCAAACATGCGACAGTTCGAGAGCTTTGTGATTTGACAATGCAATTTGCCCCAAAGGTACTAGGCATATTGGAGACACAAGTTGATGCAATAAAAAAAGTTTAGCTTCTTCGTTAGTTATTTTTTGGAATGATGAAATGAAGTTTGAGGTTATTGGGTACTCTTCATATCATATTTATGTGGAGATTGATAACTTAATGAAGGTGCCACAAAGAGTGACCTTTATATACGACGACACACAAGTCCCTAAGTGGTACAAGACTTCAGACACATTGAGGGCAATTGCCTGTTCTAGCAATCTCCCATTGCTGGCTATTAAAGATTTTAACAAATTTTTATAGGCCCATAAATATGTTGGTATTAGTCCAAGGAGTCAAGCGCAAATGCATGCCTTCCATGATTCCTTAGATACATGTGGTCTCATGGACATTGCTAGGCTACAACGGGAATTCTTGGACTTCTCGTAAGAGGGTGTCAGGTGGAACCTGAGTCATATTAGATCGAGGTGTAGCTACACCAGAGTTGACAACCGTGTTCCCTAATGCTAGACTGAAACATCATATAGCGGTTACGTCGGATCACTCACCGCTTGTCCTCTATGCGTGCGATCATGAATGCATAGAGACACCCAGAAGCTTTAAATATGAAATCATGTGGGAGTCCCACCCCTATTTCAAGCAATGTATGGGCAATGGATGGTGCGGGGGACCAGTGGCTTTTGTCGGGGCTATAAGGATAAGCGAAAGTCTCTTTCAGTGGACTACCAGAACTGAGAGCGATACATTTGGGAATGTCAGAACTGAGATTCGACAACTAAAAAAGGAGCTAGCAGAGTTGCGCGCAACACTTGATCGGGTTGCCCCCTCGCATACAGAGATCAAGGTTGGGGACTAATTGGTGGAGCTTTTTTATTGCGGAGAAATTTTGTGGCACCAAAGGGCAAGAGTAGAATGGCTGGCGCATGAGGACATAAACTCTTACTACTTCCACATGCGCGCAAGCAGAAGCATGAGGAAGAACATGATCAAGTCACGAAACTTGCCGGGCGGACATGTAACAGAAGATAGACAAGAGATGGAGGCACCAACCATAGATTTTTATAACACGTTGTAGGCCTCAGAGGGGGTACAGAATATGGATGAAGTGTTCGAAATGGTACCACAAATGTTACTAGGACGATGAATGATATTCTAGATGCACCATATTCTAAGGTAGAACTCAAGAACACGTTGTTTCAGATGTTCCCTACTAAAGCACCGGGACAAGACAGTTATCCGGTTCATTTTCTCAGCACCATTGGGAGATTTGTGGAGAAGAGGTAACAAAAGTTGTTCTCAGGATCATAGACGGGACAACGTTAGCTGAATGCATCAATGACACCATCTTGGTTCTGATTCCAAAGGTAAAAAACCCAACTTTGTTGAAAAAGTTCTGACTTATCAGTCTATATAATGCTCTGTACAAAATCGCATAAAAGGTGACACCTAGTCATCTGAAACAAATTCTGCATGAGATCATATTGAAGGATGAGTCTTTTTTTGTCCCAGGTAGGCTTATCACAAATAACATAATAGCGGCCTACAAGTGTTTACATTTTATGAAGAGAAGGTAAAAAAGAACCAATTCTGTGCTAAAGGTAGACATGATGAAGGCATATGATAAAGTAAAATGTTCACCGCTGCCATCTAGCACTGTGGTAGCGGCTCTGGCGGTATGGTCGATACTGCGGTGCACCTCATGTCATTGTCTGGCGGCAAGTTCTGTCCCTAATGCTGGCCTGAAACATCATATAGCAGCTACGTCGGATCACTCGCCGCTTGTCGTCTCTACGTGCGATCATGCATGCAGGGAGGCCCCAGGGACTAGACTATACTAATGGTTGTATGGTGATCTTCAGTATAAGAACGCCGTACACACCCTGACTGGTTTTGTAACGCAGCCACTAGACAAGAGATGCCGCCTAGTCTTCTGTTGTCTCGGAAGGCGAAAAAAATTTAAATTTGGAAAACTGAAATTTAGAATTTGATCAAGATGACTTAGCAGTATTAAAAAACATTGAAAGTGATGCCCAAGGAAAACAAACCCACAAATTGTTGTCACTTCTAGGAACGAGAGGGGCGAAGAAATGATGGAGCACCTCATAGTGGCAGACCTAAATGTCAAATATGATGATCGAGGTGTAGTCAAGCCGACGTGTAGAAGGAGGAAGTCAATCCCCATGCACACATATGCGCAAAAAAATAAAAAAATCCCCATGCACACATGTATGATACGTAGTTGTCGGTGTAGGAAAATGTTAACACTTGCTCCGGTGTTCTTTATTTTGGCGGTCATCAAACTGCAGGGATATTTTTATCGATTTTCCGATTTGTTGAATGTTTTCTCTTTTTTTTTCTAATAACTCGGACTAAACAAGGACACTATTACAACACAGGGTTACATGCAAGGCTGGACACCACAAGTCAAAAAGGATAAGTATGAAGTCTCAACAGTACCAGAGAACAAGCATGTTTCTACAATTCTACATGCAAGAACAAGTTCGGCCTCCTAGGGTGCGTGGTCTTGTGCTGTTTCCTCCTCTCCTCCATGAGAAACTAGTAGAGCACGGGGTGGTGGTAGCATCTGGCCTTTCTTGGTGAAGAGAACGTAGAGAGGGTTCTCCTGTTGGATGTCCACGCCGAACAAACGCAAGTTTTTCTGCTTGAAAGCCCAGATCTCCACCACGTCACCCACCCTGAAGCCGCAGTTATTGATGAAGTCCATGTAACCCTCTCCCTTGATGACGCACACGCCGCTGCTCTCCCACCGCGTCAGCTGCAGCTCCCTGATGCCGGCGTACTGCTCGATCACGAGCACGGGAAGATCACCGTGCTCCCTCCCCCTTCTCTTCTTCGTCTTCTCTCCCCTGGGACCTTGGGTAGTAGCTTCGGCAGCCTTGGTCTCGGTGCTCCCATGTGCACCAGGTTGGCGGCCTCGCGATCTAGGTGGGAGAGGACTGGGCGGAGGTTGCGCATCACGCCGTCGATCGGGAGGCGGAACCGGTTCTGCTGAGGATCCACGTCGGTGGCGGTCACGGTCTTCTCGTCGATGAAGTACACGGGAAGGTTCATCAGGAGCCTCAGGTACGGCAGCAGGCCATCGGCTGCGCGCATCCCCGGAGCCTCAGCTCTGACCATGGGAGCGGCGGCAGCTAGCGGCACGGCCATGATGGGCTCGCCGGCCACGGGTGATGGCACCAGAGCTCCCGCGTCCGGCGTGAGTCCGGCCGCATCGGCCCGATGCTCTGTTGCGGCTCCAGGGTCGTACAGAGCCAGCGTCTGCATGGAGCCTGCGTAGCTCGGGGCCGCCCGAGGAAGGACGTGGCTCGTTCCGGCGCCGGGGCACATCTTGAATGTGTTCGTCCTGTGTCGCCGCAAAGCGCAAGCAGGTTACGTTGGTAACTTGGTATGCGGTTGAACCGGCGACAATGGATGGGATGCAGGCGAGGAGAGCGCCGGCATCCTCATATATATGGATCAGCTTACGGTACGGTATTCCGACTCGAATACCAGGGATTATTCGTGTATGAGTCCACTAGGTAATCAAGCCCAAAACCGATTCCGCGTGGTTTTCCTCTCCGGGTGTGCACTTGGATCTGTTGGATGGTCGATCGTTCCCATCTCTAATTCCGCCTGGAAGAAAAAAAAAACCTGTGGAGCAGAATTTCCCAACGACACTTGAAGAAACTTTGCTGCTGATTTCGCTTTTAGCTGCTGAATTGGTTTCATGTGCGCGCTGATCTGCACGTTCGTTAGGATGGTAATCGGAAGCATAAGTGCATGCATGCTTTTGCTTATACTAGAGCTAACTTTTTTCTGTGTAATTCTCACGGGCGCGAGGTACGTCTCTAGCCGCTGCAATCTTTTATGTTCTTGTTGTTCATAAAATAGTTGACTTGATGTTCATTTCTTTAGTCTAACTAGCAAACATGCCCGTGCGTTGCAACGGGAAAAAAAAATGACACCCCATACACACTCTCAATACATCAGTAAATCCTTTGAAATATTTTACAATGTCACATGACAAATAACATGTTAAGTTGTGTTACATAGAAACAATAAAAAAGCGATGATTTTTAAAGTGTACTCAAGATGTTTTTAATTTATTAGACAACAAAAATATCTACCTAGTTGGAGGTATCTCATTACGCATTTGTTGCCGCTCCTCCTCGATGATGCCCAACAAATACTTGCAGTACGATAAAAATAAAAAAGTACATTTTAGTAATTAATGATAGCATGTTTTTAGCGTTTTTGTTTTTTCTTTCTTTCTTTGGTATATTTTTCGGGTTTTACGGGGTTTTGCTTTCTTTGTTTTTTGTGTTTCTTTTTTAGTTTCATAATTTTTGTTCGTTTTCTTTCTACATTTTTTTATACACCAAGTATAATTTTTATATACACGTTTAAGATTTTCTAAATATATAATTAACATTTTTGACAACTTATATTTTTTATGTCTACTTTTCTCATATACATTGTATATTTTTTGTATACACCAGAAAGTTTTATTTATATACACGTTGAACAATTAGAAAATACATGATTAACATTTTGAAAATACATAACTAATATTTGGTAAAATATTTTTGATGTCTACATTCTGCATTACCATTGTACATTTTTTGTATACATCAAAAACATTTAGATATACACATTTAACATAATCCAATTTCCTGGTCAACATTTTTTTTAAACATATAGTTTTTTTATGTCTACTTTTTCTATATGCATGCTACATTTCTAGTATACATCATGATCATTTTATATACATGTTTAACATTGTTCAAATACACGATTAATATTTTGGAATACTTATAATTTTTTATGTCTACGTAGTTCTATACACATTGTATATTTTTCTGTATATATCAGAAACATTTTTTATACACATTTAATGTTTTTCAGTGCATGCTTAACTTAAAGAAAAAACAGAAACTTACATTATTATTTTCCTAATTTTGTTTTCCATACACACTACCCATTTGTTTGTATAACAAAGGAAATATTTTTTGTAGAGAAGCTTAACATTTCTTTAATGCATGATTAACATTTTTTTCAAATTTTGCATATAAGTGTTTTTGGTAATAGAAATATTTAGAGTATTTTCGAAATAATATCAAAAGAAAGAAAAACTGGGTGTAAGAAAGGACAAAAAAAATGAAGGCCGTGCTGGGCCGGCCCAATCGGGGCAGCTGTCAATAATAAGAGTGAAAAGGGAGGAAAATGTGGTGGCAAGGGGGATCGTACCTGGGTCTCCTAGGTGGAAGACCAAGCATCTAGCCGGTGGGCTGCGTGTGCATATGTGACCTATGCGAGCATAGCTCCGTATTGAATGAGAGCGAACGGGTGATTTATAAAGGAAAAAAGCGAATCGTTTTTGTCTAGTGGCATTGGTGGGTAATTTTCATCAACTTTCGGGGTAATTTAGACGACGTACGACCAGAAGCATTAGCTGCTTTATTATTAGGTAAAGACTTAGGGGCAAACGCTAAATTTTTTCCGTAATATACGGATGTTTGGGGGAGGGGGGGGGGGGCAAATGCTAAAAATTTCCTAATCTAATCAGTCCCAAAAAAAGTTTCTTCCTGTTTTTAACTAAGGCTGGGGGGGGGGGGGGGCACGGCCCTGCAGCAGTGCACGCAGCTTACGGAATTTCTAACCGATCCCTTAGAAATTAAGAGTATCCGGCGGAGTAAAGTTAGTGGAGTATTTTTTTACTCCAGTGACTATTTTTTCTTGGCCACACCTAGCCTATCCCGTATAGTTAGTGGAGTAAAAACAAATTTGTGAAGATTTTTTGTCCTAGCTACACATCTTTAAAACATGCATAGCATAACTGTCATAACATAAAATTTCATCATCACGTTTTTCAAATTAAAATGTGCAAAGTTCACCCAAAAGACATCACTTCAAACACAATGTTTGATCCAAAACCACCACAAACATAGCATGCATATGTTATGGACACTAGTAGAAAACAGGACATCAGTCCCGGTTTCAGAGGGCCTTTAGTCCGGTTCTGCAACCGGAACTAAACAATCGGGACAAAAGGCCCCAACTTTTAGTCCCGGTTGGTTTACGAACCGGCACTAAAGGAGCTCCACGTGGCCGCTGTGGGCGCCCAGGCAGGAGGACCTCTAGTCTCGGTTGGTAACACCAATCGGAACTAGAAGGCAGCCACGCGTCAGCCCCTGCTAGGCGCTGGGTTTTTTTTTGAAAGGAGGGGTTTAGGGGTTTTGGAGGGTTTAGGGGTTTCATTTTTATTTTATGCTTTTCATTCAACTTGACGCTCGCTACTACATATAAGAATGAAGGAACCATTACACAACATCGTCATGATCAATATATAGAGAGAAGTGACCTCTCTTTCTCCATGCTTGGTCGAACAACAAGTTTTCGTATATCTATTCGACGCTACTACATATAGTACACGTTCATGCATATAAACATCTCTTACGATCCCTAATATCTAATTACCAAAATCGTATCGGAAATCCCGATGGCATTCTCCGTCTGTAGGTATGATATGCTCAACAAAGAATCCCGCCAATTCCTCTTGAATTGCTCGTATGCGATCAATTGGTAGGAGTTCGTCCCGCTTCCGCCAGATCTGATTTAAAGAAGGGGGTCTATATATATATATATATATATATATATATATATATATATATATATATATATATATATATATATATATATATATATATATATATATATATATGAATGAAACTCAACACAATTGATGGTACTAAAATAAAAATGTAAATATTGTTTACGTACTTCAAATTGTTCTGAAGATGTGCCCCGCTTAGTGGTCAAGTGACGAATGAACTCGCAAACGTAGTATCCACATAAATTATTCCCGGGTGCCTGCCACAAGCACTTTACGAGAATAGAGTTCAATCAAAATGATAATCAAGCATGATAATGGTATTGAAACTGGAATCAATGAGAGATGCGCGGAACTAGCTAGTAGTACTTACTTTGGGGTGTGAAAATCGCAGCTCCTTTGACCATTCACCCCTAACCTGGTTGGTGAACTTTTTCCAAACCCTGCCCGGCAAAGAAAATGATTACTTGATATCAGGAAATGAAGTAAAGTTGCCGATATGGTGCGGTAATGATTGAACTTACTTTTGGAGCATTTGACTGATGTCCGCCCACTCCTTAGGCTCTTTACGTCTCGAGTCCATGACAATTACTCGTCCCTCGTCAAGCTGAATTGCTAGCAGAATATAGTGGAACATGCGCACGCATAACTCATCAATTACACTTAACATCGAGTAAGCGAAACAGAATGTGCACAAGACAGTAACACTCACTGGAAGTTGTAAGGAAATAGTATTTCCCTTCTGTTTTGTTGTCAAGGTAATGCCTTTAGCAAGTTTTTCTCCGTTTCATCGGGTTTTTTTTGTACCGTATATTCATTTACGATATCTGGGTTAATGAACCCAATGTCATAGATTTATCTTTTTTTGCATTCGATGATCTTCAATCTGCATAATATAGTGTGAGGATAATTATACATGCAATGAACGAGCTGAGCTAGAGACTTAATTACAGAAATAAATTACTTACAGACAATAGCAACTGACGATAGTTTTGTCGTGGGCGTCTTGATTGTATAATTGAAAAAATTCTTCAAATTCAATGTACAACGCCTGGACTCCATTGAAGTAGTGCTCATTTTTAATTCCCACGAAGATACTGTTGGTCCCGTCCTTGCAGGCTTTCACGTACCATTCATGCATTTTTTGCATCATCGTTGGTAGACGCAGGAGCTGCTCACGTCTAAGGAGAGGCTTCCCGTGCTCGTATTTTAAGGCTACTACCTCAGCCTTTTCGAAATGTACCTCATCGCCTAAGTAATCACCAAGAGTGTAACCAGGATGAGCGGCCGCTACCCCCACCGGATCATTAGCGATACTGGCAAACACCTTGAGCGGGGGGCACGATTGTTTTTCCTGTTCGCCGAGCTAGGGAATTGTTTTCCCACTTCTTGCAGCACTGCTATTTCCCAACCGGTTCACTTCATTATATGTATTTACAATACAACGGTCATAGTGTGATAGCGGCTGAGGCGGTGGTGGTCACTTAAGGGCATCCAGACAGCGCTTCGCTTTTACCGGATCTATTTTCTCCTTTGGATCTGGATGTTTCGGTGCAAGCTGGCGTTTCACATCGACAACCACGATCTTGTTGGTTTCCTCCTCAGTCATGTCGTATGGTAACTTGGCAGGAGCCTTCTTGACACTTGGACCTCCTCTGGATTTCTTCGTTGTTGTACTGCTAGTCACCGGAGCGGCGGAGGTTCTCTTCCGCCGTTCCTGACGCGGCGGAGGAGGCGGAGTCCGCTGACGCGGCGGAGACATCTCAGGCGGTAGAGGATTCTGCCGAGCGGCCTCCTCCGGCGGAGTCCGCTGAGGCGGCGGAGACGACCGAGGCAGCGGAGATAGAGCTGGACTGTGAGGAGTCTGCTAAGGGGCCTCCTTCGGCTGAGTCTGCTGATGCGGCGTCCATTGTGGAAGCATGATGTTTTCCTTTCTCCATAGAACGGTAGTCCTTACGACATTTACCAGACGAGTCTCCCCTTCACCTGTAGGGTACTCAAGGTCCAGCCCCTCGAATCTGTTGGTAACTTCATCCACCCTGACAACAGCAAAGCCATCTGGAATCGGATTGCAATGAAAAGTTCCATCAGGTCTAGGAGGTAAGACATAGCCGACCGCCACCTTCAAGGTTAGGTTCATGCATTTCGCCATTAGCTCACAATGTTCCCTCTCCGTGATATCATCCACGGGGTAGCGAGGAGCCATGATATCAGGCCGAACGAGACCGTGGAAGCCACACTGCTTTTCCGCTGAGATGGTGGGGTAGCTTCGTGGGCAGTATCGAATGAAGGATCTTCGTGCTGCTGAGATGGTGGGCCGATAGCTCGCTGACTGGTAACTGTCTCTAGTTTCTTCTCCTGCAACGCTATTCTTTCTTCTAACTTCTGCAGCCGGTCTACTTCCTCTTTCTTCTTTCTCCGTCGGCTTCTATAACCAGTGTTGTCGGGAAACCCATGCACCCACGGAACGGAGCCTGATGTGCCTCGTGTTCGTCCAGGGTTTTCAGGATTCTCGAGGGTGTGTGACAGCTCGTCCTTCTCTCTGTCGGGATGGAACCTCCCTTCCTGCACGGCCTTGATTGCTTCCCGAATATTTTCCAGGGGTGTTCGAAGTTGAGCTTTCGTGTAAACACACTTCCCTGTTTCTAGGTGCAAAGTTCCCCCTTGCCCGAAGAACCAAGTCCTTACCCGTTCGGGCCAGTTCCATGTCTCTGGTTCGATATCTTTAGCAAGCAGGTCGTTCTCAGCTTTGTCCCATGTAGGTCGGGCCACCTTGTAGCCACCTGACCCCGTAACATGGTGATACTTCTTCTTTGCAGCATATAGCTTATTTATCTCTGACCTTTTCTTAGCTTTCTCCGATTACTTGTACGCCACAAATACGGGCCATTGATCTTTTATCTTCGCATATTGACCGGCGGCGAAACCTGGAGTCTTGTCTTTCACGACAAACTGTTCGTTCAATCTTTTCTTCCATTTCTTGAATTGTTCTGCCATCTTCTTAAGATCCCACACCTTGACTTTTTGCTGTATAACTGGGTTATTTGGATCCTCCTCTGGCAGTAGCCTAAAATTTGTCATGAGCGAGTTCCAAAGGTCATCTTTGCACTATCGTCGACATAAGAATCTCCATTTTCCTTCGTCTTATTCCATTCTTGGATGCTGATCGGGACGCTGTCGCTATCAACAACTCCACACTGATATATAAATCATTCTTGGGTCCGCTTGGGAAGAGTCGGTTTGCCATCTGGACCGACTTCTTCGATCGTGAACCTTTCATTCTCGTCCAGCCTTTTCTTCGGGCCTCGTCTCCTTATAGAAGATTGGCTCGATCCGGAGGGCTAAAAGAAGAAAGAAGCCTTAATATATGTACATACAAAACAGTTAATGCATCTAGTCAGCAGAGACTTAATTAATATATATACCTCACCGGACTTTGCAACAGTTAATGCTCCAACACCGCCGGAGCCGTCATCTTCTCCCTCCATTCGATCACCGGAGCTGTCATCCTCTCTTCCCTCACCATCGGAGTGGTTGAGAAACGACAAGGCGATATCATCATCACCTCCGTCGTGGATCATATCCCCCAAAATATCTTCTTGCTCTATGTCTCTGTCGTGTGGATCCATAGTTTCTGCAAATATTACAACATGTCAATATGCAACCATGAGAGATAAGCTGTTTTTCAGACTTAATGAAATCTGGGAATGCAAAACAGTAACATTATGATGACAACTTGAGAGCAAGATTGGGGCCTCCTCCGGCGATCGTCGAGGACTCCTCCCCCTCACGTCGAAGTTATACCGAAGTTATCGGGGTTATGTTTTAACGACCCCCCCCCCTCATGTCGAAGTTATACTTTGCGGACCGCGCGCCTCTCTCATGCCTGTCCGACGTGCAAATCATGTTTTCATATGCCTCAAAATCAAATGGAAATTTCCTCTCACAACTCTCCGCGGTTCCCAACAATCTGAAATCATTCACTAATATTGATGTTGGGACTCGACTAAATATGCACTCCAAAGTGCAATCAACTATATAAGCCCGCGGTGATCAAACACATACATGTTACAAAAATTTCTATGTTCACAAAAATATATAAGCCCGAGGGAAATTGAACTGCGGCGTCTCACAAAGCGGGGGCGGCGTTGCACCGAAGTTATACCGAAGTTATCTAGGTTATGTTTATACAACAAATGGACACCTTTTGTCGAACAACGGAGTGACGATCAGGGACCAACAGCTCCAACGTCGACGATCACTCCACGGATACAACACCACAAATCCTGAAATTCAACCGAGTGAAAAAAAATTAGGTCACCACAAATATATAGAGCATCAGCATAGAAATAATATCATCAAATATATAGTTACACAGAAAATATATATAATGACCTCATCAAGCATCAGCATAGAAAATTCATCAAAGCACAATTCACGTTATCATATGCCTTCTCAAAATCCAATTTCAAAATAACCCCTTCTCGCTTCTTCCTCTTATATTCATCCAAGAGTTCATGCATCAACATTTCCCCATCCATAATATTTCTTCTCTCAATAAAAGCATTTTGACAAAGAGAGATCAATTTATTCATATAAGGAGAGATCCACATAGTCAGAGATTTTGGGAAGAACTTAAAGAGCACATGCACAAGACAAAATGGGTCTAAATTGTTGGATAGTATCAGCATCTGCACCCTAGGATATTATATTTATCACACCAAAATTAATCCTACTCAGATCCTACATTCTACGTGGAAACAACAAAACAAGCCATAACATCCTTCTTGATAAAAGGCCAACATGTTTGATAGAATTGAACAGGAAATCCATCAATACATGCTACTTATTTTATTCCATGCTATCAATGACAATCCATATATCATCATTAGGTACAACATATACATTGTTGGTAATATATAAGATTTTAGTGATAAGATGTTCCAACAATGTTTCTAGGCTTGTTCCAACAATGTTCCAACAATCTGTTAGATGCTGTTTGGATGACAATAGAGGAGACCCGAATGAAGTAGCAGATCTTGAACCTTTTTGCACTAAATCTAAAGTAAAGATTTCAATTTTGGCATGAGAATATGCGCATGATTCAAATGAGCATTCAAAATTTCATAAAATGGGCATTGAAAATGGAGGAGGATATCATCAAAGCTACAAAATACACCTAATATCTATATCATCAAACCTAATATCTATATCAAAGCACAAAATACACCTAATATCTATATCATCAAAGCTACACAGAGAGAATTCATAAAAGCACAGAGAAATAATATGCAAACCTTAGAGGGGTGATGCCCCTCTCGGACCTTGATGGTGGCGACGGTGGACCTTGCCAGCGGTGTCGCGACGGTGACCTAGAGTGGTTTCCTCGACGACGGTGCCGCCAAGAAGATCTGTGACGGCGACGCGCGGGTACTTTCCTCGCCGCCACTAAGAAGATCCACAACGGCGGCGCGTGAGGACGTCGGAGACGTGCGCGGACGTCGAGGGCGCGGAGGGCGCGGGCGCTGCGGGTCGCCGGCGAAAACGGGCAGCCTGACGGCATCGCGATGGAGAGGGCGGCGACGGCTCGATCTGCTCCTCTGTTTCTTCGTGAAAATGGTGGTCGATTGAGAAGGGGAGAAGGCAACAGTCATATATGCCAGGGACCTTTAGTCCCGGTTGTAGCCACCAACCGGGACTAAAGGGTATTTAGTCCTGGTTGGTGGCTCCAACCGGGACTAAAGGTTGGCTTTGCGCGCAAACTTTCGCCATAGGCCGAAAAGCCTTTAGTCCCGGTTGTAGCCACCAACCGGGACTACAGGGTATTTAGTCCCGGTTGTTGGCTCCAACCGGGACTAAAGGGTTGGGTGCTGACCTGGCTTGAGACTGCATCGGTATTTCCCCAAAGAGGAAGGGATGATGCAGCACAGCGACGGTAAGTATTTCCCTCAGTTATGAAACCAAGGTTATCGAACCAGTAGGAGGATCACCACCACCCAATAAGCAGCACCTGCACACAAACAATAAATACTTGCAACCCGACGCGAAAGACAGGTTGTCAATCTCTCTACGGTAATAAGATAGATTAGGTAGTGATAGATAGGAGAGATAGATCTCTCAAGAACACAAATAAAAAGAGTAAATATGCAGCAATATATTTTTGGGTTTTTGGTTTTGTAGATTTGAAAACAAAGAGTGCAAAAACATAGATCGGAAAGCAATATGATGGAAAAGTAGACCTGGGGCCCATAGGGTTCACTAGTGGCTTCTCTCATGAGTATAGCCCATGGTGGGTGAACAAATTACTGTTGGGCAATTGATAGAAAATCGAATAGTCATGACGATATCCAAGGCGATGATCATTATATAGGCATCACGTCCAAGATAGATAGACCGACTCCTGCCTGCATCTACCTCTATTACTCCACACATCGACTGCTATCCAGCATGCATCTAGTGTATTAAGTTCATGGAAAAACGGAGTAATGCAATAAGAACGATGACATGATGTAGACAAGATCTATTCATGTAGGAATAGACCCCATCTTGTTATCCTTAATAGCAACGATACATGCGTGTCTTGCTGCCCCTTCTGTCACTGGGAAAGAACACCGCAAGATCGAACCCATCACAAAGCACCTCTTCCCATGGCAAGAAAAATCGATCTAGTTGGCCTAACTAAACCAAAGATTCGAAGAAGAAATACGAGGCTATAAGTAATCATGCATATGAGAGATCAAAGAAGACTCAAATAATATTCATGGATAGAAACTGATCATGAGCTCAAAATTCATCGGATCCCAACAAACACACCGCAAAAGTTTACATCAAATAGATCTCCAAGAGACCATTGTATTGAGAATCATAAGAGAGAGAGAAGAAGCCATCTAGCTACTGCCTACGGACCTGTAGGTCTATGGTGGACTATGTCGGTGTCAAAACCGGCGGATCTCGGGTAGGGGGTCCCGAGCTGTGAGATTAGGATCGATGGGTAACAGGAGACGAAGGAGACGATGTTTACCCAGGTTCGGGCCCTCCTATGGAGGTAAAACCCTATGTCCTGCTTGATTGTATTGATGTGTATGAAGATTACAGAGTCGATCAACCTCGAGATCAAGTAGCCAAAACCCTAGATGAGCTTGTCTGCCCTCTACGAACTAGACCCTCTGGCTTATATAGACACCGGGGGTACCTAGGGTTTACACATGATAAGTCTTCAGCCGGATGTAAAGACGCCGATCCTCTCATCTTGACATGGAGTGCACGCCGCGTCTTCAAAGGTTTCCTTCTAGAATACGGGGTCGCCACACACACCGGTCCTTCCTGCGACAGCCAGAGAGCGGCCCACCAAGCCGGCCTAGGACAGATAGGCCAGCGGCCCGGGGATCCCTTAGTCCAGGACTCCCTTAGTAGCCCCCGAACTAGCCCCCAACGCCAGGGGTCATGACACTTGCAGCTTCGAGTGATTGGAATCTCTGGCTTATGGGGGGAGTTCTTTTCCCCCTTTATGATCGGCTGGCTTGAGTCCGGTCGCCGACGATACGTAATTATCCGAACATATAGTTATCCGGGCACCACAAATCGCTCAACCTCGAAGGCCGAAGCATCAAAGCATGAACTGTATTTCCTGACAACCTTTCTGACGAAGGGTCGCGGCCTATGACGATCACTGAGTGAGTTACAAAAACTCGATTCGCAGTTCGAGGCCGTTTCTCCATTGGCACGTCTTATCAACGCGCAGATTGTGTCCCGTTTATTACGGGATATGCTCAATGCCCTGGGTTATCCCATGCGCGCATAACGGCACGATTGTTTTGGGAAGCGGCGAGGCCTGCGGCGCAGTAAAAGGGTGGCTTTTGGCATCATGGCACCCCATAAAAAGGGAAAAACCCCCAAGGCCTATTCACGCTCCAAATTCGCATCCTTTGCCTCCTCAACCTTCCAAGCTCCGAGAGCCCAGATCCAGTTCTTCCTCAATCTTCCCTCCGAGCTCGGCTATGGCGGGTTCAGGCTCCATGGGCAAGTGGGAGGTTTCCTCCGTCACCAACAATGACATCCAGGAGCTCAAGCGTGCGGGCTACCTTTCCGCCGACATCGCCCACCGCGCCCAGAGGCGAATCAGGCGGTGCCTACACCGAAGCCGGGCGAGAGGGTGGTGTTCATCCCCCATTTCATCCGGGGACTGGGCTTTCCGCTCCACCCTTTCGTCAGGGGCCTCATGTTCTTTTATGGGCTGGATTTCCCTGACCTCCCTCTGAACTCCTTCATGCACATCTCGGCGTTCATTACCGTTTGTGAAGCTTTCCTGCGGGTACAACCGCACTTCGGCCTGTGGCTCAAAGTATTCAATGTCAAGCCGAAGACAGTTGCGGGCGCGCATGCAGATTGTGGAGGGGCGGTGATCAGTAAGCTCCCCCGTGTCGAGTGGCCGGACGGCACCTTCATCGACACGGTCAAGATCCGGCAAAAGGAGTGGTTTTATATCACCGAACCAAGGAGAGCGGATCGGGCAGCGCCTGCCGAGTTCAGATCCGGACCCCCCACGAAGCTAACCTCGTGGCTCAAGAAAGGCCTTGACTGGGGGTTGGCCACAGAGATAAAATTGCTGCAGAAGCGCATCTCCTCGATGATCGAGGCCAAGATCGAACTGGTCAACGTGATCCAGGTTATGCTCCACCGCCGTCTCCTTCCCTGCCAGCACCGAGCCTCCCCAATGTGGGCCTACCAGCTCGAGGATACGTCCACTGTGAGCCAATTCTTCTGCACTACCTACGAGAAATTGTGGAAAGCACTGTTCAAGCCCCAGAAGAGCTGGCCGGCCGAGGATGAGGACACCGGTCTCGACGCCGAAACCCCTCCTACCAAGGTATGATAAATTGTAATTCTCTGGCTCTATTTTTTAACAAAGAGCTGATCCCCTTCTCCCTCATCTTTGCAGAAATGGCTTAGCAAGGCCGAGCACATTGACTGTCCGGCCCCACAGCCCGAAGATCCTCGGTCGGATCTGCTGGCGGAGATGCTCGTCGTGGCACCGTATTCGGTGCCAGAGAGGAAGGAGAAGAAGAAGAAGGAGAGAAGAAGGAGGCCCGGGAGGGTCTTCATCAAAGGGGCCTTCCGGACTCTAAGTCCGAGGAGACCCATGCTTCTTCCACTCGCGAGGAAGAGCATGAGGACGAGGGGGAGTGCGGCTCCCCCTCACAAGGAAAAGGGCGGCGTCAGCGGACACCGCGGAGGATCTACCTCCTCCGGCCCCGAAGAGGACATGCTGGACAAAGGCTGTCCTGGCCGATGATATATAACTCGGACTCCGATAAGGAGTCTGAGTATTTCGAGAGGGTTCCTCGAAGGAACCCAAGGGTTAAGCCCCCAACCCAAAGGTATGGATCCGAACACCCTCTGGGTCTCTTATATAGAGTTTTTAGTGCTTAAACGGGCGATCGTCTTTCACCTTGCAGCCCTCCACGCGATCTCCCCACCGATCAAGTTTCAGACGGGGAGTCTCCGCCCGCCGAACTGGCGGAAAGTGGGACCCCGTCCCACCCTACGCCGCCCGAGGCCTCGAAGGAGGCCGCGGAGGTGTTATCGAGTCGGGCTCCTTCTGAGCCGAACACCGGCGGTGAGGGTGACGACGTCATGGCTGAGGTTAATACCTCGGCCGCCGAAGACCAGGAGAAGGAAACTCCCCTGGCAACTGAAGAGGGGGAACGGAGCTCGGCCCGGCCCCCTCCGAGGGTATCTCCGAAGCGCTCTACGCCTCCGGAGGTGCCAGCCCAGTCCCCGGCCAGAGGGAGGGCTAGTGGGTCAACGCCGATGCCGCCCATGACTGGGTGGCCGGCCACGATGTAGGAAGCTTTATCCGGCTCCTCCATCGCCGAAGATCACCGCGCCCTAATGGGTACGGTTTTGCAAGGCATTCAGTCCGTCGATAGCGGACTGAAAGAGGCCTTCAACGGTCTCTTGACGGGCTTCAAGGTGAGCCACGTAATACTCTTTCTTCCCGAAAAGGTTAATTTACCAAATTTATGCAACTCTTATAAGTGTAGTAGCCCCCAAGCCCTGGGTGAGTTTGAAAAACCCACCTAGGGGTCGAATGTCCGAAAATCAGAAATGATGCTCAAGGCACCTTTTATTCCTTACTATTCTAAGAGCTCCGAAGAGTACGTAGCAGAGGGTTTGAATCTGACCGCTCAGGAGTTTTAATGCACATAAGTTGTTTTGTAGGCCTCGTCGTCGGCGGCGGCCTCCAACGCAATGGAGCTTGCCGAGCTTAATCAGAAGCTCAAGAGCTCCGATGAAGAGCTTGATCGCCTGAACAAGAGATTTGACGAGGCGCAAGGTGAGTCCGCATTGTATTATTCGGGCTATGGTCTATCCTCATTGACTGAGATATCCGGAATGTTATCCCTAAGTGTTATCCTCCCTTTGTTACCACAGCTGTGGCCGCGGAGGTCGAGAAACTCAAGGCCAAGTTGGAAAAGGCGAGGCAGGAGGCCGCGGATGAGCAGGCGGCGGCCAAACAAGCAGCAGCCGAACTCTCGGCGCTAAAAGCCCAGAGCGACAAGCATGAGGCCCGGGTGGGAGAGGTGCAGCTGGAGCTCAAGGATGCCAGCACAAAGTGCGAGGCCCTCGAGCAAAAGAACCAAGAGTAGACCGCCGAACTATCCACGCTGAAATCCGAGCTCAAAGCGGAGCGTGTTGATAGGCGGTTCTTTGAAGAAGAACTCCGCCAAGTCAAGGCGATCGCGGATGGTAAGCCGTACTTACTGCAATGTGCCTTTGGTGGTAACAGGTTTGCGTTGCCCACCCGGGTGTGGCGTTCCTCAGGCGCCTTTACGGACCTCCCGATGAGTGCAGCGGACGCGAACAGATACTTCGCCTCTCGGGATGGGGATGTTGAGCCTCGGCTGTTCTGGGCGCAATTTCAAGCCCCCGAGCATCCTCCCCTCCTGAGCAAGCAGATGAAGCAACTGATGGAGCTGCACAGGATGGCGGAGCCGGCCATGAGGGACCTCTGCATCCGGCTGTGGCCTGCAGAGCCGTTGCCGAGCAGTTACTTCGGTTTGGTGCAGAAGCTGTGCGACGCTGCGCCTCGGATTGACGCTCTAAAGCATTCTACGTGCATCGAGGGAGCTCGGATGGCCTTTGAAAGGACCATGGTGCACTGGCCAAAGATCAAGCCGTTAGAGATGGCCACCACGCCTCCGCCCCCTGGGAAGGAACAAGGCAATCGGACTATGATGCTTTAGTGCTTTCACTTAGCCGTAGGAGCTTGACTGCGGGGGCTGATGACCAGCCCCCAGTGTTTTGTGATATTCGGGTACACCGAGGTTGAAACCAGCATCACATGGTTCGTAAAAATACAAACCCCTCGTATAACACGGAATAACCTCTATCGATTTCTTATACTCGGATTGCAGACCAGTTCTCGCTTATTATGACAGTCAGTTTTCGGCTTTCTCCACTGAGGCACTTGACCAGGAGAGCTGGAAGCACAATCGCAGTGGTTCTCCCTTTACCCTTTTAGCCGAACGGGCGGAACGTAAGAGGGCAAACACAGGAGCCGGGCAACCCAACTATTGACCCAAGACATAATTCGGAACCGATTCATATAACGCAACATCCGAGAGCCAAACACATAAACAATAGTGCCGGGGTGATGCTTGGGGCGATTTTATAGTCAAGCCCCCGGTCTATTAGCCGGTCGCATCGTGACATATACCGAACAGCTTTACCATCGGCGTCGGCGAGAAGAGAACAGAGTATGCGACACAAAATACAGCGAGGAGGCCGTAAAGGGTGGCCTTTATTTCTAATGAATTCTTACAACTCGAACTGTTGGAACGACTGTTACAGGTTTTTTGAAATGAAAAATAAAGTTTACAAAGGAGAGGTTTTACCCTAGGTCTTCGATAGGTGGCTTGACGTCCTCAATTTGCCCTGTCGCATGCCTGCTCCTTTGCTCCCGAGAGGGTTGCATTCCTTTAAAGGTGATTGCTATCGGCGAACGGACCTTGGGGAGAAGATCTTGAGAAGTCGCCGAAGTGTGGATGAGCTTTACGCGTGGGAGGTCCTAGATGGTACATGTGGTTTGTCCGAAGACATTTGTTGGCAGTAGTCGGTCCAGCCAAACACTTTGCCTTTCATAGTGGGTCCCCACAGCAGCCATGGTATCTTGAGCGCGAAGTTGTGCCTTCTTGGCACATATTTTGTGGGAACTAGGGCTGTGCTGTGGGGGACGTATCCCTATTTTTGTTGGGCGGAAGATGATGCCAGGGGTTTGGTTTGAGACCGAACTCGTTTGCTATCATGACGTGCCTTTATGGCTGATTTGGGCATCGGCCTTTCATCGCCGTACTGGGATTCAGCTGCCAGGGCTGCTGTGTGTTCCTCAGTTCGGAGAGAGCGCTCTGTGTTGCCGTTGACAGTAATGACCCCCCTGGGTCCGGGCATCTTGAGCTTTAGGTACGCGTAGTGGGGGACGGCATTAAAGCAAGCGAATGCCGTGCGGCCGAGTAGGGCGTGATAACCGCTGCGAAACGGGACAATGTCGAAGATCAAGTCTTCGCTGCGGAAGTTATCGGGCGAGCCGAACACTACTTCCAGATTCACGGTGCCCGAGCAGCGGGCTTCGACGCCTGGGATCACTCCTTTGAAGGTAGTTTTGCTGGGTTTGATCCTTGATGGATCTATACCCATCTTTTTCACCGTGTCTGAGTAAATCAGATTAAGGCTACTTCCTCCGTCCATGAGGACTCTAGTGAGGTGATACCCATCGATAATGGGGTCTAGGACGAGGGCTGCCGAACCTCCGTGGCGGATACTGGTCGGATGATCCCGTCGATCAAAGGTGATCGGGCAAGCCGACTAGGGGTTATACTTCGGGGCTACGGGCTCTATGGCGTAGACCTCCCGAAGGGCGCGTTTCCTCTCCTTTTTGGGTATGTGAGTGGCATATATCATGTTCACAGTTTTTACCTCTGGAGGGAACTGCTTTTGTCCTCCATTGCTTGGACCGCGGGCTCGTCATCGTCCTTGCTGCGTGGGCTCTTGCCTTGCTCCTCGGTTGCGAGTTTGCCAGCTTGTTTGAATACCCAACAATTACGGTTGGTGTGGTTAGCGGGCTTGTCTTGGGTGCCGTAGATCTGGCATGGCCTATCCATGATTTTGTCCAGCGTGGTAGGTCCATCCCTACTACCTTTAGATGGTTTCTTCCGCTGTCCGGATTTTGGGTTGCGGAAACCGGCATTGACGGTCGTGTCCTCCGCATCGCCGTTGTTGTGCCGACGTTTGTTTTTGTTACGCCGTGGTTTCCCGTTTCCATCCTGGACTTCGGAGGTGTCGGGGTCTTCGAGGTTATGTCTTCGGGGTCCTCACCCGCGCAAAAGCGGGTCATAAGTGAGGTGAGGGCGGACATTGTCCTCGGCTTGTCCTAGCCGAGCTGACGAGCTAGCCACTCGTCCCTGATGTTATGTCTGAAAGAGGCTATTGCCTCGGCGTCCGGGCAGTCAACGATCTGGTTTTTCTTGGTCAAGGACCGATTCCAGAATTGCCGAGCTGATTCTCCTGCTTTCTGGACAACATTGCTCAAGTCGGAGGAGTCCGGTGGCCGGACATAAGTGCCCTGGAAATTAGATCGGAAGGCATCCTCAAGCTCTTCCCAGCTCCCGATAAAATTCTCGGGGAGACTGTTTAACCAGTGCCGAGCTGGCCCTTTAAGCTTTAGGGGCAGATATTTGATGGCGTGGAGATCATCTCCTCGTGCCATATGAATGTGGAGGAGGAAGTCCTCAATCCACACGGCTGGGTCTGTTGTCCCGTCGTATTGCTCTATGTTAATGGGTTTAAACCCTTCAGGGAACTGATGCTGCATCACCTCGTCTGTGAAGCACAATGGGTGGGCAGCGCCTCTGACCCGAGCTATGTCATGCCTATGATCGGCGGTAGGTCGGGCCCGGTATTGTTCCCGACCTCTATCATTGCGGTCGAGCCAGGACCGGTGCCCGTCCCGTCTAGCGGGGGGCGAGTACCCTCTAGATCCGTAGATGGATCTTGTGCGGCCTGCTCTGTAATCCAGGTCCTGTCATAAGTCATACCTGTCCTCAGGCCCTGTTGGCTCTTTTCCTCTCCTGCGGGGCACCGCAGATCTGTACTCGGCCTCGCCGGCCGTTCTATCCCGTCCTCGGGGAGGGCGGTCCGGCCGGTCGTATGGAGTATGCCTGGGAGGCGATGTTTCAAGGGCCTCATCATCGAATTGCGGCAGCAGCCGCCGACGCGGGTAGCTTTTGGGTTGGTCCGGAATATCGGTACCGTACCCTTCTTCGGCTGCCAAGACCATCGTCCATCTATCATTGAGGGTGTCATGTTCGGCCTTGAGCTGCTATTCTTTTGCTTTCAGGCTTCGGGCGGTGGCTAAAAGCTGCCGCCTGAACCGTTCCTGATCCGCAGGGTTTTTGGGGACGGTGAGGTCTTCGGCTTCCAGGTTGTCTTCCTCCTCGACAGGTGGAAGGTAGTTGTCATCTTCGGAATCATTAGGATCCTCGGTGTCGCGCTGATCATCGGGCCTTTCCTGGTCCTCAAGTGACTGTTCGGGATCTTCGGGGTCGCCGAGGTCTTCCTGGGTGTCGTTTTCCCCGGTGCCTGTAATGGCTTCCCTTCCCTTGTTTGCCTTAGATCGTTTGCGCTGTTTCCGGCGCCTTGACAGCGCCTCACCGGATTTATCGCCATTCTTCTTAGGGGTGCGATCTCCCTTATCGTCGGGGGTGTCTACCATGTAGACGTCATAGGTGGAGGTGGCAGTCCATCGCCCAGTGTTGACGGGGGCGGGGCACCGTCCTCTTCATCCATGTCTTCTGCCTCCTCGGAGGCGTAGTCAAGCATATCGGTTAAGTCTTCGATAGTGGCTACCAAGTGGGTGGTGGGTGGGACGAAAAATTCCCCGTGACCTGCCTTCAGACCGATTTGAGCATGGGTCGAGGTCGGGTCATCTATGATTTTCATGGATAGGATCCGATCGAGCGCCTCGCTGAGCGCCGAGAGCTTGACCGGATCGATCTGCATAGGACTTTCGGAGTTAACCTCCAATGTGTCCGTACAAAAAGTGTGTTCGGCAGGGGCCGACCCCTGGTCCTCAGGTACTATAGCCGGATCCGGACTAAGGGCCAGATCGTTGGCAGGGATAGACCCGAGGACGGAGTCGAGGGGGAGATCCGAAGTTAAGGCTTCGGAGACTCCGGGCTCATCAGATGGAACAGCGAGCCCTGCGAGCGAAAGATCGCCCCGGGAGTCTATGGAGAACTCTAGGTTCCTGAATCTGATCTCTTGATCGGGGGCGAGAATCCCGATCCGGCCAGGGTGGCCGGTTGGGTTAGCGTGCAGCACGAAGCTGCCGAAAGTGAGAGTCTGTCCGGGGGCGAAGGAGCCCCCGTTACGGACTCCATCGCTAATGATTAAGCGAGCCATCAATTCCTCTCGCGATCCGACAGCGGAACTCTCAATGAAAGCACCAATGTCGGTGTAAAAACCGGCGGATCTCGGGTAGGGGGTCCCGAGCTATGAGATTAGGATCGATGGGTAACTGGAGACGAAGGAGACGATGTTTACCCAGGTTCGGGCCCTCCTATGGAGGTAAAACCCTACGTCCTGCTTGATTGTATTGATGTGTATGAAGATTACAGAGTCGATCTACCTTGAGATCAAGTAGCCAAAACCCTAGATGAGCTTGTCTGCCCTCCACGAACTAGACCCTCTGGCTTATATAGACACCGGGGGTACCTAGGGTTTACACATGATAAGTCTTCAGACGGATGTAAAGACGCCGATCCTCTCATCTTGACTTTGAGTGCACGCCGCGTCTTCGGAGGTTTCCTTCTAGAATACGGGGTCGCCGCACACACCGGTCCTTCCTGCGACAGCCAGAGAGCGGCCCACCAAGCCGGCCTAGGATAGATAGGCCAGCGGCCCGGGGACCCCTTAGTCCAGGACTCCCTCAGACTACTCACGCATCATCGGAGAGGCACCTATGAAGAAGATGAATCCCTCTGTGATGGTGTTTAGATTGGATCTCGCGGTTCTGGAACTTGCGGCGGCTGGAATTGTTTTTCGTCGACTCCTCTAGGGTTTTTCGAATATTTGAGAATTTATAGGCATCAGAGGCGGTTCAGAGGAGGCCCGAGGTGGGCACAACCCACCAGGCCACGCCAGGGGGCCCCTGGCGCGCCCTGGTGTCTTGTCCTCCCGTCGGGCTTCTTCTCCGGTACTTCTTTGGCCCATGGGGTGTCTTCTGGTCCAGAAAAAATCTCCAAAAAGTTTCGTCGCGATTGGACTCCGTTTGGTATTGATTTTCTGCGAAGTAAAAAACAAGCAAAAACAACAACTGGCACTTTGGCACTATGTTAATAGGTTAGTCCAAAAAATGATATAAAGTTGTTATAATATGATGGTAAAACATCCAAGAATGATAATATAACAGCATGGAACAAGAAAAAATTATAGATACGTTGGAGACGTATCAGCATCCCCAAGCTTAATTCCTACTCGTCCTCGAGTAGATAAATGATAAAAACAGAAATTTTGATGTGGAATGCTGCCTAACATGTTCATCACGTTCTTTTCTTTTGTATAGCATGGACATTTGGACTTATAATGATTCAAAGCAATAGTCTAGTTTTAACATAATGACTTCAATACTCAAGCATGTCAACAAACAACCATGTCTTTCAAAATATCAACACTAAAGAAAGTTATCCCTGGCCCATCATGCTCAATCATTGATCCATTCATGAAAAACACTCAAATATTAGCTATGCCCAATGCTTAAGTACGATCATAGTGCCCCCTAGTTGGTGCTTATAAGAGAAGATGGAGACTCAAAGCAAAAATAAAAATTGCATAAAGTAAATAGATACGCCCTTCGCAGAGGGAAGTAGGGATTTGTAGAGGTGCTAGAGCTCAAGGTTTAAATTGAGAGCGAAAAAAATATTTTGGGTGGCATGCTTTTCGTGTCAACGAAAATGACAAAGTAGCTCACAATACTTTCCATGCTAGATATATCATAGGCGGTTCCCAAATAGAAAATAAAGTTTATTCCTTTTTACACCAAACTTTCACTTTCCATGGCGGGCCGTATCCACGGTTGCCTTCCATACCAACACTTTCCAAGGCATTTATTATTTGACAACATAAAGTATTTTTTTTTTCTTTTTCATTTCGGGAATGGGGATCCCTATTACCGCCGCACTCTCGTGCAATGACAAGTTAATAAACACTCATCTTGAGAATAACACATCTAGCATGGAAAAATATTGGACACTCCCCACCGTTTCATGAGCGGTACAGGCACACAAAAGAGAAAATTTATTTTGAAAATTTAGATATGGCACATACAAATTTGCTTGGAATGGCATGGAAATACCGCATATAGGTAGGTATGGTGGACACATAAGGCAAAACTTGGTTTAAGGATTTTGGATGCACAAGTAGTATTTCTACTTAGTACAAATGAAGGCTACAAATAGATTGAGAAGCAACCAAACCAAGAAACGAAAATTCACATAAGTGAGCATTGAACATAACTAACACCGAATAATGCACCACAAGTAGGATGTAACTTCATTGCATAACTGTTGACTTTCGTGCATGCATAGGGAATCACAAACCTTAACATCAATATTCCTACTAAGCATAATTACTCCCTAACATGACTCACATATTACTATCATCATGTTTCAAAACTATTACAAGGAATCAAGTTTAATTTGTCCAATGATCTTCATGAAAGTTCTTATTATATCCTCCTTGGATATCTATCACTTTGGGACTAGTTTCATATATTGCCATTGCTTTTTGGCAAGCTCAAACAAATTTAAGTGAAGCACATGAGCATAAAGATTTCATCTCTCAAAAAGGTATAAGTGAAGCATGAGAGGATTTCTTCAAAATTTACTAACTCTCAAATTAATCTAAGTGATGCATGAGAGTATTTCTACAAAAGTTTCCAAGCAAACCATGCTCAAAAGATATAAGTGAAGCACTAGAGCAATTTCTATAGCTCAAAAAGTTTATGTGAAGCACATAGAGCAATTCTAACAAATCATAGCATGATTTTGGCTTTCTCAAATAGGTGTGTACAGCAAGGATACAAAGGAAAAACTAACAAACAGAGCAAGCAAAGATACAATACGCTCCAAGCAAAACACATGATATGTGACGAATAAAAATATAGCTCCAAGTAAAATACCGATGGTCGTTAGAAGAAAGAGGGGATGCCACTCAGGGGCATCCCCAAGCTTAGTTGCTTGTTTCTCTTTGGATATATCTTGGGGGTGCGGTAGCATCCCCAAGCTTGGCATCCCCAAGCTTAGTTGCTTGTTTCTCTTTGGATATATCTTGGGGGTGCGGTAGCATCCCCAAGCTTAGGCTTTTGCTACTCCTTATTCCTTCATCCATCGTGATCTCACCCAAAACTTGAAAACTTCATTCACACAAAACTCAACAAAATCTTCGTGAGATCCGTTAGTATAAGAAAGCAAATCACTACTTTAGGTACTGTTGTAAACCCATTCATATTTTTTTATTGTATTATACCTACTGTATTTTAACTTTACCATGGCTTATACCCCCCCAATACAAACCATAGATTCATCAAAACAAGCACACAATGCAACGAAAACAGAATTTGTCTTAAACAGAATAGTCTGTAGTAATCTGTACTATACCCATACTTATGTAACTCTAAAAATTCTGACAAATTAGGACAACGTAAGGAATTTGTATATTAACACTGTGCTAAAATTTCAGCTCAAGATCACGTTCCAGTAAAAAATGAAAATTCAAATACTGGACACAAAGTTTCTGTTTCAGATTCAGCATCACTTCTACTCATCCTATGAATCATCCTAAAGGCTTTACTTGGCACAAACACTAAATAAACCATAAAAACACAATCATAACAGAGGCATAATTGTGTCAACACACAAAAACAGAAAGGAAAAAAGCAAAATAATAATTATTCATTGGGTTGCCTACCAACAAGCGCTATCGTTTTACGCCCCTAGCTAGGCATGATGATTTCAATGATGCTCACATAAAAAGTAGTAATTGAAATATGCAAAAGAGCATCATGAATAGCATAACAAACACATTTAAGTCTAACCCACTTCCTATGCATAGGTATTTTGTGAGCAAACAATTTATGGGAACAAGAATCAACTAGCATAGGAAGGCAAAACAAGCATAACTTCAAAACTTTAAACACATTGAGAGGAAACCTGATATTATTGAAATTCCTACAAGCATATGTTCCTCCCTCATAACAAATTTCAGTCATGAAGGAATTCAACAAGCATATGTTCCTCCACATAATCAAATTCCTTGTCATCCATGGTAGTGGGAGCAAACTCAATAAAATAACTATCATAAGACACTTGATTGACATAACCACATTGCAAATTAAAACCATGATGATAAGTTTCATGGTTATCATTACTCATTATAGCATATGTGTCATCACCATCATCATAAATAGGAGGCATGCAATCATCATAATAAATTTGCTCATCAAAACTTGGGGGACTAGAAATATCATCCTCATCAAACATAGCATCCCCAAGCTTGTGGTTTTTCATATCATTAGCATCATGGATATTTAGAGAATTCATACTAGCAATATTGCAATCATGCTCATCATTCAAGGAACTATCATGAATCACCTTATAAATTTCTTCTTTCAACACTTCATCAAAATTTTCAGATTCATGATTTTCAAACAAAACTTCATAGAGATAATCAAGTGCACCCAACTCACTAGCAATTGGTTCATCATAATTTGGCCTTTTGAAAAGATTAGCAAGTGGATGAGAATCCATATCAATAGATTTGTAGCAAGTGAAGATGCAAGCAAATAGAAGACACATGGCAACACAAGCAAAGATAGCAAACAAGAGATCTGACGAGAAGAAGGCAAACGAAAAAGAGGGCGAATAAAACGGCAAATTGGATGAAGTGGGGGAGAGGAAAACGAGAGGCAAATGGCAAATAATGTAATTGCAAGGAGATGAGATTTGTGATTAGGAACCTGG
The DNA here is from genome assembly GCA_039707655.1 of Elymus sibiricus. Lineage (NCBI taxonomy): Eukaryota > Viridiplantae > Streptophyta > Magnoliopsida > Poales > Poaceae > Elymus > Elymus sibiricus. The sequence goes on from CM077665.1 coordinate 503,952,625, forward strand.
TAGATGATGATGGAGTCCCCTCGGCGCCTACGATAGACACGTAGAAGACACCGCTTCCTCCCCGGCAACGGCGCCAGAAATTCCTTTGACGTGGCTTCAGACTGCGTCGGTATTTCCCCAAAGAGGAAGGGATGATGCAGCATAGCGACGGTAAGTATTTCCCTCAGTTATGAAACCAAGGTTATCTAACCAGTAGGAGGATCACCACCACCCAATAAGCAGCACCTGCACACAAACAACAAATACTCGCAACCCTACGAGAAAGAGAGGTTGTCAATCTCTCTATGGTAATAAGATAGATTAGGTAGTGATAGATAGGAGAGATAGATCTCTCAAGAACACAAATAAAAAGAGTAAATATGCGGCAATATATTTTTTGGGTTTTTGGTTTTGTAGATCTGAAAACCAAGAGTGCAAAAACGTAGATCGGAAAGCAATATGATGGAAAAGTAGACCCGGGGGCCGTAGGGTTCACTAGTGGCTTCTCTCATGAATATAGCGCACGGTGGGTGAACAAATTACTGTTGGGCAAGTGATAGAAAATCGAATAGTCATGACGATATCCAAGGCGTTGATCATTATATAGGCATCACGTCCAAGATAGATAGACCGACTCCTGCCTGCATCTACCTCTATTACTCCACACATCGACCGCTATCCAGCATGAATCTAGTGTATTAAGTTCATGGAAAATGGAGTAATGCAATAAGAATGATGACATGATGTAGACAAGATCTATTCATGTAGGAATAGACCCCATCTTGTTATCCTTAATAGCAACGATACATGCGTGTCTAGTTGCCCCTTCTGTCACTGGGAAAGAACACCGCAAGATCGAACCCATCACAAAGCACCTCTTCCCATGGCAAGAAAAATCGATCTAGTTGGCCTAACTAAACCAAAGATTCGAAGAATAAATACGAGGCTATAAGTAATCATGCATATAAGAGATCAAAGAAGACTCAAATAATATTCATGGATAGAAACTGATCATGAGCTCAAAATTCATCGGATCCCAACAAACACACCGCAAAAGTTTACATCAAATAGATCTCCAAGAGACCATTGTATTGAGAATCATAAGAGAGAGAGAGAGAGAGAAGCCATCTAGCTAGTGCCTACGGACCCATAGGTCTATGGTGGACTACTCACGCATCATCGGAGAGGCACCTATGAAGAAGATGAACCCCTCCGTGATGATGTTTAGATTGGATCTCGCGGTTCTGGAACTTGCGGCGGCTGGAATTGTGTTTCATCGACTCCTCTAGGGTTTTCCGAATATTTGAGAATTTATAGGCATAAGAGGCGGTTCAGAGGGGGCCCGAGGTGGGCACAACCCACCAGGCCGCGCCAGGGGGCCCTTGGCGCGCCCTGGTGTCTTGTGCTCCCCTCGGGCTTCTTCTCCGGTACTTCTTTGGCCCATCGGGTGTCTTCTTGTCCAGAAAAAATCTCCAAAAAGTTTCGTCGCGATTGGATTCCGTTTGGTATTGATTTTCTGCGAAGTAAAAAACAAGCAAAAACAGCAACTGGCACTTTGGCACTATGTCAATAGGTTAGTCCCAAAAAATGATATAAAGTTGTTATAATATGATGGTAAAACATCCAAGAATGATAATATAACAGCATGGAACAAGCAAAAATTATAGATACGTTGGAGACGTTTCAGGTGCTGACGCGGGTGGAAGTTTTGTCCCACCTCGCTAGTTGAGGAGCACAACGACCGGCTTATATGCCCCGCTGTGAGAGAGGCAACACGAGCCTCTCTCAAACCGAACACGTGCCTACTATGCACTATTACTCTGCCCTGTTGGGCCCACTAGCAGATGCTCTACGGGCCTGCATCCTGGCCTGGTTGGGCTTCTAGTCGTATGCAGGCCGTGCAACACTGCCCAGTAGGCGGGCATTTTTTTTATTTCTTTCCTTTTTTTGATATGTTGCACATTTTTTTCTGTTTTCATTTTGGATTTTGAAAAGAGTTTGAATATGAATAACTTCTGCACACTTTTATATAGTTTCCTGTTATTATTTGCATGATTTGGACAGCTACAACTGCCTTTTTTTTATATGTTGCACATTTTTTTCTGTTTTCATTTTGGATTTTGAAAAGAGTTTGAATATGAATAACTTCTGCACACTTTTATATAGTTTCCTGTTATTGTTTGCTTGATTTGGACAGCTACAATTGAAAATTTTAGTTGCATAAATTTTATATAGTTTTAAGTTAATATTATTTTGATCATAACTAGAGTTTTATAAAAGCTTTTTAGTTGATTCTTTTTGCTACTGAAGAATATTATAGTTTTGTTTTAGTTGATCATAACTAAAATTGTAGCATGTCACAAATGCCATATTTGATGATCTTGCCAAGTCTCATGGCTTGGAGAACAAGATAACATCATTAAATTCCCTCGAAACCATCTCTAAATATTTGCATCTCTCATTAATAAATAATTCTTTCTAAAATCATGTTTCAAATGACAAAATGCCATAGCTAGCTCTTACAAAGATTCCCTCCGGTTTGTCCGAAGTGGCACTTTCCAGCTATAAGTCCGGAAACTCACACTAGAGAGAAAGTGATGGCGGTGAAGCCGGTTAGATCCCAGAGTGGGATCTTTTGGGGTATAAAACTATTTCTTCGCGTGTGCCCCTTGCTTATTGCGTCGTAACCATGTTTAATCTTCATCATTTAATAGGATGCTTGGGTCAGTCTTCACTCTGAAGGGAGGAATTTCATGAAACTTTTCATAATCTTCTGACATGTCTGTCTTGTCCTCCACTCCCACAATGTTTCTTTTCCCTGAAAGATCTTTGTGGCGCTTTGGCTCATCGTATGATGTATTCGCTTCCTTATCTTTTCTTTTTTTCGGTTTGGTAGACATGTCCTTCACATAGAAAACCTGCGCCACATCATTGGCTAGGACGAATGGTTCGTCTGTGTACCCAAGATTGTTGAGATCCACTGTTGTCATTCCGTACTGCGGGTCTACCATTACCCCGCCTCCTGTCAGATTGACCCATTTGCACCGAAACAAAGGGACCTTAAAATCACGTCCATAGTCAAGTTCCCATATGGCATCTATGTAACCATAATATGTGTCCTTTGCCCTATTGGTGTTTGCTGCATCAAAGAGGACACCACTGTTTTGGTTGGTGCTCTTTTTATCTTGGCAGATCGTGTAAAATGTATTCCCATTTATCTCGTACCCTTGGAAAGTCAATACAGTCAAAGATGGTGTCCTAGCCAAGCAGTACAGCTCATCTCCAACAGTGGTGTTACCCATGAGATGTGTTTGCAACCAACCACCGAAAGTCCCCATGTGTTCACGTGTAATCCAGTCGTCAGACTGCTCCGGGTGTTTGTAGCGTAGAATATTCTTGTGTTCATTGATATACGGGGCTACCAAGGTAGAATTTTGTATAACTGTGTAGTGTGCTTGCGCCCAAGAATGCACGTCCCTACATATTATTGAATTCGGTCCAAGCGTGCCTTTTCCACCCAGTCTCCCCTCATGCCGTGATTGAGGAACACCAATCCACTTAAGGTCAGGAATAAAGTCAACACAAAACTCAATAACCTCCTCTGTTTCATGGCCCTTGGAGATGCTTCCTTCTAGCCTAGCACGGTTACGAACATATTTCTTTAAGATTCCCATGAACCTCTCAAAGGGGAACATATTGTGTAGAAATACAGGACCCAGAATGGCAATCTCTTCGACTAGGTGGACTAGGACGTGCGTCATAATATTGAAGAAGGATGGTGGGAACACCAACTCGAAACTGACAAGACATTGGACCAAATCATTCTGTAACCTTGGTAGGTTTTCTGGATCGATTACCTTCTGAGAAATTGATCGATTACCTTCTGAGAAATTGCATTGAGGAATGCACATAGCTTCACAATGGCTAATCGAGCATTTTCTGGTAGAAGCCCCCTCAATGCAACCGGAAGCAGTTGCATCATAATCACGTGGCAGTCATGATACTTTAGGTTCTGGAATTTTTTCTCTGCCATATTTATTATTCCCTTTATGTTCGACAAGAAGCCAGACGGGACCTTGATACCGAGCAGGCATTCAAAAAAGATTTCCTTCTCTTCTTTGGTAAGAGCGTAGCTGGCAGGACCTTGATACTGCTTTGGATGCATGCCGTCTTTTTCGTGCATACGTTGCTGGTCCTCCCGTGCCTCCGGTGTATCTTTTGTCTTCCCATACATGCCCAAGAAGCCTAGCAGGTTCACGCAAAGGTTCTTCGTCACGTGCATCACGTTGATTGCAGAGCGGACCTCTAGGACTTTCCAATATTCTAGCTCCCAAAATATAGATTTCTTCTTCCACATGGGGGCGTGTCCGTCATCGTCATTCGGAACAGATTGTCCGCCAAGACCCTTTCCAAAGATTACATGCAAATCCTTGACCATATCAAGTATATCATCACCAGTACGGAGGACAGGCTTCTTTCGGTGATCTGCCTCACCTTTGAAATGCTTGCCTTTCTTTCTTAAGGCCTGATTGGTCGAAAGAAATCTACGATGTCCCAGGTACACATTCTTCTTGCATTTGTCCAAATATATACTTGTAGTCTCATCTAAACAGTGCGTGCATGCGTGGTATCCCTTGTTTGTCTGTCCTGAAAGGTTACTAAGAGTAGACCAATCATTGATCGTTACAAACAGCAACGCTCGTAGGTCAAATTCCTCCTGTTTGTGCTCATCCCACACACGTACACCTTTTTTATTCCACAGCTGTAAAAGTTCATCAACTAATGGCCTTAGGTACACATCAATGTCGTTACCGGGTTGCTTAGGGCCTTGGATGAGCACTGGCATCATAATGAACTTCCGCTTCATGCACAACCAAGGAGGAAGGTTATAGATACATAGAGTCATAGGCCAGGTGCTATGATTGCTTCTATGCTCCCCAAAAGGATTAATGCCATCTGCACTTAAACCAAACCATAAGTTCCTTGCGTCACCTGCAAAGTCTGGGAACTCTCTCTCAATTTTTCTCCACTGCGACCCATCAGCGGGTACTCTCAACATCCCGTCTTTCTTACGGTCTTCTTTGTGCCATCACAACAACTTGGCATGCTCTTTGTTTCTGAACAGACGTTTCAACCGTGGTATTATAGGAGCATACCACATCACCTTGGCAGGAACCCTCTTCCTTGGGCGCTCGCCCTCAACATCACCAGGGTCATCTCGTCCGATCTTATACCGCAATGCACCGCATACCGGGCATGCATTCAAATTCTCATACTCCTCACCGCGGTAGAGGATGCAGTCATTAGGGCATGCATGTATCTTCTGCACCTCTAATCCTAGAGGGCAGAGAACCTTCTTTGCTTCGTACGTACTGTCAGGCAATTCGTTATCCTTTGGAAGCTTCTTCTTCATTATTTTCAGTAGCTTTTCAAATCCCTTGTCAGATAAACCATTCTGTGCCTTCCATTGCAGCAATTCCAGTGTGGTACCGAGCTTTGTGTTGCCATCTTCGCAATTTGGGTACAACTGTTTTTGTGATCCTCTAACATGCGATCGAACTTCAACTTCTCCCTTTCACTTTCGCATTCTCTCTATGCATCAACAATGACCCGGCGAAGATCATCAGCGGGCACATCTGGTGCCTCTTGATCTTTAGCTTCCCCCGTTGCAGTATCATCGTATTCAGGGTACATAGGATAGTTGTCATCGTCCTCTTCTTCTTCGTTGTCTTCCATCATAACCCCTCTTTCTCCGTGCTTGGTCCAAACATTATAGTGTGGCATGAAACCCTTCTCAAGCAGGTGGAAATGAAGGCTTTTCGAGGAAGAGTAATCCTTCGTATTCCCACAGACAGTACATGGACAATACATAAAACCATTCTGCTTGTTTGTCGTAGCCACTTCGAGAAAATTACGTAGGCCCGTAATGTAGTCGGAGGTGCGTCGGTCACCGTACATCCATTGCCGGTTCATCTGCGTGCATTATATAATTAAGTATATCAAAAACCTTTACATAACATCATGAATAGAGAAATGACCAAATTAATACAAGTTCATCATCACATTAAAACCAAAGTACCCTACACGTGTGCAAACTAAGAAGTTAATTTGAGATCAAATTATGCATCTAAATCAAATAAACTCACACATACAGTCCTCCACTAAAACCCACAAACCATACTACTTCTAGAGCATTTGAAATGAGCTAAACTAGTAGTGAAAGATGAAAGGATGAAGTTGCTAACCATTTTAGAACACTTGGATAGTTAGTGCACCGCCAAACCTAGACAAATCTTGGGGAAAATGGAGCTTGGAGGTCGAGCTTGGAGGAAGAACAGAGGAGGAAGCTTAATTGTGGCTCCGGCATTTCATCGAACACCTCATGTGCATATATAGGCAAAAAACAGAGTAGCCCACCTCCACCCTTTCCACGGCCAAAAAACAGAGGAGATGGGGGGGGGGCGTGCATATATATAGGCAACCACTTTAGTCCCGGTTTGTGCCTAAAACCGGGACTAATGGCCTAACCTTTAGTCCCGATTCCATACACCAACCGAGACTAAAAGGCAGCAACCCCTTTAGTCTCGGTTGGTGGCTCGAACCGGGACTAAAGGTCCTAGCCGAATCGGGACTGATGCCTGCCGAGGCCCGGCCGGCGTCCTAGCCTCTCGAACCGGGACTGATGCTCCCATTATTCCCGGTTCGTAACACGACCGGGACTAATGCTTTGATCTGGCCAGGATCAAAGCCCTGTTTTCTACTAGTGGGATGGAGCCAACCAATGGCATGCACCACCACCCCCTCGGCCACCACCACTCAAATGAGGTTGTTGGCGAAGAAATAAACTCCACCATCCACTCGACCACCACCATCAACACCACCACCACCTCGGCCACCACCATCAAGGCTACCACCCCCTCGGCCACCATCATCAAAACCATCAACACCACCACCCCCTCGGCCACCACCTACATTCTGAAGGTAGGCTTCCAAGATCTCTCCATGAGTGAGCTCCCAATATTTTCTTGAGGTTTCATACATTGTGTTTGGATTCATGAACATGATAGTACATTCTTCCGTCTTCTTGGCATCATGAATCCTCTCCTCCTCAAATGCAAACCTACGCTCCTTTGCCTTCAACTTTCTCTCTTCGACCGTCAACATGGCCTTATATTTCTCATCCTCCAACACCTTGAGCTTATTCTACCTCGTCATCTTCTCTTCTTTGCGTTCGAAACACCTTCTTGGTCTCGATCATTGCCACAAGTTCTTCTTTGTAAATGCCACCTAATGCACCTCTCTTCTTTTTTTTTTGAAATCTTGTTTCCTTTTGGTTTTGTTGGCATCTTCATCAACCTCGTCGTCCTCCTCAACGGATATGCCCAACCTTGACCTCTTTGGAGTGGTCTCCGCGATCATTTGGATCCACTTCTCGTTCCCGCAGAGCTCTTTGTAGCAATGATGCAAGTGAAGGGCTTGTGGCCTAACTTGGTCTTCCTATGCTTGAATAGTTCTTGGATGTAGGGGCCATACTCCGCCACTTGCACACCACTCGGTGGTGCATGATTCACTTGGTTGATGCAACCGGACAATCGGTTGCATTGCTCGTGAATGGTGTTCCAACGATGTCCAAGAGAACCTTGCGTACGGCTTAATCGCATGTTCACGGAGTTGTTGTAGTGCTCGGTAATTCTCTCCCAAAACATGGTCTTGGTTTGATCTATTCCTATCATTGCATTCATGGAGATCGTGCACCAAGCATCACAAAGAGCAATATCCTCATTTTGGTTGTAGTTGGCGGTGCGAGAACTTGGCACCTTCGTGCTTGCTTCGGTCACCTCCACAACCTCATGTTCATCGGCCACCGCCTCCTCGGCCTCCTCCTCTTCCCCGCTCACCTCTTGATCCATGTCTTGGACCGTCTTCGAATCATGCCAATAAGAGTCATAGTTGAGTTAATCAAGTTCAACGGTGGCCGAGGACTCCAAAGACGTGAAGAATTCGGCCGTGCTCATCTTCGCACTATGACGACAAAGCAAACACTAGCAACAATCCCTATCGGCCACGAGCAATCAATATCAGATACCAACAGGGCACGAGGTTTTTTTACCATGTAGGCATCTCATCGAGCACTTGGCGGCCGCGATGCTTGTTGCAGGCTGCGGCCGGGGCCCGCGCCGGAGAAGTGGGTGCAGGGAGCGTCGGAGTAGCTGCACAAGGTACCGGCCTAGGACGAGGTGTCGCGTCTGCCGCCTTCTTCATGGCCTCCGCGGCGAGCGTCGCCGCCGCCACCGTCGGTTTTCAAGCTCATTGGCTCCGACGAGAGCGGCGGGAGTGTGGAAGGCTGTTGTCGGAGATGCGGTGGCCACCCCGGATGCCTTTGGAGCGGTTGGAGGGGGAGCTTGAATTCGGTGGGTGTTTTTCATCCCCATATTCTTCTTCGACGCGGGCAGCGGGGCGTGGGTAATTTTCGGCGACGAAAAGCCGGCGTCGGTGGACCGCGGGGTGAGGGAAGGTTCCAAGCTATCCATTCTAGCCGGACGGGCGGTCATCGGTGGAGGCGGCGGGGCGTGGCGGCTGCAACGACGGGAGAGTGGTTGGCGCGCGGGGGGGGGGGGGGGGAGGCAGCAATTTTACTCGGCCGCCACGAGAGGGAGTATATTTAAGACCCAAGACAATGGAAGGGAGCTAAAGCCTTCTTCCTTTTTCAAATTCGTTTATGGAGCAAAAAGGGTGATTTTGGGGGATATTGGGAGTTGGAGTAAAAAAATTACTCCACTAAGTCTTTTAGGGGATCGATTAGAAATACCCTTAGTAACTTGCTTTTCTTTAGTACCGTGTGCTTATATTAGATGGGCAGACTAACTACGCTGTTCTAGTCGCCTTCCTAATAGGATTGGCCTAACTTGTTGGAGCTAATTTTGATGATCATGTGTTAGTCCTACTTATTTCCTTCATCTTGTCTCATTGTGGTACCCTGGGTCATCCGATGTGGCGTGTATGCGCTGTTTTTTTTTTTTGAAACGGGGGCAAACACTTTGCCTCATTCATTGGTTAAGAAGAAACAGTTGCCCGATTAATTGATGGAAAACCAGGCGAAAACCGTTACATGATTGGCCCCGAAAGACCGTCAAGACACAACCCCATGATGTAAGCGGACTACTCCCAAATCATAATACCACAAGACCACAAAAAAGCACAGACATCCTCTCATCCTACTGAGCAGTCTATCAATGAGATGTTGAAAGCAATCAGAACGGTCCGCTCCCACAATCGACGGAAGGCCCATGTATTTATCCGTGATCGTTCTACCATTATGTTTAGGGTGGTGCACACCTTCACCCTAGTCTCCACAGGTGTACAAGGGCTACAAAATATGCTAGATTTATCATCACTCACCAACTGCCCTAAAACCATGCAATAATCACCATACGTGTACATGGATGATCACTTTAGTGTTTGTAGTTGTAGAATATAAAAACCTAATTTAAACACTTGGCTTTAGCGTGCAATAAGATGCCTTTGCCGTCCATATATGTTAAATGCGCTGACGTGACATCTTATTTCGGTTGAAGCGTGCACTTAATGTGCCGCCGTGGTGTGGGACCCGCTTACAATTATGGGACATGCTAACTCACACAAGTATGTGTCTCTATGACCACTCAGTCCCACATGTACAAAGAAACATTTGCATAAAAAATGGTAGCCTAAGACCATCTTTAACCGACCCCCTAAAATATAGAAAAATGATACGTCCGAGTATCCTTTAGAGTAGCACATTTACTCCTCCAAGAAAAGTTATTTCTAGCTGATCCCGTAAATTCAACGTAGTAAAAGAATTAACATATTCATTTAATTTGAAAAAATAATTATGAGCCTACTGTACCCCAAGGCTTAGATCCTCAAATGAAGACTTTTTAAAAATTATAAATATATTTATAATTCATAAACACTATTTTCTTTACGTGAATATTTTTAATATTTTTTGTAAATTACATGAACATTTTCTTAATGTAAGTTATTTTTTGTATGCTTATAATTTATAAGAAAATAATATTCTATCTTTATTTTTATTACTATGACTATAATTAAATATATCGTACAATTTTCTAAAGGAAGAAAAAACTAACATGTGGAATATGGATCAGGCTGAATGCAGCCCATTTAAACCCCACGAGTGTATTACGTTAAAAGATAAAATCTATTTATCCATTCTAGACAAGAAGCATCGATGCCCAAGTTTTTGAACTAATGTCTTGTATTCTACGACTGAAAACACCAAAGTGATAATCCATGGTAAGCTCAAGCAACAATGGTGTATTTACCTCAGCTGTTCATCGAGTTGGTTACTTGTCAATGCTAACCATAGTTTTTTTAGCTAATGTTATCTATATGAGTACTCCAACTATTGCTTGTCCTTTACTCTTGTAATAGATTGGATGCAACTACAGTTGTTGCCTTTTCTATGTAATCTTGCAATAGATGGATGAATTGATGGCCTTGTCCTAGCTCATCCGCTTCTTTGTTGTGCTTGTAATTAAGTACACTCTTGTGAGACTCACACAGTAGAGCAAGGCCTTATTACATTTTAAAATAATTTCTTACATAATGTCACATGCTTGATTAAAAACCAATAATTTGTTTTATCGTTTTAGAGGCTAACATAACCATAAGTCATTCAGAGGCTAACAAATCATAACTCCTTTAGAGCTAATATAGTCATAACTCGATCAGAACATCAAATACCCATTACCATTCCCGCTCTATTGTTTGTGTGATGCTTCATATAGTTCTTACAAAATCGTGTTCCCCTCACTCACATCTATGTTATGTGTGAAATATCCTTGCCTACCTTGTTTATGTGATTTTCAGTTTTATTTTTTCAATACTATTTAATGGGGGTAATGCTTCTTGGAAAACGACATGTCATTTATCTCATCCAAGTACTCGCTCTGGTCTGGTGTGTTAGGCTCACTAGCAATTTCCACTGTTCAATAATTCATCCGATTAATTAGTTAACGGGCCAGTTAATCGCTATTCGTTGGGTGACCGACTCGAATAACACCTATTTAAACCCCACGAGTGTATTCCGTTAAAAGATAAAATTTATTTATCCATTCTAGACAAGAAGCATCGATGCCCAAGTTTTTGAACTAATGTCTTGTATTCTACGACTGAAAACACCAAAGTGATAATCCATGGTAAGTTCAAGCAACAATGGTGTATTTACCTCAGCTGTTGATCGAGTTGGTTACTTGTCAATGCTTACCATAGTTGTTTTAGCTAATGTTATCTATATGAGTACTCCAACTATCGCTTGTCATTTACTCTTGTAATAGATTGGATGCAACTACATTTGTTGCCTTGTCCATGTAATCTTGCAACAGATGGATGAATTGATGGCCTTGTCCTAGCTCATCCGCTTCTTTGTTGTGCTTGTAATCAAGTACACTCCTGTGAGACTCATATAATAGAGCAAGGCCTTATTGCATTTTGAAATAATTTCTTACATAATGTCACATGCTTGATAAGAAACCAATAATTCGTTTAGAGGCTAACATAACCATAAGTCATTCAGAGGCTAACAAATCATAACTCCTTTAGAGCTAATATAGTCATAACTCGATCAGAGGATAAAATACCCATTACCATTTCGGCTCTATTGCTTGTGTGATGCTTCATATAGTTCTGATAAAATTGTGTTCCCCTCACTCACATCTATGTTATGTGTGAAATATCCTTGCCTACCTTGTTTATGTGATTTTCAGTTTTATTTTTTCAATACTATTTAATGGGGGTAATGCTTCTTGGAAAACGATATGTCATTTATCTCATCAAAGTACTCCCTCAGGTCTGGTGTGTTAGGCTCACTAGCAATTTTCACTGTTCAATAATTCATCCGATTAATCAGTTAACGGCCAGTTAATCGCTATTCATTGGGTGACCAACTCGAATAACACCTATTCATCGCGTTAACTTGTCAGTCCGATTAACTTGTATGTCGGACCGATTATCTGGCATGTCAGACCGATTAGTTGGTTGTTAGACCGATTAATTGCTACTCGCCCGACCCGTCGGCTGCTTCCCAGCCCCTCCCAGTGACTGCTCCTCAACCCCTTCCTCCATATTTATTGGTTTTATGTTGAAAATTATGTGGACAAGTTTAAATGTTTAGTTGATAATTTAAATTTTTGATGTTTTGTCAGTTTGGATGCATGAGGATTATCAAATTTGCCTCTTTCCTATGTTTTTTATATGCCCGCGGTAAAATAGTTTGGTACATTACATAGCTGAGAGCAAGAAAGAATGGTATAATACATAAAACATTAGATATGTGTTGGTAGGTTCTTATTTAATCTAGCGATTAATGGTCAACCAATTAATCTAATTAATAGGTCGATTCACTGATTAATCGCTACTCCCAAACCGACCGAGCACCCATCAGTTAATGATTTCTTGAACAATGGCAATTTCTATTTGTTTCGTTTTACCCTCCCTCTAAAGCCTGATTTGCATTAAATTTGGTTTAAATCTCTTCGTATAATGCTTCATTCCGCATGCATTCCTCCTTAAATGTGATGCATGCCTTTTCTAATTGGCTAGTGGGAAACCATATTGCGTGGCCCTTTTAATGACTGCTTTAAACAGATGATAAGTTGTGATCTAATTGATAAAAAAATGGAGGGACTAACATCCCTTGCTCACTCACCTCACACCTTGGTCGTAGAGCTCTTCCTAGCAAGCCCAATACACCAGACTGGAGGGAGTATGAATAGTGTGATCTCTTTATATCCTCCTATTTTGTCTCAGTGCATGTTATCACTCGATAATAATCTAATGATGCTTATTTTCAGTTTGTAGGAACATATTAACACAGAACAAGAGGCAATATTCATAGACATTAAAATGTGCGGGTGACTTTGAATGGGCTAGACTTAAGTCACTACAAGTAGATCACTACAAGCCAGATGTGCTAGAGTTTGACGTAGGGCAAATTAACGGGGCCTCCTATAAGGCACTAATTAAAGCGACTGGTTAACTTGCGCCGCCACTATTTCTCGCTTTACGCGAGACGTACGGGATCTCCCGCGGCGAGGTCTACAGTAACGGGCCGGCCCGTTAACACAATAAAAGGAAATAAAGGATAGGATAAAAGGTCGTGCATGGTGTTCAATCCCAAGATCTCTTCGTTGCTTGGTTGCGCTACTACCACTAAGCCATCGCCCAGGTAATGTTAGGATATAGAACGTGAGGCAGATGAAGTGGAAAAACCGGATATCCACTACCTTTTCATGTTTTCGTTTTCATTTTTTCGGGGTTTTCACCGATTTTTCTTTGTTTCTTTCTCCATTTCACCCGTTTTTCCATTGGATTTCATGGTTTTTTCTGGGTATTTACAGGGTTTTCTTCGTTTTTTGTTTGGTTTTATTTTCTGTTCTCCATTTTTCATTTTTCTTTCTTATTTCCTCTCCATTTTTTGTTTGGTTTTCTTTTTTCTTCTCCATTTTTTGGTTTCCTTTTTTTTTCTTATGTTTGTTTTCATTTCCACTCTAAAAACATTTTCGTTTTTTGTATACATGTTCAACATTGTCCGAATGCATATTCAACATTTTCAAATAATTGCTCAACAATTTAACTTATTCAACTTTTTTTAAATACTTTTTCAATATTTTTCGAATACTCGTTCAACATTTTTATAACTTATCTAATTTTTTAATACTTATCTAACATTTTAAAATATTTCATCAACATTTTAAATAATTATTCAAAAAAAAATTAGTTACTTTTTCAACATTTTTAAAATTCTTGTTCAACATTTTTTAATACTGATTCAATATTTTTAATATGCTTGTCCAACAGTTTATAAATGTGTTTTTGAAGAGTGTTTCTTTCAAATACTTGTTCAATATTCAAAAGTAAAAAAAAGTAAGCAAAAAACCAAAATAAAAATGTGCAAAAAAAAAATGCTGGCTGGTGTTTGCCGCGCGCATGGGCCGGCTCAAGTGGCAGTTCCCTTCAGCAAGTGTTTCCTTAGGTTTCGCTTAAAGCGAAATATAGGGGCGCCCGTTAACTTGCAGCGCTTGCATGCATAATTCCATGGGCTGGCCCTGTTTAGCCCAGTCGCCTGTATTGTTTTTCTCTTTACTCTACAAAGCAACAATTGTTAGTTTAAAAACAATCCTGTCTACTAGCTTGTGAAAGATATAAAAAATATCATAAAATAATAATATTTTGAAAATATAAAATGTTAACAAATTTTACAAAATGTTCGTTAATCTGGAAATAGTTTATGAATTTAATAAATTTTAGTAATTTTAAAAATGTTCATGAGTTTACAAAATATTCGGGAATTTTAAAGACATTCACAAATTGCAAGAATGGTAATAAATTTTGAAATATATTCTTAATTTTAAAAAATATATGAATTTGAAAAGTGTTAGTGGATTGAAAACTATTCACAGCTTTGAAAAATACTAAGGAGTATTCTAAAATGTTCATGATTTTAATTTTTTTCAAAATAATCAATTTGAAGGAAAAAATAAGAAATTATTAAATGATAAGATAAACTAAAAGTCAGAAATAAAAACTAAGAAAGGACCGAAGAAAAAAACACATAATAGAAAGAAAAAAAACACGTGTGGAACCCTCTAGTAATTTTCACAGAACCGAGTGGGCAAACCATCCTGTCATATCTTGGTTACTATGTGTCAACCTTATTGAGATAGTTTTTAGCTTCGGTTTGAGAGTGTTGTGATGATGCATGCTCAGGTTAACTGTTGGCTTTGGGTCACGTCCCTAATGTCGCTTGATGTTAGACTTTTGTGTGGCAGCTGTTCGGATGTAAGAAGACTGTATACGGTTTTCAAATTGGAGAATCCCCTTCTCGCTAAAAAAAACGGATGGTGGGGTGGGCACCTCATACCGAATACGCGCTTATAGGGCCAAATAAAATTTTCCCCAGTTAACTGCTGGACAGATGTGTTCAACGAGTACTACGCGGTCTTCTCTTTTTCAGTGCTGGCCCAACATCTAGCACTATCAATTAAAGCACAAGAGATGCACTACACGGCTCGGACTCAATTGTTAACATGTATCCCTCAACAGAAAATACTTGTCAACATGTTTCGCTCATTGCTCATAAGTCAGTTTGTGATGCGACCGTGTCTTGCTTGTAGCGAGAGGGTGGTATCGCTTACCTCAAGCACAATCTGTAGTGGGTCGTTCAAGTAGGGGATTTTCATCATTTTTTCTTGTTTTTCCAGAGTGAGGCTTGCGTTTTCCCTCATTGTTTTGTTTTTTCGTACTTATATTTATATTTTGAAAATGCTCTCTCTCTCTCTCTCTCTCTCTCTCTCTCTCTCTCTCTCTCTCTCTCTCTCTCTCTCTCTCTCTAAACTACTTACAGCACATTATTATAAAAATATTCGGCCAATGTAAAAAGTTTGTTATCGTGGAAATAAAAAAATATTTGTAAAATTCACGAAAATGTTCACATATTACAAAATATTTTCATGATACTTTGAAAAAATTTCACAAAGAAATTAAAAGTATTTTCTCATGATTCATAAAAAAAATTAGTACCATTTGGCAAAGATAATGCGCATTGCTTTTGAGTTCGATTTGAACTAACTAGTTTCCATGGTTCTCCAGTAACCTATCGTAGTACCCCGTCGATATCAGAAATCAAGTACAAATGAGCCGAATACTCATGCGTTTATTAATATGTTAATGACGTTTAAAAATATGATCATACAATGTAGAAACATGTTCGGGTAGTTTAAAAAAAACGGTCATAACATAACATTTTAAAAAAAGTGTTTATTACACTTCAAAAATGTTCACACATTTAGAAATAAATGTTCAGGATATTTTTGAAAAATGTTCATCGTGCATCTAAAAAATATTCACTCTGTATTTAAACAATGTTTACTGTACATTTGACAAAATTTTCAACATGCTTTCAGATAAATGTTCAATATGTTTTTGAAAAACATTAGATGATGTATCCGTTAAGTGTTCAACATCTATATGAAAAATGTAAAATGGGTACTAAAAAAGGTCGAAGTGTATTTAGAAACAAATGAGATACAACTAAAACCAAAGAGAAAAAAACAAAAACAATCCTGATAAAAACCGGTAGACACAAACACACATAAAATTAAAACAAATAAAAACTCAAAGCGTACATCACATGCACACACTTTAGAAGTCGCTATCACAATCGAATCGCTGACTCATCTCCAGGAGAGAGGTCCGCATAATCCTTGCTTGGCCGGTCAGTCGTCGACAACTCCACGGCGCCAAACAACGCAATCGTCCTGCGCGTGTCCATCATCACGCATCCTTCGTCAAGCCGCCGCTACGCCACGCCGCCCAGACTTTGTCGTTGTCAATGCAGTAGATGCCATCCCGCTCCACCTTCGCCACGATGGCATGCAAGTCCAGTCCCGGCAAAGCACCAAGGGTAAAAGAAACTTCAAGACGGCGCACTCAAGGGGGGAAGTGTGACGCTGTTGTCCAATCTCGCGTTGAAAGGTCTAGGTCTCGACCCGAAGATGTGGCCCGAGAGTTGAGGAGGCCGAAGAGCTCCACGACGACCCCAGAAGGACAGCGTTGTCCGCAGATGTCGCACCATTGATTTTTTTTTTCTGGAGAAAATCTTCCTCCACACTCCCACACTACCGAACGAATGCGGGAAGAGCCACAAGCGCCACCGGCCTGCAAACCAACCGACACAAACACTTCTCGGGCAGCGAGGGCACCACCACCACGAAGGATTTACTGACCTCACTGCCGGTAGAGCCGACCAGACAGATCAGGCTAGATCTGACTCCTCAGGATGCCGCCGCAAACGCTGCAGCATCCACGATAGGTTAACACTATCAACCAAGGCCGTTGCCGTCTCCACCCATACGCCTGGACGAGAACCTCTGCCACCATGTCCAGAACAACGGCGGAGGTATGACATGCCGCCACCATCCTCGCCCTACCCGGGATTTGACTAGCGGTGAGGGTGGCGGCAAACTAACCAAGAGAATGTTGTTGGATGAGGGGTCTCAATATAAGTAGATAGCCACAAATATGAATGTTGTTGGATGATTTTCATAGAAAACAAGCCAAGAGAATGATTCATCAATTGCATATCTTGTTTGTGTTCTACATGTTATTTCTTTCTCAATAAGCTCTTTGTTCAAGGTCTACTCTTGAAAAGAATTATGAGAATGTGACTATGTGAGAAATGTAGTTAAGTATGTTGAAGAAGTGTATGTAGAAAAACAAAAGAGTGCTAGGGCACCAGCTGTAACGGTGTTTTCCCGTGTATCCTTTCTGCACTATAGCAACATAAAACTTTATTTAGAAACTATAGCTTATTCTCGAGCTGGCTACAAAGGTACGTGCATGCAGATGTACACCAAATTTCCAAAAACTATGTAAAAACAAACCCACAATGAATCAATGGGCGTGTCATGCGGCCGCGCACTACCCGCTAGTAAAAGTTAATGAGGGAAGAGTAGAGCAGACAACCGTTTTCCTCTCCCAACGTGAACTGACACCCAAGGTCTCCTTCACGCCACCGCCTCAATCCCCCTACTCTCCCTGGTGGGGTTTCGCCGACGGCCAGAGAAGTGCGGACCGCATCCTTTTTCTTAGTTCTATTAGGTCCTTATGTTTTGGTTCCCTTGTGACATTAGCAAGGTGATGGTGATGGTGGCACATTGGAGTTAGAACTCTTTTGCTTCTCCCATTAGTGCAGAAAAACCTAGCTATGACGTGACAAAATGGGCTTGCTGGCGTGGACACTCGACGCCATCAATATGGCGCCACTGTCAGAACTTATTGGTGGCGTTGGAGACGACGCCAACAGTATTTTGAATACCTATGGCGTTGGACAGAGTTGCACGCCGGCACTGTCATATTTAGCTAATCAAAAAATACACAGCAGTGCAAACTAATTCCATATCTGCAGCAATATAAATATATATACTAAGTTTCATCAAAAGGTTAGTACTAATGAACTACCTTGTTCACAAACTAAATGTTTCAGCAATTCACAAAAGATACTATCAACTTCACAAACTAAAAACGTTTCACCAATTCACAAAAAAAAACCTACCAACTTCACAATGGATATGTCCCTCTCGACACTACCTTCTAAGGACTAACTTCATCTCACGAAGCTTATTCCTATGGATCTGCCCCTCCATGATGTAATGGGCTTTCTCCGTCTTCAGTTGAGTCCTCTGGGACTTCAGGACTTGTATGTCCTTCTTGGTCTCACTTATCTCGCGGTTCAGCGACTCGATCTGATCTTCCAGACTTACTATGTTGCTATAGACAATAGCATTGGCATTGATAACCTTGTCCCTCTCCTTCATCAGGGAGTCATTCAACTCCTCGAGGGCCTTGACAGTATTGTTATGTGACGCGATCAGCTCGTGATTGAGCATGTCCACGTCACTGGCTGCTGCTCAACGGTTGCTGGAGAAGGCGGAACACGTACGTATGCCTGGCAAGGGTTTGAAATCATCATGTGTTAGATATATGGATGTTGCAATGCCCATGCATGTTTTTTGTAACCTTAATTACCTAGTTGGTGCTCACTTCGCCTTTCTCGTCGGCAAACCCCGAGAAGTCGCTACTAGAGGAGCTGCAGAAGAGGCTAGAGGACATGTGACGTGGCTTGAGACTGCGTCGGTATTTCCCCAAAGAGGAAGGGATGATGCAGCACAGCTACGGTAAGTATTTCCCTCGGTTATGAAACCAAGGTTATCGAACCAGTAGGAAAACCACGCAACACTATGTAAACGGTACCTACACACAAAGAACAAATACTTGCAACTCGACGCGTAAGAGAGGTTGTCAATCTCTCCACGGTAAAAAGATAGATTAGTTTGTATGAGATTGGATAAATAGATCGCACAAGAACACAAAATAAAAGATGCAAATAAAAAGGGCAGCAAGGTATTTTTGGGTTTTTGGAATAATAGATCTGAAAACAAATGCGGAAAAGGATAGATCGGAAAGCAAAATATTAAAAGAATAGACCCGGGGGCCGTAGATTTCACTAGTGGCTTCTCTCAAGAAAATAGCAGACGATGGGTAGACAAATTACTGTTGGGCAATTGATAGAAGACAAACAATCATGACGATATCCAAGGCGATGATCAATATATAGGCATCACGTCCAAGATTAGTAGACCGAAACGATTCTGCATCTACTACTATTACTCCACACACCGACCGCTATCCAGCATGCATCTAGTGTATTAAGTTCATGGAGAAACGGAGTAATGCAATAAGAACGATGACATGATGTAGACAAGATCTATTCATGTAGGAATAAACCCCATCTTATTATCCTTAATAGCAACGATACATGCATGCCTCGCTGCCCCTTCTGTCACTGGGAGAGGACACCGCAAGATCGAACCCATCAAAAAGCACCTCTTCCCATGGCAAGAAAAATCGATCTAGTTGGCCTAACTAAACCAAAGGTTCGAAGAAGAAATACGAGGCTATAAATAATCATGCATATAAGAGATCAAAGAAGACTCAAATAATATTCATGGATAGAAACTGATCATGAACTCAAGATTCATCGGATCCCAACAAACACACCGCAAAAAAGTCATTACATCAAATAGATCTCCAAGAGACCATTGTATTGAGAATCAAAAGAGAGAGAGAAAGCCATCTAGCTACTGCCTACGGACCCGTAGGTCTATGGTGGACTACTCACGCATCATCGGAGATGCACCAATGAGGATGATGAACCCCTCCGTGATGGTGGTTCTGGAACTTGAGGCGGCTAGAATTGGTTTTTGCCGACTCCTCAAGGGTTTTTGGAATTTTTGAGAATTTATAGAGCTGAGAGGCGGTGGAAAAGACCACCGTGGGCCCCACGATACATCAGGGCACGCCGGGGGCCTCCGGTGCACCCTGGTGTATCATGGGCTCCACGGTCCTCCCCCAGGTGCTTCCTTGGCTCCCAAGTTGTCTTTTGGTCCAAAACAATTCTCCAAAAAGTTTTGTGGCAATTGGACTCCGTTTCGTACTGATATTCTGCGAAGTAAAAAACAAGCAAAAAACAGCAACTGGCACTGGGCACTATGTCAATAGGTTAGTCCCAAAAAATGATATAAAGTTGCTATAAAATGATTATAAAACATCCAAGAATGATAATATAACAGCATGGAACAATCAAAATTATAGATACGTTGGAGACGTATCAGCATCCCCAAGCTTAATTCCTGCTCGTCCTCGAGTAGGTAAATGATAAAAACAAATTTTTTGATGTGGAATGCTGCCTAACATGTTCATCACATATTATTTTCTTTTGTAGCATGGACATTTAGACTTTTAGATGGTTCAAAGCAATAGTCTAGTTTTGACATGAAGACTTTAATGTTCAAGCATACCAACAAGCAACCATGTCTTTCAAAATATCAACACTAAATAAAGTTATCCCTAGTCCATCATGCTCAATCATTGATCCATTCATGAAACACACTCGAATATTAGCTACACCCAATGCACAAGTATGATCATAGTGCCCCCTAGTTGGTGCTTTATAAGAGAAGATGGAGACTCAAATTAAAAATAAAAATTGCATAAAGTAAAAAAGATAGGCCCTTCGTAGAGGGAAGTAGGGATTTGTAGAGGTGACAGAGCTCAAAGCTTAAATTGAGAGAGAGAAATATTTTGGGTGGCATGCCTTTCCTGTCAACGAGAACGACCGAGTAGTTCTCAATACTTTCCATGCTAGATACATCATAGGCGGTTCCCAAACAGAAAATAAAGTTTATTCCTTTTTCCACCATTCTTTCACATTCCATGGCTAGCCGTATCCACGGTTGCCTTCGATACCAACATTTTCCAAGGAATTTATTATTTGACAACATAAAGTACATTTCTTTTTCATTTCGGGACTGGGCATCCCTATTACCGCCGTACTCTCGTGCAATGACAAGTGAATAAACACTCATCTTGAGAATAACACATCTAGCATGGAAAAATATTGGCCGCCCCTGCCGCTTAATGAGCGGTACGAGCACACAAAAAGGAAATTCATTTTGAAAATTAGAGATGGCACATACAAATTTGCTTGGAACGGCACGGAAATGCCGCATATAGGTAGGTATGGTGGACTCATATGGCAAAACTAGGTTTAAGGATTTTGGATGCACAAGTAGTATTTCGACTTAGTACAAGTGGAGGCTAGCAAATAGATTGAGAAGCAACCAACCAAGAAACAAAAATTCGCATAAACGGGCATTAAGCATAACTAACACAGAATAATGCACCACAAGTAGGATGTAATTTCATTGCACAACTATTGACTTTCATGCTTGCATAGGGAATCATAAACCTTAACACCAATATTCTTACTAAAGCATAATTACTCACCAACATGACTCACATATTACTATCATCATGTCTCAAAACTATTACAAGGAATCAAGTTTAATTTGTCCAATGATCTTCATGAAAGTTTTTATTATATCCCTCTTGAATATCTATCACTTTGGGACTAGTTTCATATATTGCCATTGCTTTTGACAAGCTCAAATAAATTTAAGTGAAGCATGAGAGAATTTATTCAAAATTTACTAACTCTCAAATTAATCTAAGTGAAGCATGAGAGTATTTCTTCAAAAATTTAAAGCACACCGTGCTCAAAAAGATATAAGTAAAGCACTAGAGCAATTCCATAGCTCAAAAAATTTAAGTGAAGCATATATAGCAATTCTAACAAATCATAGCATAATTTTGGCTCTCTCAAATAGGTGTGTCCAGAAAGGATACTTGTGACAAAATAGAAAGCAAATCAAGCAAAGACTCATATAATACAAGATGCTCCAAGCAAAACTCATGATATGTGACGAATAAAAATATAGCTCCAAGTAAAATACCGATGGTCGTTAGAAGAAACAGGGGATGCCACTCGGGGCATCCCCAAGCTTAGTTGCTTGTTTCTCCTTGGATATTATCTTGGGGTGCCATAGCATCCCCAAACTTAGGTTCTTTTCACTCCTTATTCCTTCATCCATCGTGATCTCACCCAAAACTTGAAAACTTCAATCACACAAAACTCAACAAAACCTTCGTGAGATCCGTTAGTATAATAAAGCAAATCACCACTCTAAGTACTGTTGCAAACCCATTCATATTTTATTATTGCATTATATATACTGTATTCTAACTTTACCATGGCTTATACCCTCTAATACAAACCATAGATTCATCAAAATAAGCACACAATGCAACGAAAACAGAATCTGTCAAAAACAGAACAGTATGTAGTAATCTGTACTCTAACCATACTTTTGTAACTCTAAAACTTCTGAAAAATTAGGACAACGTAAATAATTTGTATAGAAATAATGTGTTAAAATTTCAGATCATTATCACGCTCCGGTAAAAAATGAAAGTTCCTGCACTGGAGTCAAAGTTTATGTTTCAGATTCAGCATCGTTTCTACTCATCTTGTGAGTCACCCTAAAGACTTTACTTGGCACAAACACTAATTAAAACATAAAAACACAATCATAACAGTAGCATAATTGTGTCAACACTCAAGAATAGAAAGAAAAAGGTAAAAATAAATTTTATTCATTGGGTTGCCTCCCAACAAGCGCTATCGTTTTATGCCCCTAGCTAGGCATAATGCATAGATTCAAGTGTTGTCATTTTTCTTCTTATTTTCCATAGATGTATTTTTGTCAAGAGGTTTTGCAAATATAACTTGAAACACAATATCCATAGAAATCTTAGCATTATCAAGTTGTCCATCTACGTATCCTCTTTGATTCCCGGCCACAATCCAAGAGTATTGTTGATTAACATCATTGAAAACTTGTTGGATCATATCTAAAACGGGGATTTCCTTTTTAAGGTTCTCATAAAAAATTTGATTATTTCCAAGCAGATGTCTCAACATGT
This sequence comes from Elymus sibiricus, assembly GCA_039707655.1. Lineage (NCBI taxonomy): Eukaryota > Viridiplantae > Streptophyta > Magnoliopsida > Poales > Poaceae > Elymus > Elymus sibiricus. Next base: position 503,975,548 of record CM077665.1, read on the forward strand.
AGTCACTATTGTAAAGGATCTCATCTATTACCGGTTTTTCATGACTCATACCAAAAAAATCAAAAATTTCCCTAGCTTCTCATACTATGTGATCAAATTCATTCATAAGAACAAGGGTAGCTATCTTTTTAGCTTTAGGATCCTTTATAGCAGGTAGCTCATAAAACAATCTTTGCAAGTTAGGATGGGTGCGGATAAACCTATTTTCGAGTTTCAGAACTAGAGCTGAAATAGATTACGCATAAGTTTTAGTTCTTTTAAGTATAGGAGCATAATCAAGAGTCAAATTTCCAACACAATTGAAGAATTCTTGGATAGTTTCTATTCCTATAACGTTCCCTTGCCCCAAAACAAAAGTTTTAGCATCCAGATTACCAGAACGTCCAATTTTAGGAGTCCTACCATCATCTATTTCTGCCATACCAAAATCACTCGTGATGGCAAGCAAACAAAAGATCGAACGGGAAAAAGGTGAACGAAAAAGAGGGCGAATAAAACGGCAATTTTTTGTGAAGTGGGGGAGATGAAAACGAGGGGCAAATGGCAAACAATGTAAATTGCAAGGACATGAGATTTGTTATTAGGAACCTGATAGATGTTGATGATGTCTCCCCGGCAACGGCGCCAGAAATTCCTTTGACGTGGCTTGAGGCTGCGTCGGTATTTCCCCAAAGAGGAAGGGATGATGCAGCACAGCTGCGGTAAGTATTTCCTTGAGTTATGAAACCAAGGTTATCGAACCTGTAGGAAAACTACGCAACACTATGTAAACGGTACATGCACACAAAGAACAAATACTTGCAACCCGACGCGTAAGAGAGGTTGTCAATCTCTCCACGGTAAAAAGATAGATTAGTTTGTATGAGATTGGATAAATAGATCGCACAAGAACACAAAATAAAAGATGCAAATAAAAAGTGCAGCAAGATATTTTTGGCTTTTTGGAATAATAGATCTGAAAACAAATGCGGAAAAAGATAGATCGGAAAGCAAAATATTAAAAGAATAGACCCGGGGGCAGTAGATTTCACTAGTGGCTTCTCTCAAGAAAATAGCACACGGTGGGTAGAAAAATTACTGTTGGGCAAATAATCATGACGATATCCAAGGCGATGATCAATATATGGGCATCACGTCCAAGATTAGTAGACCGAAACGATTCTGCATCTACTACTATTACTCCACACATCGACCGCTATCCAGCATGCATCTAGTGTATTAAGTTCATGGAGAAATGGAGTAATACAATAAGAACGATGGCATGATGTAGACAAGATCTATTCATGTAGGAATAGACCCCATCTTGTTATCTTTAATAGCAACGATACATGCGTGCCTCGCTGCCCCTTCTGTTACTGGGAGAGGACACCGCAAGATCGAACCCATCACAAAGCACCTCTTCCCATGGTAGGAAAAATCGATCTAGTTGGCCTAACTAAACCAAAGATTCGAAGAAGAAATACGAGGCTATAAATAATCATGCATATAAGAGATCAAAGAGGACTCAAATAATATTCATGGATAGAAACTGATCATGAACTCAAAATTCAGCGGGTCCCATCAAACACACCGCAAAAAGTCATTACATCAAATAGATCTCCAAGAGATCATTGTATTTAGAATTAAAAGAGAGAGACAAGCCATCTAGCTACTGCCTACGGACCCGTAGGTCTATGGTGGACTACTCACGCATCATCGGAGAGGCACCAATGAGGATGATGAACCCCTCCGTGATGGTGTTAGATTGGATCTCGTGGTTCTGGAACTTGCGATGGCTGGAATTGTTTTTCGTCGACTCCTCTAGGGTTTCTGGAATTTCTGAGAATTTATAGAGCTGAGAGGCGGTGGAAAAGACCTCCGTGGGCCCCACGATACATCAGGGCGCGCCGGGGGCCTCTGGCGCGCCCTGGTGTATTGTGGGCTCCACGGGCCTCCCCCCGGGTGCTTCCTTGGCTCCTAAGTTGTCTTCTGGTCCAAAATAAATCTCCAAAATGTTTCGTGGCAATTGGACTCCGTTTGTTACTGATATTCTGCGGAGTAAAAAACAAGCAAAAAACAACAACTGGCACTGGGCACTATGTCAATAGGTTAGTCCCAAAAAATGAAATAAAGTTGCTACAAAATGATTATAAAACATCCAAGAATGATAATATAACAGCATGGAACAATCAAAAATTATATATACGTTGGAGATGTATCAACATGTTGTAACAAATTGAGCAATCTGGGGGAGCAAGTGCCAACATTCAGAATTACACAATATCACATGTTCAACAACATAATCATTGGAGGTAATGAAACACATATGCATTATAACCAATAGACACTTGAATTGACATAAAAGATTTAGGCATTTCATCATTATTAGATGGGAAAACTTTTAGTTCATCTTTATTAGGTATTTCTATAAGTAACAATCATGTGTTTGAAACGATACCAATGTCCAAACATTACTAAGCAATTCTATAAGTAACATCAGTTTAAGCAATTAGGTATTTCTATAAGTAACAAGCATTATTAAGCAATTCCAGTTTAAGATCCTCATTTCTTAAGTACCCTAACCCTAAGCATTACCAGTTTAAGAAACCTAACCCTAAGCATTATTAAGCACCCTAACCCTAAGCATTATTAAGCAATTCCAGTTTAAGATGCTCATTAAGCATTATTAAGCAACTACGAGAGAGAGAGGAAAAGGAGAGAGGGAGGGGCGCCGGACTTACAACGGAGGTGCTCGGGGGCGAGGAGGTGTGCGGGCGGCGACAGGCGGCGACGGGCGGGGCGGCGTCGGGCGGAGACGGGCGGCGGCAGCGGCGGACGGAGCGGCGTCGTGGATCAAGAGGAGGACGGGTGGCGTTGTGGATCGAGAGTGAGAGTGAAAATGATAAGTATATTTTACTGGGCGGGAGGGCTGTTAAAACCGACTAGTGCTGGTGTTGGCCTAATGGGCCTAATACGCAACGCCAGCACTAAGTAAATAGCTATGGCGTTCGAATTTAGCCAATGTCAGTACTATTTGAAAATATTAGTGCTAGCGTTGGAGAGAAATGGCGCGCCACGAACAAGAGTTGTGGCAAGCCATTTCTCCACTAGTGTCCCTACTTCGAGACGTCTGATTCATTATCGAAGAAGGGCCTGGGAGGACAGTTGGTGTGTTTGTCAAGGGGAGCATGTTGTTGGCTCTTGGTCTGAAGAATTTAACATATTTTGATTTTTATGTGTCTTGGCCCGATTTCTCCAACCCCATCTACTGGTGGTGAATGATTGAAATCATCTGATGTATGGGATGGTACGTTATTTTAGTGGTACCTAGATCTCGTTTCTAGCTGTGAGTGGCTATTGCGGTCTTCAAAGCCTGATATGACGAGGTTGTTTGCATCGGTAATCGTAGAGGAGGTTCGTGGTGTCAACGCCAGCATTCGACATTGATGACTATGGGGTGCACTAGCGCTTCACCACGGCCATCTAACGGGTAGCTGCCCTGACGGCTGACGGCATGGTAGATACTATAGTGTGACTGATGTCATTGTGCAGCGGCAGTGTCCAGATCTACGCCGAGACATGGGCGCCCTCCTGTCTTCCGTGGAGGTTGTCTAAGGTGGAATGACATCACACCAATATTCTAATGTCTTTTTGGCCTGTCGTGAATTATTGGCGGATGCAACTATCGAACGATCTATCATCAAGATGTTGACTTGAGCGCCGCTTCATGTTTGGGGTGATTTTTTTTCCTCCTGGTCGTTATTGATTGGCCTTAGTAGTGACAAATTTACTCTAAATCTCAGATGGGTTCGACATTCAGATGCAACTTGGCATGTCCCAAGTTGCCTACCTCCATCCCTGGTGCATCCCTTCGACATTCAAATTTGCTCTATATCTCAGATGGGTTCGTCATTCAGGCGCGGGACATGCCAAGTGGTAGGGATACAGAGCTTCTCCGCACATTCCAACAAAGCGGGGGAGATCATAGCCTAGGGATTGAACACATTCGGACGTTTATATGATCATGTGGACACGACTCAGCGAGGGCATGAAAAAGGATAAATGACAACTCGGATGCGACGTCATGTTGAAATAGAGGGCATATGCAAGTGGGGGGTCTTTAGAAATGATTATTGAGTAGAGATCTATATTTTTTCTTTCCCACTGCAATGCACCAGCATGTTTTGCTAGTATAATATAATACTAGCGCCGGAAAGCGCGGCGCACGTCGCGGCCGTGTGAGTGCTCGTCACACGATTTTGTTTTTGTAGGTTTTGAGTGTAGACCTTGACATATGTTTTCGTTGACTGTGTATTATCTTTTATGCATAATTAGAGCGTCTATAAAAGACCATGGAATGGACATATAGAGAAAGATATTTTACATGAAGCAGTGAATATCTGAACCTTCAAACTCAAATCGATATGGAACTCCATTTGAATGCAGAGTTTGTGATTGTCTCGAGAGCTTGAAAGCATTAACGGCATCACGATGATGAGGGAAACGGATGATAATCTTTTCCTCGGTGCTCATGTGCACAACTGGATCAATCTCTGGATGAAGTCTTCGATTTATAGCCTCAAGAACAGTGTCAACTGACTGACGGCCAAGTGAAGACAAAGATTCAATCACGAATGGGTAGTGCCAAAAGGCAGACGTCCTTGTAGCTGCACGTTGGCTGTGAATGTTTCTCTGCAAAGTGGCCTGTTGGCATCTGAATTAGGTGACTCCATGAAAACCTGCATTTTTGGTTTCCAGTTAATTCAGTGTACTATTTGGTTCAGTTTTCGTGCTAAAGATGGAAGAACAATACTGTTTTTATGCAAGCCTGTAATTAAGAAAACATGCAGGAGAAAGGTCACAGAGAGGGATGCCAAAGATGAAAGAACAAAACCGTGTTATCTAGTACCTAATGTGAAAGAAACAGTACGTATCCTCATTTCCTCACACTAATCAATGTCCTGATTCCCAAATTTCACTGACACCCATGTTGAAACGGTAAATAAAAGAATAAAAGGTAGCATACCTTACATACCTTGATGGTGCTGTCGTGGGAGATTTGCTGGCTAGCTGCCACTGACTTGTAGCTGCTTGTTGCTGCCTGTTGCATATCTGAGCCTCGATCTGGCTGGCCATAGGGAAGGTGTATGACAGTGACGGCATCAGCTATCCTCCTCTCACAGACAAACGCACCAAGCATGAGGAGCGCAGGGACGGAGTAGCTGTAGATGGAGCAGGGCAGAGACATTGACAATGCGACATGGTCACAACGGTGGACTACTGTGTCAGCCCACGATGGGCACGGCCGCTGTGGAGAAGACAAACTGGAATTGCCGATCAATTTATTAACTTACTACTTTACTCTGAACATGTCCTTGCATTATTTAGTATAGGCATCTAGTACAATTTAAGGCCCCTTAAATATGAAGGATGAACACTAAATGGATCAGACATCCGTCAAATATAACTTGATTGTAAACATAATAGAGGAGATACATGCAATTCTAGTACATAATTAGCAGTTTAATCAACAAAGCAGAGAAGGCAAGCAGAATGCAAACAGGGAAGATAATTCTGCACTTGCCTTTGAATAGGTAGCAGTTGCGGTAGTTGTATGCTTGTAGCATCAGGCAACAACTGGGATTCAAGAGGACTGCTATCATACATTTAGATCCGTACCAACCTCTACATCAAATATGCTAGACCTATGATCCAGAAATTGCAAAAAATATTATAAAGAATGGAGCAGAGATCCACGAACCGTACATGACTTGTTAATCCCTCCTAAGGAGACATTCAGTGCATACACGAATGCAACGATCTACCTTTCATTTAAACCTGAGGGAAAGCACCAAAGTTAGTTTACATCGAAAGACGACATGAAATGGCAAAAGTAATCATAAAGAATTGGCTTAAACCAAGAATCATTTAGATAAAAATAAAAGCTTCAAGGTAAAAATTCAGTATGGATTGATAATTGGTACACGATGGTCTCACAAATTTAGAATGGAAATTTGTCTAATTGCAAGTATATTTTTTTACATGGACATCCTAAGTCAAGGCGGCAAGCTCGACCTCAACGGCAGACACACAGTAGCAAGAACTGCTGGTAGCAAAACATGGAGATGTCTGGATAAAATCGTTACTGAATTAAAATAGCATCAGTAAGAAACAGAGAAGGGAATATGATACAAAATGCACTCTCCTAGTGTGCTAATATGTTTGGTGGTACTTTGGGTAAATATACCAAAATGGTTTCCTAGCACCGGGGGTTTAAAAGTAAGTGCAAAAGGGGGGGGGGGGGGGGGGGGGGGGGGGGGGTTGGGAATGGACCAATGTAGTGCGTGCCTTCTGCAGTTTGAACCGAAGAGGCGCTGCCATGTTAATTATCAATTTGGCTTGCCAAGACAATGATACACCTACGACATATTCTGTGATAACTTCAACTAAAGCTTATGCAGTATTAATTATCAATTTTCCTTGGCAAGACAATGGTACACCTACGACAGAATTATGACATGGCAAGAACATTGATGAAAAAAAAAACTGTGAATGAACATTTAACATATATATTTACCAATCTTTTATTTGCAATGGCAACCAAAGAGTATATGTAGTACCGAATGGGAAAACATAAATAATCTAAACACGTATAACTAATGTTTCTTCATTAACAAACAAAAGATGGTGACAATAATGAGATTATTTCAAGACAAAAGATGTTAGTGATGTGTACAGAGACCCAACACCCAGGTAGCAAGATTTAAAGTAACTGACATATTGACCTAATCACTACCAGTCTGCTTTCATATAAACTAATATATTGACAAACACTCGAGTAGAGTAAGACCACATATACCACTTTATCACAGCTTCGTGGAACAATCAATTGTCCTTTTAGAGGATTCATTAGGTTGGATGATGTCTGAAGGAAGCGCAAAACTGTGGGCATTCTCCAAGCACCATGGTGTATGCAGGAAAAAATAGATTGAACGGTACTGGGTTGTACGTTACCGAGAGGTAGGCTCGCTGGGCAGGGCCGTGGCCGCGTCGTCGTCCTCCTCTTGGTACGGGACTTTGTGGTGGCGCTGTTACTGCTGCTGTGGCGGGCGCTTGTCGTCCTTGTCCACGACCTTGATGAGCTCACCCTCTTCCTCCTCATGTCCGTTGCCTGACTGGTCGCCTCGGACGTCGCAGCTGGGCTGCCTCCCATCCTGGACGAAGAGATCAGGGGCACCAACGGGGGGGAATCGAGAGAGAGAAGGGTGCCGCCGGTTGGGATTGGGACAAATGAGGGGGTGGAGAGTAGTCGGGGAGGACATGTAGGGACGCACCTCCCACGATGCTCCCGCACGACGGGCGGCGTCCCTCCATCCGCTGCTGATCTCCTCCGCGCGAGGCGTCTCGTGCCGGTGGCGGTTCCTCGAACGATGGTCGTCGGCGGCCGATCCCATTTGCCGGCGGCTTCTCCCGCAGCGCCACCTGCGCAAGAAAGGGGAATGAGCCGTCAGAGGAGGAGAAGCAAGCAGCGCGAGGAAAAGAAGATGCTACCGTTAGAGGTTGGGAGAGAGGACGCGGTGGAGAGGGCGTGGTGCGGAGGTAGATTAGGCGGCCGCTGCGTCGCCCTCGTCGCTGCTACAGGAGCATTTTCTAGATGAGACTGATGGTTGGTAAGAGGCCTCCACGTAACCTCCATCGAGATATTTCTGGAGCCTAACTTATCTGCCTGTAAAACACCCCACGTAATTCTCAACAATAGGCAGTAAAAAAAAGTCAAAAAAAAGGAAAAATCAAACTGCTGCCGCTTTAGTATTGTTACTTATATATACTAGTAAGCATGCACGTGCAACGCACGTCTCGTTAGAATTCAAGATTCGAAGACACATAGTAAGTTTCGACTAATAGGGTAAGCACAATACTTCATGCAGGTGAGTTGCTGCAAACATCAAAACCATCCAAACTTGCAAATGCCTGCAAAGAATATTTTTCTTGAAAAAAGTTGGTAGGAAAGCATCACGCATACATGAGTTCAAGTGACTAAACAAGAAGTAAATACAAAAATAGAAGCATACATCGGCTCGCGTGGTCAAACAAGAAGTCAATTATACATTGAGCCAGAGAAGCCAAGTCAACAGTCACAACAAAGGATCCAGTGCTACATTGAGATACAAATCACCGGGAATACTGGTAATTCAATTCCTACAGCCCCAAAAAGATAACAAGGCTAGGTTGTAACTTAGATCACGTCCAAGCAGACTGCATGGCCAACATAGTGTTGCTTAAATGCAGAGTAATAGCATTTCTCTTAACCAACCTTTATTGGTGTATGGACACAAGGCTTGTCTTGACCTTCAATCTTAGCATTTTGAAAAAGAAAAGTTATCGAAAACCCCACTGTTTTTGAAAATATACATATAAAAAGGATATGCAACTACAAAATAAATTGTACACATCGATCATGGTTTCACAATTTGAAAATCTTCATTAGATTGGAATTTTGATCAACATTCAGTAGATAATGATTTCAAAACTCATTGGAGGCATACTCCAGGTGAATATAACATTCAGAAGATACATTTTTAGAATTCATTAGAACCATACTACAACAAAATACAATGGCCCTAAAAACAGAATACAATGCAGATACATGAGTGATACACTCCATGATGCCAGAAAAGGCCAATGCGGGAATATATTATGAGAATAGACCCTGTGCCTAAAACATCATTTAGCATTCAGGTTACATACACAAACAACAAACAAAATAAGTTTTCCTTGCCAATGTTTTTTTCTTAACATTAACTTATGATAGCCTGCCTATCTCCCATGATCATTTTTCTATCACTACGGTTGAGAAATATGTCGTTGCCTATAGGTAGAATGATATTCATGTCAAAAGGAATCTCGGGAATGTTGCATATGTGTAGACCTGTATAACAAAAGATTCTCAAAACAAAATCTTGGTTAATACTGTCTTTGTATGCATCACCTCAACAATGTATCATCTCATACAATTAGAAAAATCCTTCCACTCATATCCAGGAGGATGGTGCCAAACAATGTAATGAGATTCTCAAATGATCAATGTTGCAAAGAAAATCTTAGTGCTCAAAAAGATTTACGGAAAGTAGTGTATCAAAAACCTGAATAATGCCAACCGATATGATTCCACACTTTTCCAGAAATTCTGAATTTGAGATAAATCAATACTTTTCATGCAGAACTGTTAGAAAGGGACAACACAATGATCACGATATTTAAGTACCTACTAAGTAAGGATACATCTTGCATAAAGCCTTCACCATTTATAAATCCCAATTGTTGGGAGATCAACAAGCCAACACCCACCTGTGCATATATCACCATCATGGCCGTATGTATCCATTGAAGCCTTTCGCATGATCATAGGTTTGTGTTTGTACTTTTCTCTGAAATTTGGGTCTGGCTGCCTAGCAAGACATAGGTGATACGCATATCTTGTTTATTTCTCAGTATAGTAGGCATGCACGTGCAACACACGTCTTGATTAATATTACAACCAGATATGAGAATTAGCATGCATATAGAAGATATTCTGGTAGCACAACATAATCTCCACTATTATTAAAAGAGCAAACATAAATTCCCCTGCTATTACAACCAGATATGAGAATTAGCATGCATAGAGAATATATTCTGGTAGCACAACCAATAAATCAACTATTGCTCCAAGGTTCCACAAAATGAAAAAAACAAGCAAGAAGCAAGGTAATGAAAAGAAAAGGCAAAGTATATGAATACACATTTTAAAATATATGTCTCTACCTGAACAGAATGAGCTATGTACGCCTGAGGCATAACATAGTAGAACTAAGTTAAATCATGCTATCATGTGAAAAACAAAATACATATATGGGCAAAGAACATACCTTTATTATTGATGATTCACTATGGGTGGTACCATGCACACATGCTATGAGATCTCAGCCAACACTGTAACCTTCACCAAAATGTCAGAATTAAAAATAATAAAGGTAATGGATACTCCCTCCGTTTCTAAATATAAGTCTTTTAGAGATTCTAGTATGGAGTACATACAGATGTATATAGACATACTTTAGAGTGTAGATTCATTCATTTTCCTCCGTATGTAGTCTTTAGTGGGATCTCTAAAAAGACTTATATTTAGGAACGGAGGGAGTAGAACTTAAACTATAAAGACAAACATGCTACTCCCTCTCCACGACAAGTATTGAACGGAGGGAGTATCACTAAACCCCATATAAGGCTTCTGGGTTGCTCTCAATTTTATGATTTTCTATGGAATTGTTTACATTGTAGCATGTTACATGAGCAAATCATTTCTTCAGTACATGTACCTCCTTAATCCAACTCCATGGACGATGTACGACCAACGGTTGTACTTACTTCGGCATAACTAAGAAATCTCATAGCTGACTATGTTCGTTAAAGTGATCACCAATGCCTTGATAACCTGCAATACAAGAAAAAATAGTATTGTTATGTTCAATAATAGCAAGCACAATCCATCAGGTTGGAGTCCCAAGTATGAAAAAGGGCTATATAACATATCCTTGATTTTTGGCCTATCCTTGCCTTATGTATAAAATACAGTACCGCAAAAGGTCATAGAGACAAGGTCTCTTATCTATTCCACTGCATTTACAATCCTTGAGGATTTCATGCGCCACCGCCGCTCGTTATGTGTTAGCCGGCCGAGGGTCGCTCCACTACAGCACTTCGCAGGCTCGCTTACTGACTACGATGCTGGCCAGGAGGGCTCGTGCGCTGCCCCATGCAGGTTACCAATAGCTGTACTTACTTCTGCATAACTAAGAAATCTGATAACCGACTATGTTGGTTTAATGTGATCACCAATGTCTTAATATTCTGCAATACAAGAAAGAATAGTATCGTTATGTTTTATAATAGCATGCACAATCCATCAGATTGGAGTCCCAAGTACGAACAAGAGCTATATAACATATCCTTGATTTTTGGCCTATCCTTGTCATTTTGTATAAAATACAGTACTGCAAAAGGTCAAAGAGAAAAGGTCTCTTATCTTTTCGCAGGCTCGCTAACTGACTGAGACGCTGGCCAGGAAGGCGTGTGCGCTGCCGCGTGCAGGCTGCGCCACCACGGGCTGTGCGTCGAGCCGGCAGGCTTGGCAGATGTTTGTGAGGAAACCGGAGCGGGACGGACAAGGCCACGTTCACATCATACGCTTGTGCCGGGATGTGGATGCCGTTGCACCGCGACGGCACCACAGAGTGCCAATGCCAAAGAACGCCGCGGCTTGAAAATGTAGCCCTCAGGATGCACATAGATATGTGATGAGGTGCAGTTAAATGGACTACTTACACCGTCAGTTAGATCAGGAAAGCACAATCAGATCTCAAATGGATAGATTACAACCTGCCACTCAAATAGATAGATTACACGATTGTACGTCAGGTGACTCAAATAGACAGATTTGTAATATCCGACTCAAACATATAGATGATAGATCAAACGATTTGCTTGAGAAATTTGTACAAAATAAATAAAAAATCATTAAGATGAACCTGAAGGAACTCACGAGACCTGCCGCGCGCAACAGGGTGCAGGCGAGCGCCACAATAGTGCAGGCGGGAGCAGATGGAATCCATGCGAGGTGGCTAGATACATGCCTGCACGAACAGGCGGCGTCCACGGACGTCGCGGCGGCGTACGGAAGCGCGACGGGCGAGGGCGTCAACGCCGTCCAGGCAGCGGCGACCATGAGCGAGGCGGCGGCAGCGCGAGCAATTAGATGGAGGAGATTGAGGGGTGTGCGCTCTCCTAGTTGACCACCAGCTAGGCAGCTACGCACGACGCTTGTCCTACTCATCTCCCTCGAAGACTACTTCGAGGACTCGTCGTTCTTCAGGCCGCCGTCCCCTCCGACCCCGAAGGATACGATCCCCAGCCTGAGATCCCTCATAGGAGGTAGCCTGGGCCTGTAGAGCGCGGGGCACGCGTGACAGCGGGAGCTCGCATTGCGGCGGCGTGTGGCAAGCATGGGTGCGGCACGGGAGTGCGGCGGCGCTGAGCTCGCGTGAAGGCCGTAGGGCAGGGCGGAGGAGACTGGGCGCAGCGGGAATGGAAAGATGGGTTGTGCGTTGGAGCAGAGGAATTAGCGGGATATAAAATTACTCATCCACGCGATTCGGGTGGAATGAATCCGTAAAATCAGGATGTTGCGGGCGAGGCCGCAGGAATCGGGGATCGGGGATGTGGAGCGCTGGGATGATTGGCAGACGACGGCGTCTGCCGGCACAACATTTGATCTCAATCGTTGATTTGGATGGCAGATTATTAATGTAATATGGATTGTAGGATGTGTTTAAGTTAATTTGATTTGAGGGTCAAAATTATCTTGTGTACAGTTTGTTGTGTGGGTTTAGAAAAATTTATGTTTGCTCTTTTAATAGTAGTAGAGATAGCATACTTACTGTGTTACCTACACCTACACGAAAGCTGTTATATACCTGTGGTGTCAGAAAAACCTGTTGTACACCAGGCATGGAGTTTACAACTAGCAACAAATATCTAAGTGTTTTATTTATTTATTTTCTACCCTTTTGTTTTTTACGTCAGTGGCATGTCGGCACGTTCTTCATCATCATGTCATCCATAACTATATTCACTCTCTTTTTTGGTGATTTTTTTTTCTAGTATGAAGTTCATAAAGATAATAAAACGGAGACTTAAGTTGAAGCGCACATTAATTGAAAACAACATTGTGCAACAACACACTAGAAAAAGGAATATCGATCATATAATGATGTTTTAATAAAAATTCATTGAAACATAAACAACATTGGAAATACATGGGCTAAATGGTCTGCAACTACACTATCCCCTATCTAGCGACTTGGCAAATCTATTCCTCACTAAATTATACTACCTGTGAGTAACCAATGGCGTGTTCACCATGAAACACACCACTGGGCCGATGTTGACTCTGGGCAGATTATGGCTTTATTAATTTAAAGTTAGGCGCTGCTCATGCCTGTTTTAAAAAAAACACCACCGGTAACATGTCAAAATACCAATGATATGTGTGAGGTAGGGAACACCACTGGTACTTGGACGAGTCCCAGCTAGGGCCCGTCCGCCATTGGCACTTGGTCACTTATCAGTGGCGTGCGCCAACATGGACATTGACCTTTAGGAAGAATTATCAGTAATGAAATCACTCTCTGTGCTACCAAATAAGCTTGATAATTTATCGGCATATTTATTATTTTCACCTTCATTAGACTATTTATGTCATTTAAGTTTCTTTTATGCTTTTAGCATTTTTTTGCGAAAATTACTCAGATCTAGTTTAAAGGATCACAGGAGTACAAAGCATCCTAGTCATAAGAATTACATCAAGATCCCTAAGTCAATAAACGACCAGAGTCACCGTGAAAATGAATCACCGACGCGCCGACCCCGTCGGTCCCTTACCAGAGCCCGCTTGACCTTGTTGATAATATTCGGGTAGTCTCCGTGCACGTGCTCCTAAGGACCCTGCCCTAGAGCTACAGACGTCGCCATTAAACCCTTGAACTGATATTAACTGACTGACACCAATTCGTGCTCTTGCACGCATAATGAGAAATCCTAACCTCACAGTTTGTATGAGGTGCGAGGAATCTACAACGGAGCACCATCGACTTTGTTCTGACATAAAAACTTGATGATGATCATCCAGAATACCAGCTCTAAAAAACTCTGCGCTCTAAAGCGCTTCCACACGAGAGATAGATGGACTCTGAGTTATAGACGGAGAAGAGCCTTAACATAAACTATTAGCTGGACTGAGACATCAGAACTTTTCCCTAGCAACGCCGCCATCGAAGCAATGGGAGAGGTGAGTCCAGAGGCTGCCGATAGAGATTAAGGACCAAGTTTTACTTTGGCCATTGTTGTTTTAGAAGGAGATGGAATAGAGCGGTTCAAAGAAGATACACTCGATTGGATTTGAAGTGGTTGTTTTTGCGTTTAATAATTCAACCAAGGACTTGTACAATGAAGATGTTTAGGGAAATGCACCAAACTTTTCATAAGCATCAGTGCTTATTTGAAGAGGGTATACGTTTAGTTAGGCACCCTTCCTATAGAAAGAAGCACCGATGCTTAAGAAAAATAATTGATTTATTTTACAAAGCATCTCTTTAGTGGGTGCGGCTATGTCTCCCTTCTAGCAAGACCTAGCGTAGCCTAGCTACAAGCAGCCGCCCAGAATGACCCGGCCCAGCATGGCCCACATGCTTTAGTGCCTTTTTTTTTTCTTTTTTCAATTTTTTTTTGCTTATATGTACAAATATTATAAATATGTCTGTTATAAAAATCACTTTACATATAGAATTGAAAAAGGTTAATCATGTATTTAAAAATCATTAAACATGTATAAAAAATGTTTCAGATGTATAAAAAAATTCCACAATATGTATGCAAAACAATAGACATTAAAACATATATGAAAGATATTAATCATGTATTTGAAAAATGTTAAACATGTATTAAAAATATTTCTAATCTATAAAAAATGTAGAATGTGTATAGAAGAAGTAAACATAAGAAAAACTAGTTAAAAAATGAAAATCATGTATTTGGAAATCATTAAACGTGTATAATAATGTTCCTGTTGTATACAATAATGTACAATGTTTATGAAAAAAGTAGACACAAAATATATAAGTTTAAAAGTGTTAATTATGTATTTGGAAAATTTTAAACATGTATAAATTTGTTCATGATATTTAAAAAATAATGTGTATGGAAAGAGTAGACAGCATAAACATATATTTGAAAAACTATTAATCTATATGCAAAACATATTGATGTAGTTTAATAAAAGGTTTCTTGCCATACAAAATGTCCAACTTGTATTTTAGTAAATGTTGACCCTGTATTAGGGAAAGTGTACATAACATGTCTTTAAGAAGAAAATAAATGTGCAACGTGTATTTAACAAATGTACAACATGTATCAAAAAATGTTTCACTTGTACTTTGTGCCACAAAAAAATTAGACATGTGTTGCAGAAAAACAAAAACTGACGAAAATCGACAAAAAATTAGACAGAAAACCCATGAAAAAACTGAAATAAATGAAGGAAAAAAAGTAAAAAAACAAAATAAAATTGTAAAATCTAATAATAACCGAGAAATAAACCGATGAAAAAATAAAAGGAAATAAAAGAATAGAAAAACAATAAAAGCCGAGAAAGAAATAAAGAAAACCAATGAAAAAACAGATAAAACAGAAAAACCAGAGAAAACTTGTGAAGAAACCCAAAAGACAAAAGAAACCGAAAACAAACCTAGCGGTTGACACCCACCAAATGGAGTGAGCGAACGAAAAAAAAATAGATAAAAATGGGTCAGCCCTGTAGCTACACGTGAGTGTAAAAACCTTCAGCGAGATGTATGTTAGTATCGCTATAAGCAAGATATAACATTCACGCTCTTTTTTTTTAGGATCATTCACGCTCTTTTAAGCAACCTTGTGTTATACTCCCTTTGTCCCCATTTACTTGTCTTAGATTTTTATCTAAAAAATTTAATGCAAGTAATTCGGGACGGAGGTAATACTTCCTTCGTTTTTATTTACTCCGCATATTAGGTTTGTATAAAGTCAAATCTTAAATACTTTCAACTAGTCTGTAGAAGATACGTTAACATGTACACCATCAAAAAAAAAACCTATATATATATATATATATATATATATATATATATATATATATATATATATATATATATATATATATATATATATATATATATATATATATATATTGTTACTATAAATGTTCATATTATTTTCTACAAACTTGATCAAACTTTAGAAAATTATAGTTCAGTGAAAACTAATTGCGGAGTAAATAAAAACGAACGGAGTACCAAGGCATGATGGGCTTGAAAAAAATCAGTCGACTGGTCAGCGATCGTATACATTTGTTTATTTCTTCCCAAATGATAAGTGTAACACGTGTGACACGGTGTAACATACATTTGCTTATTTCTTTCCAAATGATAAGTGCCACACGTGTGACACGATGTAACACCTCCCTGACGTTTTTATAACTAAAATTGACATTTCAAAAAAAAATGAAACCCATAAAAACTGAAACTTGTCATCCAAACAGAAAGTTAACATGCTTCACAACTAAAATTAACATGCCGCATAACTAAAATTGCCATCAAAAAAATCAGGGCAGGATTGTTTCGTGTGGCATTTGTCAGGCATTTATTTTTTTCCTTCCGTGTGCGTTTCGACTGCGCACGTCTGTTTGACAAAAAGAACTCGAATCTCTGCAAGATCCCACGTTGGCCGTACTGTGAAGTACACACTTGGAATCTTCCAGCAGACAAATAAAATATCGTCGTCCGCTTGTGATTTCGGAGTATTCTGTAGCAAATTGATCGGCCGTCCGAGTCAGCTCCACCCACCAGCAGGACCAGGACCTGTCACATCTTTACCCGGTTTGGCCCTTGGGTCCTGATCAAGATGGACATCCCCTCGCCAGCCAGGTCATCCTCAACGGCAACGACGATATTTACAACAGCTCAGAGCAACTCCAACGGGGAGACCCAAACGGACGCGCGGTTTGTCCGCTTTTCGTCCGTTTGGGTCGGCCGTCCGCCTGTCCATGTTCGCTTTTTTAAATGGGTCAGCCGGGGCACCCAACGGAAAGCAGGTGGACGGCAGCGCTGTGGCAATAGAATAATAGGAAAGAGGTGGGTGGGGGTGGGCCAGCGAATTAAATAAGAAGGGAGATGTGGGTGGGTGGGTGGGTGACAAGTAGGTCTGCCCGGACATAGGCGGACGACGCAGACGCAGAAAGCGTCCGCTTTGTGTCCGCCTACGACCCAAATGTGGCCCAAATTTGAGCCAGAAATGGGTCGGCACGGACGCGAAGCGGACGCGATTTGGGACTGGGTCGACGAGTTGGGCGCCTGTTTTCGTCCGCGGCGACCCAAACGGACGCGGGCGGACGAAATGGGTCGGCGCGTTGGAGTTGCTCTCGTCATCAGTTGGCGCTTGCAACCGGGGAAGGCCGCAACCTCCCGCCCGGCGCCCGGCCGCCGGCAAAGTCGAAATGGCACCGGCATGGCAGCGACAGGCCGTCACATCACCATTCCGAAACTGTGTCCGTTTCTTGAGCCACCCCGAAGCATCTAGCTAGAGGCGATCGGGGATCGGCAGTGAGCCGCCACTTGCGAGCAAAGGACGTCCAACGGTCCTAGCGGATGGGACATGGGACTATGGAAGCGGGCGTGTGTGGCAGCTAGTCGAGCTAGTGACAGAGTTCAACATGTTGTGTGCGTATTTATTTGACATACTACTAATTACTAAATATTATACATCTCCAACTCAGAAAAAATATTGGTATAGCTTTCAGTTCTTTTTATTTTTGGCGGAGATATACCTTTTATTAATTCGTCAGACCTAAGAAAGCTTGACTTAATAGGATGTCTTTTGTGGGAATGAGGAGCGAAAATGCTAAATGGTGGATGAGCGCCATGGAGCTTTTTTTTGTCCAAAAAGTTCAAAAATAACATTTTGAGTTATAAAAAATTCCTAGAAAAGCATAGACGTTCATACAGATGTTTACTACATGTGTGTAAAATTTGAAGGTGATATACTTTCTGGTGAGAGCAGCACTAAAAAGCCAACATTGTGATTTTCAAAATGATGAACAATACACGCACTGTTCACTATTAAAAATGCGCAATTTGTTTTCTTCTTGTACCTCTCATCATAACGAATTTCATTGCCAGATTTTATACACCTGTAGAATACGTCCAAATGGACGTGTGTAATTTTTTTCATAATTTTTGAAACTTAAAATTTGAAAAAAAACAAGAAAAGAGCTCCATGTAGCTCATCCACCAAAACACTCTACTCAACGAGAAGACATGATAAAATTAAAAAATAGTCAAATTTGGCATCCGGTTCACACACACTTCTGAAAGTTTGACATTTAAGTGCTTGTGTGTAATACATGGAAAACTATTGTCTCAAACAGATCTTGTGAATGGTTGGTGTATAGAAGATTTATCTGCACCTTGAGGTGGCAAAGAATCATTGGACCAGGTGACAATTTGTAATAGTATATAAAGTGATGGCTACAATGCGACGCGTAATCCACGACGTTTCGTGTGTATCACAATGTACGTGTAATGATATTAGATCCCTTTGGTTTGCTCGAACATCTCATATACACAACATTTGAGTTTTTCTTAAAGAAATCATCGGATTTTTCATGGCAACATAGAGAGTAAACTACATTATGAGATTATATAGAGGGATCAAGCATAAAAAACAAGTAGTTGTCATAACTTACATTCATGTGTACAATGCGCCAACTCCCTCACTTGCAATTACTTGTCGGCACCGTGGTACCTCTACTGTTGTTAGAATAATCGGGGCACAAGTCAGTCCGCCAAGGACAAGCAATCACAATACGACACCGAGATTATTTACGAAGTTCACCGACATGGCTAATTACTGTGGCATGACTACATGCTCCTTCTCATGTACTAAATCAACATAGTATTGTCAACGACAAGTTTGCTGAGGCCATCAGAACAGGTCTCCCGCCATCCACCACGGCCAGTCCGATGACCCTTGCCAGGGGTGATATGGGCGAAAGGCAAAGCAACCACACATGGTAACTGACATGTGGACGAACACATAGGCTAATCCCACGTGGATCAAATTGTCTCACGGGCACCCAGGAAAGGCACCTTCTCCCTCTCGTTCTTCGAGGCAATAATGCGACCAAGGTTGAAATGTCATCAGAATAATGTAATGACCATCATGCTCTATTATCCATGACAACAATGTATATATTTTGATATTACACATATACAAAGATTAATCGGTGTCCAGTCTTGATCATACTAAATACCTACACATCCTTGCATGAATCATGAGATACATGAATGCAATAGATCATGCTTACTCTATTATCTACGAACTCTAGAGGTATATTCTGTGCATACCACTTTATAAATATAGAAAAAGGTATTGTTTTTCATCCTCCAAGTTCATTGAATAATTCACTATAGTTAAGACTAGAGAAGTAATTAGGCTTTCCTCCTCGCCGATGCCTAATTATAAACCCAAAACCAACCTATCTTTGTATATGTGTAATATCAAAATATATACATTGTGTCATGGATAATAGAGCATGATGGTCATTACATTATTGTGACGACATTGCAGCCTTGGTCGCATTATTGCCTCGACGAACGAGAGGGAGAAGGTGCCTTTCCTGGGTGCCCGTGAGACAATTTGATCCACGTGGGATTAGCCTATGTGTTCGTCCACATGTTGGTGACCATGTGTGGTTGCTTTGCCTTTCGGCCATGTCACCCGTGGCAAGGGTCATCGGACTGGCCGTGGTGGATGGTGGGAGACATGTTCTGATGGCCTCAACAAACTTCTCATTGACAATAATATGTTGATTTAGTACATGGGGAGGAGCATGTAGTCATGCCACGGGAATTAGCCATGTCGGTGAACTTCGTGAATAATCTTGGTGTCGTATTGTGATTGCTTGTCCTTGGTGGACTGACTTGTGCCCCGATTATTCTAACAACAATAGAGGTACCACGGTGCCAAACTACCTTCCGTACCATCGTCACTTCTCCTTTCAGTTTCATCCTCACCATCATCCATGATGTTCATCTTCATCGCATGCTCGGAGCTAGCTTTTCCTTTAATGCCACATCACCCCCCCCCCCCCCCCTTTCGGACACCACCGCTTCTTCAAAATCCCTAACAATGCTCACGGGGATGTGACGGGAACTGGTGGCGCAAGAGTCAGGGGAGGATACAAGGGCCGTTGCCGCCGACATCTCGACAAGTCCGGCTCAACCATTCGACCGGTTGAACCAACGGAAAAAATAGCATGCTATGACAAAATGGCACAACCCTTAAAATTGCTATAGCGAATTGTGTACACTGCTTTTCTTTAACGAGACATTGCTCAGAAGGGTATAACATACTATTAAGGGTGCTATAACACTATTTAAATCATTGGTTTGACATGAGAAAAATCCATCCAACGCATCAACGTGTGACGCGATATTTTGGTTAAATTTTTTGAAACTTATTTCAATAAAAAAATAGCATGGTCATTTTAGGGAACATCTAGATGTGCCTTAATTATTATACAGCTAAATGACTCAGTTAAACATAAAACAAAAATGGAAACGAGAAAAGCAAATACCAACATCAATCTCCGCGTAATATCAATGACATAGAATTTAGATGTGCAATACTCAGAGAACATCTAGATGCGTTTTAGCAAAATCAAAAAAGTACTTCGGTAATTTTGGTCATGCTTAATTCCTCATATATATTTTGGCGACTAGATTTGCTTGAGTTTTCAGTCGACTGAGAGAGGTCATCGGTCGGGCCCATTATTTTTCCTTCTATTCTGTCTGCGTTTGGAGTTACTCGAATCTGTACTAGATACCACGTTCGCCGTACCGTGGAGTACACAGCTGGAATCTTCTCGCGAACAACTAAAATATCCAGGTTCGATTGTGATTTTGGAGTAAAAATTGTTCGGCTCCACCCACTAGCAGGTGAGCAGGAGGGGTCACATCTTTATCCATTTTTGTCCTTGAAGATCATAACGTGCGATCATAACGGCACGCCTATACGTTGCGTGGCACGTCATCATGCTGTGTAATGATCGGCCTGCAGGTCTCGGTCTTTAATATGGCAAACGCTTGTGGCCAGCTTCGGCCGCGCCGCTCGATCGTGTAGCCATCCATCACTCAGCATCTCCCGATCCACGTTTCACGTTTGTATTATTGATTTTCTTTTCTTGTCCCATCACGTGCCCTTGGCCCATCAAGCTCGTGCAACCTGAGTTCGTCTTCGCACATGAGGAGCACAAGTTCGTATTCGAAGCTCTATCTTGACAACCTAATCGCTGGATTCTTGAAAAGAAAACAACCGTTGGCTGAAGCTCCGAGGTGTGTTAGGGGAAGGTAAACCCTTCCCGCCTACACGTCGGCCGAACCTTTCGGCCGGTCGCTTCGTCGCGCGAGGCGTTGGCGTGTGGAACCCGACGCGACCCACTTCCTTCTGCAGCAGCGGCAGGGGCGACGAGCGCGCGGGCAGGGCAACGAGCGTGGGCGGCTGGGGCGACGAGCACGACCGGCCGGGGCGGCGAGCTACTGTCGGAGCACCGCCATGGAACCCATCATGGCGGAGCTACAACCTACTGCGGCGCCGGCTTTTTTGTTGCAACCGCCCTTAGATTTTGCTACTACCGGCGGGGTTTTGCTACATCCGTCATGCCGGAGCTAAGGCCGACGCGACAGCAAGATGATTTGCTGCAACCGTCCTCCGATTTTTCTACATGCTGCAACCGGCATCTTATTTTACTGCAACCAGCATCTTATTTTGCTACAACTGGCATCTTATTTTGCTACAACACACAGTGGCATTGAGATTTTGCTACAACCAACATTGCTTTTTGCTACAACCGGCATCACGTTTTGCTACATCCATCGGCTGAGCTGTGACCCGCGATTGCGGCGACAATTTTTTTGCTGCAATCGTCGTAGTGTTTTTTTCACACCCGGCAACGAATTTTGCTACATCCATTTTTTTATTTTTTAGATGCAAATGATGGTACCTACAACGGCGAGCTACAACCGACGACTACAGCAACAAACTTTTTGCTGCAACTGTTGTCTCCGTTTTGCTACGACCGGCAACAAAAAATGCTACAATGGGTATTTCTGTTTGCTGGAACGAGTCAATTCGCTGGCGAGGCGGAGCTGCATCCATGGCGTGCGCGGATCTCAAGCGAGCGCGGGCCGCGAGTGAGCGCAGATCTCCGACGGCCGGCGAGCACGGATCCCGACGAGTGCGGGCCCAAAAGAAAGCAGACGTCGGGGGAGAAGAGAAAAAGAAGTTTGCCGCGAGGAAGAGGGAGACTCCAGATCATGCGGTTGGGACGCCCCGCATCCTACGGCTGCTAGGCGGCCAACCGAAAGTTTGGGCCGGCGCGCCAGCGCCCAGTACTGCTCTTAGGGGAAAGAGCTGCAAACGTAGCCCAATGAAGCTGCATTTGTTTGTCGGCTATGTTTGTGACTGTGGCAACCATGGACATGCCCACGCCATCATGGCGGTTCGAACTCGAGGGCCAGCGGGAGTGCTGCATGCTGCGACTGTTGTGATTGCGTGCTGGAACCAGCAACATTTTTTGCTGCATCGACTCATGATGGAGCTACGATGACGACGGGGACAACGATTTTTGCTGCAACTGTCATCGGATTTTGCTACAACCGACAAAGAAATTTGCTACATAAGTTTTTGGCAAAGATGTAACCCAGGATGGCGGTGATGACGATTTTTGCTACAACCGGCAATTCCAGGCGACGTGGGCGATGCTGCATACCCGTAGGTGGCCATGCTACGAGCAGTCGACGGCGACGCGTTGCCCAGGTAGCAACGCTATGACAAGCAGTCGAGTCTCATTCGCGAGCGGGCTGTAGCGCTGAAGACGTGGGTGTGAGTATTTTTCTGTGAAGGAGAAGCGAAGGGAGGGAGACGAGCAAGGTCAGGCCCATCCTCATCGAAGCGCGAGGGAGGAATTCGTAGGCTGTGCGCGAGGAGAGCGTCGCGTGCAAGTAGAACGGCTGCTCCCGAGCTGGATTGTGAGGATGGGGAACGGCGCTGTTGTTTTTTTTGTGTCTGAGGACCAAATCTAACGGACTACATCAGCTAAATCGAGCGGCTCAGATACGACCGGCCGAAGTGGCGCCGGTCGACCGACGCCTATAAGCGCCCCTTTAATATTCACAACGACGTTTTAATAGCACGCCACCAGTTGGCGCTCGGACCCGGGGAAGGACGCAACCTCCCGCTCGAACGGCAGCGTCAAAGCTGCGGGTTGATCTGCAACCTCTCGTAGACAAAGCAATGGGCAGGCTTTCGGGGTGGAAGGACAAAAACCTCGTGCGGCCGGGAAGGGTCTTCTTGGCGAAGTCTGTCTTGTGCGCCATGGCCACGCATCATCTCACTGTGCTCGCTCTTCCGGCTTGGGCCAATCACAAGCTTAGCAAGATTTCACGCAACTTCATGTGGCACGGCGACAACTTCGAAGATGCGATTGAAGGCCACTCCCTAGTGAACTGGAAGATGGTGTGCTGGCCAAAGGCCCTAGGTGGGATGGGTATCATGGACCTGGAGAGGTTTGGCCGGGCTCTTCGCCTGCGCTGGCCATGGCTAATGTGGACCGACCCCGATCGTCAGTGGGTGGGCTCCACCCTACCTTGCGTCGAAGCGGATATGGCGCTATTTAGAGCATCCACCTCCATCGTGCTGGGTAACGGCCATAAAGCTCTGTTCTGGCACGACGACTGGACTGGAAAAGGCCCCCTAAGGCTGTTGGCTCCCAGACTATACAAAATCGCCACAAGAAAGCAGAGATCCGTATTAAAGGAGCTACAGGATGAAAATTGGATTAGATCCGTCGCCCGCCTTCAGTCACCCATGCATCTGCAAGAATTCATCACGATAGCATCCCTGACCTCTCAGATTACACCGTCCCTAGACAGGGAGGACTCCATCGCCTGGCGTTGGACTTCTAATGGCATCTAGTCCCCGGCTTCGGCTTACACGACCCAATTCTCCGACTGGTGGGATCTGTTCATCTCTCTCCTATCCAAGGGCGACAAACGACGGCGCACACTAGTAGAAAACAGACCTTTTGTCCAAAGCATTAGTCCCGGTCTGGTTTTGAACCGGCACTAATGTGACCATTAGTCCCGGTTCGGGACGGGCATCATTAGTCCCGGTTCGTTCCGGACCTTTAGTCCTGGTTCGTAACACGAACCGGGACTAAAGGGGTGGTGGCAGGCTGGTGTCAGCCTGGGGCCCCACGATCACCTTTAGTCCCGGTTCGTGCCACGAACCGGGACTATAGGCTCACCTTTAGTCCCGGTTCGTGGCACGAACCGGGACTAAAGATCCCCTATTTGAACCCTCCGGCCAGTCCGAGCACACTCCTCCCTGTTTTTCCCCTTCTTCCTCTCCTTTGTTCTTCCCCTTGCTCGAGCTCACCTCCATTTTTGCCAAAATTTGTCAAGATTTGGAGGCACCCCATCCATCCAAGTGTTCACAAAGGTTAGCAACTTTGTCCTTTCATCTCTCATTGCTAGATTAGCTCTTGCAATGCTCTATAAGTATAGTGATTTGTGGGTTTTAGTTTGGGAGTATTTATATGTGGTAGTTTATTTGATTTATATGCAATTTGAGCTCAAATTAACTTCTTACTTTGCATGTGTAGGTGTGATTTACTTAGTGCCTTCCCGTCCCCGTCCTAACCACCGTCGATCGCCCGCACCGTCCCGTCGCCGGCACCACCTTGGTGAGCCTCTTGTTCTTATCCTTTTTATAAAAAAAATCATGTTTGTAAGATTTAGATAGTTACTTGTATAATTTTCTTACCTATATGGTTGTTTGTTATACATAGTGGCATGGTTTTGATATCCGTCCCCGTCGGCCCTCGTCCGGTTGATGATTCGGATGTGGTATATACTCTCTTTTATAACTATTTGTTGCATTTCGTGTTTATGACAATTATGCCCATCAAGTTGACATAGATATTTTTATCTAGGAGGTATGTGAACCGGAAATTGCAACCGACATAGATATTCTTGTCAAGAAGTTAAATTTAGTTGAAAAAGAAAACGAGTATTTGAAAGAAAAATTGAAAAGAGTTGAAGAAGAGAAGATGAAACTGGAGTTGTATGTTGCCGATGTCGTCGATGATCACAAGATCAAGATGGATGCAATACGCTTGAAGATTAGAAAATTTTAAAAATATGCCATTGATAGTGAGGCTTGGTATCACTATGCTGTTGGATCAATTGTTACCTTAGTTGCGATCTTGATCGCATTTGTTGTTGCATTTAAATGCTTTAGCTAGAGAGTTTGTATGTTGTTTTATGAGAACAAGTGTGTATGAACTTGTATTAATTTGGTCTTTTCGGTGTTGTGTAATGAAGATGAGCCGGCAATGGATTTACGATGACCGATGCTCTCCCCAGTTCATTAATGGCGTGCATACTTTTCTGGTTGTGGCTGAGGCAAACAAGCGGGCGGATGGTTTTATGTATTGTCCATGTGCTGGCTGTAAAAATGATCCAAATTACTCTAACTCAAGAACCATTCACGTCCACCTGTTTGAGTCCGGTTTCATGTCCGGCTATAACTGTTGGACCAAGCACGGAGAAAGAGGGGTCCTAATGGAAGAGAATGAAGAAGAAGAGGATGACGACAGCTATCCTGGCCATGGGTTCCATGAATACGATGGTACAACAATGGGGGAAGAAGCTGAGCTGGCAATGCGGGAAGGAGCTGAAGAAGAGGCATCAGATGAGCCCGCTGATGATCTTGGTCGGTGTTGGGAAACGTTGCATGGGAAACAAAAATTTTCCTACGCACACATAAGATCTATCCATGGTGATGAGCATCTACGAGAGGGAGAGTGAATCTACATACCCTTGTAGATCGCTAAGCGGAAGCGTTTAAGAAACGCGGTTGATGTAGTCGAACGTCTCCGCGATCCAAATCGCAAGTCGTCCCTCGATCCGATCACGAACTAGCGCCGAACGGACGGCACCTCCGCGTTCAACACATGTACGGCTTGATGACGCCTTCACCTCCTCGATCCAGCGAGCGATGATGAAGTAGTGGTTGAGTTCCAGCAGCACGACGGCGTGGTGATGGTGGTGAGGAACAATCTCTGCAGGGCTTCGCCAAGCACTACGGAGATTATGACGGAGGAACTAGAGGGTTAGGGTTGCCGCACACGGCTTGGGGAAATCTTGATGTGTCCCGTGTGCTAGCCCTGCCCCTCTATTTATATGTTGAGCCTTGGGGTCTAAACTTGGAGTAAAAGCCTCCTCCAGGTCGGTTTTGCCCGCACAAGGTCGGTTTGGCCCGCAGGGAAAGAGTCCAACTCGGATCCCTGCCGAACCGCGCACAGCCGCGCACAAGCGGTAGTACCGCTTCACACAAGCGGTAGTACCGCTTGGGCGGTAGTACCGCTTCATACAAGCGGTAGTACCGCTCGGGCGGTAATACCGCTTCACCAAGCGGTAGTACCGCTTACGCGGCAGCAAAACTACTTTTGCACTTTCCAATACCTCGTGGGCTTTTATCCCTTGGCCCATATAAAGTGTTGCTGCACCCGAACACTTCGGTAAACATCCGGAACCCATTCCGGTGAACTCCGGAACTCTTCCGGAGATCAAAACACTATTATCACATATATCAATCTTTACCTCCGGACTCTTCCGGAGATCCTCGTCATGTCCGGGATCTTATCCGGGACTCCGAACAACCTTCGGTCACCAACATAATAACTCAACTATACTAATCGTCACCAAACGTTAAGTGTGTAGACCCTGCGGGTTCGAGAACTATGTAGACATGACCAAGACACTTCTACGATCAATAACCAATAGCGGGACCTGGATGCCCATATTGGCTCCTACATATTCTACGAAGATCTTTATCGGTCGAACCTCTATGTCAAGGATTCAGTTAATCCCGTATGCTGTTCCCTTTGTTCTTCGGTATGTTACTTGCCCGAGATTCGATCGTCAGTATCTCCATACCTAGTTCAATCTCGTTACCGGCAAGTCTCTTTACTCGTTCCGTAATACAAGATCCTGTGGCTAACTCTTTAGTCACTTTGCTTGCAAGGCTCAATGTGATGTTGTATTACCGAGTGGGCCCTGAGATACCTCTCCGTCACACGGAGTAACAAATCCCAGTCTTGATCCATGCCAACCCAACAGACACCCTCGGAGATACCTGTAGAGCACCTTTATAGTCACCCAGTTACGTTGCGACGTTTGATACACACAAGGTATTCCTCCGGTGTCAGTGAGTTGCATGATCTCATGGTCAAAGGAACAGATACTTGACATGCAGAAAACAATAGCAATAAACTAACACGATCAAATGCTACGTTTACAGTTTGGGTCTTGTCCATCACATCATTCTCCTAATGATGTGATCCCGTTATCAAATGACATCTCATGTCAATGGCTAGGAAACCTTAACCATCTTTGATCAACGAGCTAGTCAACTAGAGGCATACTAGGGACACAGTGTTGTCTATGTACCCACACATGTATTTGAGTTTCCAATCAATACAATTATAGCATGGATAATAAACGATTATCATGAACAAGGAAATATAATAATAACCAATTTATTATTGCCTCTAGGGCATATTTCCAACAGTGTCCCACTTGCACTAGAGTCAATAATCTAGTTCACATCACTATGTGATTTACATTGTAATGAATCGAACACCCATGCAGTTCTGGTGTTGTTCATGTTTAGCCCTTGGTAGAGGTTTAGTCATCGGATCTGCAACATTTAGATCCGTGTGTACTTTGCAAATATTTATGTCGTCCTCCTTGATGTAATCGCGGATGGAATTGAAACGTCGCTTTATGTGTCTGGTCCTCTTGTGAAATCTTGGTTCCTTGGCTAGAGCAATGGCACCAGTATTATCACAAAACAGAGTCATTGGGTTAAGTGCACTAGGCACTACTCCAAGATCTGTCATGAACTCCTTCATCCAGACACCTTCCTTCGCCGCCTCCGAGGCTGCGATGTACTCCGCTTCGCATGTCGAATCAGCTACCACGCTTTGCTTGGAACTGCACCAGCTAACCGCACCCCCATTAAGAATAAATACGTATCCGGTTTGAGACTTAGAGTCATCCGGATCAGTGTCAAAGCTTGCATCGACGTAACCCTTTACGATGAGCTCTTGATCACCTCCATAAACGAGAAACATGTCCTTTGTCCTTTTCAGGTACTTCAGGATATTCTTGACCGCCGTCCAGTGTTCCATTCCTGGATCACCTTGAAACCTTCCGACCATACTTATGGCAAGGCTGACATCGGGTCTTGTGCACAGCATTGCATACATGATAGAGCCTATGGCCGAAGCATAGGGGATGACACTCATCTTTTCTCTATCTTCTGCAGTCACTGGGCATTGAGTCTTACTCAACTTCACACCTTGCAATACAGGCAAGAACCCCTTCTTGGACTGATTCATTTTGAACTTCTTCAAAACTTTGTCAAGGTATGTGCTTTGTGAAAGTCCTATTAAACGTCTCGATCTATCTCTATAGATCTTGATGCCTAATATGAAAGCAGCTTCTCCTAGGTCCTTCATTGAAAAACTCTTGTTCAAATATTCCTTCACGCTTTCCAGCATTTCTATATTGTTTCCAATCAGTAATATGTCATCCACATATAATATTAGAAACGTTATAGAGCTCCCACTCACTTTCTTGTAAATACAAGCTTCTCCGTAAACTTGTATAAACTCGAACGCTTTGATCACCTCATCAAAACGAAGATTCCAACTCCGAGATGCTTGCACCAGTCCATAAATGGATCGCTGGAGTTTGCAAACTTTGTCAGCATTCTTTGGATCGACAAAACCTTCTGGTTGCATCATATACAACTCTTCCTTAAGGAAACCGTTAAGGAACGCTGTTTTGACATCCATCTGCCAAATTTCATAATCGAAAAAGCAGCTATTGCTAACATGATTCTGACGGACTTAAGCATCGCTACGGGTGAGAAGGTCTCATCGTAGTCAACTCCTTGAACTTGTGAAAAACCCTTTGCCACAAGTCGAGCTTTATAGACGGTGACATTACCGTCCGCGTCCGTCTTCCTCTTAAAGATCCATTTGTTCTGAATGGCTTTACGCCCTTCAGGTAATACTTCCAAAGTCCATACTTTGTTTTCATACATGGATCCCATCTCGGATTTCATGGCCTCTAACCACTTCTCGGAATCCGGGCCCATTATCGCTTCTCCATAGCTCGTAGGTTCATCGTTGTCTAACAACATGACCTCTAAGACAGGGTTGCCGTACCACTCGGGAGCAGTACGCGTCCTTGTCGACCTACGAGGTTCGATAGCAACTTGATCCAAAGCTTCATGATCATCATCATTAACTTCCTCTTCAGCTAATGTAGGCTCCACAGAAACAACTTTCTGCGCTGCGCTACTCTCAGGTTGAAGTAAAGGTTCAACAACCTCATCAAGTTCTATCTTCCTCCCACTCAATTCTTTCGAGAGAAACTCTTTCTCAAGAAATGTTCCGTTTTTAGCGACAAACACTTTGCCTTCGGATCTGAGATAGAAGGTATACCCAACTGTCTCTTTTGGGTATCCTATGAAGACGCATTTCTCCGTTTTGGGTTCCAGCTTTTCAGGCTGAAGCTTTTTGACATAAGCATCACATCCCCAAACTTTAAGAAACGACAGTTTTGGCTTCTTGCCAAACCAAAGTTCATATGGCGTCGTCTCAACGGATTTCGATGGTGCCCTATTTAAAGTGAATGTAGCTGTCTCTAATGCATAACCCCAAAACGATAGTGGCAAATCGGCAAGAGACATCATAGATCGCACCATATCTAATAAAGTTCGATTACGACGTTCGGACACACCATTACGCTGTGGTGTTCCAGGCGGTGTCAGTTGTGAAATAATTCCACATTGTCTTAAGTGACTGCCAAACTCATAACTCAGATATTCTCCTCCTCGATCAGATCGTAGGAATTTAATCTTCTTGTTACGATGATTCTCAACTTCACTCTGAAATTGTTTGAACTTTTCAAATGTTTCAGACTTGTGTTTCATTAAGTAAATATACCCATATCTACTTAAGTCATCAGTGAAGGTGAGAAAGTAACGATAACCACCGCGCGCTTCAATACTCATCGGACCGCACACATCAGTATGTATGATTTCCAATAAGTCACTTGCCCGTTCCATTGTTCCAGAGAACGGCGTTTTAGTCATCTTGCCCATGAGGCATGGCTCACATGTGTCAAGTGATTCAAAATCAAGTGACTCCAAAAGTCCATCAGCATGGAGCTTCCTCATGCGTTTTACGCCAATATGACCTAAACGGCAGTGCCACAAGAAAGTGGTATTATCATTATCAATTCTACATCTTTTGGCATCAATGTTATGAACATGTGTATCATTACTATCGAGATTCAATAAGAATAAACCCCTCACATTGGGTGCATGACCATAAAAGATATTACTCATATAAATAGAACAACCATTATTCTCTGATTTAAATGAGTAACCGTCTCGCAATAAACAAGATCCAGATATAATGTTCATGCTTAACGCAGGCACCAAATAACAATTATTTAGGTTCATCACTAATCCCGACGATAATCGAAGAGCGAGCGTGCCGACGGCGATCACATCAACCTTGGAACCATTTCCCACGCGCATCGTCACTTCGTCCTTTGCCAGCCTCCGTCTATTCCGCAGTTCCTGTTTTGAGTTGCAAATATGAGCAACCGCACCGGTATCAAATACCCAGGCACTACAACGAGAGTTGGTAAGGTACACATCAATAACATGTATATCATATATACCTTGTTTGTTGTTGGCCGCCTTCTTGTCAGCCAAATACTTGGGGCAATTCCGCTTCCAGTGTCCAGTTCCCTTGCAATGAAAACACACAGTTTCTGGTTTGGGTCCAGCCTTGGGTTTCTTCACGAGAGGAGCAACTGCTTTGCCACTCTTCTTGGAGTTACCCTTCTTACCCTTGCCATTTTTCTTGAAACTAGTGGTTTTATTGACCATCAACACTTGATGCTCCTTCTGAATTTCAGACTCAGCGGCTTTCAGCATCGCAAACAGCTCAGCGACTGACTTGTTCATCCCGTGCATGTTATAGTTCAACACGAAGCTCTTGTAGCTAGGTGGCAATGATTGAAGAACTCTGTCAGTGATAGCCTCTGGCGGAAGGGGCATCCCTAACTCAGCAAGACGGGTGGAGTACCCAGACATTCTGAGCACGTGATCACTGATAGACCCGTTCTCCTCCATCTTGCAAGCATAGAACTTATCGGAGATCTCATATCTCTCGATCCGGGCATTCTTCTGAAAGATAAACTTCAACTCCTGGAACATCTCATATGCTCCATGACATTCAAAACATCTTTGAAGTCCCGGTTCTAAGCCATACAACATTGCACATTGAACTATTGAGTAATCATCAGAACGAGCCTGCCAGGCGTTCACAACGTCTAGAGACTCAACTGGAGCGGGTGGATCACCAAGCGGTGCATCAAGGACATAAGCCTTCTGGGAAGCCGTAAGGATAATCCTTAGATTACGGGCCCAGTCCACAAAGTTACTTCCATCATCTTTCAACTTAGCTTTCTCTAGGAACGCATTAAAATTCAGGGGTGCTACTGCGCGAGCCATGATCTACAACATAAATATAGCAAAGACAACTTAGACTATTGTTCAGGATAATGAGTTTTAGTTAATTATATTACTTAAAAAACTCCCACTCAAATTGACATCCCTCCGATCATTCGAGTGTAACATGATCCAAATTCACCAACTCAAGTCCGATCATCACGTGAGTCGAGGTGGTTTCAATGGTGAACATCTTCATGTTGATCATATCTACTATATGACTCATGTTCGACCTTTCGGTCTCTTGTGTTCCGAGGCCATGTCTGTACATGCTAGGCTCGTCAAGTTTAACCCGAGTGTTCCGCACGTGCAACATGGCTTGCACCCGTTGTATGCGAACGTAGAGTCTATCACACCCGATCATCACGGCGTGTCTCGAAACGACGAACTTTCGCAACGGTGCACACTTGGGGAGAACACAATTTATCTTTAAATTTAAGTGAGGGATCACCTTATAATGCTACCGTCGTCCTAAGCAAAATAAGATGCATAAAAGGATTAACATCACATGCAAATCATAAGTGACATGATATGGCCATGAACTTGTGCTTTTGATCTCCATCTCCAAAGCACCAGCATGATCTCCATCGTCACCGGCATGACACCATGATCTCCATCATCTTGATCTCCATCAACGTGTCGCCATAAGGTTGTCGCGCCGACTGTTGCTTCCACGACTATTGCTAAAGTTTAGCGATAAAGTAAAGCATTACATAGCGCTTAATGATTGACACGCAGGTCATACAATAATTAAAGACAACTCTATGGCTCCTGCCAGTTGCCGTATTCATCGACATGCAAGTCGTGATATTCTATACAACACATGATCATCTCATACATCACATATATCTCATCATGTAATTGGCCATATCACATCACAACATACCCTGCAAAAACAAGTTAGACGTCCTCTAATTGTTGTTACAAATTTTACGTGGCTGCTACGGGTTTGCAAGAACCGTTCTTACCTACGCAAAACCACAACGTGGTGTAGTGATTGCTTTTTGATCTTCTAAAAGAACCCTCTTCATTGAAATCGATTCAACTAAAGTGAGAGAGACACACACCCGCTAGACATCTTTATGCAACGAAGTTACATGTCAGTTGAAGGAACCTGTCTCGCGTAAGTGTACGCGTAATGTCGGTCCGGGCCGCTTCATCTCACAGTACCGCCGAATCAAATATCAACTAGTAACGGCAAGCAATATGTATACACCCACGCCCACAACTCGTTTGTGTTCTACTCGAGATCTCATCTACGCATAGACCTGGCTCATGATGCCACTGTTGGGAAACGTTGCATGGGAAACAAAATTTTTCCTACGCACACATAAGATCTATCCATGGTGATGAGCATCTACGAGAGGGAGAGTGAATCTACATACCCTTGTAGATCGCTAAGCGGAAGCGTTTAAGAAACGCGGTTGATGTAGTCGAACGTCTCCGCGATCCAAATCGCAAGTCGTCCCTCGATCCGATCACGAACTAGCGCCGAACGGACGGCACCTCCGCGTTCAACACATGTACGGCTTGATGACGCCTTCACCTCCTCGATCCAGCGAGCGATGATGAAGTAGTGGTTGAGTTCCAGCAGCACGACGGCGTGGTGATGGTGGTGAGGAACAATCTCTGCAGGGCTTCGCCAAGCACTACGGAGATTATGACGGAGGAACTAGAGGGTTAGGGTTGCCGCACACGGCTTGGGGAAATCTTGATGTGTCCCGTGTGCTAGCCCTGCCCCTCTATTTATATGTTGAGCCTTGGGGTCTAAACTTGGAGTAAAAGCCTCCTCCAGGTCGGTTTTGCCCGCACAAGGTCGGTTTGGCCCGCAGGGAAAGAGTCCAACTCGGATCCCTGCCGAACCGCGCACAGCCGCGCACAAGCGGTAGTACCGCTTCACACAAGCGGTAGTACCGCTTGGGCGGTAGTACCGCTTCATACAAGCGGTAGTACCGCTCGGGCGGTAATACCGCTTCACCAAGCGGTAGTACCGCTTACGCGGCAGCAAAACTACTTTTGCACTTTCCAATACCTCGTGGGCTTTTATCCCTTGGCCCATATAAAGTGTTGCTGCACCCGAACACTTCGGTAAACATCCGGAACCCATTCCGGTGAACTCCGGAACTCTTCCGGAGATCAAAACACTATTATCACATATATCAATCTTTACCTCCGGACTCTTCCGGAGATCCTCGTCATGTCCGGGATCTTATCCGGGACTCCGAACAACCTTCGGTCACCAACATAATAACTCAACTATACTAATCGTCACCAAACGTTAAGTGTGTAGACCCTGCGGGTTCGAGAACTATGTAGACATGACCAAGACACTTCTACGATCAATAACCAATAGCGGGACCTGGATGCCCATATTGGCTCCTACATATTCTACGAAGATCTTTATCGGTCGAACCTCTATGTCAAGGATTCAGTTAATCCCGTATGCTGTTCCCTTTGTTCTTCGGTATGTTACTTGCCCGAGATTCGATCGTCAGTATCTCCATACCTAGTTCAATCTCGTTACCGGCAAGTCTCTTTACTCGTTCCGTAATACAAGATCCTGTGGCTAACTCTTTAGTCACTTTGCTTGCAAGGCTCAATGTGATGTTGTATTACCGAGTGGGCCCTGAGATACCTCTCCGTCACACGGAGTAACAAATCCCAGTCTTGATCCATGCCAACCCAACAGACACCCTCGGAGATACCTGTAGAGCACCTTTATAGTCACCCAGTTACGTTGCGACGTTTGATACACACAAGGTATTCCTCCGGTGTCAGTGAGTTGCATGATCTCATGGTCAAAGGAACAGATACTTGACATGCAGAAAACAATAGCAATAAACTAACACGATCAAATGCTACGTTTACAGTTTGGGTCTTGTCCATCACATCATTCTCCTAATGATGTGATCCCGTTATCAAATGACATCTCATGTCAATGGCTAGGAAACCTTAACCATCTTTGATCAACGAGCTAGTCAACTAGAGGCATACTAGGGACACAGTGTTGTCTATGTACCCACACATGTATTTGAGTTTCCAATCAATACAATTATAGCATGGATAATAAACGATTATCATGAACAAGGAAATATAATAATAACCAATTTATTATTGCCTCTAGGGCATATTTCCAACAGTCGGGCCATTGCTGATGCAAAGAGAAACTGCGCAAGTGAAAAGGAGAAGCTGAAGTTGCAGCGCATGTTAGAGGATCACAAGAAATTGTTGTACCCAAATTGCGAAGATGACAAGAAAAAGCTGGGTACCACACTGGAATTGCTGCAATGGAAGGCAGAGAATGGTGTATCTGACAAGGCATTTGAAAAGTTGCTGATAATGTTAAAGAAGAAGCTACCAAAGGGCAACAAATTGCCCGACAGTACGTACGAAGCAAAGAAGGCTGTCTGCCCTCTAGGATTAGAGGTGCAGAAGATACATGCATGCCCTAATGACTGCATCCTCTACCGCGGTGAGTACGAGGCTTTGAATGCATGCCCGGTATGCTGTGCATTGCGCTATAAGATCGGCCACGATGACCCTGGTGATGTTGAGGGCGAGCGCCCCAGGAAGAAGATTCCTGCCAAGGTGATGTGGTATGCTCCTATAATACCACGGTTGAAACGTTTGTTCCAAAACAAAGAGCATGCCAAGTTGATGCGATGGCACAACGAAGACCGTAAGAAAGACGGGAAGTTGAGAGTACCCGCTGACGGATCGCAGTGGAGAAAAATCGAGAGAAAGTGGAAGGACTTTGCAAAGGATGCAAGGAACATATGGTTTGGTTTAAGTGCAGATGGCATTAATCCTTTTGGGGAGCAGAACAACAATCATAGCACATGGCCTGTGACTCTATGTATCTATAACCTTCCTCCTTGGTTGTGCATGAAGCGGAAGTTCATTATGATGTTAGTGCTCATCCAAGGCCCCAAGCAACCCGGCAACGACATTGATGTGTACCTAAGGCCATTAGTTGAAGAACTTTTACAGCTATGGAATGAAAAAGGTGTACGTGTGTGGGATGAGAAAGAACAGGAGGAATTTGACCTACATGCGTTGCTGTTTGTAACCATCAATGACCTTTCAGGACATACAAACAAGGGATACCACGCATGCACGCACTGTTTAGATGATACCGACAGTATATATTTGGATAAATGTAAGAAGAATGTGTACCTGCGGCATCGTCGATTTCTTCAGAGCAGGCATCTCGTAAGAAAGAAAGGCAAGCATTTCAAAGGTGAGGCAGATCACCGGAAGAAGCCTCGCCACCGTACTGGTGATGATATACTTGATATGGTCAAGGATTTAAAAGTAATCTTTGGAAAGGGTCCTGGCGGACAATCTGTTCCGAATGACGCTGACGGACGCGCACCCATGTGGAAGAAGAAATCTATATTTTGGGACCTACCCTATTGGAAAGACCTAGAGGTCCGCTCTGCAATCGACGTGATGCACGTGACGAAGAATCTTTGCGTGAACCTGCTAGGCTTCTTGGGCGTGTATGGGAAGACAAAAGATACACCGGAGGCACGGGAGGACCAGCAACGTATGCACGGAGAAGACGGCATGGATCCAAAGCAGTTTCAGGGTCATGCCAGCTATGCTCTTACCAACGAAGAGAAGGAAATCTTCTTCGAGTGCCTGCTCAGTATGAAGGTCCCGTCTAGCTTCTCGTCGAATATAAAGGGAATAATAAATATGGCAGAGAAAAAGTTCCAGAACCTAAAGTCTCATGACTGCCACGTGATTATGACGCAACTGCTTCCAGTTGCATTGAGGGGGCTTCTACCGGAAAACGTTCGATTAGCCATTGTGAAGCTATGTGCATTCCTCGATGCAATCTCTCAGAAGGTAATCGATCCAGAAATCCTACCAAGGTTAGAGAATGATTTGGTGCAATGTCTTGTCAGTTTCGAGTTGGTGTTCCCACCATCCTTCTTCAATATCATGAAGCACGTCCTAGTTCACCTAGTCGAGGAGATTGCCATTCTGGGTCCTGTATTTCTACACAATATGTTCCCCTTTGAGAGGTTCATGGGAGTCTTAAAGAAATATGTTCATAATCGTGCTAGGCCAGAAGGAAGCATCTCCAAGGGCCATGAAACAGAGGAGGTCATTGAGTTTTGTGTTGACTTTATTCCTGACATTAAGCCGATTGGTGTTCCTAAATTGCGGCATGAGGGCAGACTAGGTGGAAAAGGCACGCTAGGAAAGAATTCAGTAATATGCCGGGACGGGCATTCTTTGGCGCAAGCACACTACACAGTTCTACAAAGTTCCGCCTTGGCGGCTCCGTATATCGAGCAACACAAGAATATTCTACGCTCCAAACACCCGGAGCAGTCTGACGACTGGATTACACATGAACAAACGGTGACTTTCGCCGGTTGGTTGCAGACACGTCTCATGCATGGCGACACTGTTGCAGATGACCTGTACTTGCTGTCCAAGTTACCATCTTCAACTATATTGACTTTCAAAGGGTACGAGATAAATGGGAATACATTTTACACGATCGCCCAAGATAAAAAGAGCGCCAACCAAAATAGTGGTGTCCGCTTTGATGCAGCAAACACCAATAGGCCAAAGGACACATATTATGGTTACATAGAGGAGATATGGGAACTTGACTATGGACTTGGTTTGAAGGTCCCTTTGTTTCGGTGCAAATGGGTCAATCTGACAGGAGGCGGGGTAAAGGAAGACCCGCAGTACGGAATGACAACAGTGGATCTCAACAATCTTGGGTACGCAGACGAACCATTCGTCCTAGCCAATGATGTGGCGCAGGTTTTCTATGTGAAGGACATGTCTACCAAGCCGAGAAAAAGAAAAGATAAGGAAGCAAATACATCATACGATGAGCCAAAGCGCCACATAGTTCTTTCAGGGAAAAGAAACATCGTGGGAGTGGAGGACAAGACAGACATGTCAGAAGATTATGAAAAGTTTCATGAAATTGCTCCCTTCAGAGTGAATGTTGACCCGAGCATCAAGTTAAACGATGAAGATTGTCCATGGTTACGACGCAAAGGGACACATGCGAAGAAAAAGTTTTATACCCAAAGATCCCACTCTGGGATGTGACCGGCTTCTCTAGTTAGTTTCCGGACTTATATATCTGGAAAGTCCCACTTCGGACAAACCGGAGGGAATCTTTGTAATAGTAGTGTACTTATGTGTTTTGGCATTTGAAACGCGTCAAAATATTATGTCCAAAGCCACGTCATCAATTTTCAACCCTTTCTGACTTCATTTGCTATTTTTCATGCATTTACTGATTTTTTTGAGCTAAATGACCCTGAAATTGAAAAGCACTACAAATGAACTCTGAAAAGGTTGAAAGTTGGCATGGTATCATCATTTTACCCACATAGCATGTGCTAAAAAGTTGAGAGGGTTATGGGAAAAACTGCATGCACTTTCGTGTACAAAATGGACAATCTCTTTCGAAGTATCAGGGTTTCAGACGAAAATTCGTCTGTTACTAAGGCATTTCATTTTTTAAAACTTATTTCAACTCCAGACTTTTTGTGTGTTCAGTATGCACCATTCTAAGCCACGCCATCAATTTTCAACCCTTTCTGACTTCATTTGCTATTTTTCATGCATTTACTGATTTTTTTGAGCTAAATGACCCTGAAATTGAAAAGCACTACAAATGAACTCTGAAAAGGTTGAAAGTTGGCATGGTATCATCATTTCACCCACATAGCATGTGCTAAAAAGTTGAGAGGGTTACGGCAAAAACTGGATGCACTTCGTGTACAAAATGGACAATCTCTTTCGAAGTATCAGGGTTTCAGACGAAAACTCGTCTGTTACTAAGGCATTTCATTTTTTTAAACTTATTTCAACTCCAGACTTTTTGTGTGTTCAGTATGCACCATTCGATGCCACGCCATCAATTTTCAACCCTTTCTTACTTCATTTGCTATTTTTCATGCATTTACTGATTTTTTGAGCTAAATGACCCTGAAATTGAAAAGCACTACAAATGAACTCTAAAAAGGTTGAAAGTTGGCATGGTATCATCATTTCATCCACATAGCATGTGCTAAAAAGTTGAGAGGGTTACGGCAAAAACTGGATGCACTTCGTGTACAAAATGGACAATCTCTTTCGAAGTATCAGGGTTTCAGACGAAAACTCGTCTTTTACTAAGGCATTTCATTGTTTTAAACTTATTTCAATTCCAGACTTTTTGTGTGTTCAGTATGCACCATTCGAAGCCACGCCATCAATTTTCAACCTTTTCTGACTTCATTTGCTATTTTTCATGCATTTACTCATTTTTTTGAGCTAAATGACCCTGAAATTGAAAAGCACTACAAATGAACTCTGAAAAGGTTAAAAGTTGGCATGGTATCATCATTTCACCCACATAGCATGTGCTAAAAAGTTGAGAGGGTTACGACAAAAACTGGATGCACTTCGTGTACAAAATGGACAATCTCTTTCGAAGTATCAGGGTTTCAGACGAAAACTCGTCTGTTACTAAGGCATTTCATTTTTTAAATAACCTAAGAATTACCAAATTGAATATAATGATAAAGCACGCTAATATTAAACAGCAGAAAAAAGAATCACTAAAAAATCTACTTTTAAAATAAAGTTATTCACAAACTAGTGATTCACACAAATTTCAAATAATTCAAATTTAAACTATTCAAATTTGAAAACTACTAGCACTAACAGAAAGTTTATATTTTTTTACCTAAAGCAAAAAGATTCACAAAGAAACTCTAAATAAAGCAAAAAAGAACTCAGAAACAAAAGAAAATAAATAAAGCAGAAAAAAAACAGAAAAATAAATAAATTAAAAAAAAGCCCGCCTATTGGGCCGCCACGGCCTGCATACGACTAGAAACCCAATCTCTAGTTGGGACAGGATGCAGGCCCGTACGGCCCAGTAGGCCCCACTGGGCGGCAGAGATGTGGTAGGCCCAGTAGGCCTGCATTAGAGAGGAGCTCGACACGGTAGCCGCGGCGGGGCTTATAAACCGGTGCGAGCTCCTCTCAACTAGCGAGGTGGGACTAAACATTTCAATACGGGAAGCCAGGCTTTAGTCGCGGTTGGTGCCACCAACCGCGACTAAAGGCCCCCCTTTAGTCCCGGTTGGAGCCACCGACCGCGACTAAAGGGGGTCGCTTCCCGCCGCTTCGGCTGGTGAAATTCACCTTTAGTCCCGGTTGGTGGCTCCAACCGGAACTAAAGGCCTCCTTATATATATACAACACTTCAAAAAAATTCAGTTCCTCTGCTTTCTTCGACCTCTTCGACATCGCCGCGCCGTTGCCGTCTCGCCTCCTCGACGCCGGAGCTCGTCGCCGCTCCCGACGCCGGCCGCCCGCGCCTCCTCGCGCCGATCCCTGACGCCGCCCGCGCCCGCTCCTCCGGCCCCGAGCTCCTCGCCGTCGCCGCCCCCGACTCGCCTCGCCTTGCCGTCGCCCCGCTGTGAGCTCCCCCCTTTCCCCCTCTCCCTCGCCCCCTGTGCCGCCATGGCGGCCGCCGGCCCCTCCCCGAGCCCCCCCCCACACACGTATATGCATGACACTACTAGAAAAAAGGCTGTTAGTGGCGCACCTATTTTGGCTATTAATGGCGCACTATAGGTGCGCCACTATCATCACGCCATTAGTAACTGTTAGTAATGGCGCACCTATAGTGCGCCATTACTATGCCTAGAAGTGCGCCATTACTATCTGACTTAGTAATGGCGCACCACATAGAAGTGCGCCATTACTAACAATTTTTTTTTCAAATTTTTTTTCAGAAATTTTTTTTTCAAATTTTTTTTTCGTTTTTTTCTTAATCTCGGGTCAATATGCTTAATCTCAAGTCAAATCGCACTCCGTGGTAAAACTTCCCGGAAGGTCACCCATCCTCACACTACTCCAGCCCCAGCACGCTTAACTTCTCAGTTCTATCCAACCCCAGCACCAGCTCACTTAACAGGCACTTGTTGATATATCTATCATATCAATCCTATTAAACCTTGTTGATGTCTAGGACTTTGTTCATGTTCATGAGTGTGATGAAATTTTGAAAAAATATTTCAAACTTCCCGGTCATATTACGTATCATATTTTGAACATTTTTTCCAAAAAAAAAAAATTCGAAACAAATTTTTTTTTCTGTTACTAGTGGCGCACCTAGCAGATGGTGCGCCATTACTAAGTCTGAATTTTTTTCCATTTTTCCCCCTCTAGATGTTAAAAGCCCCGTATCTTTTATTCTGTTAGGTTTTTGGGGATTCTAAAAATCTTCAACGGGGTTCCCCCCGGTTGAATTCGGATGTAACTTTTCCAGTAGATGATTTTCATATAAAAAACTTTTTAATCTGAGTTCGTATGCAAAAGTTATGCCCATTTTACTAAATTCCAGAGAGATTTTGCAAATAAAGTCGAAATTCATATTTGTAAATTTTCCGAACAACTATACCACATATCACATGGGAAACTTATTTTCTTTTATTTTTTTGACATTTCCATCATTTTCTTTTATTTTTTTTAAAACTGAAAAGGCGGTCCACGGGGGGGGGGGGGGGGGGGTGCATTTGGTGAAATTTTCGGCCACCTAGAAAGTTAGTAATGGCGCACCTTCACAAAGTGCGCCATTACTATGTGTATGACTTGGTCAAACCTTGGTCAAAGTTAGTAATGGCGCACTTTGTATAGGTGCGCCATTACTAAGTTTGACATAGTAATGGCGCACCTATGCAAAGTGCGCCATTACTAAGTTTGACCAAGGTTTGACCCAGTCATACACATAGTTATGGCGCACTTTGTGAAGGTGCGCCATTACTATGTCAACTTAGTAATGACGCACCTATACAAAGTGCGCCATTACTATGTGTATGACTGGGTCAACCCTTGGTCAAACTTAGTAATGGCGCACTTTTCACCTGATGCGCCATTACTGTTTTGGTTACTAATGGCGCACCTACACATGGTGCGCCATTACTATTTAGTAATGGCGCACCACATGTATAGTGCGCCATTAGTGTCCATATTGGCTATAGCTGTTTTTCTAGTAGTGTGAACACACACACACACACACTAGATGATTAGATGATTAGATGATTAGATGCAAGAATTTTGATGTATAGAAAAAAATTAAGGAATTTTGACATAGATGCAAGAATTTTGACATTTTTTTTCACTAGATGATTAATTAGATGTATAGAAAAAAGTGAAGGAATTTTGACATTTGAGGAATTTTTATATTTTGATCCAATATGTATAGAAATTAGTATATATATATGTATGAATACAATGTATAGAAAAAAGTTGATGAATTTTTATATTTTGATCCAATATGTATAGCAATTAGTATTTGCAAAAGTTTGTTATGTATTTGCAATTAGTATATGTATGTATACAATAGATTCTCTTAGTCCTTTAAGGGATTTATCAAGAATGCCCCCATTATGGATGTGCACAAGTTGATCCAATTTTTTCTGATCTCATGCATCTACCCTTCTATATGTCACGTTTTGTCTAGCTAGCTAGTGTCAAAGGATTCAAGAAAACCATGGCTTCATCATTAGCCGGAAGTAACAGGCGCATGATGGTACGAAGCTTTTCAAAGTTGTTTTGGAACGGAGTTCTTGATAGAATAATTAGTTTTTTTGGTACGAAGTTCAGCAAAGGCCTTCCAAATAGCGATATTCGGAAGGCTCTTGCTGAACTTCGTACCAAAAAGCTAATTATCCTATCCGGGACTCCGTTCCAAAACAACTTTGGACAGCTTCATACCATCATGCGCCTGTTACTTCCGGCTAATGATGAAGCCATGGTTTTCTTCCTTTGACACTAGCTAGACAACGTGACATATAGAAGGGTAGATGAGATCAGGAAAAATATGGACCATTTTCTGCACATCCACAATGGCGCCATTTTGTTAAATCCCTTAAAGGTTAAGAGAATCCGTTAGGATTCTCAAGGTTCCTCGTATATAAGAAATCACAATCAAGCATTTAAAAAATGTTAAATTTGCATAGAATTTCTTCTCAGAGTCAACGATGCCCGGCCCGCATCCTCGTCGTCGACTCGTTTGCGACGACGTCCTGCTTCAGAGGGGCGACTTTTGGGACTGGGCTCCGCCGGGCTGGCACTGGGAGGTGCTACCTTTAGGGGCGCGCAACTTGGTGAGGAACCCGGCCCCGGGTCCCGTCATCGACCCGGAGCTTCTTTGGTGGCGTTCGCGTGGGCCACTTTCGGTGCGGAGGCAGCCGGCCCCGCCGGAGGTGGTACGTCGCCGTGTCAGGGAGGAGGACGAGCACGTCCGTCGCTACATGGATGCGTTGGACATCAGGTTCTCCAATACCTGGCAGGTTCTTTAGGGATCTCACCCGAGCTATGATCCTGTGATGGTTCCTTCTCTTTGGGTGTCCACCGCCCGCGCCTCAGGAATCGCGAGTGAACTAGATTCTTCGATAATATTCGATCTGTATTAGCTAGTGATAATACTCGAGATGTATTTGACATTATATTCGATAATATTCGAGACGATTTATTCGAGATTATATTCGATGATGCATATTATATGAATTATTCGAGATGCATATTATGTACTATGATTCAGTTTTTCCTTATTGATTGCATGCATTCTAATTTGAATAGTAAATTGTTTTATCTTTTTTCTGGATTAGTTAAATAAAAGCTATGGACAATATCGGCAGAGAAGGAGAAGAGGCTCTGTTCGATAGTATACGCTCCTCCCCGAGCCCAGAGCATGAACCTGAAGATGATGACGGCTCGCAATATCTGAACAATTCCGGTGAGGGTTGTATGATATTTGATGAAGACGAACGAATAGATGA
The DNA here is from genome assembly GCA_039707655.1 of Elymus sibiricus. Taxonomy (NCBI): domain Eukaryota; kingdom Viridiplantae; phylum Streptophyta; class Magnoliopsida; order Poales; family Poaceae; genus Elymus; species Elymus sibiricus. The sequence goes on from CM077665.1 coordinate 504,018,708, forward strand.
AGGCGACGACAACGATGTTGACGAAGAAAATGTTCTTCAAATAACAAAGACCGGCGAGGTATATTTATTATATAAGCCATCCGGTGATCATTACATGTCTTAATTGATTTGTATGTATTAACGAATCGATCTTTCTTCTTTTAGGCCTCCGGATCGAGCAAATCTTCTACAAGCGACAGGGTAGTTCGAGGCCCGGCCAGAAAGTTGGATCCTGGCATAAAGTTCAACATCGATTCCATCAAAACATCAACTGGCGAACCGCTTGAACCTAGGAAAAATGCGACCAAGTTCAAGAATCAATGCGGAGTTATTGTCAGGGACCAAATCCCGATCTCCGTTCAAGAATGGAAAAAGGCAGCAAAGGGAGATCGAGCAGGAGTTACTTTTGTCGACGAAAGAGCAAAAGATGTGCTTTGGACATCGCTCATGGAACATTTCACCCTACCAGATAATTTGACAGATGCAGATCTGAAGAAAGTCAGAAACTATGCTCTTAAAAAGATGGCGATCGCATTCAACACCTTCAAGAAAAATGCATGGACTAAGTACGTCAAATCAAAAAAGAAGACTCCAGAATTCACGGGAGCACTGGTGAAGGCAAAAGATCACTGGGACGCTTTCGTGAAGTTCAAGGAATCGGAAGAAGCTAAGGAACGGTCGAGAAAAAACAACATTAATGCTGCGAAAAAGAAGTGGCACCATACTCTGGGGCCAGGTGGCTACCAGGTGGCCCTGCCTAAGTGGGATCAATCTGAGCAAAAGATGATTAGTGCAGGGGTCACTCTAGTTACATTGACATGGCCCCCCAGGTGTAGGACATGGTTTTATGCGCATGGGGGGAAGTTGGACCCAGAGACAGGGCTGGTTATGGTGAAGGCAAGTCTTAAAGAAGCGACAGACGAAATACTTATTGCAATAGAAGAAGCTCGAATGGGGGTGTTCACGCCCAACAGAGAGAAAGACGAGCTTACGCGTGCCCTGAAGAATCCTGAACACCCGGGAAGAACACGAGGCAAAGGCGTTGTTCCGTGGTTTGAGGGGTTTGCGGATTGGAACGACGACTATAGAAGCCGTGCGAGAAAGAAGATGCAGGAGGAGCAGAAGAAGAAGGAGGAAGCAATCCGCCTTGAAGGCCTAGAATCAAAGCACCTTGAGTTGGAACGATTTGTCAGGCGGCAGCAGGAGCATATCGACTCACTCAGCCAGGAAAGGGCGTCTCAGCGGCAACATGAGCAGATCGATCCAGCATTGGATAGCACCGTCCCATCTATGTCGAGAAGCAGCGTGGGATCCGCCCCGGCCGATATCGATAATGCACTGCTAGCTAGCTACCCTGTGGATGATATCAAAGACAGGACTAACTGTGAGCTACACATGAAAGTGAAGAACTTATCCATGAAGGTGGCGGGTGGCTATGCTTTAGCAAATCCCCCTGAAGCAACCTTCCATTGCAATCCCATTCCAGCTGGCTATGCTCGTGTCGGGGTTGATGAAGTGATGTCAGGATATCACGAGCTACAACTTGACATTCTTGGAGGTGATGAGGAGAGAACACTAGGAGAGGCCATACATCATATCATTCTATGGAAAAAGGATTGCATCGTCTTTCCAAGGCCACCGACTCCTCCTCCTCCAAGTCCGCCGCCGCGTCAATCGACTCCTCCTCCTCCAAGTCCGGCACGGCGTCAGCCAACTCCTCCTCCTCCAAGTCCGCCGGCACCGCGTCAGCCGACTCCTCCTCCAAGTCCGGCACCGCGTCTGCCGTCTCCGCTGACTTAGTGTGCTCTGTCGCCTAAGCAACAGCGGAAGAGAAAGGCCGCAGCTACGACGGCTAGCGGTACAGCAGGCAAGAATTTCAAATATGGTCCAAGCCTCAAGCCTCTTCCGAAGTTGTCTTACCACCTGACTGAGGAGGAACTCAACACCGTAGTGGATGCCCAATTGAAGGCCCATTTTGGACCGAAACAGCCCCCGCCGCCAAAGGAGAAAGTACCTGAGCATGTCTCACAACACTTTATTGATATGGCTCGACCGGCTGACAATCAGAAGGACTCCGACTATGTGCGGTCTATCAAGAAGTCATATATAGCAGGACAAAAGGAGTCGAGCTCGAGCTCGAGCAAAGCAGTTGGCAAAAAAAGCGGGAAAACTGTTCCCCAGCTGGGAGAACAGACAGTGCAATCGACCCCCCCCCCCCCGCTCATTGTACAAACACCTGTGAGTACCGCCGATCGGCTGGTAATAACCGATGATCATAAAAGGCAGGCTAAAGAGGCCGGTGTCACTGTTGAACAACTCCTAGGCCTTGAAGAAATCCCCGGGATTACAGAGGAGGAAGTAAAATACCAATATGTCCGCGGCAAACCTCTGGTCAAGCCTGACGATGTCAAGCTTCTACCAACGAGATTGTACAATTTGCATACGTGGTACATGCAAGAAACAGCAAATACCAATCAAGAGTCCCTCATGGTGAAAGTCAAGAGAAAGCATTACTTCCATAAAAAAGATTTGTGGATTCATTATTCAGAGTTGTTTCAGTTATTCAATCAAGACGCACTCGACAAATCTATCGTCAGTTGCTATTGTCTATAAGTGATTTCTTTCTGTAATTTAAGTCTCTAGCTAGCTAGCTGTGCTCTCGTTCATTACCTGTAATTATCCTCACTATATTATTTTCTGTGGTATTATGCAGAATGAAGATGTATGAAATGAAAAAAGCTGGACGCTATGGCATTGGGTTCATTGACCCAAATACGGTTAATCAAGCGATATGGGAAGATGAATATTCGAGAAAAGACACAGAGAGATTCCTACTAGAGTTTTTGAAGCAACTAAACATCCAACCAGAAATACTACTTCCTTACAACTTCGGGTGAGTGTTACTATATCTTGTACTACAAATTCTATTTTTTGCTTACTAGATGTTAATAAGTGTAGTTGATGAGTTATGCACATGCCCGCTTAATTATACAAAACGTGTGCGCATGTAGTTACCACTGGATCTTGTTAATCATTGAAGTTGACAAGGGAAAAGTTGAAGTACTGGACTCACTATATAAGAATCCATCCGAATACGCAACCGTGAGGGGGATGGTCGACAGGTAATTTCAATCATTATCGCACTATGTCGGCCTCTTTACTTCATTTCCTGATATCAACTAGTTAATAACTCCTTTATTCATTTTCTTTGCCGGCGGGCAGGGCTTGGGCCAAGTTCGTCAAACTGGTCCCAGGCGACTTGGAACAAAAGCTGACATGGGTGCGACCCAAGGTAATCAAGTAGTACTAGCTAGCTACGTCCGTGCATCTCTTTAATTCTAGTTTCAATACCATTATCATGCTTGATTAATTATTACCTGATTGAATTTTATTCTCGTAAAGTGCATGAGGCAGGAGCAGGGGAATAGTTTATGCGCATACTATGTTTGCGAGAACATTCGCATGATCACGTCTGAAAGGAGCAGAAACGAAAGAAATCTTTGGGTACGGTTGCCAGAACACTATCCATAATTTTTTTATCATGATCTAGCTAATATATATACACACAACTAATATATTCATCTTGATCTCCTTCTTATAGCTGACGGAGATGCGGGGCCAGCTCCTACCAACGGCTCGCGTACGAGCAATTCAAGAGGAAATTGCTGGATTTCTGGTCGACCAGGTCATAGATCCCAAAGGAGAATACCATTACAAGATCTAGCAGTAATGCCTGCATATGTAATGATCCGCAAATTGTAGGAGAAATTGTATATACCAAATTGTATATATATATATATATATGTATGTGAATGGTCGTCGTACGAGAAATTCGATGATATATATATATGATCGGTTCTACGAGAAATTCTATTTATATATATATGCACAACGTGTACAGTATGTAGTAGCGTAATATATGTTTGAAATGAAAAATAATTAAATGGAAAACACAAAATTAAAAGGAAAAATAAACCATAATTAATTCATAAACCCCTAAAGGATTAAAAGGAAAAATAAACCAAAATTAAAAGAATTAAATACTTTTAGTCCCGGTTGGTGTTACCAACCGGGACTAAAGGTCCCCCAGCCCATGGCGCCGGCAGGTGCCACGTGGTGGGCTTTTAGTGTCGGGCCGTGTTGAACCGGGACTAAAGGGGGGGGGGGGCTTTAGTCCCCACCCTTTAGTGCCGGTTGGAGAACCGGCACTAAAGGCCCTTACGAACCGGCACAAAAGGTCTGTTTTCTACTAGTGGCAGCGGACACTTTCTCTACACCATCTGGAATATCTGGAAGGAGCGCAACCGTCGCATTTTTAACGTAACCCGCCTCACACATCTGGAGGTGGCGGCCATCGCACTCGACGACATAAGACTGAGGGCTAGGGCTTTTGGCAGGGTACAAGTGGCGACCGATATTGGTTGATTTGTTTTGCTTGGCGTAACACCGGTCCTAATAGGGGTTTTGTCAGGTCTCCCCAAAAAACTTGTCATCTCTGTACATAAAACCCTCTTTTTCATCTGAAATGAAAAGGCAGTGCTCCTGCCGGTTCCTTAAAAAAAGTCGTCACAGCACCATTCCGAATCACAAATTCATCCGCCTGTTTGCTGAGCTTGCCGGTTGCAGTGGATAGCACTAGCCGGTGTGCGCACGTCACGAGCAGCAAAACATTGAGCCGGCATGCACGGGCGGTTGCGGATCGGCATCGATAGTGAGCGAGGACGTCGGCGTGGAGCCGTGCCATAGGCAGAGCGCGCATTGGTGGTGTTGCTCCCCTTCTCGTGGTATAGGTAGAGCAACCAGGGCATGGTGCTCGTTTGTGCACATGAGGTGCTTGATGAAATGCCAAGGAAGGGGAGGGAAGGAGGAAGAAGAAGACCAAGTCAATTTTGCCTACGTGGCGTTTTTTCTTGCCAACTCAGCCTGACGAGTGAGCCCGGTCAATTAGTGATGTCATTAAAACGCTTAGATCCCCCGTCAGTGCTTTTTGTCACTGTCAAATTTTCGGTTCGGTGCGAAATGTCACGTTTTGTAAAGTGATGGTTTTCCGAGAGCTATGACGCTAATGTGATGATTCTGTGTATTTTACTCCTTGCATTATTAAGCATATTAATTTTCTCAAAAGAAGAATTTGCCAGGGTTATACAACAGTCGAATTACGATGAATAGATGGACGGGCAACTTGGTCAACCAATAGACAGTTTCGGTCAATTATTTCATCGCAAACAGGAAAGTCCATCCTATCCACAATAGTTCATCAATCAAAGACTAAGGGGACTAGAGGAAAAGGCGTGCAATTCCTTCTAGTCGGAAGGCAGTAGAGTCTCCCTTGATTTTCCGACGAGCGGCCTACTTCTTCGCCTCTTCTCTGGTCTTCTCTTAACACATAGACACGGAAGGACAGGGGTTCTTTTGCGTATTTCTTATCGCGGCGATACATACCGCCGGACGACCTTCAGTTGGCGAGCAACAGAAGCATCACATGGATACTGCAACATAAGTGCAAAAGGGACTACAACTCGCTTTGGTTTGCTCCAACATTTCAAATACAACGCTAGAGTATTTCTTCAGGAGATTCAACTGTTTTTTCGATTGCACGAATTAGAGTAAACTTCGCAGTGCTTGTGGGATTATATAGAGGGTGCAACCGTGCAAGCGTAATAAAAAAAAATCAAGTTAATGCCGTTCACGTACAATGTGTGCCAGCTCCTTCACGCTCATCGACTTATTATCAGGTCATCCTTGCTACTCTTATGATTAAATGGTGTCCGGCCTTGATCATGCTAAATATGTGCTATGGCGAACCGGTGTGCACTCATGCCTGAAGGATGAGAGGCACGAATCAGTGATGTTGATCATGCAGCTGTTATACTCGCACCAACAAATATCTAAGATCTCCTTATCTTACTACCCGTTTTGCCCTTCACATAGTGAGAAGAGATATCGGCACGTCCTCGTCGTCGCGTTATCCAATCTGACCAAGTTGTCGGCCTTGTACTAAACTACTAATCCGCAACGACAACAAAACGGGGAGGTCCATCCCGCTCGCACCCGGGGAAGGCCGCAACCTCACGTACGCCTCGCCACCGGCAAAAGTGGAGCCACACCAGCGCGGCAGCGACACACCAACAGTCGGCATTTGTTGCTTGCCGCAGCACCGCAGCGGTACAGGCCGGCCGGGGCTCCCACCGCACCCCAGCACACGGCGGCGAGGAGTGGAGTCGAGGAGAGGCGAGCTAGTTGGCGGCGATGGGGATCCACCTGCTGGCGTTCGCGGGGGCGAGGATCTTCGTGCAGGTGTTCCAGGTCTCGGCGCCGCTGCTGTGGCCGCTCAACCTCTGGCTGCCGCTGGCGCGCCGCCTGCCGGAGGCATGCGCCGTCGCCCGCGCCGCGCTCGCGGCCCACGTCGCATGGGTGCGCCGGGCATGCCGTCCCGGCGCCGCCGTCTGGAGCCGCCGCGACGACGCGGTCTACCGCCGGGCGGTGCTCGACGTCGCCTACTACTGAGACGCTGGACCGTTCGAGACTTTGGAGGCAGTAGCAGGGTTAATTTTCTCAAGTAAGGTAGAGTAGAGTAGCGGCTAATTTCATTTTGTTCTTTTGGTCTTTTTCTTGGGCAAGCTAAGCTGCTGCATGCTTGTGTATTAATTCCGAGTAATGCCTACAAGTGATTTGTCTATCCACGCTTCTCATGGGGAGTTTAATTTGGTGACGTTGAAATACAATGGAATGCTAGCTGCCACCGGCGATTTCCAGATCGGTCCGTTGAAAGCGCTAGACTACGATGCTTCCCGGCGCATTTTTATGAGCATTGCTATGCACACGACACCTTACACACGATTTTTGCACGACAATCAAATCAGACCGTCCATGCATGGCAACAGCCAGCATCACACACCTATCTGTTTCAAAAAAAAAAGAAAAGAATCATACCCCTAAACAGGCCTTCGTGCAATGGTCGTGTTGCCCCTCAAAAACAAACAAAAAAGCTATTCGTGGTGTGCTCAACGCTTTCACATTTTTATCGACACAATTGGGGTATCGTGAAGACCGACAATAAAAGGCGGTTAAACTATTTCTTTTCTTTTTTTTGCGAGGAAAAGGAAGATTTCATTAACTCACGGAGGCTTCTCGGCCTCGGAAATGTTTACAATGCAGTCTAAACCCGATCTCAACCATACAGCCGTGCGAGGAGTACTACGGCCATACGCGGCTAGTGCATGACTCACATTGTTTTGTGATCTACTAATGTGAGAAAAGGTAGTGTAGGCTGGTCATATTTTCCCCGTGAATAAATGTCGTTGAACTTTGGGTCAATCTCATCCCCTGTTCGCGACGGATGTTCTTGCGTTAAAGGCACAACGGCTGTTTAGATAAGAAGAACAAAAGTTGCAATATTCCAAGGGTTAAGTGTGTGGAGCATAGGACAAGAACAAGGACAAAATGGAAGAGAAAGACAGAGGAGGATATAAAGGAGAGGATGAAATCATATATGAAAATGTACAAGAAGTCAGTCACACTGAAAGTGATTGAGGAGATCCATGCCTTGACAGAGGCTAAATTCGATCGCATTTCTCGGAAGGCTGTGCACCGATGCATCTCCAGTTGCAAGAGTTTACATGATGTTGGAGATTTCATCTTTGTTCAAAACGAGGCACATACGATGGTTTTGGGCCTAGGCGCCATGTCACCCTTGTCTTCGACTTAGACGGGCGTGCCTTCATAGCTATTTGAGCATTTTTTTGCCAATTCTTTCCTAATTAACCAAACTTATGTGATTTTGGATCTGATTTTCCTCATTAACAAGATTAACTCTGGTTTTAAGGCGGTCAAGCAATCTATACGTCGAGGTGTTAGTAAAAGAAACAATGGTGATGGTTCTTTGCATCATTCACTCTAAAATAATTGTATACTGGTCTAAACAATGGCGATGACATGTGTTAGTAAAATCCTTTCCTCTTGCCACAAAGTGTGTCTTATCATCTTATGCGACCGGGTCGTATGCACGAAACCTCACGGCCCGCATCCACATGCGGACACCTGGCAAACCAAATCTCAAAGCGGCAGCCATCGTTTCCCTTTGCCACATCCCAATTTATGTAGTCCGGGTTTGATGTTCAACATGTCCAACTGCAATTGCCGATGTGATCGACTCTGCTGCTTGTCGCACTACCTCCGTTGCAACTCCTCAGCTCGGCACACTCCCTCCCCGCCAACAACGACCACACTCGTTGGTGGCCCAGCTCGCGTTTCCGCTCTACCTAGTCGCCACACTTGCCCACAGGCATGCTCCCCGAACCAGGGGCGGCTCCCTTGCTTGTGGTGCTCCATCCCCGCCGGAAACGGCCACATTCAGCATTGTTTGAGGTCGCGGCACCGCCCCGGATGCTTGTCCCCGTCGGCGAGTAGAAGTAGAAGTTGTGGGCAGAGGAGTTTCCGGTTGAGAGGTTGTCATGTACTCCCTCTGTTAGTGATCTAAATGCTTTCATATTTCTTTACGGAGAGAGTATGTTCTTTGATGCCTTTCGCTGCTGTCATCGAGCCATACCATATCTCTACCATCCCTGGCCAGATGGGAGGAGATGACTATGGTTCTTCCAGGCCCTGTGGATTAGGGTGAGCTCAAAGCTGGAAACGCTGACCGTTGCTTTGAGATTCAGTTCACCAGGTGTCGCAGGCGGAGGAGGGCCTCCCGTTATGACCTGGTCGTATAGGATCTCCCCCCCTTGCCACTTGTTGCCACGAAAACATGATCATTGTAGTATTACTGGTCTAAATATCTTGCTGTTTCCCCCCAAAAAAAATTGTTGCTGTTGGAAACAGCATGGAACTTTCTTTTTTGCGTGAAGGAAACAGCATGAAACTATGTTGCCGACTTCACTTGTCGAGTGGCCGACTCACCTCCAATCAGGCCCGGCCGACCCACCAGCTGTAGCAGGAGCCGTCACATCTTTCTCCGATTCAACCCTGGGATAACGGCAAGTCGAGACGTCACCATGTTTATCCAGGTTCCCCGTCTCAGCGCGCGCCAACGACATTAAAAAGGTCGTTCCCGGGGAAGGCCGCAACCTCCCCGGCAAAAGCATAACCACACCAGCGCAGCAGCCACACAACACCATTCCGACTTCCGAACCAACCAGACCAACACATTTATTGGTAGCTCGCCGTCGCCGCAGCACCGCGCAAACGCAGGGAGTTGGTCAGCGTCTCAGGGCTCTCGGCGATGGGGATCCACCTCCTGGCGTTCGCCTTCGTGCAGGTGTTCCAGGCCTCGGCACCGCTGCTGTGGCCGCTCAACCTCTGGCTGCCGCGCCACCTCCCCCAGCTCTGCGCCGTCGTCTCCGGCGAGATCGCTGCCCATGTAGCCTGGCTGCGCCGCGCCCACGCGAGGCGCCAGGACGACGACGACGAGGTCCGCCGCGAATCGCTGCTCTACTCCGCGTACTGAGATGCTCGGACCGGACAGTTTCCATTTTTAGTTGATTTCTACGAGCGCGAGGTGCGGATTATGTACATGTATGTTGGTTGTAACGTTGATCTGTCAATACACTAGGTAATTTCTGCTAGGACCGGCTGATTCCGTCGGGATTATTCGATTTGTTTTGCTCCAGTATCTCAAATACAATTGTACAGTTGTTTTCTTTAGGAGATTCATGTGTTTCTCCATGCAATGAAGTGGCGAGAAGTAAACTTCCTGTGAGATTATGGAGGGGGCAAGCATACAAAAGCAGAAGTTAACTTCCATTCATTCGCGTATACAATGTACGGTGTGTTGCCGAGTCAGCTACACTGCCATGCTTCAACTTGAAGCATAACAGGCATTAATTAATCGACAGATCATGTGCATAATACTTCGTAATTTAATCTGCATTTTTTATACTACTGCAACAAATATCTGAAGTTATAACCAGGGTCCCGAAAACATATATGCCAAAAATGCGATTGATAAGTACTTCCTCTGTATCAAAACATAAGACGTTTTTTGACACTACACTGTCTTATCTGAGATGGTGAAGGCGGCTGAAAGTTTAAAGTTTTTGCTCTTGTTGACTGTCCGTGGGTTTCATGCTATTATTCAAGACAATTCATCCGCTGAATGAAACAAGATGGTCTTCCTTTTTCTACTTATCATGATGGTGTGACTTATTAGTATTCTTATAAGTCTTAACAGGCTTCACCTTCTCCTCAACCACTCGAACTTTTGGGCGAACACTTTGGGTGTACAAAAAATAAAAGTTGTTCTCCGCAACACACACCATTGTTTTTCTTCTTTTACCAATCAATAGACTGTTATAATTTCAATAAAGGAGTGTAAAACTGTAAAAGGATGTGACAACACATACCGGTTGTTTGTTTTTTGATAGGGGACGCTTTATTACTTAAAAGGTTTAAGCATTACCAGGCTGACCCAGATTGGCTGCATGATTGCAGAACACACCACATTCCTTCGATCTGAAAACCTCATACTTTCTTATCCTTATTCCGTTATTCCCATATCTCTGAACCGAAACTACATTACTGTCACGTAGCTCGATGCATGAAAATCTAGAAAATCCTATTGTCCTATGGACTACATCAACATACAAGTAAGGTGGAGTCCAATAGCATGGAGCCCCATCGTCCATGTACGCAATGGCAGTGGCTCAATGCCCGTTGGGTCTCCAATCATTTCTACCTGACTTGATGTGTTTGGTCAATTGCATGATATGTGTCAAACCATGTATAGTTTTCTTTGCTTTGGTTTGCTCCAACGTCCCAAATACAGCAGTAGATTTTTTCTATAAGAGTTCATTTCACTTCCTATGGCAAGAATCAAAACAGCCTTCTTCTTATATTATATAGATGGAGCAAGAGTAAGACAAAAGAAATTGAATTTCAATTCATGTGTACAGTGTGTTAGCTCCTTCACTCGTGTCTACTTGTCAGTTCATCCGACTGTCATGAGGTACTGTCGGTCATACTAAATATGTGCATTGGTTAATCAGCTACACACACATGCTTGAAGCATGCCAACAGAATACCTCATAGGCAGGAAGATCGATGCGTGAAAAAACTGGCGGAATCCCATTCTCCAACACTTGGTATTTACTACATTTACCAAAAGCATACAAGTAATTTGGAGTTCAGCTCCTTCATGTATACGTGGAGGGAGGGGGCAAGCATATAAAAAGAAGTTAACTAGTATTCAGGCATACAATGTGCCAGCTCCTTCAAGCTCATCTAATTGTTGGTTCATCCCACTGTCGTGATTAACTAGTATTCAGTCAAATTGAAAAAAAAAAACAGTGTTCAGTCGAGATCATAAAAGGTATGTGCGTAGTTGAGTCAGCTACACAGCCATGCTTGAACTTGATTGAAACATGAGAGGCATCAATATGTTTCATGATGATTGTGGGGGCAACTAGTATAGGATCTGGGGTGTAGGTGTGATCATACGATCCGCCACTGCGGTCCTTTGGATGTGTAATGAGTGGCTCAGATAGGCTCAGGTGGGATTTGCAGAACTTTCGTGGTACATTTTGCATTTACATCCTTGAACAAGACCCGCGTTTGCGAAAACCTCCTCTGGATAGATGTCGCCCGAGCCATATGTCCCGTCCTCCAACCCTAGGATCACGAAATTCTCTCCCCGCCGCCGCCGACGGACAGGAGGGTGCGTCTCGCCGCACCAGTACCAACCTGTTCCTCCAAGGATCACCGGCGTCACGCTCCTCAAAGCAACTGCAATGGACGGCGAAAATCAATGGCCACTCGAGCTCCCATGTGTCAATAACCGGCCGTTGCTGCTTCGTCCCAGTTCATCAGAAGGACCACATCGCCGGGAGTCCCATGTGGCAAGGTCCTCCAGCAACCTTTGTCTTCACGCACAGCTGTGTGGTCACGCAACAAGTTCTGTAGGCCCTCGTAATTTGAGTTTGATTTTTCTAATTTGTTCAATGAAAAATGTATCACGAAATTCATTAGTCTGTTCTTGAATTATTTTCAGTTGGCGGCCTTGACTGTACCAGCAGGAACGAACTGTAATGCCTTCTAAGTATTTTTCTAACCCAGTGGCAGCGTAGCTTGATAGCTTATGGAGTATGCCTGGAGTTATATGGATATATACTGCACTTGATGTTGTTGATCAGAGTTAGTCTGGCCTGCTGAACCAATGTGATTAAAAAGCAGCCTACTGAGAAGAGCCTTTCTTCAGCTGACGACACGCCAATCTCCGGCACTGTGGTTGCATCCACAGGTTGTTGTTCTATGATATTTTGCTGAATAATTTGTCTAGTTGTATGGTTATGGTTGTACCTTTTTTGGCAAACTGTTGTGTGGATGTACTTTGGTAAGAATGGAACGAACTGACCTTTAATCATGTCAGTTGAAGAGGGGTGCCTGTGGACTCATCCAAGGCTGCATCAATTGTTGATTCATGGAGCTGAGCAGGAGGATGTTACCACTAAAGCTTCAGGCGACCGTTCGCCTCTTCCTTGTTGTTAATTACGAGTAATTTTCTAGTAATTTGTTGTTGATCGCTTGATCGTTTCTCTCTCCCTGAATTTATGTTGTACCTATACATTGTTGTTCTCTAGCAATGAAAATGCGGCATTGACTTTTGTCAAAAGAAGTATCCAGTTGTTTGTACGGCCGAGTTGTATGAGATCATGCCTCTAATTACATAAACTTGACTGGTTCATCCTGTACCAGCCATGTAAGCGTTGTCCACTAAGAAAAACAAGTTGAAAGATCGTGGATGTCGCCTAGAGGGGGGGTGAATAGGCGCTTTAAAATAATTACGGTTTAGGCTTGAACAAATGCGGAATAAAACTAGCGTTTAATTTGTCAAGCACAAAACCTAAATCGACTAGGCTCACCTATGTGCACCAACAACTTATGCTAAGCAAGATAAACAACTAAGTGATAGCAAGATATATAACAAGAAACAATATGGCTATCACAAAGTAAAGTGCATAAGTAAAGGGCTCGGGTAAGAGATAACCGAGGCACGCGGAGACGACGATGTATCCCGAAGTTCACACCCTTGCGGATGCTAATCTCCGTTTGGAGCGGTGTGTAGGCACAATGCTCCCCAAGAAGCCACTAGGGCCACCGTAATCTCCTCACGCCCTCGCACAATGCAAGATGCCGTGATTCCACTAAGGGACCCTTGAGGGCGGTCACCGAACCCGTACAATTGGCAACCCTTGGGGGCGGTCACCGGTACCCGTACACTTTGGCAACCCTTGGGGGCGGTCACCGGTACCCGTCAAATTGCTCGGGGCGATCTCCACAACCTAATTGGAGACCCCGACGCTTGCCCGGAGCTTTACACCACAATGATTGAGCTCCGAGGCACCACCAACCGTCTAGGGTGCCCAAGCACCCAAGAGGAACAAGCTCTAGGGTACCAAGCACTCAAGAGTAAAAAGCTTCTCAACCTTCACTTCCACGTATCACCGTGGAGAACTCAAACCGATGCACCAAGTGCAATGGCAAGGGCACACGGAGTGCCCAAGTCCCTCACTCTCAAATCCCACCAAAGCAACGAAAGCTATGGAGGAATATGAGAGGAAGAGCAAGAAGGAGAACACCAAGAACTCCAAGATCTAGATCCAAGGGGTTCCCCTCACATAGAGGAGAAAGTGATTGGTGGAAACGTAGATCTAGATCTCCTCTCTCTTTTCCCTCAAGAACTAGCAAGAATCATTGGAGGGATTGAGAGTTAGCAAGCTCGAAGAAGGTCAACAATGGGGGAAGAACACGAGCAAGAAGGATTGAGGTCCAATGGGGAAGAAGACCCCCTTTTATAGGTGGGGAAAAATCCAACCGTTATCTGCCCTCTGCCTGCAGCCAAGCGGTACTACCGCTTAGGCGGTACAACCAAACACTGGCCTGAAACACACTAAGTGTACCACGGTAGTGCCGCCGGAGCGGTACTACCGCTGCCCCTAGCGGTACTACCGCTTAGGGGGTTTAGACCAGGAGAGGCAGCAGTAGTAGAGGCAGCCAGGGCGGCAGTACCGTGCGAAGCGGTACTACCGTCCTAGTACCGCTCTACTACCGCTTAAGGAAAAATGGAAACAGAAGCGTGCACTGAGGAAACCCCGCAAGCGGTAGTGGCGGCGGTAGTAAGGGCGGTAGTACCGCCAGAGCGGTACTACCGTGCTACTACCGTGCAACTACCGTGAATGGCAAACTGGCAACAGAGAGTTGCATGCTCGGGGAAACCCCAAGCGGCAGTGCCACGGAAGTACCCAGCGGTACTACCGCATAAGCGGTACTACCGTGGGCACCAGCGGTACTACCGCATAAGCGGTACTACCGTGGGCACCAGCGGTACTACCCCTTGCATGCCACTGAAAATCCACAGAAAACAGAGGATACAAATAAAACCAGAACTGCCATAACTTCTGCAAATGAGCTCCGAATTGAGCAAACTCAAGCTTATTGGTTATAATAAGAAGTGGCAGGGGAGATATGCCTAAGATATAGAGATGAGAAACCTCTATGAATGAAGAACCGGCATAAACTCCAACATCGAAAACATCATAGAAGATGCATATCTAAACTCCATTTTCGATGAACTCGAGCTTGTCATGAAGATGACCACAAGCTCAAAAACTCACAAAGAGAAACACCAAACAAGAACCAAGAAAGATGATGCAAGGATGCAATGGTTTGAGCTCTCTACGAACGAAACGATTAAGCTACTCACTTGAGAGCCCCCCTTGATAGTACGGCTATCGATCCTATAACCCGGTCTCCCAACTACCGCCATGAGACCGGTTAAATAGAAAACCTATCAAGGGCAAACCTTTGCCTTGCGCATAGTCCACTTGAGCTAGATGATGAAGATCTTGACCTCCTCAAGTTGGACCACCTTTCTTGATTGTGTCGGCTCGATGAAGACTAGTTGATTGCTCCCTCATACTCCACTATGGGTGAGCCACTCTTCGGCACATTTTCACAAGTCCATTGTCACCACAATGGACGGCAAGCTTCAAGCTCTTGATCTCTTCGTGATGCACCTCTTGAGCTTGCACACCACAAACTTGATGACGATCACCACTTGATGTCATTCTCCATGGGTTGAATGAGATCTTCCTCTTGACGCAAGCCCATGGAAACATACCTAACCCCACATAGAACTCTCACGTAGACAATGGGTTAGTACACAAAGCGTACTGGACAATGCTTACCATACCATGGGATCACTTGATCCCTCTCGGTACATCTTCTACGCCTTGTGTGTTGATCAACTTGAATCACTCGTTGTACTTATTCTTGATCAACCTTGAATCTTTCCAACTCTCTTCATTAGGATGATGTCTTGAAGGTAAACATGAATGTTCACACAATCTTCTTCTTCAAGACATGCTTGCAATAGGCTCAACACTCACATGACCAATCTTTGGATAAATCCTTGAATAGCACCTTGGTCAACAAATATTCTTCTTCTAATAACCTTGAAACCAACAAATGGTCTTCAAGCAATGCCTATGGACAAACCCTTCAAATATAGAAGGGTAGATGAGATCAGGAAAAATATGGACCATTTTCTGCACATCCACAATGGCGCCATTTTGTTAAATCCCTTAAAGGTTAAGAGAATCCGTTAGGATTCTCAAGGTTCCTCGTATATAAGAAATCACAATCAAGCATTTAAAAAATGTTAAATTTGCATAGAATTTCTTCTCGGAGTCAACGATGCCCGGCCCGCATCCTCGTCGTCGACTCGTTCGCGACGACGTCCTGCTTCAGAGGGGCGACGTTTGGGACTGGGCTCCGCCGGGCTGGCACTGGGAGGTGCTACCTTCAGGGGCGCGCAGCTTGGTGAGGAACCCGGCCCCGGGTCCCGTCATCGACCCGGAGCTTCTTTGGTGGCGTTCGCGTGGGCCACTTTCAGTGCGGAGGCAGCCGGCCAACAAATATTCTTCTTCTAATAACCTTGAAACCAACAAATGGTCTTCAAGCAATGCCTATGGACAAACCCTTCAAATATAACTCAAGGCAACCATTAGTCCATAGAGATTGTCATCAATTACCAAAACCAAACATGGGGGTAGCACATGTTCTTTCACAAGTGATGAATCTAAAGTGAACTATTTCTTCCAGCCAACTGTTAGCACTAAAAGTTGTACCAGCCAGTGAAGACATTAACTCAACAGGAAATAGTATAATTACATTGAGAGCATACCCACTGGGGATACAATGGCAAACATACTTCGTCCAATAATCCAGTACCTCAACTCATTACTTAGTACTACAGTACATGTTAGCTAACATTAACAGTGTTGCCAAAAGAACAACCATCCATAGTAGCTTCGATACAATGATTTTACACAAAGATTTTTATTTTTTCTTCGGACAAATACGACTGTCGTGTAACACGACTTCCTTGCATGTGTTGCAAGTGCGTGGCACTCGTACATTAACCCCTAACTTGATCTTCTTTGTCCCTGACTTCTTTTCATTGTCTCTATGGCCCTTAATTCTGGAGCATGTACCCCTCGCGTTGACGTTAGTCGGTGTTAGGATATCAACTTGGGCGGGGATGGTGCTACCAACGAATGATTCTTGCTCTTCTTCTGCAGTCTGAGGTACATCAGGGGCGGATTGCAAGATGGCTGACTCGAGATTGCACAAACCCACATTGAGTAAATCAAGTCCTCCGCTCGACTTTTTAGCACACCTGATGATATGTTCTAATTTGCCCCGTGCTGCAGAGATCTTTCTTCTTGTATCCATGTCAACACTGTCCATGGGATTATCTTCAAGTGGATTTCCTTCATCATCGTAGACAACATCCCTATAGAAAAATATAACAATGTAAGAAGCCTTAAATCTTACAGAAAAATTATATAACTATGGAAGAAGAAATTACCGTTTGCACATTTTCTCCCATCTTTTGAGTACATAAAAGGTTGGAAGCTCATTTATCTTCGCGCCCCTCAAGACACGTATGATATGCCGGCACACAATGCCCTTTGCTCGAAGAGCTTGCAAGAACATTTAGCAATCATGGTAGTTGTTTCCAAACATACCTCTCTTACCTTGTTTTTCCGATGACTTTGATCACTAATCAACATGATCTTGAGTTCCCCCACAGTTGTGGTGTCCTGGACATCACAATACTCTCCAGCAGCAAGTACTTCTGACTGAAACAAGGCAAAGACCTCATGAGTGAATATCATGCTGCCTTCTCTTTCCACTTCCCAACATGTCAACAAGCTAGGTGTCGTATGAATGCTTGTGTGGTCAGCAATCAGCTCCTCTTGCCTCTGACTTTTCAAGGCCGTGTCGAACCTAAGCCAAAACTCAATAAAAGCGAGCTTGCGCCGGATAAAATTCTTGAAAAATGAGTTTTCACTCTCTGACCTAGAGGTGGTTCTGAGAATACCAGCAAGGGGGATGTCCATGAAGTATGTCGGTACCCATGACCCACGGATCGAGTAACATTTAGCAAACCATGTATTGCCTTGTAAGCCAAAATCTGTTATTAAAGACTTCCAACTTTCTTCAAATTCTGCAGGTGTCTCAGAATTCCATACACAAGAATCCATTCTCTTATAGAATAATTCATCGCTTCTCAATTCAGGAGCAACCTTCTCAGGAACCTTGAGCATAATGTGCCACATACACAACCGGTGCATGGTATTAGGTAGAAGTGCCTCGATAGCTTTCCTCATGCTACCACACTCATCTGTTATGATAACGCCAGGCGCAACCCCACCCATGCATTTCATAAAAACGTCAAATAACCAGACGTAGTCCTTGGCCGTCTCATTGAGTAAGAAACCAACACCTAGAAACACGCTCTGCATATGATGGTTGATACCAGTGAAAGGCGCAAAAATATAATCATATTGGTTCGTGCTGTATGTGGAATCAAAGGACAAGACATCATGGAAATGACTGTAATTTTTCCTGCTGGTTGGATCTGCCCAAAACAAACGCAATAGTGTACCAGTTCCATCGACTTCGTAGTCAAAGAAAAATCCAGGGTTGAGTTCCTTCAGTCTACCAAATTGGTCCACTAGCATTTGAGCATCACAATTCTTGATTTTATTTTTGAACATAGAATAGTGATTCTGTAAGTCCTTCTTGGTGCACCCAACATCTTGAAACCCCCCTGCACGAACATGAAGTAGTCTATATGCTTGGGCTGGGCCGATGCTAGCTTTGTGGCAATCAAAGAGTACTGACCTCACCTTGTCACTTACTTTCCTATTTGATCTTATCAAGTGTTGCTTGCTTGGAGACACTAGTTCGTGATTGTGGTGTTCAGTCATTGAAGCTATCTTGTATTTTCCGCAACTGTCCTGATTGACATAAATGTGAGCTTCACATCCACGCCTAGTGACTTTGACCCTGCGTCTTTTATTTGAAGAATTTTTATCCAAGCAATTAATAGTACAGGTACCTTTTGAGGACCGGTATCCCTCCCTTGAGCATAAGAAACGCTTCCACTGAATTACATTGTTCACCATCCTT
The DNA here is from genome assembly GCA_039707655.1 of Elymus sibiricus. Lineage (NCBI taxonomy): Eukaryota > Viridiplantae > Streptophyta > Magnoliopsida > Poales > Poaceae > Elymus > Elymus sibiricus. The sequence continues at coordinate 504,037,164 of CM077665.1, forward strand.
TGCGCCCCAAGGCGGACACCAAACCCCACATGATGTGCATACTTCTTGTAAAATGCCTCCATAGCAGCAATATCATCAAATTTCATGCCTATGGTTGGTTTAAGTGCCTCATCACACACTGGTTTATACAATGAACCCTGCAAAATGAAAAGCAACAATTTTTACTAAAAAAACTTTTTATTATTAAACACAACCTTCACGGTTGGGAAGATCGATTCTGGAGTATAGGCATTACTTTTGTGTATTTAACATGCCTCGCGATTCTATAAATTTGCATTTCATCGTTGTCTAGTATTACATAATATTTTATTCAGTTTGAGAGAAGATATTTATGAGAGATTATGTACTCATATCAGAGGCAAACACCCAAAAACTCAGGTCACCATTATTATAAAATATGCATTATACTTACATCTAGAGAAAAGCATTGTCTCTTCTTGGGTGTAGAGAATTCATCAAAATAAAGCATACTGGAATTAATCTCTGAAACAGAGTGAGCATCACTTGATTCTGTCATTGCGACGCTATTAGCTGATTCTGCAAAATCAGAAGAACAAGCTGAGGCACAAGTATTGTAGGGAGTACCAGATAGATTAGCACTTTTTCATACCAACAATTCACCTGAGATGGCTGCTGGTACACTACATGGATTGGTCAGGCGTGCCAGGACTGGTGGGGGCGAGGTCGCACTTGTTTCTTCCATTTATTAGAACAATGTTGTAGTCGGTTTTACTACTAGCAAACAGCAACAAAATGTTGCATTCACTTCTCTGCTATCCCTATGACATCAAAAATGCAAAATGTGGCACATATCCAGTCAGGAACTGGATCCATATTAGAGAAGTGCAGCTCATATCAGATAAGTCTACTAAACTAAAACGAGTGATTAACAAATCAAAGCAGGACTGTACTAACCGTGACTTCCTTGGAATATTGAACAGGAGATGTTGCGCCGCCACCGCCCTCGCAAGGTACTCTTCGACACTAGTCGGGGACAGACTAGCTCAAGATGTTGGGAGGGGATTTCATGGTTAGGGTTAGGGGACAGGGAAGAGCTGGCTAGAAAGGGCCCGCCGCCGTCGACACGAGGGGGTTTCGGCGTCCAGAATTAGAGATAGATCATGTCTAGCTGGACAAGCCCATCGCCGCCGATGGAAGGGGATTTCATGGACCCTAGTGAGGATGGGGAAGAGTTGGATGGGCATAGAGCAAGCCGCCGCCGCCGGGATTGAGGATGACGAAGAGTTGGCTGAAGGGGGGATTTCATCAAAGTGGATTATGTGCAGGGTGTAAATGAGAAATGGGCCACCATCGTGACTGAAACAGTACCTGCCTGTATCTGAGCCACTAATTGCACATCCAAAGGCCCATAGGGGCGGATCGTAGATCGCACCTGTAGTCCAGATCCTATACTAGTCCTCCCCTGATGATTGTAGTAGTAACACTGATTTGGTATTGTAGATTTCGATACATTTTAATATAAATTTTGTGAGGCATACCAGAAAAGTTTGGCTTTGAAAGAAAAGAGATCAGCGCGCCTTATAAGAAAAGAAACTGCGAGGGTAAAGTTCTGATAAATTTCTGCCATGTTCATTTCTTCATGATTATTTTGACGACTGGATTTGTTTTGAGTCTTGAGTCGTCTGAGAGGTCATAGTTGGACCTACTATTTTTGTCTTGTCTCTTGTGTATTGTGCTTCGAATGCGCACGTCTCTTTGACAACGAAACTGGAATCTCTCGTAAGATCCCAAATACTCCATCGAAATCTTTTACTAGCAAACAAATCAAATATCTAGGCCCGATCGTGATTGTAGAGTGCTCTGTGGCAGTATAATACATTGATCGGCTGTCCGAGTCAGCTCGCGAGGACGATAACTGTAACAGGTCATCCGTGGGCGCTCGCACCAGGGCCGCCGGCAGAATCCAAAACCGCATCGGCAAAACAGCGGCGACAAAGCCGGTCACCATTCCGAACAACAGATTTGTCCGTTTCTTGCTTGCCGGTTGCAGTAGCACTGGCCGGTGAAGCAACGAGGCGTCTAGAGCCGGCACGGGTGGCCGGGGATCGATAGCGAGGTGTGACCTGCCAGCGAGGACGTCGACATGGAGCTGTGGTCTGTGGAGGCGTGTGTGTGTGTGTCACGTAGATGAGCCGGTTTCTTGTTCTTGCGATGCACGGGCAACATGCTGGTTGAGAACGTATTCATATCCAGTGCGCCAGCCTAATATTATATGTATATAAATTTTTACTTTACTTCAATTTTGAAAAAAATGTTCACCACACACTAAAAGAAGTTAATGAAATGTGAAAATTTGTTCGTGTATTTTTTCAAAACTGCTCATAGCATTTAAACAACAGTAAAATATATTCACCAATAGTACCAAAAGTGTCCGTGCAATTTGTAAAGAATGACATGCCATTCGATTTTTTTATGAAATCGCCTTTAAAAATATGTTTTGTTATATTTAAAATCTTCATGAAATGTAAAATTTTGTTGCCACAATTTTAAAAACAAATTCAGAACATATAAAAAAACATGTTTGTGCCATTTAGAAGATGTTCTAATACTCATCCAATGTTCGCAATTTTTTTAAAACTGTTCATGACATTTGTGAAAAATGTTCAAACCTGTGTTTAGAATTTTCCACTATGTATTGAAAAATATTCAACGTGCATTTTAGAAATGTTCAACATGCATTCCAAAAAATGTTCAATGTGTATTTAAAAAATGTTAACATGTATCTAAAAAAGTGTACAAAAAATGTTCAACATGTATTTGGAAAATGAAGAAAAAATCCAATGAAAATTGGTAGAGAAAAAACACACAAAATAGAAAGGAAAAAAGCCGCACATAAACTTCTATTACCAGTTCTAGAAACTTCCCAAACCTGAGGCATGCACTGAATGCATCAGGACTATTTTGACGCATTGAATAGGAAAATGGTGTATGTGATCTGACTAGAAAATGACTGGTGGTCTCATATTATTTAAAAATGAACCCGCCACACTCTCCCATAATTAAATCCATGCTTTTATTTATTTATTTCTCCAAACATAATAGGGCCGTATATGTTGAATCATATGTCCAAATTTGGATTGGGTTTGACCACCATCTTTGTTCTCACGAGAAGTTTGAAACAAGAGAATGTTCAATATGTTTAAAAATAATAATTTAACTTGATAAAAAAATAAAGAAGTTTTTTACCGAAACCTATATTTATTTTTTATGTTTTGTAACTCTACCTCTCCCTCCGCACACAGGTCCCATGTACACATGCTTTTACTCAAATAAATCAAGTTTCGAGTCAAGTTTCAAAATGAAAAAGAAATCTAAAAATATATTTAACACTGATCTTGTTTCAAAGATCTCGTCAAGACAAAGACAATAAAATGATACGACATCGGATATTCGGTTCAAAATATTCGATTTTTTTATGAAGATGTAGAGTGCAGGTTGCTTCTTATAAATTATAATGTTTCTTTTGAGAAAATATTGTCGCCCAACTTATGACCAAAACCGGCTGTTTCCTTTTCATCTAATGGCTCAAAAGCATAGGTGCACCCAGTGCACAGATTGGGATGGTGCACTGGTTACATTCTCCATGCTCGTAGTAAGTTGCACATGATTTGCATGTGAGCAAAAACTTACGGAACATATTTAAACAAAATGTTGCTGCAATTTTAAAAACGAATTCAGAACATATAAAAAAATGTGTTTGTGCAATTTAGAAGATGTTCTAATACCCATCCAATGTTCGCACATTTTTTTAAACTGTTCATGGCATTTTTGAAAAATGTTCAAAACTGTTCTCTCCCTCCCCCTCTCTCTCCAACGAGTTTTTATCTATTTATCTCAAATCTTCTCTCGCCCCAAGTTACTCGTGTGTACCATAGAAACTTCCAGATGTTATCCATCGCAAAATTTCACTGAAGTAGAGATCCAAAGGCCTACAATCGCCGGATTTGCCATCTTTCTACCGTTGGATAGAGTTCATCTGACGGTTAATACTCGATATAATTCGTCAAATATATATAATAGTGTAGAAAAAGCAATGAATCTAAAATATTGACTGGTTCTATTAAAACTTTCTTACAACTGGAATGCACGGGAAGATTCTCAATAAAGCATATGCTTTCTGTTTGAAGTAAAAAGTAAAGAACGAAGAGAGATGAATGAAAGATGATCCATTAGTCTTTATTGATGATAGAAGTGGGGTATTTATACCCGGGCAGAAGTACACATATTACTTGGGAGTCAAGTAAACTTAAGGTTACTTGAGAGCCAAGGAATTACATAGTTGCCTTGAGAGTCAAGGAAGTACATGGTTGCTTGAGAACCAAGCAACCTATCTAAGAATTAACTTAATCCTAATAAGCGTAATTAGTAAGCAACTAAACTATGTTTAACACTCCCCCTTGTACAACGCCTCTTCTTGGGTATATGCATCATCTTGACAAATTATTTGAAATCTTGAAAGTCTCCTCCAAAAACCCTGTGGGAAAAATATGAGGAGAATAATGCAGATATGTTGCTAAAACTCCTTTAAACCCAGTGGGAAAAATAATAAGGAGAAAATGATGCAACATATAATGATTATTGTCTCTTGATAACTCATATGAGAAAAAACTTTGAAGAAGGAGAAAACTCATTGATGAGTTTAGAGAAAAATTAATATGTCTTGAGTACTTCCTTTAAAAACCCAATAGGGAAAATAGAAAGTATGACATATGATCTTTGAGAAGATATTGCCTCATTAAAAACCATTATGAGGAACTTTGAGAGAAAACTCATAAAGGAAAAGAGTGCATCTCACATGCCATTGAAAACTCCTTTAAAACCCAGTGGGGGAAAATATAAGGAGAAAATGAAATGGCATATACAAACACTTGTGTTTATATTGTCTCATTAAAAACCTTTTATGAGAAACCATTAGGGGAAAACTCATCAAGGGAAAAAGAGTACAATATATGTGATCTGATGATTGCTAACAAGTTATAGTTGGGAGATTACTCCCCCTGAACTTTGCAAATATGGAGGATGTGTCATACCAAGTCCATTGACATTATCGTGACATTGTGAATAATTCACAATATATTGTTTGCAAATTGTTTCCTCGCTTTTCTATAATTCGTGTGGAAAAGTAATTTTCGAGCAATGTGTCTTTTGATATTGCTCTCCATATAAACTGTAGGTATTGAGTAACACAAGTGGAAGCATCTTGATAAATCAATTTATGTGATTTTGATGAATGTCAACCACATGATTTTTAGTGTGGTTAATCATTTTGCTAAGCCATGCATATTTTGTAATGCTTTTAGATAAAGCAATTATGTCAAAATGATAAGTGGAAATAACCATTAAAGTCCATTTATATGACTTCCATATGAAGGCTATTCCAGAAAATTCAGTCATTGATATGGCATCATTGGGATCAAATAAAGAGCCAATATCATTACCTCATATCATGGTCATATCTTCTATTTCCTGATGGAATTGCCCAGGATTCATTGTGAGCTTGAGATATAAGTTGATATTTCTTGTATCGACCATATACCTTTTGTTGGGGGTTGCACTTTGAAAAAAGATAGCAAATATAGTGTCAGGCCTGATGTAGTTTGGAATTATATGAGTGCTTTGACATTAGTGAGATACAGAACTTCAGGCCCTAGTATCACTCCATTATCACCCCTAGGTATGAATGGATTTGTACCTTATCAAAGGTAGTATGACCATACATGTTTTTTGTTGTTATGATATACCCATATTGAACTTCTCATATATATTTGGATATATGTAGACTGATATGTATTCTTGAGAGAATGCTCAAGTAGTAAACTTAAGCTAAATTTGGTTGAATCCAAATTTTCCGTCTTCAGATGATTTTGTGTATGTTTATGTCTTGTAGAGACATTGATGATGAAATCGTCGATATACACTGAGGTGACGTAAGGAAATAAAATTTTGGGATTTCTTTATTAATACATAAACAATCATCATCCTTTGAGTAATCCTTTGAAGAAGGAACTCATCTAGTCGGTAGTACCATATGATTTTCGACTATTTCGAGCCATAAAGTGACTTCTGAAGTTTTACACAAATATGTTGCGATTTATTTTGGATTCGGAATTGTAAGCCCTTCAGGGGCTTTGTTATAAATTTCCGAAACGAGTGACCCATATGAGTATGTAGTCACTGCATCCATTAACTGCATGGATAATATTATTTGTACTGCCAATGATATTTATTATCGAAACATAATTCCACTCATACCAAGAGGGTATGTTACATCATAATTTAATGGCGGGTTTCTGCGTGAACACTTTTGCTACAAGCCTCACTTTCTCACCACCTCATTGACTTTTTCTATTGTGACACCCAGGTTTTCGCTCCTGTTTTTTTTCCTTTGCGGGATTTGACTCCCGTCTTTTTTCTCGGTGTTATCGGATTTCTTTCACTCTTGGGTATATGAAGATGGTCATTTAACCTTGCCCTCCCTATCCAATCAGAGATTCTCTCCAGTCCAACCTTGCCTCCCAAGATCTTTGCTCAGGGTTTTGTCGTCGAAACCCTACCTTCCGTGTTGCCGGAAGGGAAACCCTAATCCTTCCAGTTACAAAGGAACCTCAATTTCCTTTGATCTGTTGCCTCCCAAACTTTTCCCAGAGATCATCCTTCATCTATAAACCCTGGATATGCAAAAATATTGCCAAGTCATTTGCAATATTTTTCATTTATAATTAATTCCTTTTTCTGCCAGTTAAAGGAATTAAATCCAGGAAAATATCTATCGATCTCCAAAGTTCATGAAAACTTGTGGAGATATTCTTTGTGATCATATTGAGCTCCCACAAAAATATTGGCCATAATTAAATAAGGGAAATTGTCTTTTCCTATTTAATGCCAATATTGCATTTTGGGCACTTTCTAAAGGAACTACCATTTTGGTAGCCAGGAAAAATCCCAAATAAATTTTGGAGCTTCTCATATCCATATCTTCCCCATTTCCATCAAGAACCCAAGTTCCATAGTTAAAGTTTTGAGCACAACATCAATTTGCAAATTCTGTCTAGTTGGGCAATTTGCAAAGGAAGTGCTCTATCCCTTTATCTATTTGAGCTGAAATTTTTCATGGTGGTTAACATTGCTAAATCACCCATGTATACCAAAAATAAGCTCAATCCATCTATCCATTCATCCACAGCATTTTTCCTAAGTTTTTGTCCATTTGGAAGCTTTGTGAAGCAAGTACCATTTTGGTATTTCAAAATGGCATGAAACTTTTACAGAGTCTTAGTATCATCAAGTCATTGGTCTCCACCAAATTCCAGCTGTTTTCATCTAGCCAATTTTCCCCAGCACCCTCTTTTGCATTTTTGGCCAGTTTACCAAGTTGCAAAGGAAGTGCTAGCTATATTGCTTCATTTGATCTGAAAATTTACCAGGGTAGTCACCTTGGTAGATCATTTCTCCATGCCAAGTTCTAGATCTGTCCACTCAGTAATCTCTCCAGAAACCACCACAAACAGGTTGCTGTCAAATCCTGTTTTTGCAAGTTTCTCCAATCCAGAGTCTTCCAGTTGACTCTAACCTCATATCTTGTCTATTTGAGTAGTGAGACGTCGTGTTGACATGATCTCACAGCCAGGAAAAGGCCAGGACATACGTTCGCCATGGTGACCACGAGTAGAGCCGGCCAAAACGGTGGTCTGTGTGCTGTCCCCGTCGGCCAGCTAGCTCCGGTCGGCCTCCGCCTATCTGGGAGTGTCTAGCAGCTCCCCGGCGTCCATGCGGCCCTCTCCCGACCCTTCTTCCCTCCAGACTCTTCCTCCTCGCGCCACAGCGAGCGCCGCCGCGGCACTATACTCCCCGTGAACCTCTCTGTCGCCTCCCTTCCCTGTCTTCTTCCTCTCCGAGCTGTCCCCTCTCTCTGATCGTCGTCAGGTCGGCACCACCGAGTGTTTGCCACCTCGCTGGAGCTCCAGGAAGGAGATAAGCTCGCCACGGCGGCCGTCCTCATCTGCACGCCACGGCTGGCTATAAAAGCCGCGGTCTGGAGCCTCCCTGAGCGCCCACTCCACCTCAGCAGCTCCGCCACACCCCTCTGGTCCTCCCCAACCCCTCTACCCATCACCGGAGGCTCCCCTGCCCTCCAATGGCCGCCATGGCCGCCGCCATCTCGTGCTCAAATTCGAGCAAGTCCGAGCTCCGCTCCCCTCCTAGCCACCACCTAGGAGCTTCGCCACACCATCCCGTCTCTTCTCCGCGTCTGTCCCGAGCTACCCGAACTCCGCCTGAGCAGCCGTCCGCCGTGAGCCAAACCGTCACTGTTTCGGTCCTCCTCGGCGTCTGGGCTGTGCGGAGAGGGGTGTGGTGCTCTTCCCCGAGCCTGCCGGTACCTAGAACGCCGGAAACGGTGGCCGGAGCCGCCCAGGACGGTCGCCGGAGTGTGCCGCCTCCTCTGTTCTGCGGCGAGCGAGAGGAGAGCGACGGCTCTGCCCGCGGGGTCCCCTCGCCAGCGACCCTCCCCTCCCTCTGTTTGTTTTAAGTGGCGGGAGGGCAAGTGGGCCGGCCCAGTGGCCTGGCTGGCGCCCAGTGGCACCAGCGGCCGTAGCGCTTTTGGCCCAGAGCGGCCCATCAGCACAGTGCCATTTTTCTTTTTCCGCAGAAAATCAGCCAGGGACCCAGAAGTAAATAAAATATTTAGAGACAGGTCCCTCCACTTCAATCCCTCATATCTTTTCACTCGCAACTCGGAATCAGGTGAAACCAACGCTCACATCTTCGTCTCGTCGAGCCCGTTCTTTCGGCATCACTTTCACAATGTGTTCACACTGTAAAAATGACCATTTTGCCCTTGCCCTTCTATCAGCCCCCTCCGAGAGAGAACGGTTTCCGGCGATCCTTCCCGCGGACTTTCCGCACGTCTCCCGGAGTATTCTTCGACATCTGATATATGCCCTAAAGCATTGCTCTGTGTTATTCTTGCGTGTTTAATTAATGATATGCTTGTAATAATTAAACTCCTGCCATTTCGATATTGTCATTTACATTACCTGGTACTACTCATCTTGTCATTGCACTAATGACTTGTCGTGATATTATATGGAAATAGGAGGTTATGTTTTTATCATGCTTAGCTACTGCCATCTCAAGTTATTGTGATAAACTACCATGATTGTTAAACACTTGCTAAGGCTAAACCTAGTCGGTTGATCTAGAGTCACATGTCCGGGCTTATCCGTGCAGCCACATTTGCCGGTATGGGACGGCCTTGACTTGGTCTGATCGCGTGCTCTTTCACCGGTACCTCTAGACAGGGAAGGTTATGCGCGCGCTACCCTGGCCCGGTAGGCGGCGATAACCTTGTGAGCCTAGTTGAGTTTTGTGCCGGCGTCCCCGTTTGGGACAGTTTAGTTTGGCCACGACGGTGGCAGGTGTCATGAGGTGACACAGGGGCCACCCAGGGCAGGACTCCGGGGGAGGATGAATGCCGGTGGTACGATGGGAGAGTCACGGGTCAGGCAGGTTTCGTTGGAACAACGCTGGTCCACCCGAATGGGATCACGAGGCCAGGTGCTCCATGGTGTGGGTAAAGTGCGCAACCTCTGCAGAGTGAAGAATCTATTCGAATAGCCGCGTCCACGGTATTGGACAGCCCGTCCAGACCTCACTAGGTGGTCAACCGTAACAATGATAATAAGGATGGAAGAACTCGTCTTTTGATCTGAAGTATTCAGTGGATCATGAATGTTCTGAGGGTTGTGAGGCAACCCGGAAGAGAATAAGTTGGATCTGGTTAAGGGTTGGATTGGATCTTGAGATTATTCGGAGTATGGATGGTTTACGTGATATGCTTTATCTTAAAGTATTTTATCTTAGTAGTTATCTTACTGAATAATCCTATTATGACATAATAACTAATATTGCTAGATAGGTATGCTATGCCATGATAATTAATGTTGCTCTAATAACAAATGCATGCTTGAATGCCATGGATTACTTTGCTTGGTGTATATGTTAGTTTGGTTTGCTTGCGAGTACATTCAAAAGTACTCAGCGGGCTTTAACATGGCCAGGTTCCCATAAGGATCCGTCGTCCGTCGTCGAGGAGCCGGAGCGTTCGCGAGCTAGAAGAGTAACCCAGTCAGATCCCTGTGGATTGGAGCCGCACCAAGACCATGCTGCCTTAGATAGAGCTTCTCTGCTGCCATCACCTCTTGTATTATCTCATGTAAGACTTATATATCCATTAATAGAAATGCCTGTGTTCATGATACTTGTTGTAAACGCGCATGCCAGAGAGATTTCCTGGGCTGGTATACGTGGCGACCATCTGGCTACAGTGGTAATCAGGCAGGGCGCCAGAACGGATGGTATCAGAGCAGCCAGGCTAACTATAGGTTACACTAGCCAGAATTCATTGTCTTGTGTTCAGTAGAAAGCCCAGATGGATTTCAGCCATCTTTGCCATCTGGCACGGCTACTATTGATCATAAGGCAACCCCATAGGTTTTCGGCTCCATCAGACCCCATCTCTCGTGGCTTTTGCCGCCGGTGTGAAATGCTCGCACCCGGCAACGACCCGTGAGCCCTGAAACCCCTAGGTAAACCAGATATCCTTACCCTGCTTGCTAACCATGGTATTTCTCTTCTTACTCTAGTTTCCTTTGGGAAACGCTTATAAATTCCATCTCTCCTCGACAACCTTAGGAACCGTTGATTAAGCCACTTTGGCTATGGTCCTACGTCGAGTGTGATGCCCCCTAAGGAAGTAGTAGGAGCTTGACACCAGTGCTACCAGGAGCATTGTGTGGTTTCGCTTGTAAATCCTTAGAGGTGCATCGAGTGCGCAATAATAGTTATACTAGTGGATCCCTGACCACGTGTGCAAGGTCCGCAACATTTGAACTTTATTTGCTTTTTGGTTTTCGCGGTTCTTGTTTCTTTTGTCGATTCTGTTTCTTTGATCCGACTGGATCCATCCGCAAGAGTTGCCTAAGAAGATCAGCATGCAACTGGGATAATACCCAATAATCCCAATTCAGCAAGAGTCATGTCCAGCCAACTACTTGATATTCAGAGCATTATCACCGGATCTGTCAAGAATGAAGAATGGGTCAGAAACAAAATATGTGTGCAACAGACAAGGCCAGAATATACCTGAGAGAGTTGGCCCCAGAACCGATCATACCCGAGGAGCAGTCATATGAGCTACTAAGAATGAACATCAGTAAGGACAAATTATTCCGCCCGCGATACATGGATTATTTCAGTCAGTGAAGTGAACCCGGAGTCTTCTCTCAATGGACCCAAGCATCATTTATTACCCACAGAAGACATATTTCAAGAATGTGAAGGTGCCGAGAGGAACAACTAAACTCTGGTATGAGGATACGAATTTCAAAGCATATCTTGGAATTCACCGGTGCGTATCCAAAATTTTCCGGGCACTGTGACAAGGGTTGCAAGAAATATGGATGCGTTCACGGCTGCCCAGAATCAATGAGAACTTCACATGCTGGGAAGCTCAGCTGAACCAAATAGGATGATCCGTCAACTGCTTATTATCAGCAACACCTGGTTTGAATACAAAGGGTATTCTGAATTAATTAACGACATGAAGTCTGCCACAGTCATGCAACCTTTACAGCAACAATGATCAGACCAGCAGAAGGACAAGCGGTATGCCCGATCAACAGAATATCTTCAATCAAGATATGGCCTATATCAAGTTTTGGCTCCGCTATGGGTAAACTCCGGATACCTCGGAAGGAAACCAGAATCGGCCATAGATCCGACTGTGTACACAAGGCTTCTGGTATAAGGAACCCAGCCTTCCTCCGCAAGCTACCGAGAAGAAGCTTATGACACAAGACTCCCAATCTTCCTCGGTACGCCACTTGGTGCAAAAATCTTCTGGGGTACAGCACTCCCATTTCCCACAGCGTGCTACCGCGGAAGACTTCCGGCATAAGGCACTTGACCTTCTGTGGCAAGCCACACATGAAGGAAAGCTTTTGAGGTATGATACCCAGCCTTCTTCAGCACACTACCCTGGCAGGCGCTTCGAGCATAAGGAATTCAGCCTACGTCAACACACCATTGTGCCCACCACAATCCTGTCAAGAGCACGAACTAGTCTGGACACACATCCGCCTCAGAACTCAGTGGTTATGAAAGGATTTATCCTACACCTGCATATGTTGTGAGCATGCAGTCCAGTGGATCAGTTCATGCGAGCCACTCGTACCCGGGAATGACGGTGTTTAGAGAAACATTGGCCCCCATGTTGCAAAGGATATGAGCACCGCAATCTCTACAAGGTATGCAAGAGTAAGTTCTGAGAACGAGCCTGACAAACCGAGAAAACAATCAAGGAGCCGTGTTGGCAGGTCATTACAGGTCCATCAAGGGAATCATCCAGAACCAAGAAGTTGTGGACAAACAACCTCCGTGATGGTCAACCAAATACAGCTTCACGGACGGAGTGACATTGATAATCCTTGACTCTTGCATATACGGCCACAACAATGCAGCCAGTATGTCATACTCATCCTAAACACGGGCCATCAACTAAGACAAAAGGCTATGTTCCGAAAGATACACTGGATGATAGTGATACCATGCTCAGCTCAGAGGTCATAGCACGGACTACCGAGCCTATATATGACAGAGTCCTCTCCACGAGCGACAGAATTTGAAACGGGGCATTCGAATAGAATGGCTCAAAGCACGTCAGCACCAACAGCTCAAAGACATCATAGAAATAAGAGATTACTGTCTATGATTATTTTGTGATCATGCCTAACCTTTCAGTTGGGGATATAGCAGCAAATGCTCGGTCATGTTGTTCTTTGCATTATGGATCACCTAAGGGCAAAGTCAGGATGCCTAAGCCAGAAGGAAACATCAGAATGGAACCCATAGCCAGACTGAGCATTCTGATACAGCAAAAAGGAAAGCCACTTCCATTCACTCAAGACCATACGAGCACGCAAGCCTGGTACCAGGAAAGGATGTCTTGCCCATAATAGTCAGGGTACGAAGCATCACAATAAAACACAAAGCAGATATTTCCAGGCCCTGGAAACCGAGCCGTCTGTTGGTATTACCCGCTACCCCACCCAGCAATACCACTACCAGGACAAAGGTACACCTGACATGAAAGAGAAGGATTCAAGAAAGCTGTGTGCAGAGACAACACATGGTCCCTCAGAAGAGACAGTTAAAAGGTTAGTGAACCAACGAAGACAAGACCGCTGATGGATCCAAGTCGCACACAGGTAAGTCCCCCTTCACCGGGAAATAAGCCCGGAAATCTCGAGGACGAGATTTTCTTAAGGGGGGTAGGTTTGTGACACCCTGGTTTTCGCTCCTGTTTTTTTTCCTTTGCGGGATTTGACTCCCGTCTTTTTTCTCGGTGTTATCGGATTTCTTTCACTCTTGGGTATATGAAGATGGTCATTTAACCTTGCCCTCCCTATCCAATCAGAGATTCTCTCCAGTCCAACCTTGCCTCCCAAGATCTTTGCTCAGGGTTTTGTCGTCGAAACCCTACCTTCCGTGTTGCCGGAAGGGAAACCCTAATCCTTCCAGTTACAAAGGAACCTCAATTTCCTTTGATCTGTTGCCTCCCAAACTTTTCCCAGAGATCATCCTTCATCTATAAACCCTGGATATGCAAAAATATTGCCAAGTCATTTGCAATATTTTTCATTTATAATTAATTCCTTTTTCTGCCAGTTAAAGGAATTAAATCCAGGAAAATAACTATCCATCTCCAAAGTTCATGAAAACTTGTGGAGATATTCTTTGTGACCGTATTGAGCTCCCACAAAAATATTGGCCATAATTAAATAAGGGAAATTGTCTTTTCCTATTTAATGCCAATATTGCATTTTGGGCACTTTCTAAAGGAACTACCAGTTTGGTAGCCAGGAAAAATCCCAAATAAATTTTGGAGCTTCTCATATCTATATCTTACCCATTTCCATCAAGAACCCAAGTTCCATAGTTAAAGTTTTGAGCACAACATCAATTTGCAAATTTTGTCCAGTTGGGCAATTTGCAAAGGAAGTGCTCTATACCTTTATCTATTTGAGCTGAAATTTTTCATGGTGGTTAACATTGCTAAATCACCCATGGATACCAAAAATCAGCTCAATCCATCTATCCATTCATCCACAACATTTTTCCTAAGTTTTTGTCCATTTGGAAGCTTTGTGAAGCAAGTACCATTTTGGTATTTCAAAATGGCATGAAACTTTTACAGAGTCTTAGTATCATCAAGTCATTGGTCTCCACCAAATTCCAGCTGTTTTCTTTATAGCCAATTTTCCCCAGCACCCTCTTTTGCATTTTTGGCCAGTTTACCAAGTTGCAAAGGAAGTACTAGCTATATTGCTTCATTTGATCTGAAAATTTACCAGGGTACTCACCTTGGTAGATCATTTATCCATGCCAAGTTCCAGATCTGTCCACTCAGTAATCTCTCCAGAAACCACCACAAACAGGTTGCTGTCAAATCCTGTTTTTGCAAGTTTCTCCAATCCAGAGTCTTCCAGTTGACTCTAACCTCATATCTTGTCTATTTGAGCAGTGAGACGTCGTTTTGACATGATCTCACAGCCAGGAAAAGGCCAGGACATACGTTGGCCATGGTGACCACGAGTAGAGCCGGCCAAAACGGTGGTCTGTGTGCTGTCCCCGTCGGCCAGCTAGCTCCGGTCGGCCTCCGCCTATCTGGGAGTGTCTAGTAGCTCCCCGGCGTCCACGCGGCCCTCTCCCGACCCTTCTTCCCTCCAGACTCTTCCTCCTTGCGCCACGGCGAGCGCCGCCGCGGCACTGTACTCCCCGTGAACCTCGCTGTCGCCTCCCTTCCCTGTCTTCTTCCTCTCTGAGATGTCCCCTCTCTTTGATCGTCGTCAGGTCGGCACCACCGAGTGTTTGCCACCTCGATGGAGCTCCAGGAAGGAGATAAGCTCGCCACGGCGGCCGTCCTCATCTGCACGCCACGACTGGCTATAAAAGCCGCGGTCCGGAGCCTCCCCGAGCGCCCACTCCACCTCAGCAGCTCCGCCCCACCCCTCTGGTCCTCCCCAACCCCTCTACCCATCGCCGGAGGCTCCCCTGCCCTCCAATGGCCGCCATGGCCGCCGCCATCTCGTGCTCAAATTCGAGAAAGTCCGAGCTCCCCTCCCCTCCTAGCCACCACCTAGGAGCTTCGCCACACCATCCCGTCTCTTCTCCGCGTCTGTCCCGAGCTACCCAAACTCCGCCTGAGCAGCCGTCCGCCGTGAGCCAAACCGTCGCTGTTTCGGTCCTCCTCGGCGTCCGGGCTGTGCGGAGATGGGTGTGGTGCTCTTCCCCGAGCCCGCCGGTACCTGGAACGCCGGAAACGGTGGCCGGAGCCGCCCGGGACGGTCGCCGAAGTGCGCCGCCTCCTCTGTTCTGCGGCGAGCGAGAGGAGAGCGACGGCTCTGCCCGCGGGGTCCCCTCGCCAGCGACCCTCCCCTCCCTCTGTTTGTTTTAAGTGGTGGGAGGGCAAGTGGGCCGGCCAAGTGGCCTGGCTGGCGCCCAGTGGCAGCAGCGGCCGTAGCGCTTTTGGCCCAGAGCGGCCCATCAGCACAGTGCCGTTTTTCTTTTTCCGCAGAAAATCAGACAGGGACCCAGAAGTAAATAAAATATTTACACACATGTCCCTCCACTTCAATCCCTCATATCTTTTCACTCGCAACTCGGAATCAGGTGAAACCAACGCTCACATCTTCGTCTCGTCGAGCCCGTTCTTTCGGCATCACTTTCACAATGTGTTCACACTGTAAAAATGACCATTTTGCCCTTGCCCTTCTATCAGCCCCCTCCGAGAGAGAACGGTTTCCGGCGATCCTTCCCGCGGACTTTCCGCACTTCTCCCGGAGTATTCTTCGACATCTGATATATGCCCTAAAGCATTGCTCTGTGTTATACTTGCGTGTTTAATTAATGATATGCTTGTAATAATTAAACTCCTGCCATTTTGATATTGTCATTTACATTACCTGCTACTACTCATCTTGTCATTGCACTAATGACTTGTCGTGATATTATATGGAAATAGGAGGTTATGTTTTTATCATGCTTAGCTACTGCCATCTCAAGTTATTGTGATAAACAACCATGCTTGTTAAATACTTGCTAAGGCTAAACCTAGTCGGTTGATCTAGAGTCACCTGTCCGGGCTTATCCGTGCAGCCACATTTGCCGGTATGGGACGGCCTTGACTTGGTATGATCGCGTGCTCTTTCACCGGTACCTCCAGACAGGGAAGGTTATGCGCGCGCTACCCTGGCCCGGTAGGCGGCGATAACCTTGTGAGCCCAGTTGAGTTTTGTGCCGGCGTCCCCGTTTGTGACAGTTTAGTTTGGCCATGACGGTGGCAGGTGTCACAAGGTGACACAGGGGCCACCCAGGGCAGGACTCCGGGGGCGGATGAATGCCAGTGGTACGATGGGAGAGTCACGGGTCAGGCAGGTTTCGTTGGAGCAACGCTGGTCCACCCGAATGGGATCACGAGGCCAGGTGCTCCATGGTGTGGGTAAAGTGCGCAACCTCTGCAGAGTGAAGAATCTATTCGAATAGCCGCGTCCACGGTATTGAACAGCCCGTCCAGACCTCACTAGGTGGTCAACCGTAATAATGATAATAAGGATGGAAGAACTCGTCTTTTGATCTGAAGTATTCAGTGGATCATGAATGTTCTGAGGGTTGTGAGGCAACCCGGAAGAGAATAAGTTGGATCTGGTTAAGGGTTGGATTGGATCTTGAGGTTATTCGGAGTATGGATGGTTTACGTGATATGCTTTATCTTACAATATTTTATCTTAGTAGTTATCTTACTGAATAATCCTATTATGACATAATAACTAATATTGCTAGATAGGTATGCTATGCCATTATAATTAATGTTGCTCTAATAACAAATGCATGCTTGAATGCCATGGATTGCTTTGCTTGGTGTATATGTTAGTTTGGTTTGCTTGTGAGTACATTCAAAAGTACTCAGCGGCCTTTAACATGGCCAGGTTCCCATAAGGATCCGTCGTCCGTCGCCGAGGAGCCGGAGCGTTTGCGGGCTAGAAGAGTAACCCAGTCAGATCCCTGTGGATTGGAGCCGCACCAAGACCATGCTGCCTTAGATAGAGCTTCTCCGCTGCCATCACCTCTTGTATTATCTCATGTAAGACTTATATATCTATTAATAGAAATGCTTGTGTTCATGATACTTGTTGTAAACGCGCATGCCAGAGAGATTTCCTGGGCTGGTATGCGTGGCGACCGTCTGGCTACAGTGGTAATCAGGCGGGGCGCCACATCTATGAATGAGAAGTTTTTAGTATTCCATATGGGAGATACTTATGAGGACTGGGTATTACTATGGTAAATACCACTCGTTTGCAGAGCGAGTGCTATTCTTCATTACTTGCTTCCTTTTATGTGAACCAATATGAGTGCAAGAGGCACTCTACCATGGATTTTGGTTCAGGGCCCAAAAGGTTTTAGCAATTTTGAGAAGAAATATATGTCGACAAATGTAGACTTCTGTTATATGATTCTGGAGGAATTGATGAAATTTGTGGAAATGTATTTATTCCTTTTAACTCCTTGTGATTTCCTACAACAATGGAGTCAAGGTGTTTCGATGTCCCGGCACCAAAATATTTGTGCACATTTATGCCTGGCTTTGGATGATGAGCATCCAGTGAGGTGTCTTTCAACTTGATGTTGAATACATTTAATGGTTGAGGATCTAATTTCCTCTGTTTCCGCGGAATCATATGCGAGATTATATCTCGTGTTGTCAAATTTCTCCCCCTGTTGCTCTCATTTGGGGAGAAGAGTGGTTTATTAGGTACCTCCAGTCTTTCTGACACTTTACTACAGGATTATAAAAATTTGTGACACCTTTGTCATCAGTAAATGTATGTGGCAGATTTGTAATGTGTTGCAAATATATGATTCTCTAAACTTTGTGTTCATATTCTTTGAGTACATGGATATAAGGATTGAATGTCAATAACATTTCTAATTTATTTCTCGGCATTCTTTGTGATACTTATATCCCCCTAATACCGGAAATGTTCTTATTGCTGATGCAATCAGCATACGGGCTATGAATAATTTCTATTGACAGATAAATTATTATTCCTCACATAGATCCCTAATTTTCTGTGAGAGCCCATTGATGTACGCTAGAGTGGTGATATCTATATATAACCGAAGTATCGCAGATAGGAAATACTTTGTTAATTTCCACGTACTTACTACAAGGGGAAAGTAGTATGATTTAGATCATACTTACGGTGTGTAAGGCCGTAGTTGTCCAGCAAGAGGCTGGTAAATTTACAATTCTTTAAGATTGGTCATATAATTAATTTCACTATCTTTGATAAGATATTGAATTAAACCATTATGGGTATGTACATAAGGTACCATTGCTCGTGAAATGAGTTCAACAACATTGTCCATTCGAATGGGTTTATCCTGTGTTTAGGATAATTTGCTCTTACTTTGATAAGTTGAGCGGCTAATTTAGTAAGGTCATTCATGGTTGTGTGTGACAAGAGACACACTTGAAATCATTTTATAAATGTTTCTATGTACCATGAAGTATCTAAATAATCCCATATAATGGTTAAGTAATCCACATATATCTTCTGAATGTGCTCAAGGAAGAATGAGTGGCTCATTTAGAATTTTAAGGTGAGAGTGCCTTAAAACAGATTTCCCCTATGGCACATGCGGTGCACATATAATCTGATGATATGGGGAATTTGTAACTTGTTAAGTTATGACCAACAGAATTGTTAATAATTCTCTAATCATCCCCAAACCAGGATGGATAAGCCTATCAAGACAGATATTTAATTTACTAATATTTAGAAAATTATTGTGTGCGCAACAATATTGAGTATGGGTTGATCCATACGTTCAAATTTATTTTATAGCGTGTCCAACAAATAGGATATTGGATATCACACTACTTGTAGTAGAGCAAGTATAGGCTAATAATATTTTGGGATAATTAGGATATTACCCGAGTTCTCCGATATTTGTGAGTGCAAATGAGTTCATCCTCCAATTACTGCACTGGATTTTGGTTCTTCTTCTGATGAAGATTCTGAGAACAACCATTTACCAGAATATTTTTTGGTTGTTGTTTGCAAATTTTCAAATCTATCCGATTGAACTTATTAGCGTTTTTTCAATAAATTTGTGGTGTGGTTTGACCATATGTTTGAGGGTTTGGTAATCATAGGTACGATATTTATATAACAACACATATGGCAAACTTGAGAGTTGTCGTTGTGATCATTTGAAAATGATCAATTCCCAACTGAAAGGTAATTCTGTCATTGGTTGTCTTTTAGCCTCCACTTTACTTTGAATTCATCATGGTTCTATTTTGTGACCATTGACTTGCATAGTAATGCTAGCAAATATTTGAAATAATTGTATAGCACCAGTTGGGTGAATATGATGATTTTAAGAAAGTATATGTTTCTTTACCATGAAAATGGTAGTACCATCATAAGAGGATGTAAAGTGTATTATGGGCTTTTCAACCGGATTCAAATATGAAAAATATCTAATCACAAAATCTCAACTTGAAGTTGATTTTATAAGTAACAGAATTATAAGCCACGATAGACTTGAGATCTTGAAAAATTAGTGGTCGATCATTACGAATGTGCTCATGGCAGCATGTTTCTCTTAAGGAAATATTCAAGGTGAATAAATATTTATCCATCATGTACTTAGTTTGAGAACTAAGTGAAGTTGGTGACATATAAAATGCATATGAATGTTGCAACTTTAGAGTCACTACCAAAAATATAGACGTTGCATGTTTAACATTGCTTCGTGACTATGAAAGTATAACCACAATATGATGTGGATATTGCAATAGTGTTTGAGACACTTGCTATAAATTATGATGTCCATCTTAATGGATGGACGACACTATAATTAGAAATAGTGACAGAGGCTTCATTGCAATGTATTTTACCAGTGTAATAGAGGGTAATCACTGGTATATGCAAATATTGTGCAGTTTCCTATGACATATTCAAGCAAAGTGAGGCTTCAATAGTTGATTTTAGCACAAAAATACCATTTCGACATATAGCGTGTGTGTATTTACTATGAGAGTAAATCATTTTAGTGAACAACAATAATTGCTTCAGAGGAGCAAATTTTAGAAGAGATGCTTTATAATCATATGTGTAGACCTCAATTTATATAGGATAACATATTGAAGATAATCACCAATATGGTGTAGATCTCGCAGTAATAGAGAACATAGTCTGACTTTTGTCGGTAGATGTTCATAATTCTATTACCTTATGTTATGCTAAATGTATAAAATCACTTTGAAGGTAATCATCTGTCGGAGTGACATGATGTAGACCTTGTACTAATAGTGGATAGTCTGCAAAATTTTGCAGTAGATGCCAGTATTACCTTATGATATCTTGAGGTAGTCACATATTAATATTTGGAAGAGCACATTGAAGGTAGTCATCTTATCAAAATGGCAAGACGTAGACCTCACAGTATTGGTAGATAATCTGCAAATTATGTAGTAGATGTCACCATTACCTTGTGATTCACAAATAAATGTGAGCAGTCCTATTGAGTATGACACTTCATAATTCATGTTTGAATTTCATTAAGATTTGCAAGAAAAATTGTTTTCAACTGCAAAAATATAGTTGTCCACAAATCACGTGTCATATAGAATGTTTGCCTTAAAGACATAATTGATGTCTTAAATTCCAGAGAAATAGGATCTGAAATACAAGCAATACATTCTTTTGCAATGGTATTACCATTATAAAATGGTGTATAATTATTTCATACTGTGTAATTTAGGATGAACTGAGGTTCTCCTACATATGTTTTCTAAACGGAGGGCTTATAGAATACAAATAGTAATAAACAGAGGGTTAAGGTGCTAAAACAGAAAGCCAAAGGGTTGTATTGCAAATCGCATGACTTTAGACGACTTAACATACGCCGCCGTGCCGCCGGGAAGCGTTGCCTTGGTTGGCCCGCCGCCATGCCAGAGGAAGCCGCGCTGAAGGGCGCGTTGCACCGTGCACCGGCCCAAATCGAGGATGCGGGCCATGGCTGAGAGGGAGCACGGGGATGGAAGGCGCGCGTGCGGCCGGAGTCGAGGCGATGCCGCCGCATGCCGGAGGGCTTCGCCGCGCGCTGTTACCCGCCAAGGTCGCATCACGAAAGGCTGCGTACCGGAGGATAGCGCCGAGCGCCGCTACATGAAGTGGGATGCTGATGCGGTGCGGTCCAGTTCATGAATGCCTTGAACAAGTATGGCCTTATCATGGGGTGGGATTGCGGGCTTACTGTTGTTGTGGCGTGGTTCGTGCCATGCCGATTTTTTGGTTGAACATGATTACGTACTATGAACAAAATTGGGAGAATAGCACCTGATAGGTATTGCGATCAAGTACTTTGATCGTAAGCTTCATATGAGAAGTAGTCCAGGATGTAGACTTGATTCATGTATGGATCCTCGTGCTTCATAGTTCCTTTTCTATTCTAGTCTCGTTTCCAGAACTGATCGCCTTAGTTTGCACCGTTGGCTGATGGAATGGGGTAAATGTGACGCCTTGTGCATCGCGCGCTGGTCGAGAAGTGTTGTGTTCGTGCGCTGGTCTCGAGTGCTGCGCTGCGAAGACCATTCGACTGTCTTGTTGTGCCGAGGGCAGCAATTCTAATTCCAGAGAAATTCTTGATGGCCATGTCTGTGAGGCGATCCTTCTTGTGTCATCTTTTCCCTTGTGCGGCTGAATCGCTCGATCGGACAGCAAAGTGCATGATAACGTGTTTGAAGTAAAAAGTAAAGAACGAAGAGAGATGAATGAAAGATGATCCATTAGTCTTTATTAATGATAAAAGTGGGGTATTTATACCCGGGCGGAAGTACACATATTACTTGGGAGTCCAGTAAACTTAAGGTTACTTGAGAGCCAAGGAATTACATAGTTGCCTTGAGAGTCAAGGAAGTACATGGTTGCTTGAGAACCAAGCAACCTATCTAAGAATTAACTTAATCCTAATAAGCGTAATTAGTAAGCAACTAAACTATGTTTAACACTTTCCTTGCACTACTTAGTAAATTACTGTTTTTTCCAAAAGAAGAAACTCTGTGGGTAATTGAGCAAATGGATTACAATGTATAGTTGGACGGGAAACTCACAATACAGCCAGTTAGTTCATCAAAAACCAGGCAAGGCCCAAACTATACCTAATAGCGCTACGGAACACGGGTGCGACACACGTAGCCGAGGCAAATTGGATCATGTGATAGTTTGTGATAATGTAGAAACATGAGGGATTTATTTGTACTGCAAGATACATGTAAGAGGGGTGTTGTACTCGCTTTGGTTTGCTCCAATATCTCATATACAAACCTATAGAGGTTTTCTTCAAAAGATGCATCTATTTTTTCCGTGGCAAGAACCAGAGTAGACTTCGTAGTGACTCGTGACATTATATAGAGGAAGCAAGCTGAAGAAAATTAAGTTAACCCTCGTTTATGCATACATTGGGTGCCAGCTCTTTAACTCACATCTACTTGTCCGGTCATGATTAACATGTTATCCAACCTCATGAAATTAGGCTTTCGCCCTGCTTTATATATAAAGCAACATGTTATCCAACCTTGGTCATACTAAATATGTGCGTTGGTGAATCAGTTACACGCCGATGCCTGAAGCATGAGGGGCATAGCTCCGGTGTAATAGATCATGCTCACTGTGTTATCTTCAAGTGTTATGCTACCAACAATAGCAGCAACAACAACAACAAATATCTAAGATTTTCTAAAAAAAAATACCCCGTTTTGCCCTTCGCATAGTGACAAGTCGGCACGTTCTCATCGTCGTTTTATCCAATCTGACCAAGTTGTCGGGCCTTGTACTTATCCGCAACGACAACATGAGAAGGGAGGTCTTCGTGCTCGTATCCCCGGGTAGGCCGCAACCCCACGTACGGCCCCGCCCAGCCTAGCCACCGGCAAAAGCGGAGCCACACCAGCGCGGCAGCGACACACCACCAGTTCGCATTAGTTTCTTGCCGCAGCACCGCAGCAGTACAGCCCGGGGCTCGCACCCCACCACAGCACACGGCGGCTCGGAGTGGAGTCGAGGAGAGGCGAGCTAGTTGGTGGTGATGGGGATCCACCTGCTGGCGCTCGGTGCCCACGTTGCCTCGCTGCGCCGGGCATGCCGTCCCGGCGGCGCCGTCTGGAGCCGTCGCCATTGGCCCGTAGCAGTGGTTAATTTTCTCAAGTAAATTACAGTAGAGTAGTTGTTAATTTCAGTTTGTTCTTTGGTTTCTTCTTCCTGGGCTAGCTAGCTGCATGCTTGTGTCTTCCGATCTGAGCAATGCCTGCTCTGAGTGCGGGTTGTAATTAACCAGGATTCGCAAGTACAAGTGATTTGTTCATCCACGCTTCTCATGGGGAATTTTGGTGATGAATACAGTGGAATGCTAGCTGCCACCGCCGTTTTCCAGATCGGTCCATTGAAAGAAAGCGCTAGACTACGATGCTTCCCGGCAAATTTTTATCCACACAATTGGCATGTAGACTGAAAATTATAAAGTCGGTAAAACTAGTTTTTTCAGACCGGTAAACCTCATCTTTCGTTTGCTACAACAGTCCTTAAGTTAAGGCGCAACGGCCGTTTGGATGATGATAAAAAGAAGAACAAAAGGTGCAATATGTAAATGGTCAAGTGTGCGGAGCATACGGCAAGGACAGGGACAAGAACAAGACCAAAGAGAAAGGCACCGAGAAGGATATAAAGGAGATGATATGTTCATATCGCCGAAAGTGGTTGAGGGGATACGTGCCTTTGGTGGAGGCTAATATTTGATTGCATCTTCTATATCTAAATAGCTAGCCCCCACTAACTATTTTTCTCAACATGCAAGCATGCCACATCATTTCACAACATGCATGAGAAAAGGCCCACCTCCACTATCATATATCTCTTAACATGTAAGCATTCCACTTAATCATTAAACATGCATGAAAAAAGACTCATATAACATGCAAACATACATAAGAATTTTCATTCTATTAGCTATTCATATTTAATAAAAAATACAAGTATATAGTAAAACACAATAAATTATATATTTTTAGTTTTAGATTTGTATATTACTACTTCAAATATTAATGTTTTATATAACGAATCACACTAAAATATGTTGCAGACATTTCCGCAACAACGTGCGGGGTATCAACTAGTTTTATTTAAAAGTTGTGCACCGATACATCTCTAGTTGCAAGAGTTTTCATGATGTTGGAGATGTCGTCTTTGTTCACAACGAGGCACATCCGGTGGGTTTGGTCCTAGGCTCGACTCAAACGTGCCTTGATAGCTATCTGTGTTGTTTTTGCCCGTTATTTCCTAATTGACCAAGCTTATAGGATTTTGGATTTGGTTTTCCTTGTTAACATTATTAACTCTATTTTTTCTATGGTGGTGAAGAAACCCCTACCCTACCCTGAGGTGTTACTAAAAGAAACACATCTGCCCACGCCCCACGGGCATGCTCCTCGAAGCCAGGGGCAACTCCCTTGCTCGTGGTTCTCCATCCCTGTTGGAAACGGCCACGTTCGTCAGCGTCTGAGCTCGCGGCATCGCCACAGATGATTGTCCCAGTCAGCAAGTAGAAGTAGAAGTTGTGGGTAGAGGAGGTTCCGGTTGAAAGGTTGCCATGTATGTTCTTTGCCGCCTTTCGCTGCAGTCGGCGGGCCGCACCATATTTTGTACCGTCGTCGGCGAGATTGGAAAAGATGACTATGGTTTTTCCGATCCCTATAATTAGGGCGAGCTTAAGTTTGAAATGATGACCTTTGGGCACGTACGACCTGGTAGTATACAGTTTTTCCCTATTGCCACTTGTTGGCTCAGAAATATGATCATTATATACCCGCCTAAATATGTTAGTGTTTCCCCCGGAAAAAAAATATTGATGTGGGAAACAGTATGAGACTTTTCCTATTTTGCGTGAAGGTAATAGTACGAAACTATGTTGCCGACTTCTTCTCTTGTCGACCGGCCGACTCACATCCAATTAGGCCCGGCCGAATGGCGACCCACCAGCAGTAGCAGGAGCCGTCACATCTTTCCACAATTGAACCCTTGGGATAACGGCAAGTCGAGACGTCATGTTGTTCGTCACCATGCCTATCCAGGTTCTCCGTCTCAGCGCGCGCAACTAGAATAAAAAGGTCGTTCCCGGGGAAGGCCGCAACCTGCAACCTCCCCCGCCCGCCACCGGCAAAGGCATAACCACACACCAGCGCAGCAGCCACGCCATACCATCATTCTGACTTCCGAACCAACCCAACACATTTGTTGCTACCTCGCCGTCAGCGTCTCAGGGTTCTCGGCGATGGGGATCCACCTCCTGGCGTTCGCCTTCGTGCAGGTGTTCCAGGCCTCGGCGCCGCTGCTCTGGCCGCTCAACCTCTGGCTGCCCCGCCACCTGCCCCAGCTCTGCGCCGTCGTCTCCGGCGAGGTCACCACCCACGTCGCCTGGCTGCGCCGCGCGTATGCGAGGCGCCGCGACGACGACGACGAGGGCCGCCGCCAGGGGCTGCTCTACACCGTGTACTAAGACGATTTCTCTTCTTCAGCTTCCAGTTTTAGTCGGTTTCCTCTCCTCCCGCTGCACGCTTGGTCATTTTCTACCCCTGATCGAGCGCGAGCTGCGTGATATGTATGTATGTTGGTTCTTGGTCATAAGGTCTTGGTCATATGTATGTATGTATGTATGTTGGTTCTTGGTCATAAGTGTACAGTTGTTCTTCAGGAGATTCATTTGTTTTTCCATTCCAAGAACTGGGCAGAAGTAAACTTCCTTCTGAGACTACGGCAGGGGCAAGCATACAAGAAAAAACTTAACTTCCATTCATTCACGTATATACAATGTGCCACCTCCTCACGCTCATCTGCTTGTCGTTTGACCCGACTGTCGTCATAAACTAGTTTTCAGTCAATTTGAAAAGGAAAAAAGAACTAGTGTTCAGCCGAGGTCATACTGGAGTAAGTATGTGTGTTGCCGAGTCAGCTACACCAGCATGCTTGAACTTGAAGCATGAGAGGTATTGATTAGTCGAGCTGATCAAACATGCTACACTAGCAAATATCTGAAATTACAACCTGGGTCCTCAAAAGGATATATGGCAAAATGCACTGAGCAACTGATAAGTAAATTACAGTGGCTACAAGCTTAAGGATTTTGCTCTTGTTGACTGTCCTGCGGGTCCCCTCCTACTATTCAGCATGAAACAATACAGTCTTCTTTTTTCTACTTAGCATGATGGCGTGACTTCTTAACCTTAACAGATTTCACCTTATTCTCAACCGTTAGAACCTTTGGGCGAGACATGTATCTAATTACCAAAAATAAAATTGTTCTCTACAACACACAGCGTTTTTCTTTTTCTTTCAATGGACCGGTGTAATTTCGATCAAGGAGAGTAAAAGATGTGATAGTACACGGCAGTTACTTGTTACATTCGTTAGTCCTTATTCCACATATATCTGAATAACAGATATCACGTTGCTTGATCTAAAAACCTCTTATGCTCCTCTTCTTATTCCACATATATCTGAATGGAAACTACACCACGCTTAAACAACGTACATTTTTCTTTGCTTTGGTCTGCTCCAACGTCTCAAATACAACAATATACACTGGCAGAGCTATGTGTTAGCAAAATAGGCTATCGTCCGCCGATCGTGTAGCAAATATAATGGAGGTTGATAGGTAAATTGTGCCATGCTGGTAAAAATAGCTGGCTTTCTTCGTACTAGCCTGCCCAGGTTTGCTGTTGTAGCTCCGCCACTTATAGTTCTCTCTTTGGGAGTTCAGTTCACTTCGTATGGCAAGGCAAGAACCAAACAGCTTTCTTCTGAGATTATATAGATGGAGCAAGTGTAACACAGAAATTGAATTTCAATTCATATGTCCAGTGTGTTAGCTCCTTCACTCGCTTCTACTTGTCACTTCATCCTACTGTCATGAGTATCTAGTGTGCCGTCTCGATCATACTGAATATGTGCATTGGTTAATCAGCCACAAACACATGCTTGAAGCATGCCAACCGAATACCTCGCCGATAGGAACATCGATGCGTGAAAACCTGGCAGAATCCCTTTCTCCAGCACTGGGTACTGCTAGATTTACCAGACGCATACAAGTAACATGGAGTTCAGCTCCTTCATGTATACGTAAGGGCATGTCCAACGCCGGCCCGTAAACCTCCCGCATACGGGCTGGACCGTTGTCCGGATCGCGGAAGTCATCCAATGTGGTGTGTATCGGTCAGCGGTGCGGTCCGGACGCGATTTCTCCCGCAAACAGGAGACAAACGTGGGGGTTTTGCGGGAGTCCGGAGACGAAAAACGTCGCTATCTGCCCCCCCCCCCCCACCCGGGCGACTCAAAAGAAGGCAGAGCCCGCACTTTTGTAGCATCACGTACAGTTTCCGCGTCAAAATCCCCAACTTCTCTTCTTCCATTCCCCACCACTCTCCACCCACTTCCCGCTCTTTTCTCCCACCCTCTCCTTCCTTCCAGCGCTGACGCATGGAGCCGTCGAAGAACCTGTCGGAGATGGAGCCGGTGGAGGTGCTGGAGGATCCGCACATCGCACTCGCCCGAAAGATAAACACTGCGACGCAGCAAACTCGATGCGTTATAGTGAAGGCCGCAAAGGAGGAGAAGCTCAAGAAGCGGTTGGCCGCCGGTGGGCTTGCTGGTGGCGATGCGCATGGAGTTCATGGCGGTCAGCACGGCCATGACGGCCGCCGCCAGACGGGCGCACGTACAATACAGGCGGCGCCGTGGCCGGAGTCTTACAAGCCTTCGTACTACTACGCCGCCAAGCGGCTCAGTTCCCGAGTCATTATGGTGCCTTGCAGCGTTAACGCGGGGCCGCTCTTCTTCGAGTATTCTTCGTCGCGGCTCGTCCGGGCGCGGCCCGCGGTCGGGGAGTAGATGGGTGCCCGCACGCTGTTCGCTGCAATGCCTAGAGCGGGGGAGCTGGCAAACGATGCAGACAGGAACAGTGAGATGCTCGACATCATCCACGAAGGAGACAAGGGAGGGGGAGGGTGCTATGAGGACGGGTAGGTGGAAGACTCGGATCCCACCCAGTCCGGCAACTGCTAGCAGCACTCCTACACCCATACGGTCACGCAACAGACATCACCCAGACCGGCGATGGCACACAACAAAAACATCATTGGGCCGCTGGAGAGCAGCAACCTGATGGGGAGGAGGAGGAGATGAGGAGGAGGATGGTTACGACGACGACGATGATCCGGATGATACAATCAGCGATTCGAAAAAGAAGGGAAGAGGAGAAAGCTTCAACATGCGGCAGGACGAGCTGTGGTGCGAGGCATGGTTGGCCACTAGCCTCGATCTGTTCCATGGCACGGAGAAAAATGGCACAACCTTTTAGAGGAACATTCACATATGGTTCCATGAACACAAGCATTTCGCGCCCTACTCCGACGCGGTCATCCGCAACCATGAATGGAAGTCCCTCAACCATCGATGGTACACCATCCAAGAGGCCATGTCCAAGTATTGCCGACATTTGAAGCATCTCATTGCATGATGGCCTAGCGGTGCAGAAATCACTGAGCAAGTAAGTTGATCACTAGTCGGATATGCTTTAATTAGTTTTGTTCATCACTAGTCGTATATGCTTTAGTTTTGTTGGTCACTAGCCGAATATGCTTTAGTTTTGTTGATCACTAGCCGGACACGTATTGTTTTGTGGCTCACTAGACGGATATGCACTGTCGACATTGTTTTACTTTGTAGACTACTCGTGCTTGTGTGGTGTACAAGAAGTTCTCCAAGAAGTTGGAGAAGAAGACCTTCACCGTCATGCATTGTTGGTTGAAGTTTAATGGGCAACCGAAGTGGCACCTTTTCATTGCCAAGACCGCCGGCCAAGCCAACGTGGAAGAAACCGGTGACCCTACCGACCTAACCCAACAACCGTCGAAGAAGGTTAGAAGAAATCTGCGGGGGAAGAAGTGGGAGGAGGATAGGGCAAAGGGAGAAGGTAAGGCGTCAACGCTGACACATAGGTTCGAGGACATCTTGGCGAAGAAGGAGGAGGCATGCGTGAGGCGCTCAGAGATCAAGGAGGAGAAGAAGGCGGAGAGGTTCAAACTGTTGATGGACGCGACGGACAAGAAGCTCAAGCTCAAAGAGAGAGAACCATGATCGAAGAGAGGAAGGCCGCGCTCGAGGAAAAGAGGATGAAGATTGCCACCAATGCGGAGGAAGCGAAGATGTTGACCTTCAATATTGACTCTTTGGACGCCAAGCAAGAATGATCGTGCAATCCGTCCGCTTTCAGATGTTGCAGCGGCAGAAAGATACGTTGGCGGCGGCTGACTATGAGGACGCGATGGAGGTGGACAAGGAAGCGAGGGCGGAGGCGGAGGAGGCTGCCTACGCGGTGGCGAGGCACCTCCTTGATCACGGAGCAGTTGGCTGGGATTGCTTGCCCGATAAGGCAGAAATGCACGGATTGTCGGACTGATGTTTTTTTGGATCTGGACATGTAAAAACTAAGCATATTTGCCTCTTTGTGTTGTGATCGGGTATGTGGTCCGGCACGCTGTGTGGATAAGATCGCAGTACGTTTGAATTTGAATTTACCGACGAACATATACAGGCTAGCGTTGGATGACGTCCTCCCACATCGTGTGTGCGGACTGCTCCCTTGTCCGCGGACAAATGCGGGACAAAATTTGCGGCTTGCTGTTGAAGATGCCAACCACTTGGAATAAATGTTTACAGAGCCCAAATGATTCATGTGACTATTTCGGATGGTGTAAAATGCGAGCCAGAACCTAAGACATTATCAGTGTATTGCAACATCTACTGCTTCTACCCTGAATTTTGGAATACCAAGAACGATGACTGAAACTATATAAATGAAACAATAGGTGGGCAAGGTGGGTAAAAATGGATATAAGTTGTGTACACTTTTTGTAACACCTAGAAGTTCGACGAGTTGCACGACAGTTTGGAGCGTGCACTGTCATCTACGCTGGCCCTTAAGGGGTCCAACGGTTCTTTAGGGGCCTACGATCAGGTGGCTCCTCGTCCAGCTGGAAGATGGCGCACTAGAGCAGAGCATCCTCGTCTTCCTGACAACAAAGATGTGCAGGCTCGCCGCCGCGTCGCGTGTATTGCAACATATATATATATATATATATATATATATATATATATATATATATATATATATATATATATATATATATATATATATATATATATATATATATATATATATATATATATATAAGCCATGTATTTAAGTCTTTTCTCCAACTAAACCATGCATTTAAATTTATCATATAAGCAAGTCATGTATTTACCTTATAAATTACAACTATTTTGGCATTAGTCTCTGCATGTAACACTGCCACATCATATATGCATGTTAGTCATCATTCACATTTTTGTTCGAAATGCCTTTTTTTAACTGTAATTTAAAGTTGTATTTTTTTAGACACTTTTTATTTATTTTAATCTTGCATTTTCTTTTCATTACATTTAGTTATTTTTAGCAACTATTTGTGCATTTTTTAACAAAGTTACTGCAACAACGTGTGGGGCATTGTTTGCTTAATACAACACTAGAGCTTTTTTCCAGGAGTTCTATCTAATTCCTATGGCAAGAACCAAAACAACTTCCTTCTCGGATTATACAGAGGGTAAGTGTAAAACCAAAGATGTTAAACTTCCATTCATGTGACAAATGTGTCACCTCTTTCACACATTTACTATTTGTTCACCCTACTGGCATGAGTAACTGACATTCAATCTTAATAATGCTAAATGTGTGCATTGGTTATTCAGCGGCACACCGTGGGTTGATTTCACCATAAAAAATCTAACCATCTGAGCTAGGCACAGTTCGCAACAGTCAACATTTTTGCTTGGTAAGACATAAACATGCATCACGCCCCTTCATCTCATGTCTCTAGGCGACAAGGCGATTAGGGTTTCCCTGTCTCCCGGTGGAAACGGTGCATGACTCGTCTCCAGCGACCTTAGGACCATGAAGGCGCATTGGACCCTAACCCTTGCTGATGGGGAATCCAATTTTGTTTTTAGCTACAATTTTCAATTCGGTTAAGGTTTGAGTCCTGCTTAGGGAGGCGATGTGGCGGCGGTGGCTTCCCCATGATGGAATAAGGTCCTTCCTTCCCAGCTCCCATCTAAGTGGTGCATCTAGCATCATCGGAGGACGAGTGAAGGTGTGTCGATTTCGTCAATGTTGGTCTTTGTCTTCGTTCGTATGGTGTCAGGTTGGATCCTTTCGATCTAAGTTTCTTTTCATCGACGATATTTGTTGTTCTAGTGCGCTGGTCCTTTAAGATCTTATCACGTCAACTTGCCAACTATCTACTACAACAAGGCCGGTCTGGCTGGCTCCCGTGAGAGACAATGACGAGGAGCCCGTGGGGCTCGCTCCTGTGTTTGTAGCCGTCACTAGGTTAACACTGGATCTGGTTGTATTTTTTTTACTTCTAGAGATCTTTATACTACCATGACAAATGATGAATAGATTGAAAGTTCTTTTAAAAAAACACGAGTATGCAACTAGGAAGCGCAAGAAAAAAGAATCAATTTTCTCTTTAAATTAGCCACAATTAGAGCATCTACAGCCGCAATGTACAAATATTGTCCCTCAAACGTCCGCGGATGCCTCCGGTCAGTGTCCGGGCGTGTCCGTTTTGACCCCTCATATTTGCTTGCATTCAACCACACTCCCTATTTTGACCCTTCATTTTCTCATACATTACAACGAGCACCCTGTGGGCGGCACCTTGCAGGCCGCCAAGTCCACGAAGCTTGCATCCATCCCCACTGAATATTTTCCGAACTAGCACAGTTATTAAAGCATCAAGGATTCGTTCATTTCAGGCCTCGTAATTTCACTATCATTCCTTTGCTCAGAAGGCTGAGTGCTGGGTGCTTCACTGTCTGAAACGACAAAAAATCATGTTAGTTAAACCTCACATGTCGCTTAAATCCCTGACACCATACAAGGAGCAACACGCCAGTAAATACCGCTTTGCACCAACATAATAAATGCAACAAGAAAGACAAGATAATGTTTATTATTGACATCATACCGTGGCAATGGAGTTGGAGTTTTCAAAAAAGAAACATCATCAGATTTAGCATAGGAAACCTCACTTGCACTTACAAAGTTACAATTTTCTTTCCTGGTTCAGATAAGTTCCTGACAGTACACCACAAAATTACACTTCTGAATCAACAATATAAATTCAATACGAAATACAAAATAATATTGGTACTCAGATCATACTCTGTATGCGTGTTTCCCATGACAGTACGAAAATGCTTAATTGAATCGTAGTCGATAGCAGATTCGAAAGGAAAGGTGTCATGAATAATCAACAGAAGTTCCCGCATACGTGGCCGGATGTCATCAGAAATGTCAGACATGTCATCATTGTCTCCACTGGGCTCATCAGCCAGCAACCCACATGCATAAGAATACTCCTCTGCCAGGCCCTTCAAAACATCATTTTACCATTGGTGATGAGAAGCTTATGGCCATTGAAGCATGAATACTGTAAATTAGGCAAACCACACGGTTTGGGCAGAGGCATGAACATACCAGCAAGGCAGCAGAGATTTGCTTAGAGTAAGGCCCTCTGTAGTTGATCAGGATCGTTAAGGCAACATGCCGGACCTTATTGCCAAAATCAAAATCATCAGCATCCAGGTCGGGCATGCTTATTATCTTCAACTTGGCCTCCTGTGTGATACACTTGAATACAACAATCGATTTTCAAATGGTGTCAAAAAAGTAGTGAACAGGCGATTAAATACTACAAATGGCATGCATTGATAATATTTATTTTGCAGAGCGTACCCTAAAGCAAGCAGCTGGAACAATGGAGCCAGCTGGAATAGTGAGTATGTCATCTGCCATGCTGAAAGCAAATGCTTGGTCCATGATCTTTTGGCTCAGCTCAGCATAAGGCCGAGCGATTTCGGTCAGTCCACCATGGACTGCAATTTTAGCATTTAACTCTTTTTCTGTCTCCGCACACTTGATATGAACAAGTAAATTAGCAGAGCACCCAATTAAATATCACAGTTCAGATTAGTAGAGGCGGGAGGAACTTACTTCTTTAGCTGCTGCAGCGATGAGCCTTCTAGAATCATCATCAACTCTCAGGCCGAAGTATTGAAAAACAGTGTGTTCATTGCGAGAATAATACTGCTCAAGGTAACCAAAGTAGTCTTCGAAAAGAAGAGAACCACTCGTCCACGGCAACAGCCTGTCCCAGCCCCATGTGGCCCTGACAATATCTTATCAGAGAAGAAAAATAGGTCAAATGGTGAAATCCAACAGTAACATAATAAAGATATAACAGACACAGCATCGCATGCATACGTCAACAGGACTAAGGCCTCTTTGTAAGGTTTTTATAGGAATTCTATAGGATAGGATTTTCAAAGGAAAAAATAATCCTTTGGAGCCCCTTGATTTGTAGGAATGGATTCCCATTCCTATGTAGAATAGGAGTCAATCCTTCACATTTCAAAGGATAAATTCCTATCATATGCATCAAATGACATCTCTTTCTCTATAGGAATTAAGATCTATGCCACCTCACTTCCTATGATTTTCCTATTCATATGACATTCCTATCCTATGAACCAAAGAAGGCCTAAAATACCTAACATAGATACCAAGGCTCAATCTTAAACCGAAGAATAAAGCATATAAATTCCTCATACCATTGTAAAGAATAACTTCCAACGGAGGCAATTCCGGGACATCATCGTGTTCACGGAGCTTAACAGTGCGCTCCACAGATTCGCGGGTTACATACGGTAAGACGAATCCATAGCAGACTTTTCCAAATAAGGCAAAATCCATGGTTCTCTTCGGATCAAAAGAATTATCCGTCCACGTTGGATCCAGGCCCGCCATTCCTCTCTCGATAGCCATCCGATTTGGGTATAGAGGAGAATCCAATAACGTCGGAGTCAGACCAGAATACTTAGACTTCAGATCTACAACAGAATCCATCGTCTTCTCGGATTCTTCGGTAGCCATAGCCATAGAATGGACGGGATGGGGTGTGGGTTAGAAGAGGCGGCGGCGACGAGGCTTGAAGGGAACGAGGAGATGCGGGGATGCGGCGGAGTCAAGGCCTGAGACGGGAACGGTTGGTTATATCGAGAGTTCACGGGCCGGATCCTAAAAACTCAGCGGGCCGATGGGCCACGGTTCCACAATTTTAAACTCAGCGGGCCGTTCACCCACGGTTCCAGGATTTTTAAATAGTGGGGATAAGCTAAACCATTAGGAAGCCAGGCCTCCTCCTCAGAAAGACCATGCGGGATTAACAAAACTGAACTATCCCAAAATACCCTTTATGCCGTAATATACTACCCAAATTCAGTTGTAGTATTGTGACATCTGAGCCATTAAATCACGGAAATAAAGGATCCAAATTTATTTGATGTACCATAAAGGGACTCCCTCTTACTAATAGGAGAAAACCTATTAGTCATGGCCTTAGTGAAAAATTTAATAGCACAATTACGCAAAAAAAGGACGTGTTCCGGAACGAGAGGAACTAATCTTGTAGTATTCCTTTGAAAGCCTTCGCAAGGATCACCTGGGGTGGGCTGGGAGCGTGTCAGTTGGCGCGTGCTCAGCCGCCGCTATTGTCGTGTTCTGGACGCTCCCTCTAGACTTTGTTTTTTTGTTCTGAACGCTTTTTCGGATTTTAGATGGGTTTTTCGGTTTTCCTTGGTTTTTCTTAGGATTTGGACATAAAAATTCAAAAAAAAACATATGTGAAAAAACACATTTTTCCCTTTCGCGAGAGGCACGGATTTGCTTTGCGAGAGGCAAGGTCGTACCTCTCGAAAAAACAAAAAAAAACACGTTTTCTTTTCTTTCTTCCGCGAAAGGCATTGATTTGCTTCCTGTGAAGGCACAAATTTACTTTTGTGAGAGGCACGGTTGCAATTCTCGGAAAAGAAACAAACGCGTCTTTTCTCGGGAGAGGTGCGAATTTGCTTCTCGTGGAGCACAAATTTGCTTTCACGAGAGGCACGATCATGCCTCTCGAAAAAGAAAAAGAAAAAGACACATTTTCTTTTTTCCCTTCCATGAGCTGCTCGGATTTGCTTCTCGTGGAGGCTCGGATTTGCTTCCGCGAGAGGCATGTTTGTGCCTCTCGAAAAAGAAGAATAACACAATTTTCTTTTTTTCCTTCCGCGAAAGGAACATATTTGCTTATTGTGGAGGCACAGATTTTCTTTCGCGAGATGCAAGGTTGTGCCTCTCGGAAAATGAGAAAAATCTATTTTCTTTTTTCTCTTCCGCAAGAGGCCAAAATTTACTTCTCGTGTAGGCACGGATTCGCTACCGCGAGAGGCACGGCCGTGCCTCTCAAAAAGGAAAAAACGTGTTTCCAGTTTGATTTTTTTGTTCGCTTTTTTTGGAAAAAAGAAGTTCGTCGAAAAACAATCAACATGGAATCTACTTTTGAAGATCTCGATGCGAGGAATTCAACGATGAAAATGGTTCAAGATTTAAACGCAAGGTTTGAGAGATAAAAACATTTTGAATAAACGAATCTAGAAAAAAGCAAAAACTTACATATTGCGACAAGAAACACATATGAAATGCGACACTTGTCGCAACCTGGATTATTGGGAGTGACTTTTACAAAGAATACTCCTTAATCAGTGATTTCGCCCGTGTGGCTGAACCCCATGCATTGCTCGCGGACACTATGGACGCGTTTGATAGCCTGCACACAGCCCAACCAGGCCCGCTGGATGCAGCATCTTTTTGTGCTGAGCTGTTTGGTTACATGCAAGTACTGTTGTTGGGCCTACATAGCACGCTTTTTTAAGTAGCGTTTTGCCTGCATCGCTGGGTCGATTAAGCGATATGAGGGAGCCCACGTGGGGTGGCTCGCTGGGAACGCGTCAACCGTTCATCATCTTATCCCCTCGTCCACTGCTAAGATAATAACCTTATCCTTCTCTTCGACCGCGCTCAGGACCCGCAGCGACCACGACAACGGCAGGCCAGGCACGGATACGGCATGGCCAGGTGCGCGTCCGTCATGGCCAGGCGCGGGTGACGCGGCCGACGCTGGCGCGGGCGTGGCTGGGCGCGGGCGCGGCCAGGAGCAGGAGCGGGCGGCGTGGACGTGTCGTCCGGCGTGGGCGCGGCCACGAGCAGGAGCGGGCGGATGAGCGCGGCGGGGCAGCGCAGGCGCGGGCGCGGCCAGGAGCAGGAGCGGGCGGCGCGGGCGCGGCTGGGTAGCACGGGCGCGGGCGCGGCCAACAGTAGGAGCCGGGCGGGCGCGGCTAGGAGCAAGAGTGGAGCGGGCGCGGGCGTGGGAGCGGCGTCCGACGCGGGCAAGCGCGCGTCCGGCGTCCGACATGAAGCGGGTGTGGGCGGCGCGACCTCCGCGACCCGACCTAACCTAGCACGGGCGTGGCCACGAACATGCAGCAGAGCAGCAGAGCAGCAGCGGCGCACAGGTGGACCGCGCTGCGTCTGCTTAGGCGTGGCAGAGCGAGCGGGGCGTAGCCTCCGCGGCCCGGCGCAGGTGCGGGCACGGACACGGACACGGCAACGAGACGGGCGCGGGTGTGGCAAGGACGTCTACGGCGAAGGGGGGGAGGGTAGGCCCTGTCGGGCTCCGGCGCGGGGGCGCACTCAACGTGTTTGACGAAATGAAGGTCGACGGCATCAAGCCTAACCTGGTCGCTTAAGTGTAGTTGCTAACTCCTAATCATATGCATGTATGCAACCAAACACTGGGTAAAAATTACTTCACGGTGACAAGACATCACATGCAGGCAACCAATCTACTTGCAATTACGTTTTTTGCCTCGTTTTTTCGTGGCCAGGCCCCGCTCAGCCTGACTCGTTTTTTTTGCTCTCAGCAAGGCCCTGCAGATGTTGAGTATCGTGATTAGATTGGAAACATAGCAAATACTAGGAAGTATTCCAGCTTGTCTTTGAAAGTGCAATCATGCCCTTAATCATATTTTGATGTTGTTGACAACATACATATAGGGAACTAATCACTTTCATCAAGTGCATCTCAGGTTTAGTTCCCAAGAGACCGTTGTGGGAATCGTGACTAACATATACAGCATGCTTAAAGAACGGAGAAACAAGACGAAATGTTCTATCGCTTTTTGTCTATTCTTGAGTATAGGGATCCCGCACTATTAAGAGGGGATCACTGGCTCTCGCAAGAAACTTGCTCAAAATCTAGGAAAAGCTTCTCTCACTTCCTCATCAGGCTGTTCTGTTATTCTTTGGACGTCCGGCGGTCCTCGGACGTCCAGTCGCCGGATGACCGACGCTCTCCGGATATCCAGAGCCAGCCATCAGATCCGAATCCTCGGATTGCTGGTCCTTCCGGTCGCTGAGCTCCGGACGTTCGGGTGCGGCCGGAAATCCGACGCCACCCACCAGAGCCAAAATGTCGGACGTCCGACTCCTTCCGGATGTCCGTGCCCCGGACGGCCGACGCCCACCGGTCATCCGTATGCTGTGCATTCTCCCCATCCAAGCTGCTGCACTGACCTGGTCTCTCCTGTTCTTCGGACGACC
This sequence comes from Elymus sibiricus, assembly GCA_039707655.1. Taxonomy (NCBI): domain Eukaryota; kingdom Viridiplantae; phylum Streptophyta; class Magnoliopsida; order Poales; family Poaceae; genus Elymus; species Elymus sibiricus. Next base: position 504,074,952 of record CM077665.1, read on the forward strand.
AACCCCTGTCGGACGTCCGAGGCCTCCTGTCACTCCGGATGACCAACAACCATCGGACGTCCGGCAACTGTGCAGCATAAGTGGCTCTAACGGCCATTTTCCTATCACCACTATATATAGGCTTCTCCCACCTCGTGTGTGAGCTGTCCAACACATTAGAAAGATTCCAAGAACACTTCCTTCTCTCCCTCTCTCTTGTCTTCACCAAATCTTTGATCCCAAGAGCGTTTGTGAAGATTCTTGAGTGTTGTTCCAACCGAAAGATAGATCGTCCCTCTCCCCTCCTCTCAACCAAAGAAATTCGTGATTTGAGCAAGTTTTGAGCGGTTCCCTTGATCTTGTTACTCTTGGAGGTTGGAGACTCCTAGGCGGTAGGAGTTCTTCGGAGAGAAATCAAACCATTGTGATTTCCCCCGGAAAGTTTGTGAGGGTTTGGAGGCCACCTAAAGGCCTACCACTAGTGGTTGAGAAACGCCTTCGTGGTGTTATCTCAAGGAGAGCATAGGGTGAGCCTTCGTGGTGTTGGTGTGCCTTCGTGGTAACATCCACCTCTCTAAACGATGACGTAGCTTCCCTCCAAGGAAGTGAACATCGGCATACATCCTAGTCTCTCGAAGTTGCGGTTATCCCTAACCCTAACTCTCTACTTGTGGTTATTTATCTTTGAGTACTTACTTGTATTACTTGTGCTTGCTTACCTACTTACTTGCTGCCTTGCGTAGTGTTGATAGCACATACAACACCTTTGCAATTGTTAGGCTCACCTTCATATTCCGCATTATTGCCTAAACTTGCTAAGTAAGAATTAAAATTTATAACTGTACCTATTCACCCCCCTCTAGGTCCATCTCGATCCTTTTCAATTGGTATCAGAGCCTCGTGCTCTAATCTTGTGGCTTAACCGCCCTAGAGCGAGATGGATAATGATGGGAATCCTTTAGCTGCACTCCCTATCGAGAAAGGGACATCCTCTTCGGATGAGCATATATCTTTCACCACAGAGTATCTTGAAAGGGCCCTCGCTAAGCAAAAGGAGGAGCATGATGCTTCTATTGAGGCCTTGGTCAAAATGAGGTTGGATGCATTAGCTGCAAAAACTCCACCACTGGAAAACCCAGGGGGTGTGATAAAGCAACCAAATGCACCCCTTCCTAATTCGGGCCAACAATCTCAAACTGGTGACCACACCGGTGTTCCATGGTTGTATGCAAAATCTAGAGTTGAGAAACCTAGGTATAATGCAGCGGGAAACCCTCCTTTACTTGATAACAATGCCGATTTTTATTTGTGGAGGGTTGGAATGCAGGATCACCTTAGGTTTGTCAACGATGAAATGCTGGAGATCATGGAGAAAGGTTACAACCCTGTGAATCCCAAGGATCTCACACCAGGTGAAGAATATGACAAACGCCTCAATGACACCACAATCATGCTCATAAGGAAGGGCATGTCTGACAAGCAGAAGAGGCCCTACATTCACCTCACAAATGCAAAAGACTTATGGGATAGCCTTGTGATGACCAAGACGGGAACCTCTTCCCTCCGTCTTGCTCAATATGAGATTGCCAAAGGGGCATTACAATATTTTTGCATGGAGAAAGGTGAAGACCCCAAGCAACTTCATGAGAGATTGATGACACTTGCCGCTGATATTGAATCATATGATTGTGACAAGAGCCAAGATGGATTCAACTTGACCAAGCGTTTTCTTGTGGACAAATTGCTAAATGCCCTTGCTCCTTATCATCATCAAATGGTGTGGGACATAAGAAGAGAACATGGATTCAAGGACATGTCTCCCGATGATGTCATTTCAACCTTCCAACTAGTTGAAGAATCAAAGGCAAATGCTACAAGACACCTTGCCATGCATGGTTCCTCATCACCCAAGACAAACCTAGCCTTGAAGGCCAAGCACGTAATGGATGATGATGTAATTGAAGAAGAAGAAGAAGATGTTGAAGAACAAGGCTATGAAGTTGACTCGGATGAGGGGCCCTCATATGAAGACATGGCTCTCTTTGTGAAGAAGTTCAGTGCGGGAAAATTCAAGGGAAGATTCCAAAATAAGAAAGTTAGGACTTGCTACAATTGTGAAGAAACCAACCACTTCTCAAATGAGTGCCCCTATGAAAAGAGAGAAGACAAGCCAAGATTTCCGAAGACATTTGTGAAGAAGAAGTTGCCCAACCCACTGAACTCCAAGTTCAAGAAGAAAGATGGGAAGGCTATGGTTGCCCAAGACGAGTCCGACCCCGATGATGTTAGAGGTGTTGCAGGTGTAGCCCAAGACACTCAAACCACATTGAGACTCGTAAACAAGACTGGTGATGTTGTCACATACAACTATATGAAAGACTACGAAGGCAACGCACACAAATGTCTCATGGCAAAGGCCACGGTAGTCAATGATGAGGGTCAATCTTCTCTGAACAAGGTGAAGGTAACTCCACGTCCAAACCCTCCTTTATTTATTCCTACCACACCTAGTGATGAACATCTTGATGCTGAGGATCATGATCATGATTATGAAATAAGTGATGCTATGTTTGCTAAAATGGAGAAAGTCATGTGCTCTCTCAAAGGAAAGAAGCTTATTATGTTTCGTATGCTTATGGAGATGGTGAGTAAGCACACCATCACCATCAAGGAACTCGAAACCCTCGTCACCGAGGAAAAGGATAAATGTGAAGTCCTTGAGTGGAAAGTCCTATATGAGGAAGCACGTAATGATGAATTGTGCTTAAAAATAGGTGCAAACATTGATAGACACACTAAAGATTGTGAGCTCTTGCATTTGTCTCTCAAGACAAAGGAAGAAGAGCTCAATCTCCTCACAAACAAGTTTGACGAACTCAAGATCACTTATCTTAACACACTTGGGAAAGCCTATTCCTCTCCTATTATAAATGTTGATGCGTGTGCTACTAACCCCAATGGTGACCTAGCTAGCTTACTTGAGGAGAATCGAGTGTTAAAGGCACAAATTGAAAAAGGGCTCATGTCATGTGCTAAAGGACAAAAGAACCTCAATGAAGTGTTGAGTCAACACAAGGAGGTTATGGCCAAGGAAGGACTTGGATTTGATCCAAGCACAAGCAAGAGTAAGGTAGTGACACACAAGTCCACAACTCCTCTTAAGGAGACATTTGTGCGAGCAGGGCACAAGGAGAAAGGAAAGAGTAAGGTTGACAAGGCTGTGAGTAGGAAGGCCGCTAGGGGCAAGCCTACTTACAACAAGCCAAAAGAATTTATGCCTCCATCGTATGTGTTCCGTAAGCGAAGAGATGGAGATGTTTATGCTCAGTTTGTTGTTCCTAGAAATGCTTTTCGTTTTTATGCAATTTGGGTTCCTAAGACCCTTGTTACTAACTTGAGAGGTCCCATTGTAAAATGGGTGCCTCTAACCAAGACTTGAATTGTGTGTAGGTTGGTGTCTCCGGTAAATTCAAATGGGCGATTGATAGCGGTTGCTCAAATCATATGACCGGAGATGCAACTTTGCTCATGGATTTCATGGAAGCTATTCGACCATTTATGAGCATCGTCTTTGGTGGAGGGTCTAAAGGACAGGTACTTGGGTTGGGCAAGGTGGCTATCACCAATGACATGTCACTTACAAATGTCATGCTTGTCCAATCACTAAAATATCATTTGCTTTCTGTTCGTCAATTGGCTTCTGTTGGTTATGATACACTATTTGGACTAACGGATGTGAAAGTCTTTAAGAGAGATACTCTTGAAGTTGCCTTTGTGGGGGAGTTGGATGGCAACCTTTACACGGTTGATTTCTCGAAAGAGAGCACATTCCATGCAACTTGCCTCATGGCCAAGGCCGACAAGGGATGGCTATGGCATCGCCGGCTAGCCCATGTCGGCATGAGAAATATTCAAGATCTCTTAAAGGGTGAACACATCCTTGGACTAACCAATGTATCTTTTGAGAAAGACCGTGTGTGTAGTGCATGTTGGGGAACGTTGCATGGGAAACAAAAATTTTCCTACGCACACACAAGATCTATCCATGGTGATGAGCATCTACGAGAGGGAGAGTGAATCTACATACCCTTGTAGATCGCTAAGCGGAAGCGTTTAAGAAACGCGGTTGATGTAGTCGAACGTCTCCGCGATCCAAATCGCAAGTCGTCCCTCGATCCGATCACGAACAAGCGCCGAACGGACGGCACCTCCGCGTTCAACACACGTACGGCTTGATGACGCCTTCACCTCCTCGATCCAGCGAGCGATGGTGAAGTAGTGGTTGAGTTCCAGCAGCACGACGGTGTGGTGATGGTGGTGAGGAACAATCTCTGCAGGGCTTCGCCAAGCGCTACGGAGATTATGACGGAGGAACTAGAGGGTTAGGGTTGCCGCACACGGCTTGGGGAAATCTTGATGTGTCCCGTGTGCTAGCCCTGCCCCTCTATTTATATGTTGAGCCTTGGGGTCTAAACTTGGAGTAAAAGCCTCCTCCAGGTCGGTTTTGCCCGCACAAGGTCGGTTTGGCCCGCAGGGAAAGAGTCCAACTCGGATCCCTGCAGTACCGCGCACAAGCGGTAGTACCGCTTAACACAAGCGGTAGTACCGCTTGGGCGGTAGTACCGCTTCACACAAGCGGTAGTACCGCTTGGGCGGTAGTACCGCTTCACAAAACGGTAGTACCGCTTATGCGGCAGCAAAACTACTTTTTGCACTTTCCAATACCTCGTGGGCTTTATCCCTTTGGCCCATATAAAGTGTTGCTGCACCCGAACACTTCGGTAAACATCCGGAACCCATTCCGGTGAACTCCGGAACTCTTCCGGAGATCAAAACACTATTATCACATATATCAATCTTTACCTCCGGACTATTCCGGAGATCCTCGTCATGTCCGGGATCTTATCCGAGACTCCGAACAACTTTCGGTCACCAACATAATAACTCAATTATACTAATCGTCACCAAACGTTAAGTGTGTAGACCCTGCGGGTTCGAGAACTATGTAGACATGACCGAGACACTTCTACGATCAATAACCAATAGCGGGACCTGGATGCCCATATTGGCTCCTACATATTCTACGAAGATCTTTATCGGTCGAACCTCTATGTCAAGGATTCAGTTAATCCCGTATGCTGTTCCCTTTGTTCTTCGGTATGTTACTTGCCCGAGATTCGATCGTCGGTATCACTATACCTAGTTCAATCTCGTTACCGGCAAGTCTCTTTACTCGTTCCGTAATACAAGATCCTGTGGCTAACTCTTTAGTCACTTTGCTTGCAAGGCTCAATGTGATGTTGTATTACCGAGTGGGCCCTGAGATACCTCTCCGTCACACGGAGTAACAAATCCCAGTCTTGATCCATGCCAACCCAACAGACACCCTCGGAGATACCTGTAGAGCACCTTTATAGTCACCCAGTTACATTGCGACGTTTGATACACACAAGGTATTCCTCCGGTGTCAGTGAGTTGCATGATCTCATGGTCAAAGGAACAGATACTTGACATGCAGAAAACAATAGCAATAAACTGACACGATCAAATGCTACGTTTACAGTTTGGGTCTTGTCCATCACATCATTCTCCTAATGATGTGATCCCGTTATCAAATGACATCTCATGTCAATGGCTAGGAAACCTTAACCATCTTTGATCAACGAGCTAGTCAACTAGAGGCATACTAGGGACACAGTGTTGTCTATGTACCCACACATGTATTTGAGTTTCCAATCAATACAATTATAGCATGGATAATAAACGATTATCATGAACAAGGAAATATAATAATAACCAATTTATTATTGCCTCTAGGGCATATTTCCAACAGTCTCCCACTTGCACTAGAGTCAATAATCTAGTTCACATCACTATGTGATTTACATTGTAATGAATCGAACACCCATGCAGTTCTGGTGTTGTTCATGTTTAGCCCTTGGAAGAGGTTTAGTCATCGGATCTACAACATTTAGATCCGTGTGTACTTTGCAAATATTTATGTCGTCCTCCTTGATGTAATCGCGGATGGAATTGAAACGTCGCTTTATGTGTCTGGTCCTCTTGTGAAATCTTGGTTCCTTGGCTAGAGCAATGGCACCAGTATTATCACAAAACAGAGTCATTGGGTTAAGTGCACTAGGCACTACTCCAAGATCTGTCATGAACTCCTTCATCCAGACACCTTCCTTCGCCGCCTCCGAGGCAGCGATGTACTCCGCTTCGCATGTAGAATCTGCTACCACGCTTTGCTTGGAACTGCACCAGCTAACCGCACCCCCATTAAGAATAAATACGTATCCGGTTTGCGACTTAGAGTCATCCGGATCAGTGTCAAAGCTTGCATCGACGTAACCCTTTACGACGAGCTCTTGATCACCTCCATAAACGAGAAACATGTCCTTAGTCCTTTTCAGGTACTTCAGGATATTCTTGACCGCCGTCCAGTGTTCCATTCCTGGATCACTTTGAAACCTTCCGACCATACTTATGGCAAGGCTGACATCGGGTCTTGTGCACAGCATTGCATACATGATAGAGCCTATGGCCGAAGCATAGGGGATGACACTCATCTTTTCTCTATCTTCTGCAGTCACTGGGCATTGAGTCTTACTCAACTTCACACCTTGCAATACAGGCAAGAACCCCTTCTTGGACTGATCCATTTTGAACTTCTTCAAAACTTTGTCAAGGTATGTGCTTTGTGAAAGTCCTATCAAACGTCTCGATCTATCTCTATAGATCTTGATGCCTAATATGAAAGCAGCTTCTCCTAGGTCCTTCATTGAAAAACTCTTGTTCAAATATTCCTTTATGCTTTCCAGCATTTCTATATTGTTTCCAATCAGTAATATGTCATCCACATATAATATTAGAAACGCTATAGAGCTCCCACTCACTTTCTTGTAAATACAAGCTTCTCCGTAAACTTGTATAAACTCGAACGCTTTGATCACCTGATCAAAACGAAGATTCCAACTCCGAGATGCTTGCACCAGTCCATAAATGGATCGCTGGAGTTTGCAAACTTTGTCAGCATTCTCTGGATCGACAAAACCTTCTGGTTGCATCATATACAACTCTTCCTTAAGGTAACCGTTAAGGAACGCTGTTTTGACATCCATCTGCCAAATTTCATAATCGAAAAAGGCAGCTATTGCTAACATGATTCTGACGGACTTAAGCATCGCTACGGGTGAGAAGGTCTCATCGTAGTCAACTCCTTGAACTTGTGAAAAACCCTTTGCCACAAGTCGAGCTTTATAGACGGTGACATTACCGTCCGCGTCCGTCTTCCTTTTAAAGATCCATTTGTTCTGAATGGCCTTACGCCCTTCAGGTAATACTTCCAAAGTCCATACTTTGTTTTCATACATGGATCCCATCTCGGATTTCATGGCCTCTAACCACTTCTCGGAATCCGGGCCCATCATCGCTTCTCCATAGCTCGTAGGTTCATCGTTGTCTAACAACATGACCTCTAAGACAGGGTTGCCGTACCACTCGGGAGCAGTACGCGTCCTTGTCGACCTACGAGGTTCGATAGCAACTTGATCCAAAGCTTCATGATCATCATCATTAACTTCCTCTTCAGCTAATGTAGGCTCCACAGAAACAACTTTCTGCGCTGCGCTACTCTCAGGTTGAAGTAAAGGTTCAACAACCTCATCAAGTTCTATCTTCCTCCCACTCAATTCTTTCGAGAGAAACTCTTTCTCAAGAAATGTTCCGTTTTTAGCGACAAACACTTTGCCTTCGGATCTGAGGTAGAAGGTATACCCAACTGTCTCTTTTGGGTATCCTATGAAGACGCATTTCTCCGCTTTGGGTTCCAGCTTTTCAGGCTGAAGCTTTTTGACATAAGCATCACATCCCCAAACTTTAAGAAACGACAGCTTTGGTTTCTTGCCAAACCAAAGTTCATATGGCGTCGTCTCAACGGATTTCGATGGTGCCCTATTTAAAGTGAATGCAGCTGTCTCTAATGCATAACCCCAAAACGATAGTGGCAAATCGGCAAGAGACATCATAGATCGCACCATATCCAATAAGGTTCGATTACGACGTTCGGACACACCATTACGCTGTGGTGTTCCAGGCGGTGTCAATTGTGAAACAATTCCACACTGTCTTAAGTGACTGCCAAACTCATAACTCAGATATTCTCCTCCTCGATCAGATCGTAGGAATTTAATCTTCTTGTTACGATGATTCTCAACTTCACTCTGAAATTGTTTGAACTTTTCAAATGTTTCAGACTTGTGTTTCATTAAGTAAATATACCCATATCTACTTAAGTCATCAGTGAAGGTGAGAAAGTAACGATAACCACCGCGCGCCTCAATACTCATCGGACCGCACACATCAGTATGTATGATTTCCAATAAGTCACTTGCCCGTTCCATTGTTCCAGAGAACGGCGTTTTAGTCATCTTGCCCATGAGGCATGGCTCACATGTGTCAAGTGATTCAAAATCAAGTGACTCCAAAAGTCCATCAGCATGGAGCTTCCTCATGCGTTTTACGCCAATATGACCTAAACGGCAGTGCCACAAGAAAGTGGTATTATCATTATCAATTCTACATCTTTTGGCATCAATGTTATGAACATGTGTATCATTACTATCGAGATTCAATAAGAATAAACCCCTCACATTGGGTGCATGACCATAAAAGATATTACTCATATAAATAGAACAACCATTATTCTCTGATTTAAATGAGTAACCGTCTCGCAATAAACAAGATGCAGATATAATGTTCATGCTTAACGCAGGCACCAAATAACACTTATTTAGGTTCATCACTAATCCCGACGGTAATCGAAGAGCGAGCGTGCCGACGGCGATCACATCAACCTTGAAACCATTTCCCACGCGCATCGTCACTTCGTCCTTTGCCAGCCTCCGTCTATTCCGCAGTTCCTGTTTTGAGTTGCAAATATGAGCAACCGCACCGGTATCAAATACCCAGGCACTACAACGAGAGTTGGTAAGGTACACATCAATAACATGTATATCATATATACCTTGTTTGTTGTTGGCCGCCTTCTTGTCAGCCAAATACTTGGGGCAATTCCGCTTCCAGTGTCCAGTTCCCTTGCAATGAAAACACACAGTTTCTGGTTTGGGTCCAGCCTTGGGTTTCTTCACGAGAGGAGCAACTGCTTTGCCACTCTTCTTGGAGTTACCCTTCTTACCCTTGCCATTTTTCTTGAAACTAGTGGTTTTATTGACCATCAACACTTGATGCTCCTTCTGAATTTCAGACTCAGCGGCTTTCAGCATCGCAAACAGCTCGGCGACTGACTTGTTCATCCCGTGCATGTTATAGTTCAACACGAAGCTCTTGTAGCTAGGTGGCAATGATTGAAGAACTCTGTCAGTGATAGCCTCTGGCGGAAGGGGCATCCCTAACTCAGCCAGACGGGTGGAGTACCCAGACATTCTGAGCACGTGATCACTGATAAACCCGTTCTCCTCCATCTTGCAAGCATAGAACTTATCGGAGATCTCATATCTCTCGATCTGGGCATTCTTCTGAAAGATAAACTTCAACTCCTGGAACATCTCATATGCTCCATGACGTTCAAAACGTCTTTGAAGTCCCGGTTCTAAGCCATACAACATTGCACATTGAACTATTGAGTAATCATCAGAACGAGCCTGCCAGGCGTTCACAACGTCTAGAGACTCAACTGGAGCGGGTGGATCACCAAGCGGTGCATCAAGGACATAAGCCTTCTGGGAAGCCGTAAGGATAATCCTTAGATTACGGGCCCAGTCCACAAAGTTACTTCCATCATCTTTCAACTTAGCTTTCTCTAGGAACGCATTAAAATTCAGGGGTGCTACTACGCGAGCCATGATCTACAACATAAATATAGCAAAGACAACTTAGACTATTGTTCTAGATAATGAGTTTAGTTAATCATATTATTTAAAAAACTCCCACTCAAATTGACATCCCTCCGATCATTCGAGTGTAACATGATCCAAATCCACCAACTCAAGTCCGATCATCACGTGAGTCGAGGTGGTTTCAATGGTGAACATCTTCATGTTGATCATATCTACTATATGACTCATGTTCGACCTTTCGGTCTCTTGTGTTCCGAGGCCATGTCTGTACATGCTAGGCTCGTCAAGTTTAACCCGAGTGTTTCCGCACGTGCAACATGGCTTACACCCGTTGTATGTGAACGTAGAGTCTATCACACCCGATCATCACGGCATGTCTCGAAACGACGAACTTTCGCAACGGTGCACACTTGGGGAGAACACAATTTATCTTGAAATTTAAGTGAGGGATCACCTTATAATGCTACCGTCGTCCTAAGCAAAATAAGATGCATAAAAGGATTAACATCACATGCAAATCATAAGTGACATGATATGGCCATGAACTTGTGCTTTTGATCTCCATCTCCAAAGCACCGGCATGATCTCCATCGTCACCGGCATGACACCATGATCTCCATCATATTGATCTCCATCAACGTGTCGCCATAAGGTTGTCGCGCCGACTGTTGCTTCCACGACTATTGCTAACGTTTAGCGATAAAGTAAAGCATTACATAGCGCTTAATGATTGACACGCAGGTCATACAATAATTAAAGACAACTCTATGGCTCCTGCCAGTTGCCGTACTCATCGACATGCAAGTCGTGATATTCTATACAACACATGATCATCTCATACATCACATATATCTCATCATGTAATTGGCCATATCATATCACATCATACCCTGCAAAAACAAGTTAGACGTCCTCTAATTGTTGTTGCAAATTTTACGTGGCTGCTACGGGTTTGCAAGAACCGTTCTTACCTACGCAAAACCACAACGTGGTGTAGTGATTGCTTTTTGATCTTCTAAAAGAACCCTCTTCATTGAAATCGATTCAACTAAAGTGAGAGAGACAGACACCCGCTAGCCATCTTTATGCAACGAAGTTACATGTCAGTTGAAGGAACCTGTCTCGCGTAAGTGTACGCGTAATGTCGGTCCGGGCCGCTTCATCTCACAGTACCGCCGAATCAAATATCAACTAGTAACGGCAAGCAATATGTATACACCCACGCCCACAACTCGTTTGTGTTCTACTCGAGATCTCATCTACGCATAGACCTGGCTCATGATGCCACTGTTGGGGAACGTTGCATGGGAAACAAAAATTTTCCTACGCACACACAAGATCTATCCATGGTGATGAGCATCTACGAGAGGGAGAGTGAATCTACATACCCTTGTAGATCGCTAAGCGGAAGCGTTTAAGAAACGCGGTTGATGTAGTCGAACGTCTCCGCAATCCAAATCGCAAGTCGTCCCTCGATCCGATCACGAACTAGCGCCGAACGGACGGCACCTCCGCGTTCAACACACGTACGGCTTGATGACGCCTTCACCTCCTCGATCCAGCGAGCGATGGTGAAGTAGTGGTTGAGTTCCAGCAGCACGACGGCGTGGTGATGGTGGTGAGGAACAATCTTTGCAGGGCTTCGCCAAGCGCTACGGAGATTATGACGGAGGAACTAGAGGGTTAGGGTTGCCGCACACGGCTTGGGGAAATCTTGATGTGTCCCGTGTGCTAGCCCTGCCCCTCTATTTATATGTTGAGCCTTGGGGTCTAAACTTGGAGTAAAAGCCTTCTCCAGGTCGGTTTTGCCCGCACAAGGTCGGTTTGGCCCGCAGGGAAAGAGTCCAACTCGGATCCCTGCAGTACCGCGCACAAGCGGTAGTACCGCTTAACACAAGCGGTAGTACCGCTTGGGCGGTAGTACCGCTTCACACAAGCGGTAGTACCGCTTGGGCGGTAGTACCGCTTCACAAAACGGTAGTACCGCTTACGCGGCAGCAAAACTACTTTTTGCACTTTCCAATACCTCGTGGGCTTTATCCCTTTGACCCATATAAAGTGTTGCTGCACCCGAACACTTCGGTAAACATCCGGAACCCATTCCGGTGAACTCCGAAACTCTTCCGGAGATCAAAACACTATTATCACATATATCAATCTTTACCTCCGGACTATTCCGGAGATCCTCGTCATGTCCGGGATCTTATCCGAGACTCCGAACAACTTTCGGTCACCAACATAATAACTCAATTATACTAATCGTCACCAAACGTTAAGTGTGTAGACCCTGCGGGTTCGAGAACTATGTAGACATGACCGAGACACTTCTACGATCAATAACCAATAGCGGGACCTGGATGCCCATATTGGCTCCTACATATTCTACGAAGATCTTTATCGGTCGAACCTCTATGTCAAGGATTCAGTTAATCCCGTATGCTGTTCCCTTTGTTCTTCGGTATGTTACTTGCCCGAGATTCGATCGTCGGTATCACTATACCTAGTTCAATCTCGTTACCGGCAAGTCTCTTTACTCGTTCCGTAATACAAGATCCTGTGGCTAACTCTTTAGTCACTTTGCTTGCAAGGCTCAATGTGATGTTGTATTACCGAGTGGGCCCTGAGATACCTCTCCGTCACACGGAGTAACAAATCCCAGTCTTGATCCATGCCAACCCAACAGACACCCTCGGAGATACCTGTAGAGCACCTTTATAGTCACCCAGTTACGTTGCGACGTTTGATACACACAAGGTATTCCTCCGGTGTCAGTGAGTTGCATGATCTCATGGTCAAAGGAACAGATACTTGACATGCAGAAAACAATAGCAATAAACTGACACGATCAAATGCTACGTTTACAGTTTGGGTCTTGTCCATCACATCATTCTCCTAATGATGTGATCCCGTTATAAAATGACATCTCATGTCAATGGCTAGGAAACCTTAACCATGTTTGATCAACGAGCTAGTCAACTAGAGGCATACTAGGGACACAGTGTTGTCTATGTACCCACACATGTATTTGAGTTTCCAATCAATACAATTATAGCATGGATAATAAACGATTATCATGAACAAGGAAATATAATAATAACCAATTTATTATTGCCTCTAGGGCATATTTCCAACAGTGCATGCATGGCAGGGAAGCAACATCAATCAAAGCACCCCCCCAAGAACATAGTATCAACTTCAAGACCTTTGGAGCTCCTTCACGTGGATCTTTTTGGGCCTCCTTCATGGGACAGTCTTGGTGGGAAGAAGTATGGGTTCGTTATTGTTGATGATTACTCAAGATACACATGGGTGTTCTTTCTCAAGTCCAAGGACGAGACAAAAATCACCTTCATTGATTTTGCCAAGCAAGCTCAACGAAAATTTGACAAAGAAATCTTGGCAATAAGAAATGACAATGGCTCCGAGTTCAAGAACTATACCTTGGAAGAGTTCCTTAGTGATGAGGGAATTGAGCATCAATACTCCGCACCATATACCCCACAACAAAATGGGGTAGCCGAAAGGAAGAACCGCACTCTTGTGAAAATGGCAAGGTCCATGTTGGATGAGTACAAATCACCTCATAGTTTTTGGGCAGAGGCTGTCAACACAACATGTCATGCATTGAATCGTTTATTCCTTCGCAAGATCTTGGAGAAGACCCCATATGAACTCATAACCGGGAACAAACCAAATGTCAAATATTTTTGGGTTTTTGGTTGCAAATGCTTCATTCTCAACAAGAGAGAACGGTTAGGAAAATTTCAATCTAAAACAACCGAAGGAATATTTGTTGGTTATGGATCAAACTCCCATGCCTATAGGGTCTACAAAAAATCCACCGGATGTGTTGTAGAAACTTGTGACGTGGTGTTTGATGAATTTAATGGCTCCCATGGGGAGAAAGTTGGTCTAAGTGATGCAGGTGATGAAGATCCTTCACAAGACATTTTGACCATGGGTGTAGGTGCTCTCCTTCCAATGGAACATGTTACTTGTGAAAGTGCAAATGAGGACACAAGCACCAACATCACAACAAGAACCCGCTCCTCAAGAGGAATTCATAAACCAAGAACAAGAACTAGGTCCCACACGGGACTTACATCACCATCAAACACAAGAACAAGAACAAGTTCATCATCCAGAACAAGAGCAAGAACATGCACATGTCGATGATGACGATTCTTCTAGTGATGGTGAACTTCAACAAATGATCCATGAAGAACAAGATCTTCCACAAGACCCTCTAGATTCACATGTTGAAGATGCTGATGATGGAAATGAAATTGAACCTCGTGAAACACTAACCTCCATCATGCCCCGTGTGGCCCGTCGTGTTGATGTCAAGCAAATTCACACCGGCATATCGGAAGGTAGAGTCACTCGTAAACAATTAACCAATTTTTGTGCTCACTTCTCGTTTGTCTCTAGTGTTGTGCCACACAAGGTACAAGATGCCTTGACGGACAACGACTGGCTTGTGGCCATGCAAGAAGAGTTGAACAGCTTCGAGCGCAACAAAGTATGGTCGTTAGTCAAAAGGCCGACTAAGGAACACAATGTTATTGGAACAAAATGGATTTTCAAGAACAAGCAAGACGAGTTGAAGGTAAGGTTAGTGGCACAGGGGTACTCACAAGTTGAAGGTTTGGACTTCGATGAGACCTTTGCTCCTGTTGCCCGTCTTGACTCAATTCGCATCTTACTTGCTTATGCTGCCTTCAACGGTTTTAGTCTACATCAAATGGATGTGAAGAGTGCATTTCTTAATGGTCCTCTACAAGAAGAGGTTTATGTATCACAGCCACCCGGGTTCGTTGACCCCTATCACAAAAACTATGTGTACAAATTTCACAAGGCTCTGTATGGCATCAAACAAGCACCTCGTGCTTGGTATGCTCATCTTAAGAAGTTTTTACTCGATGATGGTTTTGTGAGAGGGGTGATTGATCCTACTCTTTTTACAAAAAGGGAAAAGGGTGATTTGATCTTATGCCAAATTTACGTAGATGATATCATTTTTGGTTCTCCTAACATTCATTTATGCAAGAAGTTTGCGAAATCCATGACCAAGACCTTTGAGATGTCACTCAATACGGACTTGAAGTTCTTTCTCGGTTTTCAAATCCAACAATTTCAAGGAATTTTCTTGTCCCAAACCAAGTATCTCAAGGACATTCTTGTGAAGTTCGGAATGACCGACGCTAGCCCAGTGATACGTCTCCAATGTATCTATAATTTTTGCTTGTTCCATGCTGTTATATTATCATTCTTGGATGTTTTACAATCATTATATTACAACTTTATATCATTTTTTGGGACTAACCTATTGACATAGTGCCAAAGTGCCAGTTGTTGTTTTTGCTTGTTTTTTACTTCGCAGAAAATCAGTACCAAACGGAGATAAAACGCTGCGGGGCTTTTTGTGGATTTTTTACGGACCAGAAGAAACCAGATGGGCCAAAGAACACCAGAAGAGGGGGCCCAGGGTGGCCAGCACCCACCAGGGCGTGCCAGAGGCCCCCTGGCGCGGCCTGATGGGTGCTAGGCACCTCGGGCACCCCCTCAACCGACTATCGTGCCTATAAATTCCCAGAAAATCCAAAAACCCTAGAGGAGTCTACGAAACACAATTCCAGCCGCCGCAAGGTCCAAAACCTCGAGATCCAATCTAAACACCATCACGGAGGGGTTCATCTTCCTCATAGGTGCCTCTCCGATGATGCGTGAGTAGTCCACCATAGACCTACGGGTCCGTAGGCAGTAGCTAGATGTCTTCTTCTCTCTCTCTCTTATGATTCTCAATACAATGGTCTCTTGGAGATCTATTTGATGTAAACTTTTGCGGTGTGTTTGTTGGGATCCGATGAATTTTGAGTTCATGATCAGTTTCTATCCATGAATATTATTTGAGTCTTCTTTAATCTCTTATATGCATGATTACTTATAGCCTCGTATTTCTTCTTCGAATCTTTGGTTTAGTTAGGCCAACTAGATCGATTTTTCTTGCCATGGGAAGAGGTGCTTTGTGATGGGTTCGATCTTGCGGTGTTCTTTCCCAGTGACAGAAGGGGCAGCAAGACACGCATGTATCGTTGCTATTAAGGATAACAAGATGGGGTCTATTCCTACATGAATCGATCTTGTCTACATCATGTCATCGTTCTTATTGCATTACTCCATTTTTCCATGAACTTAATACACTAGATGCATGCTGGATAGCGGTCGATGTGTGGAGTAATAGAGGTAGATGCAGGCAGGAGTCGGTCTATCTATCTTGGACGTGATGCCTATATAATGATCATCGCCTTGGATATCGTCATGACTATTCAATTTTCTATCAATTGCCCAACAGTAATTTGTTCACCCACCGTGTGCTATACTCATGAGAGAAGCCACTAGTGAACCCTACGGCCCCCGGGTCTACTTTTCCATCATATTGCTTTCCGATCTACGTTTTTTGCAATCTTTATTTTCAGATCTACAAAACCAAAAACCCAAGAATATATTGCTGCATATTTACTCTTTTGATTTGTGTTCTTGAGAGATCTATCTCTCCTATCTATCACTACCTAATATATCTTATTACCGTAGAGAGATTGACAACCTCTCTTTCGCATCGGGTTGCAAGTATTTGTTGTTTGTGTGTAGGTGCTGCTTATTGGGTGTTGGTGATCCTCCTACTGGTTCGATAACCTTGGTTTCCTAACTGAGGGAAATACTTACCGTCACTGTGCTAAATCATCCCTTCCTCTTTGGGGAAATACCGACGCAGTCCAAGCCACGTCAAAGGAATTTCTGGCGCCGTTGCCGGGGAGGAAGCGGTCTCTTCTACGTGCCTATCGTAGGCGGTGAGGGGACTCCATCATCATCTACCAGGTTCCTAATCACAAATCTCATTTCCTTGCAATTACATTATTTGCCATTTGCCTGTCCTTTTCCTCTCCCCCACTTCACCAATTTCTCGTTTTATCCGCCCTCTTTTTCGTTTGCCCTTTTTCTTGCCGGATCTCTTCCTTGCTTGCAATCTTGTTTGCGTAGTCACAACGACTCAAGAGAACACCAAGTTGTGTGATTTTTCCAATACTAAAAACAATGATTTTATTAGTACGCCTATTGCTCCTCCCGCCACTAGTGCGGAGTCTTGTGATATTAATGCCGCTTTATTGAATCTGGTCATGAAAGATCAATTTGCCTGTAATCCTAATGAGGATGCCGTGTCCCATCTAAACACGTTCATTGAATTGTGTGATATGCAAAAGAAAAAGATGTGGACAATGATATTGTCAAGTTGAAACTATTTCCTTTTTCCTTGTGGGATCGTGCAAAAATTTGGTTTTCATCTTTGCCTCGCAATAGTATCGATTCTTGGAATAAGTGCAAAGATGCTTTTATCACTAAGTATTTTTCCGCCCGCGAAAATTATTTCCCTTAGGACGCAAATCATGAATTTTAAGCAACTTGAGCATGAACATGTTGCCCAATCTTGGGAAAGAATGAAGTTGATGATAAGAAATTGTCCTACACATGGTTTGAATCTTTGGATGATCATACAAATTTTTTATGCGGGATTGAATTTTGTCTCTAGAAATATTTTAGATTCTGCCGCGGGTGGTACTTTTATGGAGATTACTTTGGGTGAATCTACTAAATTACTAGATAATATAATGGCTAATTATTCTCAATGGCATACCGAAAGAGCACCTACTAGTAAAAAAATTAATTCGGTAGAGGAAATTAGTACTTTGAGTGATAAAGTTGATGCTTTGATGAAATTGGTTGCTAGTAAAAATGCTCCTATTGATCTTAATGATGTGCCTTTGTCTACTTTGATTGAGCAAAATAGTGAATCCGTAGATGTGAATTTTGTCTAGCGCAACAATTTGAATAACAATGCTTATAGAGGTAATTTTAATCCTAGGCCTTTTCCTGGAAATTCCTCTAATAATTATGGTAATTCCTATGGTAATTCTTCTTACAATAATATAATAGGAACACCTCTGATCTTGAGAGTAATATTAAATAATTTATCAGTGCGCAAAAGGCTTTCAATACTACGATAGAAGAAAAGTTGAATAAGATTGATGATATGTCTAGAAGCATTGATAGAATTTCTCATGATGTTGAAAATCTCAAGTTGAAAGCTTTTGTGCCTAAGATTGATGAATCTATTAAAGCTTTGTATGTCTCTATGGATGAAAGTAAGAAAAGAACCGCTATGCTTAGAGCTAAAAGAGAAATCTTAGAGAAATCGTCTTCTAGTGATTGCCGTTATAAAAGTGATGAAGATCTTAAAGTGATTGGTGTTTCTTCTATTGATTCCTTGTTTAGTAATGTTAAAATTGATAATGAAGGGACTGAAGTAGAGTCAACTTTAGCTAGAAGGCGTCCCAATAATTTGGAGGGTGAGAATCTTGATGAAAATTTTGATGAAAGTGGGTTTGAAGAGGTCAAAACTTTAACTAGTGATGTGCCCCCTATCTTGTATTGCAAAGATTTTAATTATGATAGCTGCTCCTTGATTGAATGTATTTCTTTGTTGCAATCTTTGTTGAATTCACCCCATGCTTATGAGCAAAATAAAGCTTTTACTAAATATATCGTTGATGCCATGATGAAATCTTTTGAAGAAAAGTTGGAGTTGGAGATTTCTATTCCTAGAAAATTACATGATGAGTGGGAACCACCCATTAAGGTCAAGATTAAAAATTATGAATGCTTTGCTTTGTGTGATTTGGGTGCTAGTGTTTCCACGATTCCGAAATCTCTATGTGATGTGCTTGGTCTTACCAATATTGAAGAATGTTCTCTTAATTTGCACTTGGCGGATTCTACTATTAAAAAGCCTTTGGGAAGAATTAATGATGTTCTTATTCTTGCAAATAGAAATTATGTGCCCATTGATTTTATTGTGCTTGATATTGATTGCAATCCGTCTTGTCCCATTATACTTGGTAGACCGTTTTTACGCACTATAGGTGCCGTGATTGATATGAAAGAAGGCAATATTCGTTTTCAATTTCCCTTGAGAAAGGGTATGGAACACTTCCCTAGAACAAGAATTAAGCCACCATATGAATCAATCATGAGGGCATCCTATGGATCCAAAACCAAAGATGACAATACTTGGACCTATCCAATATGCCTAGCTAGGGGCGTAAAACGATAGCGCTTGTTGGGAGGCAAACCAATGAATAAATATTTTTTTGCTTTTTCCTTTCTGTTTTTGAGTGTTGACACAATTATGCCTCTGTTATGATTGTGTTTTTATGGTTTATTTTGTGTTTGTGCCAAGTAGAACCGTTAGGATGATTCATAGGATGAGTAGAATTGATGCTGAATCTGAAACAGAAACTTTGCGTCCAGTATATGAATTTTCATGTTTTTGCTGGAATGTGATATTGAGCTGAAATTTTAACACAGTGTTGCTATACAAATGCCTTACGTTGTCATAATTTTTCAGAATTTTTAGAGTTACAGAAGTATGGGTATGGTACAGATTACTACATACTGTTCTGTTTGAGACAGATTCTGTTTTTGTTGCATTGTGTGCTTGTTTTGATGAATCTATGGTTTGTATTAGAGGGTATAACCCATGGTAAAGTTAAAATACAGTAGTTATAATGCAATTATAAAATTTGAATGGGTTTACAACAGTACCTAAAGTAGTGATTTGCTTTCTTATACTAACGGATCTCACGAAGATTTTGTTGAGTTTTGTGTGATTGAAGTTTTCAAGTTTTGGGTGAGATCACGATGGATGAAGAAATAAGGAATAGCAAGAGCCTAAGCTTGGGGATGCTACCGCACCCCCAAGATATATCCAAAGAGTAATAAGCAACTAAGCTTGGGGATGCCCCCGAGTGGCATCCCCTCTTTCTTCTAACGACCATCGGTATTTTAACTGGAGCTATATTTTTATTCGTCACATATCATGTGTTTTGCTTGGAGCGTCTTGTATCTTTGCTTTCTTTGTTTGTTAGTTTTTCCTTTGTATCCTTGCTGTACACACCTATTTGAGAGAGCCACAATCATGCTATGATTTGTTAGAATTGCTCTATGTGCTTCACTTAAACTTTTTGAGCTATAGAATTGCTCTAGTGCTTCACTTATATCTTTTTGAGCACGGTGTGCTTGGAAACTTTTGTAGAAATACTCTCATGCTTCACTTAGATTAATTTGAGAGTTAGTAAAATTTTGAAGAAATCCTCTCATGCTTCACTTATACCTTTTTGAGAGATGAAATCTTTATGCTCATGTGCTTCACTTAAATTTGTTTGAGCTTGCCAAAAAGCAATGGCAATATATGAAACTAGTCCCAAAGTGATAGATATCCAAGGAGGATATAATAAAAACTTTCATGAAGATCATTGGACAAATTAAACTTGATTCCTTGTAATAGTTTTGAAACATGATGATAGTAATATGTGAGTCATGTTGATGAGTAATTATGCTTAGTAGGAATATTGGTGTTAAGGTTTGTGATTCCCTATGCATGCACGAAAGTCAATATTTGTGCAATGAAGTTACATCCTACTTGTGGTGCATTATTCGGTGTTAGTTATGTTCAATGCTCACTTATGTGATTTTTCGTTTCTTGGTTTGGTTGCTTCCCAATCTTTTTGCTAGCCTTCATTTGTACTAAGTAGAAATACTACTTGTGCATACAAAATCCTTAAACCACGTTTTGCCTTATGAGTCCACCATACCTACCTATATGCGGTATTTCTATGCCGTTCCAAGCAAATTTGTATGTGCCATCTCTAAATTTTCAAAATAGATTTTCTCTTTTGTGTGCCCGTACCGCTCATGAAACGGTGGGGAGTGTCCAATATTTTTCCATGCTAGAGGTGTTATCCTCAAGATGAGTGTTTATTCACCTGTCATTGCATGAGAGTGCGGCGGTAATAGGGATGCGCATTCTCGAAATGAAAGGAATTTTTTTACTTTATGTTGTCAAATAATAAATTCCTTGGAAAGTGTTGGTATGGAAGGCAACCGTGGATACGGCCCGCCATGGAAAGTGAAAGTTTGGTGGAAAAAGGAATAAACTTTATTTTCGGTTTGGGAACCGCCTATGATATATCTAGCATGGAAAGTATTGTGAGCTACTTTGTCGTTTTCGTTGACAGGAAAAGCATGCCACCCAAAATATTTTTCTCTCTCAATTTAAAACTTTGAGCTCTGGCACCTCTACAAATCCCTACTTCCCTCTACGAAGGGCCTATCTATTTACTTTATGCAATTTTTATTTTTGCTTTGAGTCTCCATCTTCTCTTATGAGCACCAACTAGGGGGCACTATGATCGTACTTGAGCATTGGGCATAGCTAATATTTGAGTGTGTTTCATGAATGGATCAATGATTGAGCATGATGGGCTAGGGATAACTTTCTTTAGTGTTGATATTTTGAAAGACATGGTTGCTTGTCGACATGCTTGAGTATTGAAGTCATTATGTTAAAACTAGACTATTGCTTTGAATCATTATAAGTCCAAATGTCCATGCTATACAAAGAAGAAAAGAATATGATGAACATGTTAGACAACATTCCACATCAAAAATTCTGTTTTTATCATTTACCTACTCGAGGACGAGTAGGAATTAAGCTTGGGGATGTTGATACGTCTCCAACGTATCTATAATTTTTGCTTGTTCCATGCTGTTATATTATCATTCTTGGATGTTTTACAATCATTATATTACAACTTTATATCATTTTTTGGGACTAAACTATTGACATAGTGCCAAAGTGCCAGTTGCTGTTTTTTACTTCGCAGAAAATCAGTATCAAACGGAGATAAAACGCTGCGGGGATTTTTGTGGATTTTTTACGCACCAGAAGAAACCAGATGGGCGAAAGAACTCCAGAAGAGGTGGCCCAGGGTGGCCAGCACCCACCAGGGCGCGCCAGAGGCCCCCTGGCGTGGCCTGATGGGTGCTGGGCACCTCGGGCACCCACTCAACCGACTATCATGCCTATAAATTCCCAGAAAATCCAAAAACCCTAGAGGAGTCGACGAAACACAATTCCAGCCGCCACAAGTTCCAGAACCTCGAGATCCAATCTAAACACCATCACGGAGGGGTTCATCTTCCTCATAGGTGCCTCTCTGATGATGCGTGAGTAGTCCACCATAGACCTACGGGTCCGTAGGCAGTAGCTAGATGGCTTCTTCTCTCTCTCTCTTATGATTCTCAATACAATGGTCTCTTGGAGATCTATTTGATGTAAACTTCTGCGGTGTGTTTGTTGGGATCCAATGAATTTTGAGTTCATGATCAGTTTCTATCCATGAATATTATTTGAGTCTTCTTTGATCTCTTATATGCATAATTACTTATAGCCTCGTATTTCTTCTTCGAATCTTTGGTTTAGTTAGGCCAACTAGATCGATTTTTCTTGCCATGGGGAGAGGTGCTTTGTGATGGGTTCGATCTTGCGGTGTTCTTTCCCAGTGACAGAAGGGGCAGCAAGACATGCATGTATCATTGCTATTAAGGATAACAAGATGGGGTCTATTCCTACATGAATCGATCTTGTCTACATCATGTCATCATTCTTATTGCATTACTCCGTTTTTTCATGAACTTAATACACTAGATGCATGCTGGATAGCAGTCGATGTGTGGAGTAATAGAGGTAGATGCAGGCAAGAGTCGGTCTATCTATCTTGGACGTGATGCCTATATAATGATCATCGCCTTGGATATCGTCATGACTATTCGATTTTCTATCAATTGCCCAACAGTAATTTGTTCACCCACCGTGTGCTATACTCATGAGAGAAGCCACTAGTGAACCCTACGGCCCCCGGGTCTACTTTTCCATCATATTGCTTTCCGATCTACGTTTTTTGCAATCTTTATTTTCAAATCTACAAAACCAAAAACCCAAAAATATATTGCTGCATATTTACTCTTTTTATTTGTGTTCTTGAGAGATCTATCTCTCCTATCTATCACTACCTAATCTATCTTATTACCGTAGAGAGATTGACAACCTCTCTTTCACGTCGGGTTGCAAGTATTTGTTGTTTGTGTGTAGGTGCTGCTTATTGGTTGTTGGTGATCCTCCTACTGGTTCGATAACCTTGGTTTCATAACTGAGGGAAATACTTACCATCGCTGTGCTGCATCATCCCTTCCTCTTTGGGGAAATACCGACGCAGTCCAAGCCACGTCACCCAGTCAAGACGCCCATGGCAACCAAATTTTTTCTTGACGAAGACATGAACGGTATTCCGTTTGACCCATCTCTTTACCGCTCTATGATTGGTTCATTGCTTTACCTTTGTGCATCTAGACCAGACATCATGTTAAGTGTAGGCATTTGTGCAAGATTTCAAGCTACCCCTAGGGAAAGTCATCATAAGGCGGTTAAGCATATTCTTAGATACCTTGTTCACACCCCAAAGTTGGGCCTATGGTACCCCAAGGATGCCAAGTTTGATCTCATTGGGTACACGGATGCGGATTGGGCTGGAGATAAGGTGGGGAGGAAATCCACCTCCGGGGCATGCCAATTTCTTGGACGCTCCTTGGTAAGTTGGTCCTCTAAGAAGCAAAATTGTGTCTCCCTATCCACCGCTGAAGCCGAGTATATTGCAACTGCAAGTTGTGCAACACAATTGCTATGGATGACGCAAACCTTGAAGGACTATGGTATAACTTACAGACATGTGCCTCTACGATGCGACAATGAAAGTGCCATCAAGCTTGCTGAAAACCCTGTTGATCACCCTCGCACGAAGCACATTGACATTCGATATCACTTCTTAAGAGACCACGTGCAAAAGGGTGAAATTGCTCTTTCTCATGTTGGCACGGACATGCAACTTGCTGACATCTTCACCAAACTGCTGGATGAAGCTAGGTTATGTCAACTTAGGCGTGAACTTGGTATCTTGGAGCTTGATAACGTTATGTGAAATCTCTGCACACCTGCATATATTTATTTCATGTCTTGTCTAGGTGTAAGCATGTATTTAGGGGGAGACATTCAACTCATGAGTACTCTCACCCTATATGATGCATAAATAAACCAAACACTCTCAAAGTTACTTTGCTCACTTTATGTGACATGGTGCTTTAAATGGAGTAGTGGCTATGGGCTCAAGGTTTCTATCTTCGCGGTGCCATACCACATTTACTCAAACATGGTGGCATAAGCCACCGCCCCTGCTATGAACGTTGTTAGAGCGGTTTGTTTACCTAAATTAGGGTTATCATTGATTGGTTTGGTCATATTGTCATATGTGTTATGATAACGGTCATCATCTCGCTGCCATATGTGTCTCCTATCTTTCCTCCACTCCCTGCCTGGACCATTTGTCTGTTAATTCCCTCGGACGTCCGACACCTCTCGGACGTCCGACGTCTCTCGGTCGTCCGACGCCGTAACTGCTTCCGGTCGTCCGACGGCCCTCGGACGTCCGAGTTTTCGGCTGAACATATAAAATCTGGGGGAGGCGCGGGGCTAGACAGTTACCCTAACCTCCCTGCGCCGCCCCCATCTCGCTCTCCTCTCCTGGTGTCTCCTGCGCCGCCGGGCCGCCGCCGGCCGATCTCCGGCCGGTTCCTCCAGCCGTGGCCCTTCCCTTCCTTCCCTGTGGTAGATCTGCTCATCCCCCGTCTTCTCCGCTGGTTTCTCCCTCGTTTTTTCTTGTCTTGGGTGGTCATGGTGACCTAGATCCCATTCTCTTCTTAGGTTTTTCCTCCGTGCTGTTCAGGGATTCGTCATGCAGAAGATCAAGCACACCGGGCGCAAGATCCCCGTGGGTTCGTCTTCTCGTGCCTCCCATGGTGCGGGGTCCGATGACTCCCAAGAACGGGCTCGCCCCTTCAAGCGCGTCGCCAAGCGTCCTGCTCGTGAACCTTTGTCGTCCTCGGAGGGCTCCGACTACGAAGAAGATATGGAGTATGAAGAATGGGCCGAATTTGTTGGTATTCGCAGAAATGTTCCAAAGCCCGGTACTCGAAGGCCGTCGTACATGCCTCCTCCTCCTTCGGATCAGCCTCAAGGTAATGCTCGTCGCATCTCTCTTGAACCTCCTCCCTATCTTGGTCGAAAGATAAAGGACTTCACCCAAGTCCCTAAATCTGCCTATCTTAAGTTTCGTCGCGACATTGATCAATTCTCTGTTCTGCATGACTCTATGGATTCTCGTTTTTGCACAAATGTTCAGGCAGACATTTTCTCCACTGTCATTGTTCCAAAAGGTCTGTCTGTCCATCACTATATTGACTTAGAGCATATTCGCACTCATCCGGCAAAATATCCGGGTGCCATTAATCTCATTGAGTCATCTGGCTTGGCTGCACCATTTGCTTTTCAACATGATTTCAACCATGCTGCCATTCATCAGTTCTATGCTACTTGTTTCTTTGGTCCTGACAAGACCGTCACTTGGATGACTTCCGACACTGAGCTCTCTGCCTCTTATGCTCAGTTTGTCGCCGCTCTTGGTTTTTCTGACACTGGTTTCAAAATTCATAAGGATGATCCAAACCATGCTCCCAAGGCCGTTGAAGCCTGTGGTCATCTTTTAATACCCATCGATGATCTTGATGACGATGAAAAGGGCAAGGATTTAAATCAAGTTTCTATCTGGAGGTCTCCCTTCTTCATCATTTTTCAGTTTGTCATTCGCACCATCTACCCCAAGATGGGTGACAAGGGGACTTGTAGCGGGTATTGTATCGATCTCATGTCTCGTCTTTATGAACATCCTAAAGGGAAGATCAATATCCCTCATTTCCTATGGCATGAGATTCGCCTCGCTAGTTTCCAATACAAGTGAGCCTTTCCTCATGCTCCCTTCATTCAGGCTCTCATTGAGCATGTGGCCCCCTTTCCATTGCTCGAACTCATGTGCATCACAAATGGGCCATTCCTCCTCATATGGCGGATGATTGGGCTCCCAAGAAATCCTCATCCGCCCCTGCTCGACGGGCTGCTGCTCGGTCTCATCCGGCCTCCTCTAGCTCTGCCTCTTTCGGTCACATTGCTCGCTTTCTTGGGAAGGCTCAGTCTGCCATGATGAAGGCTTTCTCTTTTCATTGCTCTCAAAACCATGATGTGGTCACTCGCATGATCTCCTCTAAGAATGCTTTGAAGGGTCGTTTGAGAGACTCTGGAGCAACGGATGTGAGTGAGGATGAGCGTCCACCTGATGCCCCTCCTTCCGACTTTGGCTTCCCTTCTGGTCCGGAGTGGGCTGATTTTCTTGATGAGGCAGGAGGCAGTGGCTCGCATGGTAATGATGATGATGACAGTGATCTCTGATTGCATGGCTGGTTGTCTTTGTACGTCCCCTTTTTCGGTACTTGCTGCCAAAGGGGGAGGAGATTACCTTAGTATTAGTATTTGATTTGTTAATCTTCATGTGAACCATTATGCTATGCCATCTATGATGTAATGCTACCTATGTATGATGATCTCCACTATGCTATGCTATCCATGATGTAATGCTATTTATGAATGGTGAACCATTATGCTATATATGAGTGATGTGTTATCATGAGATATTCTTTTCGGTTGTGTCGACATATTAATCTGTGATATATTCGATGCACTCATTATCAAGTAAGGGGGAGCTCCTAACCATAACTATTTTCACTATGCATATAATGAGGGGGAGCTCTGTAACAAATCTCTCCTAAGTTGTCCAAGTTTACTTTACTTTTTGAGAGCTATATGTATGTTGTCATCAACTACCAAAAAGGGGGAGATTGCAAGTGCAATCATGCCCTTAATCATATTTTGATGTTGTTGACAACATACATATAGGGAACTAATCATTTTCATCAAGTGTAGCTCAGGTTTAGTTCCCAAGAGACTGTTGTGGCGATCGTGACTAACATATACAGGATGCTTAAAGAACGGAGAAACAAGACGAAATGTTCTATCGCTTTTTGTCTATTCTTGAGTATAGGGATCCCGCACTATTAAGAGGGGATCACTGGCTCTCGCAAGAAACTTGCTCAAAATCTAGGAAAAGCCTCTCTCACTTCCTCATCAGGCTGTTCTGTTATTCTTCGGACGTCCGGCGGTCCTCGGACGTCCGGTCGCCGGATGACCGACGCTCTCCGGATATCCGGAGCCAGCCATCAGATCCGAATCCTCGGATTTCTGGTCCTTCCGGCGTCCGAGCTCCGGACGTCCAGGTGCGGCTGGAAATACGATGCCACCCACCAAAGCCAAAATGTCAGACGTCCGACTCCTTCCGGACGTGCGTGCCCCGGACGGCCGACGCCCTCCGGTCATCCGTATGCTGTGCATTCTCCCCATCCAAGCTACTGCACTATCCTGGTCTCCCCTGTTCTTCGGACGACCGACCCCTGTCGGACGTCCGAGGCCTCCTATCACTCTGGACGACCGACAACCGTCGGACGTCCGGCAACTGTGCAGCATAAGAAGCTCTAACGTCCATTTTCCTATCACCACTATATATAGGCTTCTCCCACCTCGTGTGTGAGCTGTCCAACACATTAGAAAGATTCTAAGAACACTTCCTTCTCTCCCTCTCTCTTGTCTTCACCAAATCTTAGATCCCAAGAGCATTTGTGAGGATTCTTGACTGTTGTTCCAACCGAAAGATAGATCGTCCCTCTCCCCTCCTCTCAACCAAAGCAATTCGTGATTTGAGCAAGTTTTGAGCGGTTCCCTTGATCTTGTTACTCTTGGAGGTTGGAGACTCCTAGGCGGTAGGAGTTCTTCGGAGAGGAATCAAACCATTGTGATTTCCCTCGGAAAGTTTGTGAGGGTTTGGAGGCCACCTAAAGGCCTACCACTAGTGGTTGAGAAACGCCTTCGTGGTGTTATCTCAAGGAGAGAATAGGGTGAGCCTTCGTGGCATTGGTGTGCTTTCGTGGTAACATCCACCTCTCTAAACGGTGACGTAGCTTCCCTCCAAGGAAGTGAACATCGGCATACATCCTAGTCTCTCGGAGTTGCGGTTATCCCTAACCCTAACTCTCTACTTGTGGTTATTTATCTTTGAGTACTTATTTGTATTACTTGTGCTTGCTTACCTACTTACTTGCTGCCTTGCCTAGTGTTGATAGCACATACAACACCTTTGCAATTGTTAGGCTCACCTTCATATTCCGCATTATTGCCTAAAATTGCTAAGTATGAATTAAAATTTAAAATTGTACCTATTCACCCCCCCTCTAGGTCCATCTCGATCCTTTTCAGTCTTGTACTCCAAGTAGATCATGTACTCCTATATATATGCCCTCAAGGCTCAAGCAATACAACGAACTATTCCACCAATCCCTCTCTAATCCCCATCGACATGGTATCTTCGCAAGTTCCTAGACCTAGCCGCCGACCACCGCTTTCGCCCCACGCGCCGCCCCCGAGGCAGTCAGCCTTCATGACCGCCGCTGGGGGCTGAGCCGCCTGTACCTAGGGTTCATCTGCCGGTCGTGTTAACTGTCTGCCTTAGAGAGTCTTTCTCCTGATCTCTTGATCCGGGGTTTTTTTCTCTCCCACCGATCGTCTTGATCGGCGTTTTCTTTTTGGTTTTCTGACCTAAGATCGGTTTGTGTCGCCCGCCATTGCCATCGACACCCGCGCGCCACTACTCCGACAATGACGCGACCCCGACATCTTCTTCGACACGGCGGCCTCGCACACCGCATGTCTGCCCGCCCGTCGCTCCGCGTTGGCCGTCGCCGACAACGGCGCGACCACCCGGCCTCTTCTTCGACACGACAGCCCATGCCCGTCGTCGTTCGCGCGTTGGCCGCCCGTCGCTCTGCGCCGGTCGTCGTCACCCTCATCTGATCAGGCTCCTACATCACCTCACCTCCATCCCGCTCGATTGCATCTGTCCGCCGGCTCCGATGTCGCGCCGCCCGCGCGTGGCCTCGGTGATTTGGCCACCTCATCACCGAACGGTAACTCCGACATCGCGAGCGGCCAGATTGATCACCTGGTCGCCGCTCCGGTCCATCCGCGCCGCGTAATCGACCTAGCTAGTCACTTGCGCGCGCCTCCGCAGGTCTTGTGAAGATTGTCCCCGAGTACAGTGCGCCCCTCCACCGATCGAGCACCGGGTTGCCAATGCGTCGCCCCATCGGGCCGCATTGCCACCGCCCCGTGGTTCTCTCTGCAGCTGCACTGACCCGCGCGCTACCGTTGCGTCGCCCCTTCGGCCGTTCACTCCAGGTCATCCATGTGGCTGCACCGACCCTCGCGCTGGCGCTGCGTCGCCCTATCGGGCCATAGTGATCGTGGCCCGTGGTCTCCACCACCGCCCGAGGCCGTCTTCGCGGGTGCATCGACTCACGCGCCGCTGCTGCGTCGCCCATTCGGGCCGTCGCGCCGCGACACGTGGTCCCTGCCGACGCCTCGAGACCGTCCCCGCGGTTGACATGACCCTCGCGCCGCCGTTGCGTTTCCCCTTCGGGTTGTAGCGCCGCGGCACAGGATCAACACCGCTGCTATGGGGTCTTCACGCTGTCGCCCCGACCCGCCTACTGCCGTTGCGTCGCCCCTTCGAGTCATAGCATCGTGGCCTGCGGTATACTCCGTTGTCCCCGCGCGTCGACTTCTACGTGGCATGCGTCGCGCCAACTTCTTCGGCGCGGGAACGCCACTGTCTGCATCGGTCTTCGTCACGCTATCGGCTACTTCCTCGCCTACTTCGAGCATCGCCGCCGCACTCCTAACCAGCCGTCGCCGCCATCGTCAGGCCATGGCCACCGCTCTTCTTCGACGCCGCTGTAGCTAGCTCACCTGAGCCGCGCCGTCCGTCCACCCCTTCATCTCCGTCCAGCACCAGCTCATCGCCAGCGTCGCCGGCGTCTTCCTCGACCACTTCATCTACTCCGACCACCACGGGCGACATCGCCCCCCACCTATTTGCGCCGCAACCGTCGTCGAGTCCTTCTCTGCTAGCCTCCTCGACATGGCGTGCCAGTTTGTGCAGGTCCCCATCTACGAATGCCCGGTGCTGGCAAGACTGACGCGTGCCTTTGTCTCCGGTGTGTTCCCAGGCCTGGCAAACCTGGAGAGGCACATCGTCAACATCGCCTTTGTCTGTCTACGCATGCCCGGTGCTGACAACACCGATGCATGCCTTCGTCCACGATGTGTCCCCGGGCTTGGCAAACCCGGCGCGACGCGTTGTCAACTACGTCTTCTGCCTGACGCACCATTACTTCAACACCACTACGCCCATGACTAACTCGGCGCCTCCTTACACCCGCGGTCCACGGCGAGTACCTCGACACCGGCCACCCCGACTCGACATCGGCCACGGCGTTCTTCGCACGGCTACCTCGACTACGGCTACACCACCCTACGCTCTCGGTTACCTCAACATCGACACAAAGGGCTACCGCCTTGCTTGAGCAACCTCGTCGATTTCCACTCCAGCCACAACTTCCGCGATGCATCGACTGTTACAACTGTGGGGGATGACCGTCGGCTTACCTTCGGATTCTTCTGCTGTGTCACTATCTGCGTTGCTACCGTTGTGACTGCGGGGGATGTTGATTATCGTGATTAGATTGGAAATATAAAAAAGAGAGAGAATTCCTTATTTGTCCCTTTCTTAAAATTTGATTCCCTTTATGGCCCCAAAACAGTTTTTCTTCCCTTTTTGACACTCAAATTTTATTTTGTTCCCTACATGACATTTTCAGAGATAATTGCACGTTTAGTCCTGGTACTCGCTGGTGCGGTCCAACTCGGTCCTGGTACTTGCGAAGTGCTCCAATACGGTCCCGGTACACGAAAATACGTCATCAATACAATCCCTGAGGTTGAAACCCCAGTCCTGGAGATACACGACGCATACGTACCGCATACTCCCCCGTATGCCACGTCATCCTGGCCCCGCGCGTCAGAGGGGACCCACCCGTCAGCTCGAGTGGCTGGTTATTTTGCATTCGCCCCCTGTCTCTCTGCGTTCTCAGTCCTCTCCTCTTCCTCCCCACCGCGAAACAGAGACAAACCCCAGCGAGCTAGGGCGTGCGGCGGCGGATGATCGGCGGTCCGGCAGCCCTCTGTTTGTAGTTCGTGCAGCCGCTGAAGCTTGCGGACGGCTGCTTGACGGCGGCAGTGCTGTTTGGCGGCGATGTAGGGCCCGAGACGGCGGCCCGACGGCGAGGCGGCTCCGGCATACGGTACGTCAGTGTAGGGTGTCAATAGGTCGATTAGATGTGGTTTTAGGGCGAAGAATTGACTCATTGTTGTCATTAGGCCGTTTTGCCCATGCTAATTGTATGAATATGTGCATAATCTAGATTTTGGCCGAATTGTGCTAGGGTTTTACTATCTTCAGTGCCCAAATTTTGAATTTTTGTTGTATGTTTTGATTTTCAGAGAAAGGGAGTGGATTGTTTACTATTGAGGTTATGCATGGAGGTTTTTTCTTTGGCAGTGGGCAGAATAGGTGCTATTTGAATGGCCAGAAGGTGTGCTATGACTAATGTGATGTGAAAAATGCATATTACAAGATGTTTGCAGACATTGTGGAGCATTTGGGCTATGAGAAGGAAGGCAGAATTGACATGTACTGGTTGCCCCCTCGGTGTCAGCTGAATGAAGGTGCTGCAGAACTGCTATCAAATGATGCAGATTTCGATCGTATATATCTGAAGATGAAAAGAGGGCACTGTTTTCAAATGATTTATTTGGATCATTTGGAGAGCCACATTTCAAGAGGAGGAGCAGAATGGGATGATGTTGTGGCTAATCCTATAGCACAAATTCCTGTTGTTTTCAACCCAGTGAAGAAGGCAGTGGATGGTAGTGAGAACAAAGATATTTGTGAAAGTAATGTTTCTTGTAGTGTAGTGGATGAAGGTGTTGAAATTGATAGCACAGATCAGTTCTTTGTCAGGTTGAGACCAAGGGGGAGAAAACAGAAGAAGGGGAAGAGCATTATTCAGATTCAGATTCATCAGATAGTGATTATGTACCAGAAATTGTTGACAGTGACTATGACTTAGAGGATGGAGATGATGATCTGCTGCAGGAGCAGTTGCAACCAATGCAGGATAAGAAAGGGAAGAAGGTGATGGAAGATTGCAATTCTGAAGAAGAGGAATTAAATGCTCCAGATTTAGATGAGGATGAAATGAAATTCAATTTCAAATCTTTCACAGCAGCAGATATGCATGAACCTAAGTTCCATGCAGGCCAACTGTTCTCTTCTGTAGAGCTGTTGAGAAAAGCCATTAGAGAGTATAGTTGCAAAGAGAGAGTGAACATAAAATTTCCAAATAATGACAAGATCAGGCTTGGTGCAAAGTGTGAGAAAGGTTACCCCTGGTATCTATATGCATCTTGGGATAATAGGACAAATTCTGTAATGGTGAAAACATTCAATGGTCAGCATACTTGTGAGAAAAAATGGCAAGTTACAGCATTTACAGCAAGGTACATTGCTGATAAATATGTAGACAAAATAAGGGCATGTGAGAAAATTTCTCTGAAGGCCTTAGCAGGTTTTGTGCAAGAGGACTGGAACATGACAATTAAAAGGGGGAAGTTAGGGAGAGCTAGGAATAGCATATGACATCATTTATGGAGATGAGATTGCACAGTACAACTTGCTGTGGGATTATGCAAATGAGCTTAGGAGATCAAACCCTGGAAGTACATTTCTTGTTGGACTGTCAGAAGAGGGACAATTTCAGAAATGCTATTTTTCTTTTGATGCATTGTAACACCCCAAAAATTTAACCATGTTTTTATTAATTAAAATTTTGTCAGGAATTAAAATTTTAATTCTCTGGACCTTCTGTGGATTTCAGAACCATTTCATTTCTCTGAATTATAAATTTTCCCTAGAGATCGGTGTACGGTGGGCGAAGTCCACCAGCGCCGCTCGTCGCTCGATCGCCGGTGTTCGGAGACGAATCCGCGAGTAGTGCCAACAGCGCACTGGCCCGCGAGGTGAGTGCACGCTGCGCCGGCAGCTAGTACGCCGCGCACTACCGCAGTACGGCCTAGATGCCCTATGCGCTAGACGCCGCCGGTGGAGAAAGCGCGCAAGAGAGAGGAAGAGAGGAAAGCCAGAGGTAGAAGAAGAGACTAACAGTGGGCCCCGGGTCCACCTGTCAGCTAGAGAAAGCACTGTGCACTCGGGTACGACCAGCGTAATTTGGAAATTTGGAATTTTATTCTAAATTTACCGTAGCCCTAAGTAGAAATTCCTCGGTTGCTCCAACTATAGATTTCTCCCACAGCACCAGTAACCCACTGTAGTTGCACCAATTATCGGCACTCTCACTGTAACTATGTCATACCACGTGAGGTGGATATTTATTTTCGTGTTATTACTGCGTGGTAATAGGAATAATATTTTTTAAACCGTCCTTAGCAAATCTCGAGGACGAGATTTTTCTTAAGGGGGGTAGTGTTGTAACACCCCAAAAATTTAACCATGTTTTTATTAATTAAAATTTTGTCAGGAATTAAATTTTTAATTCTCTGGACCTTCTGTGGATTTCAGAACCATTTCATTTCTCTCAATTATAAATTTTCCCTCCAAGTAGAAGCTTTTCAAAAATATTGTAAGACTTGAATGTTTGTTTAAAAGCATCTCATTTTTAAATTGGTATAATCTGTGGAAGCATATAAATAATATTTTGCCAAACTATATTTCTTTGAAATTGGTTTTTTATTCCTTTAAAGGGTCTCAATTGCACTACAACCATTTGATAAATTCATTTAATAATTCCCCAAAAATTTGTAGATGACATGTGATGTCCCTGCATCACTTTTATGCAAAAACCCATCTTTGTGTTTTGGAATTTTTGAGCATATCATCCTATTTTCTATTCTGGACCAGTTTAAGGATTTGAACTACAACCCATCTTTATTTTTCCTGCTTGTAGTTAACCCTACCAAACCCTTAAGTCCAGGAGATTGGGCCCATTGGAATATTTTTGGTTCATGCAATAACACCATTTTGTTTCTGCCCAGAGTTGAAGTTTTGTAAAACTTGCACTATCAAGTTTCTGTTTTGGCCAAAATAACCATTCCATCATCACGTGCATCCAAGGAGACCTCAATCTGGAAAGTTTGGTGGCCAGATCAACCCCCTAGAGGCCCTTGGCATTCTGTCGAGCACCTGGTGTGCCTAAACAGAGTTGGCATGATTTTTTTTATTGTGGACTTGCCCCAGTGGCCAAACCAGCATGTCTATTAGCTCACCTATATTCATTAACCTAGTCCTGTTTAGTTTCATAGGCATCAGAAAGACCTAGCACGCGTTGGCATTTTGTCGAACGCCTGGCGCGCGTGTCCAGAGCGTGGCCAGAGCGCACGTTTTGCACGCAACCCCGTTCTCTCCAGTCCGCAGGAGCCGCCCCGACCGCCCCCTGGCGCCGCGCAGCGCCGCCGTCAGAAGCTCTTGGCGGCACGCCGCCGGCTGCAGGCGCCTCTGCCATGGACGGCGCCACCCAAGCCACACGCTAGCTCCCATGGATAGTGGCAAGATCATCGCTAGCCCCTGGAGCCAGACGGCTAGAGCCACGTCGCCCTGCTGTAGCAGAGACGGTCAGCCGGCGATCTTATCCCCGGCCATCACCGAACCGACCTTGCTCGCCTATTTAAAGGACCCCCCAAGCTCGCCCAGATCTTCAGAAGGCCCTCTCCCATCCCCCTCAAGCTCCCATAGGCCCCAATCGACCGAGGGAGGTCGTCATCCGCACCTCCGGTCATGGTTCGGCCGCCCCTTCCCCTGTCGAACTCGAGGCCGACCTAGCTCCTCCTCCTCCCTTCTCTGTCAGAATGAAACCGCCCTGGCACCGCGAGTGTAGGGTAACGCAGCAGAAAACAAAAAATTTCCGACCTACGTACCAGCCCAGGATCACTATGGAGACTGCATACAAGGTTTGATCTGTTTCGTTACCGACTCGTAGCGCAGCGGAAGTAGAGTCGATGACGATCGGCGGTGCAGATCCCCGCAGCTAGGATTTACAACCTCCCAGCCGCGAGGATGTATACCCTCATCCGCCCCGGACAGCCCTCCGGGAGGCGGTCGGACAGTCCCTCGGACGGTGTCACGGACAGCCCTTCGGGAGGACCATCGAAACTCGGACAGTCACTCGGACAGCCCTTCGGGAGGACCATCGAAACTTGGACAGTCACTCGGACAGCCCTTCGGGAGGACCATCGAAACTCGAACAGTCACTCGGACAGCCCTTCGGGAGGCACTCTCGAACTAAGACCGAAACTACGATCTCTCTACAGAGTTGCACACATACTGTGTCATTTATCCGGCAGGGCTTCGCCGTCCAGAACTAGTTCCCACCGGAACCTAGACAGCCTTTCGGCTCTACGAAACTATTTCGCTGGGAGGGAGGGAGAAAGCCAGATCATGCATTTCACTTGTATGTGAGAAGGGATGAGATCTGGGCTGCCCCCTCCACCTCTATTTATAGGAGAAGGAGGGGTGGAGGGGCTGAAATTTCAGCCACATCCATCCATGTCATCTCCAAGATATTTTGGAGCAAAAGCCCAAAAAGGTGGCTTTCCAAAAAGTAATCCAAAAAGCACTTTCACTATTCATGACGACATATTTCAGCGTCCGTTCGAACTGAAAATATTCATGTGGGCTTAGAACATTTCCAGTACCCACTAAAATAATTTTCAACGCGATCCGAAACAATTCCGGTTTAGTGATTTTCATCTGCGAAAAGCATCTGAAGCGGTTCCGGCAGCTCCGGAACATTTCCGGTTTTCATCCCGGAAAATTCCAAAAAGTTTCCAGAACGATTCTGGCACCCTCCAAGAATTATCAGGCATGTGCCGAAACCATTTTGACTTTATGGTGTACTCCGAAACAACTTTTCGGTTTAGTGATTTTCATTTGTGAAAAGCAACTAAATTTGTT
The DNA here is from genome assembly GCA_039707655.1 of Elymus sibiricus. Lineage (NCBI taxonomy): Eukaryota > Viridiplantae > Streptophyta > Magnoliopsida > Poales > Poaceae > Elymus > Elymus sibiricus. Next base: position 504,110,659 of record CM077665.1, read on the forward strand.
CCGGCAGTCCGGAACATTTACGGTTTTTGTCTCTGAAAAATCTCAGAAGTTACCGGAACAATTCTGGTACCTTCCAATAATTTCCAGGCATGTGCCGAAACCAATTTGACTTTATGGAATACCCTGAAACAACTTTTCAGTTTCACCGGAACGATTCCGATATCCTCTCCGGAACGTTTCCGTTTCGTCCGAAACTTTTTCGGTGATTTTCTCTCAGACTCCCCGTCTAGTATTCAGCAGATAGATAACCCTTAAGCGTGTGACCCTATAGGTTCGGTGAAGTATAGACATGACCCGGAACCCCTTCCGATCAATGATCAACATCGGAGCCGTGGACACCCATATTGACCCCTATACCCACACAAATGAATATTCGAGTGAACCTCCAGTTGCCGTGTGCTATTCCTGTTGCTTCGCGATATGTTACAAATACCCGAGGTGAGACATGTTGGCATCCCCGTGGATCAACAACTTGTCCACTATGCCAGTTACCTCGTTACCGATATTGTTCTCTTTTCTCGTTCCCGTGCTCCGGCATCCCCGTGATCAAATCACAAAATGTCTGGCCAGACGATGATGGATACCGTAACACCGAGAGGGCCCAGAGATATCTCTCCATCGTCGGAGGAGCAAATCCCAATCTTGAGCTATCAAGTTCCTTGACATACTTTTCCATGAACCCGTAAGCCGCCGTAATAGCCACCCATTTACGGATGACGTTTAACAAACCCCAAAGTTCATGAAGCAAGCATGAAGAAACTCGACACCCTCATGGTCTAAGGAATTATGCAAACATTAACTCCTCTGTGTTATTAACCATTAACTTATGACGAATGAATCTCATAGCATAACATCAATCGGGTCGATTCAACACAAGTGTTCTACTAACATTGTGCCCTCAAAGTTGCTGGCATAGTCATGCCCATGATCAGGAAAACAGAACCATCATGCAACACTTGAGCTAGTCTTAGAGGCCAGACTAGGAATACTTTTTACCGTTTATTATTCCACACGTGCATATGAGTCTTCCTTCAAGCCTCGTGGTTATTGCAGACTCGAGAACCATAGCAGTTATAGCATGGAACATAAACATAATCATGATCATGGAGATAAATAATAACATTTGTTATTGCCTCTAGGGCATATCTCCTACAGACTCCCACTTGCACTAGAGTTAATAATCTAGTCAATGCTAATGCACATTTCACCTGTGGCACACCGGTGTAAAATATGCTTCGCATGTGGTATAGCCTGATGTCCAACAGATCTGACGACTTCAGCTCCGTGTGTAACTTTGCATATCCTCGCGTTTTCACGCTTTCACAAAATTCATATTTTGTGTGGACTTGGCTTTGCATATGTGTGAATCATTGGTCGAAACCTGATTCCTCAGACTGAGCTATGGAGCAACTATCTGCAATAGTGTCCCATAGACCAAAGCCATCTTGGAACCATACTAAGTTCATGAATGAACTATATGATTCAACAACTTCTTTGTCGCTTCTTAAGCGTCAACATACTTAGCCTTTGTTATAGAATTCGCCACAGTATCTTGTTTGGAACAATTTCCAACTACCTTGCCACCATATTGTGTATTACACAAAACCCTTAACTTTAAATCGAAAATCGCATGGAGCATTGATGAAGACTGTATCGATGTAATTACTTACAACGAGCACTTCATAATCTCTGCTTGCGAGAAAACATGTCATCACTACTACTCTAGTACTCAATGACATCTTTCACTGTTGTCCTATGATCAGTGCTTTGATCACTTTGGTATCCATACTCGCAACAACTTTTGGAGTATCGGACATATCTGATTGTTTTACATACCATGGAATACATGATTAATCCAAACACAAGAGTGTGTGGAATCTTCATCATGTATTTTACTCATCAGTGTTTTGAGACACCGAGTCTTGCAAAACTCTTTCCATGTGACTTCGGCAAGAATCACTCCTTGGCGTTTTTAAATGCTAAAAGTTTTTAGCACCTTGTCAATATGTATTCATTGCTTAGCCCCATTAGGTAAATCTATCTCCATAGATCATCATGCCTAATATTGAGGCTATTTAGCCCAAGCACTTCATCGAAAAAATCCCTTTCAAATGAAGTCCTAATTCATGTCAAGAAATTTATTTCCAATTAACAATGTGTCAAGTACACAAGGTTTTTAGAAATATTATTATGCTCCCACTTACTTTCTTGAATCACAAGCATCTTCGATACCCATTTGATGAAGTCAAACCCCTTTGACCATTCCATCAAAAACGAAGATTCCAACTCCACTTTGCTCTCTTATGTCCATCGCTGGAACTCTGAAGTTTGCATACTTACTAGCATCCTCTGGATCGACAAATTACTTTGGACTGTATCACATACAAGTCCTAGGTTTCATTTCCATCAGATGGAAATCCCTTTGTCATCCATGTTTCATATCTCATGATTGAAATATGTATTAATTGCTAGTTCAATCCGAACCGACTTCAAGCATCGCTACGGTGAGACAATCTCATCGTAGTCAACTCCTTGAACTTGTTATTGCAACAAGTCGAGCTTTATGGATAAAACATTTTATCCGTATCAGTTTTTAGTTCCATAAATATTCATTAGACTCTAAGTCTTCCGAAAGGTGTATCAAGATTTTAATCTCGAATCACTTATATGGAAACTATCTCGGATTGTATTGGCATTTAGCCAATTCCGGAGTCAGGGCCCATCAACGCTTCCTTGTGTATTGTAGGTATACTGTTGTCTAACAACAATATCTCGTTTGCGCACCTGATAGGTTTGCACGAGCTTTGCCTACGTGGTTCAGCTGCAAGTTCGACCGAAGTCCATACATTTTATTGTAGAGACATCCGTATCAGTCGCAATAGGAAACTCCGGAATCACTTCCAAGGTTTCTTTCCTTTGATCTGATGACGAAGATACTGGTTATCTCGTCGAGTTGCACTGTCCTCCCACTCACCTTTTGTAAGAACTATTCTCTTTAAAAGCATACCGTTTTGTGGCAAAATCCTTTGCCTCGGTATAGTGGTGGGGGAATATCCAATGACTTGGGATAACCTACAAAGTAGCACTTGTCTGATTTGGAATAGGTTTGTAACCTTTTACACAAGCCCCATATTCCAAATGTTAAGAAAAGATGTAACATGGTTGGGCGTACCATACCATGGCGTCATTTCAACAGACCTGATGGATCTCTTTTCAGTGTAAAAGCCGCAGTCTCTAAAGCATCACTCTTTAAAAGGGGTAATGGCAAATTTATTTATGTCATCTTTGATCTTACCATGTCATAAATGGTTTGATTACATCTTCACGGACTTTCCACTTGCAGTGGTGTTCCGGGAGGTGCAAGTTATGAAACCCCTTTCATAACTCATCAGACATTCGCTAAACTTGTAACTCAAATATTCCTTTCTGCAATCGAATTGTAGAAACATAATTTTCTTGTTACAATAACTTCTACTTCATTTTTGAAAACCTTCTGAATGAATTCAAAAGATCCAGACTTACGTCTCAACAAGTAAATATCCATATATCTACTTGAGTCATTTCTGAAGATAGATAAATCCACTACTTGCAACAACATTTTTTGGACTACACACATCATAATGTATGATCACCAATATGTTCTTTGCTCGTTCCTTATGGCCTGTGAACGGCATTTCAGTCACTTCACCTTTCAGAGGAAAGTTGCAAGTATCAGATGATTCAAAATCAAATGACTTCGAAATCCATCATAATGGAATTTTCCATGCGGGTTTCTCCAATGTGACCAAATGCAGTGCCACAATTGTGTGGTATTCTTTTAGTCTTGCGACATTTAGCTTCAGTGTTATGGATGTATCATATTTCCATCAATATTCATAACATACATCCCATCTAGGATGGAAGCATGGCCCTTCATGTTATTCATAATACTGAATAACAATTGTTGTTTTTATGAACAACTCTTTTGCAACAAACATTGTGCAATGGGCTAGAGTGTATGAAACTCTAAAATGAATTATGAAAGTAAACCCAGAGGTAATGTATTATTATCAATATTCATAACATACGTCTCATTCATAATGAAAGTATGGCCCTTATGTTGTTCATAACACCGAACATCAAAAGTTCTCTTATGAACAACCTTCTTGCAAGATACCTTATGCAAAGGGCTAGAGTGTGAAACTCTAAAATGAATTATGAAAGTAAATACATAGGGAATACACCGATGGAAGGCATAGTAACATTTACTATGTTCCCTGCATGTATCTAAACCTCATTTCTGGCTAGTCTTTCAGGCCATAGTAGTTCTTACATCAAGTTGCAACAGAATGCAATCGAGCGGGTATCTTTGTGATTAACTCACAATACCCAAGAATTAGTGATTAACATGTTTAACCATAATTCCCAAGAACTATATCTTTGACCAGCCTTCTATACATCAAAAACTTGTATGACATTCATACATGAGCTGGACATTCCAGTCTTCTTTCCTTTTGCCTTTATACTTCTAACAGTTTAACTTTTTGTATTTCTCCTACTCTCAGAAGAAGCACCCAACTTAAGAGTGGCGTTAGCCCCGGACTTCCTAGGCGTGAAAGTTTCACTAACACCCTTCGGACACTTCCTTTCTCTTTAAGTTGTTGTTTTATTCACCTTTCATCATATGACAGGCGTTCTTCCGGATCCCTCTCTAATCAGTCCAATGTATAGTAAACACTTTACTAATGTTTTGCAAACAAACATTGCTTTGGATATCTCATATCTTTTAGCCTTTGTCTGTATCTGAAAATGATTTTCAGATTCCATGAATATCACATAACTATCCAAACTTTCGAAGTTCGGGTCTCATGGAAGCAAACATATTTCACTTGACCGTAACGGAATTTTAGCTTTTGGATCGAAGGACGAGAGTCATATCATCCATAGCATTAGCGGGAGAATACCAAAAGCATGCGATAGGACAAAGTCCTTCTCGGCACTCTAGAGGACAATCCTCACATTACGTTACCAACCGTAAAGTTTTAACCAAATATTTAACAGCTATTCAATTTTAACAGGGAAGGTGGAAACGCGAGCCATTATTCTACAATTATTATGCAAATCACACTTAGACAGTGTTCAAAATTAATTGCACTAAGAATTAAAAGAATTAATTCTAAAGTGCGCTCCCACTCAAATCAATATCTCTCATAGTTGATTGTGAGTGATACAAGACCCGCATTTAAATTGTTCGCCATTGGTGTAACACCACTGATGACGAAAATCTCAACCGGTAGGCCAACTTGCCAATCACATCTCTTTGTGACTCTTGTTCATCTTTCGATGCGTGTGTTCTGAGCTCATCACGGTCATGCCTGAACGTCAAGACAACCAAGTGATCTCGCTGCGAGGTCTCAACTCACCCGCCTCACACTTCTCTAATCGTTCATACCCGTGTGACACGGCGCACCCCGAAAAGATAGGTGCCGTGACGGTGCTACACTTCGGAGAACACTAACTACTTGATATTTTTGTGAGAGATCAAGAAGGGTGCATCATAAGGGATAAACATCTCAGGCAATTCATAATAGCATGATATGGTATAGCCCTTTCTGACGGAGAAGTCTTTCATTTCTTCGTCTTCGGCATTCGCGTCGGTGTTCACCTTCGCGAAGATTGCCACCACCTTGTCGATGCACCAGATAATATTGCTATCTCTATAGCTAATAAAATAAGTGCATTACTTAAGGTTGACACGCAGGTCATTAAAGTGCAATCATATGGCTCCAGCCATCATGCCGAATCATGACACGCAGGTCATGTTAATCAAATTACATCATATAGTCATCTCATACATAATCAAATTATTATGAGCACTGCTATACCACATCATATGCACATGCAAACCATCCTGGAAAACCAAGTTAGACGCCTCTATTCGGTTCATGCAAAATTTTATTTTACGTGGCTTCTAAGGTTTCGAACAAATCACAGCTACCAACGTCCATCATCAAGCATGATAATCCAAGTCGCTAGATTAACATTGCGGGGTGTATGAAACACGAGATAATAAAATCTCGAGCCCCATACTAAACTTCGTCATACGCGTGACCCCCGTGCAGATCACATCTGCATTGCCCTTTCATCTGCGAAATTTCATCTTTCTTTTTAACTATGGTGGAATTCAAAGAACTGTTAGCACTTCGTTGATCAATCAGGATCGCGGATTGCCAGAACTTTGAAACTCCACCATACCGTTATCAAGATCAGAAATATGCAAATTCCAGGGAAGCAACAAGAACATCGGGTAACAGATTTCATCTGCTACCCGCACAAATAATTTTCAGCAATAGAACTCATCTACTACCTGATTATATTCTGCAACACCCATACATCTCATGTATTCTAGATCGCACCTGCATCTACGCATAGCACGGCTCATGATGCCACTGTAGGGTAACGCAGCAGAAAACAAAAAATTTCCGACCTACGTACCAGCCCAGGATCACTATGGAGACTGCATACAAGGTTTGATCTGTTTCGTTACCGACTCGTAGCGCAGCGGAAGTAGAGTCGATGACGATCGGCGGTGCAGATCCCCGCAGCTAGGATTTACAACCTCCCAACCGCGAGGATGTATACCCTCATCCGCCCCCGGACAGCCCTCCGGGAGGCGGTCGGACAGTCCCTCGGACGGTGTCACGGATAGCCCTTCGGGAGGACCATCGAAACTCGGACAGTCACTCGGACAGCCCTTCGGGAGGACCATCGAAACTAGGACAGTCACTCGGACAGCCCTTCGGGAGGACCATCGAAACTCGAACAGTCACTCGGACAGCCCTTCGGGAGGCACTCTCGAACTAAGACCGAAACTACGATCTATCTACAGAGTTGCACACATACGGTGTCATCTATCCGGCAGGGCTTTGCCGTCCAGAACTAGTTCCCACCGGAACCTAGACAGCCTTTCGGCTCTACGAAACTATTTCGCTGGGAGGGAGGGAGAAAGCCAGATCATGCATGGCACTTGTGTGTGAGAAGGGATGAGATTTGGGCTGCCCCCTCCACCTCTATTTATAGGAGAAGGAGGGGTGGAGGGGCTGAAATTTCAGCCACATCCATCCATGTCATCTCCAAGATATTTTGGAGCAAAAGCCCAAAAAGGTGGCTTTCCAAAAAGTAATCCAAAAAGCACTTTCACTATTCACGACGACATATTTCAGCGTCCGTTCGAACTGAAAATATTCATGTGGGCTTAGAACATTTCTAGTACCCACTAAAATAATTTTCAACGCGATCCGAAACAATTCCGGTTTAGTGATTTTCATCTGCGAAAAGCATCTGAAGCGGTTCCGGCAGCTCCGGAACATTTCCGGTTTTCATCCCGGAAAATTCCAGAAAGTTTCCAGAACGATTCTGGCACCCTCCAAGAATTATCAGGCATGTGCCGAAACCATTTTGACTTTATGGTGTACTCCGAAACAACTTTTTGGTTTAGTGATTTTCATCTGTGAAAAGCAACTAAAGCGGTTCCGGCAGTCCGGAACATTTCCTGTTTTTGTCTCTGAAAAATCTCAGAAGTTACCGGAACAATTCTGGTACCTTCCAATAATTTCCAGGCATGTGCCAAAACCAATTTGACTTTATGGAATACCCTGAATCAACTTTTCATTTTCACCGGAACTATTCCGATATCCTCTCCGGAACGTTTCTGTTTCGTCCGAAACTTTTTCGGTGATTTTCTCTCAGACTCCCCGTCTAGTATTCAGCAGATAGATGACCCTTAAGCGTGTGACCCTATAGGTTCGGTGAAGTATAGACATGACCCGGAACCCCTTCCGATCAATGATAACATCGGAGCCGTGGACACCCATATTGACCCCTATACCCACACGAATGAATATTCGAGTGAACCTCCAGTTGCCGTGTGCTATTCCTGTTGCTTTCGCGATATGTTACAAATACCCGAGGTGAGACATGTTGGCATCCCCGTGGATCAACAACTTGTCCACTATGCCAGTTACCTCGCTACCGGTATTGTTCTCTTTTCTCGTTCCCGTGCTCCGGCATCCCCGTGATCAAATCACAAAATGTCTGGCCAGACGATGATGGATACCGTAACACCGAGAGGGCCCAGAGATATCTCTCCATCGTCGGAGGAGCAAATCCCAATCTTGAGCTATCAAGTTCCTTGACATACTTTTCCATGAACCCGTAAGCCGCCGTAATAGCCACCCATTTACGGATGACGTTTAACAAACCCCAAAGTTCATGAAGCAAGCATGAAGAAACTCGACACCCTCATGGTCTAAGGAATTATGCACACATTAACTCCTCTGTGTTATTAACCATTAACTTATGACGAATGAATCTCATAGCATAACATCAATCGGGTCGATTCAACCCAAGTGTTCTACGAACATTGTGCCCTCAAAGTTGCCGGCATAGTCATGCCCATGATCAGGAAAACAGAACCATCATGCAACACTTGAGCTAGTCTTAGAGGCCAGACTAGGAATACTTTTTACCGTTTATTATTCCACACGTGCATATGAGTCTTCCTTCAAGCCTCCTGGTTATTGCAGACTCGAGAACCATAGCAGTTATAGCATGGAACATAAACATAATCATGATCATGGAGATAAATAATAACATTTTTATTGCCTCTAGGGCATATCTCCTACAGCGAGCGCATCCCTCCTCCCGATTTCACCTGAGAGGAGCCGTGGGCAAAGCCCCTTGCGGACCCGCACCGCCGTCCGCCGGCCTCGAAGCCACCAGAGCTTCCAGGCCTTCCGGTGACCAAGCCCCCATCCCTCGAGACCGCCTGGAGCCCTTGATCCCAAAGGTGCTCTCGGTTGCCGAAGTGGAGCCCCGAGTCTCCGGCGGAGATCGCCGGAGGTCACTCCTCCCCTCGGCTGGAGGAGGGAGAAGATCGGTTTGACTGCAGTCAAACCAGTCCGTGGGCCCTGCTCGTCAGCGACAGAACCGATCTGGAGCTGTCTTAAGTGGAGACGTATCGCGCGGAGTACGTATTCTTTTTCTGAAAGCGTACTCTGAACCGAACCGTTTTCTTTTATAAGTTTATTTAAAAAACAGAAGTTTGACCCTTCTTTGACTGGACATAACTCTTAAAATAAAACTCCAATTAATTTGATTCTTTTTCCTACCTCTCTCAAATTTCACCTAGTTTATTTTCATATTTATTTAAAAAAAATCCAAAAACAACTTTCCGGTACAGTTTTTAAATTGTGTGTTAATTAGAATATTTTCAAATAGGAATTTGGAGGAAAGATAAAAACTTCCAGAAGTTTTGGAGTGCACCTCACCTACCTACACATTGAAGGCAAGCATTCTGAACCCTGGTATAATATTTGTTGTGTGTTGTTTAATGTGACTACAACACCGAGTTGACTTTAAGTATGCATTATTTCATGTGATGATGTGATCATGTTTACAAGTGCATGATGAGAATTCCTTGCTGTTGGAATTGAAATGCTTGTGACAATATTCATCCTCTTATGCCTTTCATGCCTACCGGAAGGAATCCGGAGAAGTCTCTGTCTCGGGTGGACACAAGCTTTATACTGACATTTCGTTAGGACGAGTATGATCAGTAAGGCATGGTAAGGTATAATGAGTGGTGATTCTGTCCGATGGGGTGGAATATATTTGTTGTACTAATCATGCAGAGAACACATAACCTCCTGAGTCGACCGTAGATCGAGTCTTGTGCCAGTAACCCCCATGCTTGCTTCGTACTACCACTTGTCCCTGCCGCAGGTAGGGTACGGTTCAGTAAGTTGTCAACCCCTTTCTTAGCACACACCGTACAGAGAGGCCATAGTGAAAGATACCAGTGGCCCCTGGTAGGCATGTCACTTGGTCCGGGAGCATGGGTGTTCCGGTGAGTCCGAGGGGGTAGCTCCATTGTTTTGCGCGCAATATAAATTTTGTGATCCCATGCTAGTCGAGGTTGTAGCCTCCCCACTTAGAGTTTTGCTTAGCAAGTGTCGTGGGTGATTCCAGGCACCTGTAAGTTAAGCTGGTGTGTGCGGGTCAGGTGTGTTTTCAATTCAAAGACCGTAAGCGGAATTAGTCCTGGTGGACTAAAGGAATCCGTTACTTGTGGGTAAAGAGTACACCCTCTGCAGAGTTTATATCTATTCGAATAGCCGTGTCCGTGGTTAAGGACTACAGTCTGGGATGGGGTCAAGTGTCGGTCTTAGTGTTGATCTTAGGAGGAAAACTTCTCAAACCAGAATATTGAACATGACGTATGACGAATGATGATTATGATTATTATTATTGTGGACTAACCATTTACATTATTTGGATTATTGAGTATCCGTGGGATGGTTCTACCTCCTGGATACACATCATGATTATTACCTTATAAGCCCTTTATTTGGCGTCGCTCAGACGCCCGACTGTGGCATGCTTGTATTTATTTTTCCTTATAAGCCCTTTATGTGGCGTCGCACAGACGCCCGACTGCGGCATGTGTGTTATTTATTTTTCCTTCTAAGCCCTTTATGTGGCGTCGCCCAGACGCCCGACTGTGGCATGCATGTTATTTATTTTTCCTTCTAAGCCCTTTATGTGGTGTCGCCCAGATGCCCGACTGTGGCATGCATGTTATTTATGTTTCTTCTAAGCCCTTTATGTGGCGTCGCTCAGACGCCCGACTGAGGCATGCTTATTATTATTATCCTTTCGAGGCGTCGCTTCAGACACCCGATCGGTTTATTTTTATTCTCTGATTACTTAGTCATGTTTAATATGAATGACCTGCTTGCGTGCATCATGAATTTTACTTTGTGACTGGTTAAGTGATCGTGGATTATTTCAGTGCATGAATGCCACCTGCTCTGTTATACCTGTTTTCATTATGTTTGCGAGTACATTCAAAGTACTCACTGGCTTGTCCCTGGCTATTGTCTTGGCCAGATTTCCTGCTTGGAGAGAAGCGAAATGTCGACACCCCGGAGCCTAGGCATCGAAGATAGCAGCCACACGAAGATAGGAGTTATCCAGGTCAGCTGTTCCTGTGGGAAATGTAGTCCCATAGACGCTGATGACCCCGAACCGCTTCCGCCACCAACCACTAGAAACATTTTGTTGTACTCATAGACCATAATGGTCTTGTACTTCATTTTTGTAATTTTGCTTGGAATTTCTGTATCAAGAATGTGCCTCATCAGCTAACAGTAATCCTGGGGCATGTGAGCACAAGGACCATTTGCTGGGAAATTAATATCCTGGAAAACCGGTCCTGACATGCATGCAAGAGGGGGTTCTTATCTGCCTATAGGCCTATGATTTTTCTTGATGGTTGCCACTTGAAGACACAATATGGAGGAGTTCTCTTAAGTGCAGTTGGAATGGATCCCAATGATTGCATATTTCCTATTGCACATGTAGTGGTGCAGAGTGAAGATACCAAAGCTTGGAGGTGGTTTCTAACAGTTTTGAAGCAAGATCTTGGAATTCAAAACACAGAGCTGTGGACAATCATGTCTGATAAGAAAAAGTATATATTTTTTCATTTCTGTGTTGCCTATATTACTTTTCAATGTTTAGAAGCAAAATTTACTAATATTTCAAATGTTTTTTGCATTTTTTTGCAGGGTTTAATCAAGGCAGTAAAAGAATTGTTTCCTCTATCACCCCACAGATTTTGTGTTAGGCATTTATGGCAGAACTTCAACAAGAACTTCAAAGGAGAGGCTTTGAAGAATCAACTGTGGAAATGTGCCAGGAGTACTACAGAGGGAAGATTCAGAGAAAACATGAACCAAATGCTGGTGCTCAGCAAAGAGGCCCATGATTGGCTTGCAGAATTGGACCCTAAAACATGGGTTAGGGCTTACCAGAATGATTTCCCCAAGTGTGATGTGCTCCTAAATAACAACTGTGAGGTGTTCAATAGATATATCTTAGATGCCAGGGAGATGCCAATTATAAGCATGTGCCAGAGGATCAAAGGTCAGAATATGGGCAGGAATTATGCAAAGCAACAAGAGACATTGAATTGGCATGGTGCTATATGCCCTATGATAAAAAAGAAACTAGAAAAGAGTGTTGAGTATTCTAGGACATGTCATGCTGCACCTGCTGGCAAAGGAATGTTTGTAGTAAATGACAGAGGTGTAGAGTTTAGTGTTGACACAAAAAATGAAAAGTGTAGCTGCAAAAGATGGGACTTGTCAGGTATCCCTTGTTGTCATGGTGTTTCTGCTCTTAGATATGATAAAATTCCACCTGAGTCTAGGGTCAACTCATGTTACTCCATTGCAACATATTGCAAAGCATATGAGCACATTATTATGCCTTGTAAAGATGTTAGTGGGTGGGCTAAGATGAAAGGCAGGAAAATCATACCACCACCACTTCAGAAAAAGAAAGGAAGAAGGGCCAAAAATAGAAGGCAGCAACCAGAAGAGAAGGAGGGAAAAAGAGGAGTTCAAATCACAAGGGCAGGGGCTGTGATACATTGTGGATATTGTGGTGGTCCTGGACACAACATAAATGGCTGCTTGGATTGGAAGCTAGGATTGAAACCAAAGAAGAGGTCACAGAAGCATAAAGTAAGAGCAGAGCCTGATGTGTCATCTTCTGATGAAGATACTGTTGGTCTGACTCGGGTAAGAGTAGAAATAAATGTGTATTACATTGATAATCTGCAGATATTAATGTGAGTATTGCATTGCATGTGCAGTAGATCAATCTGCAAACAGCTGGTGTTATTAACCAAGAAGCACCAAACTATAAGCCAGAGTTAATTGCTACTCTAACACAGGAAGTATGCCTTAAATTTTTAAAACACTTGTTAGCACTGCTGAGATAATGCAAGCACATGTTCTTACAGTTTTTTTCACATGCAGAGAGAGTCAAAGCAGGCAGAAGCAGTTGTGCAAGGGCCACTTCCAGAAAATGCCTTCATACAGCAACAAAGTCTGTCACAGCCTCCAATTCAACATAGTACAGCAACTAGGGGAGGAGAAGTTCACAGGAAGAGAGAGGTGCTTGCACTGGCAAGATTGAAGGCTGCAGCAGAGAGAAGAGAGATAGCAGATCAGGCCAAGTATGATGCAGCAATTGCAAAAATAAGAGAAGAGGAGGAGAAAATAAATCTGTCTGCTCAAAGGAGGAAAGAAGAACTAGAAGCTAAGAAAATTGCTGCAGAGGAGAAAAAGAAAGCACTGCTGGAGGAGAAGAGAATTGCAGCTGAGGAGAAAAAGAAAGCAAGTGAGGAGAGGAAAAGAAAGGCCCTAGAGGAAAAGTTGGCCATGGCAGACAAAAGAAGATAAGCTATGGAGGAAAAGAAAAGAAAAGCTGAAGAGGCAAAGAGATTCAGAGCAGAAGAGAAAAAGAGAATTGCTGAAGAGAAAAAAAGACTCTGTAAAACTGCTTATGATCAAGAAGAGGCAATGTTTCTAATTAATCAAGCTGATGAGATGGAGAGAAGGCAATTGTTTTTGCAAACACAAGAGGCAACAAGACAAGAAGCTTGGGAGCAGCAGAGAGATCAGCAAGAAAATACAAGGATTGAGGCAGAGTTGCAAGAGAAAAATATGAGGGAGGCTCAGCTAGCAAGAGCTGCTGTGCTTGAGGAAGAGAGGATGCTTGCATGTCAGTCTAAGACAGCAGAAGTGAAGAGAAGTGCAGCACCAGTGAAGAGAAGTGCAGCAAGCTCAAGTCAAAGCATGAGAGGTTTTAAAAAACCCAGAAGAGTTAACATGTTTGATGAACTAAGATAGGAAAAGTTAAATGCAAGTGAAACTGAAGAGCGGTAGCTTCTTTTATTTTGTGTTCTGCTTATGATCAGCTCCAGATCATGTTAATGAACATGTTCTGTTCATGATCATGCTCCAGATCATGCACCACTGGATATAAACCTTAAGTATTTTGTAATATGATAGTACTGTTGGATCTAATTAGTATGCAGTTATGTGATATATGATCTTCCATGCAATGTACTTGTGAGATGTTGCTAAAATGCAATGTATGATTGGAGATCATCCATTCTGATTTCATTTCAGCATACAGAGAGAACATCCATACAAATTGAGGCTGACACTTGCTTAATAACACATAACAAGTTCACAACAGAGAGGCACAACACAACTACATGCCAAATGGTTCTGAAACAACATACCAACACATAGTTCTGCTCACAAAGCACACACCAAATGGTTCTGAAAATACATAGATAAACATAGCACAACACAAACTACATTGCTCAATTTTCATAGATAGTGCCATCAATTTTGCCAAGCACAGTGGTGAATTCGTGCTTGCGCGTCAGGTCCTCCCCTTCATTTGGCAGCCATTCAGCCGGCAGGTCTTCAGCGAGCATAGGACCACGATCAATGACCTCCTTCATGTGGCAGATCACAGGATACACCAGTGTCTTCTTCTTCCTCGGCGATGATGGTCCATAAGACGCTGCAATTTCACGGGAAACAAACTCTTCCAGCGACTGTGGAGGAGGATCTGTGCACAATGCTAACTTTGGCTCGGGTATCTCCACGTCCACAACCTTGCCCACTTTCGATGGATCACGGAGCCACGCCATTACCTCGAGTTCACGACGGTTCTTTGGCGGTATGATCTCTATCAGGTCGCCACCCAAGTCCTTCAGGAGCCCTTTCACTGACTCCGGCGACCATGCCTGATCCGGGAGGCCTTCGAAACTAAGCTTGGACTTGTACTCCGGAGCAGCAGAAGTGTCGCGGACCTCTCTCACCCAGCGCTCAAACTTGATCCATCGGCGGCAGCACTTGATCTTCATCGACGACTGGAGCACCGCCGTGCACTTCTCCTCCGTTGAGAACAACAACCACAGGTCATGCGGGGGGCAGGCAACATCGATGCTCACCTCCGCCGGCAGCACGCCGCAATGCTCCTCAATGGTGGCCAACAGAGCGGCCGGTGTCACAGCCTCCGCGCCATCACCAACCGCAGTGGCCAGCAGGACCAGCCGGCGGTAGCGAGCCTCAAACGCATCCATGGACGGAGTGCGCGCGAGCATGACATGGCTCCTCTCCGGACGGAGACACGGCTCGCCCCGATGCCATACCTCCTTGGGATAGGCCCTCGCCAGCAAGCTAGGCCTCGATCCATCGCCGGCGCCGACCGCCGCCGACGAGCTACCGCCGTCTTCGCCCTCCGCGCCGAGGGACAGGGTGCTCGAGGTCACACTCGCTCCGCCCATCGGAAGCTAGGGATTGCGGGTGGGGAATTGGGGATATTTTCCTAGGACGAAACGGTACAGCGCCTTATCCACTCGAGCTGACGGGTGGGTCCCCTCTGACGCGCGGGGCCGGGATGACGTGGCATATGGGGGAGTACGCGGTACGTATGCGTCGTGTATCGCCAAGACTGGGGTTTCAACCTCAGGGACTGTATTGACGACGTGTTTTCGTGTACCGGGACCGTATTGGAGCACTTCGCAAGTACCAGGACCGAGTTGGACCGCGCCAGCGAGTACCAGGACTAAACGTGCAATTGTCTCGACATTTTCATCAGGTTTAGCCACTAACACCGTTAGGTGCCACATGAAAAGTCCTTTTTACCCCTGGGTTTGCATGCTGAGCAGCACTACTGATGATGTGGCGGGTTGGACGGAAATGGAGCAGCTGCTGAGGAGAACGCCCTATGCGCGACACAGGAGGGCCACGGCCCTACAGTGGACTCGGCCTCGATACACACCAGATTGACTTGAGCCAGCGTCGATACGCATAAGGACCCTCCCATAGCGGCTGACATCATACACCAGGCGCCGTGAACAAAGGCGATGGAGGGCACACAATGCGCAGACACAGGATGCGGCGAGCAGCGGGAATGGATCCATGCGACGCATGGCCTGCGGTGACCAGCAACAGGCCGTGTTGTGCTAGAGGCGGCCATGCGCGGCTGCCTGGTAAGCGTCACACGAGGTGGCGGTTCAGGTCAATAGGCACACCCACGGTTCAACGGCGGTACGCGGAGGCTCGCATGATGCGGTGGTAGTGGCCAACTCGCACGACAGCTACGACCAGTACGTATGCACCCGGCAGACTCGGCGAGCTGCACACAACTGCCATCTATGTGCAATTGTGCAGCTGTGGACACGACGGTGGCACGTTACCGGCAGCACAGCCAACAGCCGATGTGGGTGGCCTAGGAATCTACGGTGCAGCTAGCATATATGGGCATCATGTGCAGTGTGTGTTCTTCGTCTTTTAGAGTTGACTAGGAAAATTGCCCGTGCGTTTCTACGGGTGTAGGGGCAATGGTTGGAGAGAGGGGTGCACAGAGGACTTCCATTGAATCCATTTTTTTCGAACTTTGAAGCACATTTTTCAAGAATTCAGCTACTAATTCAAAGAATTTTTGAAGTAATAGCACACATGATGTTTTTCGTTTGACTTTAATATGACGTTGTAGATTAGACCGTCAATATATAGTGACGACACATATCTCACCTGTAACTTAACCATCGCACTGATTAAAAAAACATACAAGCAACACTTATTTTGAGTTACTAATATCACTCTCTATCTCTTTTCTTACTTTATTCCTTGGCATCTACGACTCGAGACAGCCATCCAAATTGCTTGCCTCCATGTGAGGTTTGTATACTATATAAATCTATAGTTGATTAGAAAACCGATATAAATTTATAGCATAAATAGAGCATATGTAGGTACTTATAAATAAATCTAATTACGCTGGACATAAACATACGAGCTTTTGTGTTGTTTGCATGCTAGAGTATCATGTTTCTCCTTGTAGCCATTTGGAAAGCAGAAAAATGAAATTAAAGTAAGAGCATTGCTATATACACCATGTTTTTCGTCCGATTTCAGTACGACATTGTAAATTAGTCTATCCATGCCTGGTGACAAAGCATACCACACTGGCAGATTAATTATTGCACTGACATCAGACAAAAATATATATAGTATTTACATCACTTTCAAAGTAATTTTACCTGGATGCAATTGTTCTTGTTTCTCCATAGCATCAATGTTTGGGTTAAAAGGATGTATAAGGTGGTTGCCTCGTTCCTCCGTACCACCTTCAACATGACCATCTTTAGGGACGTCAAGCATGCCATCTTCTTCCTGATCTAGAACAACAACTTTA
The DNA here is from genome assembly GCA_039707655.1 of Elymus sibiricus. Classification (NCBI taxonomy): domain Eukaryota; kingdom Viridiplantae; phylum Streptophyta; class Magnoliopsida; order Poales; family Poaceae; genus Elymus; species Elymus sibiricus. Next base: position 504,127,774 of record CM077665.1, read on the forward strand.
TTGGGAAAAATTAAAGACTTTATGGCCATGACATGTAAATGACTATGTTTTGACGCCGATAGTTTATTATACACTCATATAAAATGGAATCAGCAGTGCCCGGAAATAATTTATGTATTTATTTCATTTGTCGTACATGCATATATGTTTCCGCCGTGTGTGCCACTATGAGTACGAAGGATTTAAATATTTTCCCAAAAAATAAAAGAAGAAAAAAATGTAGAACAAAACCCGTCAATCCTGTCCATGTATCCAACTACCAGTCAATCATGTGCAATTGTGCCCCGGTTCAGGAGCAGCACACGAGGACGACCGCGGCCAAGAACCAGCCCATGAGCGCTCCAACGCCTCCTCCAATGGGGCCCCTAGCGCTGCCGTGCCGTCACCTCACCGCGCGCCCCTCCACCTCCAGCAGACCAGAGGCGGCGCCCAGGGTCATTCCTTCTTCTCCGAGCTCCGCGGGCCACAGCGGAAGCTCCTCCACCCCCTCTCTCGACCGCGCCGCGGCATTGAGAGCGGGGGCCTTCGGAGGCGAGGGAGTTGAGCTCCGCGGCGGGCAGCGGGGAGGCGCGGGTGGAGTGGACCGACCCCGTGGTGGCGGATACGAGGGAGGTGCCCAACGCGGTGGCGCATCCTCTCGACCCCAAGCTGGGGTCCAGGCGGCCGGCGACAAGCAGGTGATGGCTACTGCGACGTGTCGTTGTTGTTTCTTGGAGTTCTTGGAGTCTCTGGAGATTAAACCATTTTTATTTGGCCATGAGGGAGCCTCGTCGCTGACGCCACCACCATCACGGACGTCTTCGCGCCGCCGCTCAGATCCGCGGGATCCGTGTCCCCAAGCCGCCGGCGTCCATCCTCCGCCCGGGATCTGGCTTCTCCATGCCCTTCAGCCTTCCCTGGGACCGGTGCCGCCACCGTCCCCACTGCCTCGTCTACATGCGTGATGACAACGACGAAAGCGCCACCATCGACCGTCCGGGCCGTCCATCGGCCTCGCTCGCGTGGGCCGCCGCGCGGGCAAGCAAAGCAGGCTGTTTCAAGGTACACAGATGCGGCGAACGGGCGGAGGAGCACTTGTGTTGAATATAGCAAATCACAGGGTGTTTCCTGCATAAACGAAAGGTTTTCTTAGATCCACTTAAAATAGGATTGCGGGTTCAATTAGCTGATAACACATGGGCTTTTTTGCAAAAACTGCGCGACGACGGACGGGCAGAAGCACTCCGTGCTTTATTAGTAGGTACAGATTGGCTTCGGTCGATTGATGAACAGTAATGATTTATAGTAATATATATTCTTCCGTTGTTGTGTCCAACTTGAAAAAATAAATCAAATAGTCTACTAGGGGTAAAATTGTCTTTTCAGGTTCCACTTAACATATTTAATAGGTAAAATTGACAGAAATGTCATATAAGAACAATTTTACTTTAAGGGTCATATAGGGAAGAAAAATACTTTTAAGGCCAAATAGGGAAGCATATTTTAAGAAAGGGCCAAATAAGGAATTCTCTCGCAGACTAGAAAGTATTTCGGCTTGTCTTGTACTTCAAGTAGATTATGTACTCCTATATATATATGCCCACGAGGCTCAAGCAATACAACGAACTATTCCACCAATCCCTCTCTATTCCCTTCTACCGTAGAGAAAGCAAGCAAACACACCTCTCCAACGCTGGGCTGGAACCTCTATTCTACTTTATTTCAAAAGCGTACAACACCTTAAGGACAGTAAAACTAAGCCTAAACGGAGCCCTCTTAGCGATTTGCGTTTTCGGCCGTCCGTTTAACGATTTGAACATTTTTGGCCATCGGATCTCGTGTGTAGAGCAGTTTGTCCCGCATCTCTAAAATACTGAGCCTAAACGGAGCCCTCTCAGCGATTTGCGTTTTCGGCCGTCCGTTTCACGATTTGAACATTTTTGGCCATCGGATCTCGTGTGTAGAGCAGTTTGTCCCGCATCTCTAAAATACTGAGCCTAAATGGAGCCCTTTCAGCGATTTGCATTTTCGGCCGTCCATTTCACGATTTGAACATTTTTGGCCATCGGATCTCGTGTGTAGAGCAGTTTGTCCCGCATCTCTAAAATATTAGCCTAGCTGTACTGTGGGCTGCTGCTCCAGAGGCCAAATCGAAGCCTCTTGTTTAACTGGGCCGTCCAATTAGGAAATTTGGGAGTTTCCGGCCCACTTAATTAACCAAGCAAGCACGGTCTAGAGCGACGGATCGGTCTACGCTAGATACAGAGGACTGCATCCGCGACAGAGGGGATCGAGGCGCTCGCGATGCGGCCGACGCGGGGTGTCGGGGGGCCGGATCCAATCGACGCGCGCGCGATCGATCTTCTGAGGGGATCCGGCCGACGCACGCCAGAGCATCGTGTGGCGCACGATGCAGGTGACTCGGGCTTGCGATGTACTACCTCTGTTTATAAATACTAGTACAAATGCCCGTGCGTTGCAACGGGCTAAAAATATCGTAAAACCCGCTCTGTGTGACAGTACGCGCCATATATTATATCCAGTTTTGATAAACATCGGTCATAAGTTCATAATGTTATCGCTTTTTGGAGTATGACGCGTGGACGTAAATAAGCCACCCTAACATCTTTCATCCAATAGAAGAGTAGTAGTGCATGGAATAGTCTAGTAATTGGTTCTTTTTTTTTACTTTTCGGAAAACATAAAATTTTCTTTATTTTAAAATAATTAAACAATTTTGAATTTTTTAATCTTTTTATTAGAATTGGAAATTATTTTGAAGATGAACATTTTTTTGAACACATATTTTTTAAATATGAATTTTGAATTTTTTGTGATTATTTTTAAATGATTTTATTAAAAAAACTGGAGCATGTTTTGTGCATTTAAAAAAAAGTGTGAACATATTTAAAAGCATGAATTTTTTTAAAGCAAGAAGAATTTGAAACTCTCTTTATCTTAAAAAAACACACACACGCTCGGTGTCCGCATTTTAAAAAAGGATTGTTGGTGTCCAGACGTAGTATAAAGTTGAGAAAGTCGTCGGGATGTCCTTTGATGGCTCCTCCTTCATCTTAGCATTATCATCGGGCGGAAGAGGAATGATGTAAGTGTTTTTAGTGGGATAAACAGACGGTGAAATTGTTGAATACTATTCGAGAGTTTAATAACTAATCCAAAAGTTTTTTCTTAGAATTTTTAAAAGATTTAAATCCAAATGAATTTATTTTGGATGGCATAGTAGTGGTGCATTCAAGTGGGATTGTTTATATACATTTTTTTGTTGATATTCGGAAGCAAATAGGTTTTTACTATGTTGATTTTTTTATAGAAAATGTTGGTTGCTTGATTTGCAAGATTATGTTCCGTTCTTTTTCTTTTGCACTATTTGAACTTGCCCCAAAGATCAAACCTCACGCACTCCCCATCATCACCATAAAAAGGCAAGATTTTCTGATAAATTTCATGTGGAGGCCACGCCGTGTACGCCTTGCCTAATATTTCACTCACTTTTATTTATTGTATCTGATAATGTGTTCATAAGATGGGGTAGGCATGAATTTATTTTGGATGGAAGAGTAGTGGTGCATTCAAGTTAATATTCGAAAGCAAATAGGTTTTTACTATGTTGATTTTCTTTTTGAAATTGTTGGTTGCTTGGCTTGCGAGATTATATTCCATTTCTTTTGCACTATTTGAACTTAGCCCAAAGATCAAACCTCACGCACTCCCATCATCACCATAAAAAGGCAAAATTTTCTGGTAAATTTCATGTGGAGGTCACGCCGTGTAGGCCTTGTCTAATAGTTCACTCACCTTTAGTTATTGTATCTGATAATAGTGTGTTCATAACATGTGATAGGCACCTAGCAATATCCAGCAGCTCCTGGTCGGTGGAGCCATTAAAAAAAGCAATCAGCACCAAAAGAATCCCCACCGTGGAGACAGCGCTGCGCCTCATCTCCCAGAGCACCCAGGAGCGCTGCTCCTCTTGTCGGCCCCGCACGCGCGTACGTGTGTGCTGCAGCCACACACACCCATGCGCGCCCGTGGTGCTCCAGCCATAGCCGTCCTCCACAACCAACCAAGCAGACTCCTCCCTCCCCTCCTGCCCCTGATGATCCTCGGTGTCGTGTCCGGCATGGGCCAGGAGAGGACGCCGGAGCCGGTGAGGTCGGGCGTGCGTGGCCTCCTCACCAATAGCGGGTCCGTCGAGCGAAGCGCCGGTGGCGGCGGTGTCCGTCGTGCAAGGACGTGCTCCCGGCCGTTTTGATGCGGCTTGTTTTGAGTTTTGACCCTCCATCTGGGCTGCTTTCTTTACAGATGTTGTTGATTCAACAACGGCCGGACCTGCCGATCCGATTTCCCAGCCCGTCGCCCGCGGCCGATGGCGGTTGCCGATTGTGCTTATCCGATTTTCCAGATTTGGTTTGGACCCGTGGCTGTTGGCTGCCGATTGCGCGCTTATCTGATTCTGAGTTCTTCCCTCTTACAGGATTAAATTCCTTGGTTCTGTTCCCCTCCTACACTGGTTGATTTCTGATGAGGAAAAGTCGCTCGCGTATATAAATTGATTGGATTGGATGCACAGGAGCGAGGTGGGACTATTTTTGAGTTATAATCCTCACACAGAAATCATTGTTTTAACAAAAAAGAAGTGCGGGCCATGTGAGTTCAGCCCACTCGGGATTTATGTAAACTTACGGCTCGGTCCAGTCTTTGTTTCAGGCGACAGACGAGACCTGCTGTTGAAACGCTTCTCCAGCTGTTTTAATGCAATATTTAAGAAGCACACTAAAGGCCCACATTAATACTTTTGGCCCAGGTCTGTATCTGTACGAAGCAGGCCGAGGCCCAGGCACCCTGCAATGGACTCAAAATTGGGATCAAGTAGCGTTTAGTACCACCTCGTACATTAGCAAAATAGGATGGACGGACCGCCAGTAGTGACCAAAACTTAATAAAAAAAACTAATCGCGGGACGAAACCAAGAATATCACCTTGCTTTATTAGTAGGTATATATATATATAGATATATAATATAATATAATATATGCCCGTGCGTTGCAACGGGCCATAAAATTAGTAAAAGTCAGTCCTTGTATCATTCCGCAGCACTTCTTATATTCAGTTTTGACAAATGTCAGTAAACATGTATCCTTGAGTATCACTTTTTAGTAAAAGCCTCTTCAATTGATATTTTAATTGTATTGAATAAAACAAAAAAAAATTCTAATTTTCGGAAATATTATTTAAAAAAATTAAATAATTTTTGTCATGAATTATTTTTCTATGACTAACAATTTTATTTGTATTTTTTTGCACTGTTTGTGTTTGGACCAAACATAAGGACTTGGTATACAGAACACACACAATCTCAGAAAAAGATGAGAAATGCCTAAAAAGAAGATGAGAATATTTCTCAAAAAAGTGAGAATAATAAGATTTAATAACGACTTGAGATGATGGGAATATTAATATGTACTAATTCGAACTATGTTTTCAACAATGTTTGTAAAAACTTCGAAAGATTTGAACCTCTATTAAATCACGGCCAAAAAAATTGTATTTGCTGAATATAAAAATGATTTTTTTTGAGTAACCATAAAATAGGAAAACAAAAGATAAAAAAAGAAAAACGCATTCAAGAGCCACCCCCGGCCATCTTTATTTAAGCCCACTAAGGAGCCAGCACACCACCAACGCTAGCCTCTTCTCGGTAAAAACAATAACGAAAACAAAACGTCATCTCTTCCATTGCTCTCTCCTCCTTCTCGATGGGGAACAACGCTAGCACATTTTTTCTCACTTTTTCCTCGCACCGTCTCTCTGATCCACCTGGGAGCTTCCTGCACAACCTCCTCTGCCTGAGCTCGCCGTCCTCCTACCGTCGCTCAACGGTGAGACCACCACCATGGCGCTCGCTCTCCTCCCGCCGACCTCCTCTCCTCCCAGATCTCAGCAGATCGCCTTCTCCTGTCCGTCCTCGCGTGTGCGCCGCCCGTCGCTTCACACACCAGCGCCGCCACCTTGCTGCCGTCCTGGCGAGCCTCCCTCTAGCCGTTGTAGGCCTCTCCATTCTCCCCTGCGCCTGGTTGCCCTCTGCCTCGCCTTCTTCTGTCACGCCACCTCCGCGTCATCAAGTGCTAACACCGGCGAGCCACTTCGCTTTCGGTGACGCGGTGCTCCGACGTCGGCCTCAATCTTCTTCTTGTTGCTTGAACTGGCGATGGCGTCCGCGTCCTTCCCCGGTCGCCATGGAGAGGAAGCAGGCCAACTACAAGACCCTTGTAAGCACTCCGCCGCCCCCATTCGACTCGCCCCCGTTTGGTGAGCGGCGGCGGCCGCGTGCAGGACGAGAGGGCAGTGTGTTGTTTTCCGACGAAGTCGGAGGAGGCGACAGTTGGCGGACTATCGACGAAGGCGAACTGATTTTGTCGGACGACGTCTTACTTTTTGACGAAGTTGGCGGAGGCGACAGTGCGCGGACTACCGGCGAAGGCGAACTTATTATGTCAGAGCGTCGTCTTGCTTTCCGGCGAAGTCGGCGGAGGTGACATTGGGCGGACTTAGGTGAACTGGCGATGCAATTACGTAGATTTCCGGTCGAGCCTTTCATCTTATAGCAGCCAATTATATGTGAAATCCTGATCGGGGCACTCATGACTCCGTATTGGAGTTGTTCTCGTATGTATACGTAAACGTACGCACGAGTTAAAGGAAAATTAGCCAAACAGGAAAATCAGTCCAATAGTCCAACCACCGTACGTGTTTCAACTCCCGTACATGATGTAGCCGCTTGTCGTTGGCCTCTCCATTCTCCCTTGCGCCTGGTTGCCCTCCGCCTCGCCTTCTTCTGTCACGCCACCTCCGCGCCATCAAGTGCTAACACCGGCGAGCCACTTCGCTTTCGGTGACGCGGTGCTCCGACGCCGGCCTCAATCTTCTTCTTGTTGCTTGAACTGGCAATGGCGTCCGCGTCCTTCCCCAGTCGCCATGGAGAGGAATCAGGCCGACTACAGGACCCTTGTAAGCACTCCGCCGCCCCCATTCGATTCGCCCCCGTTTGGTGAGCGGCGGCGGCCGCGTGCAGGACGAGAGGGGAGCGTGTTGTTTTCCGACGAAGTCGGAGGAGGCCACAGCTGGCGGACTATCGACGAAGGCGAACTGATTCTGTCGGACGACGTCTTACTTTTCGACGAAGTTGGCGGAGGCGACGGTGCGCGGACTACCGGCGAAGGCGAACTTATTATGTCAGACGTCGTCTTGCTTTCCGGCGAAGTCGGCGGAGGTGACATTGGGCGGACTTAGGTGAACTGGCGATGCAATTACGTGGATTTCCGGTCGAGCCTTTCATCTTATAGCAGCCAATTATATGTGAAATCCTGATCGGGGCACTCATGACTCCGTATTGGAGTTGTTCTCGTATGTATATGTAAACGTACGCACGAGTTAAAGCAAAATCAGTCCAATAGTCCAACCACCATACGTGTTTCAACTCCCGTACTTGATGTCGCCGCTCGTACGTGAGCAAAGTAGTATGGACGGACCGCCATACGTGACCAAAACTAACGGAAAAAAAATCTAATAATGGAACGTACGTGACCCAAACTAATGAAAAAAAAATCAATCGCGGGACGAAACCAAGAATATCACCTTGCTTTATTAGTAGGTATAGATATAGATATAGATATAGATAAGACGTTTTGGCAGTTCAATTTAAACTACCAAAACGTCTTATATTTATGAACAGAGGGAGTAGAAAGGAGGGGACGCGGACGATGATGGTCGCCGCCTCATATGGTGGAAACTGCTCCACTGAAATTGAAATATGCAATCACACTTCAGTTTGGAGCGCGCATTCATGGCGGCTGCCGATCCTTTCCGCTGCATGGAGTACAGATACGTGTATATATTCCTCCTTCCTTGCCACTCTTCGCCCACCCTTTTCACTCAGCACAATATCTTTCAGCAAGCCGAGGCAGGCCGCGGCGACTGATCCGCCGAGTGCACGGCCTTCCAAATCGCGGGGCCATGCGGGTGAGGCAGGCCGTGACACTTCGATTCGTGGGAGAAGCGAAGCAGCCCTATGGTTGTTTGGTGAAGCGAGACTGAATCTCATCTGCCGGGTTGAAAGAGTCGATGAATCATCAGTTCTTGGAAGCGCTAACTACAACTGATGTGCGCCGTTTGCCTGCATCGAGTAATGGAGGTACACTTTATTATTTTTCCGACCTGCAGCTTCTTGACTTCATGCGCCAGAATATATAGCTTCTGCCTGACCTTCTCTTACTGTAGCAACAGAAACTGTAGCAGCTATGGTTCACGGTTGTATTGCCACTATCTTTATTTTTCTCTTTCCCCTACGATTCCCTCTTCCACTCAACAACTATTTTGTCTAATGTCTTTCCAAACCAGTTGTACAGGGGTTTGTTAATCCTGAAGCTGGTCAACTGTTTGATTCAGGCTGATCATGGAGGCTGGTTGTTATATTTTGCTTGGGGAATTCTTCAATCCACAATTTGCCATGGCTGCTGATCAGGTAAATAGTTCACACGCAGGACTGCCACACCTCATCTCTTCATGCAACTATAATCCAACATAGTCTTTCTGTCATGCACTTCATCCAGATGCTAACTGAACTTCAACATAAATTAGTTGCTTGTTTACTTCTCTAGAGTTATTTGAGACTCATGACCATTGGGCTGTTTAGAGTTAGCTTTTCTGTAAAAAGTTGACATGTTGTTATAATACTAACATGTAACTAATGGTCAAGAGATATTTAGATAGATCTGATTGAGTTAACAAGTTTATCATGACGTAATATATGCATTGTGATACATTCTCCGTACTGGTTCGATGTTCGATTTGTCAGTGAATTTGATTCCGAGGAGGTCTCATTCTTTGAGGGAGAACCTGATTGATGGTGAACCTGGGGACTTGAGGTTTGCTTTGCCCATTGGTTGAGATTTACTGTGTGAATAAGACTAACTTATTTTAAGTGTGTTTAACTCCATAAGAAGTTTAGAATTTGGACAGCAGCACATGACCACTTCAGAAGAGAAAGCAACGACCGACATACAAAAATTATAATCTCCCTGGTATGGCTGTCTCTTTTATTATTTTTAATAATTGGCATTACTAGCATATTTACCAACTTGCAAAACATAATAATCATTTCTTTAATTGTTAATTTTTTTAACTATTTTTAATAATTTTATTAACTGTTTGTATATATGTAATGCTCACTCTGCTTTTGCAGGCCCCTTGAGTCACTTGAGTCTACGATGTTCAAACAGATATATGTAAGCAAATTGATGGCTTAAGTAGACCTGGCGTTCAAGGAAGCTATCCTTAAATATTTAGAATTACATCTATGTATACATCAAAATACCTATGTACTGGACCATCTACGTTTTACATTCATATAATCTCTGTCCTAAGACAACAACCTATACCATGATTATCTAAGCTTGCATTGTGTTGCCAACCTATACATCAGAATGTTCCTATGAATTTGCCCATTGTTATACAAGCACCGCACAGAAACTATTTTATTTATTACAATAATTTTCTGCTCTTTCATGTAGATGATGGTTATCTATGTAACTAAATCTTTACTACTATTTGCGCATGATTATACCATGTCTCTTCTAATAGCTTAATGTCATTCCCTTTGATACACCACTGCCATGCCACCAAGGCCAATCCACCAAAAGGAGACTGAATAGGAAAATAACATCACAAATTAGATGTATGTGGATAGACTAATGGAGTAATTGCTTCATAATAAAATATACTAATGTCGAATCAGAAAGGAATATGATATATTATTGTTGTTGTTGTTTTGTGACAGCACAACAAGGAGTTTATAACTCTCCTTCACTCCACCATAATAACCTGTTTTTCCAACTGCAATAATCACTTCAACAAGGGAAAGTGGAGCAGAATTTCGCAATTGTCCAAGGGATGCGATAAATGCGGACCGCGGTGAAAGACATAACCATTGTTTGATGACTATAAAACTAGCCATGATGGACTAACGAGGAAATCACTTTAATCAACAATGTATATTCCACTAAAAGTCAATTTAACTTAAAAATAAATGTATTCACATACTAAGTTTAATATCTAATATTTATTGTCAAAATAGACGGACGCGGCAACGCACGCCATCAATGATCTAGTTATGGAGTACAACACCGTGCCGAGTTTGCTCTCCAGATGTTTCTGCTCCTTCGCCTCCTCGTCGCCAGCGTGCTGGCCTCCAACATGACCTGCTACCCGTCCTACCAGTGTCGCGAGGCGGTGAACATCCGGTATCCTTTCTTGATCGACACGGCCGACGCTAGGCACTGGGGTAATCCGAGCCTCCGCCCCGAATGCTGCGGCCACACGCCCGTTGTGCGCCTGCCGTCAGGAGAATACGCCGTCACAGACATCCTCTACGGCGACACGGTCGACGGCGACCGTAGGGTTTCGCTGCTCGAGCTCGGCTTCTTCACCCAGCACAACAATACCTGCTCGTTCGTCGGCAGGAAGCTGGCGCACTAAAGCAGAGCATCCTCGCCTTCCTGACAACAAGGATGTGCAGGCTCACCGCTGCGTCGCTCTATCTGATTAAAACCATGTAGTATTTGTTTTGGTTTGCTCCAACATCTCAAATGCAACACTAGAACTTTTTTCCAGGATTATAATCTGATTCCTATGGCAAGAACCAAAACAACTTCCTTCTCGGATTATATAGAGGGTAAGCGTGAAACGAAAGTTGTTAAACTTCCATTCATGTGTACAATGTGTGTCAGCCCATTCACACACTTCTACTATTGCTTCATCCTACTGTCATGGCTAACTGACGTTCAGTCTTGATCATGCTAAATATGCGCATTGGTTATCCAGCTGCACCCCCATGATTGAAGCATGCCAAATATCAATTTTATTAGTAGATCATGTTTAATGAGTTATCGACAAATTTTATACTCGGAGTAACGAAATAAATGATGTTCTCAAATTTTACCATTTCCGCTCTTTGGATACGCCTCAAGGAAAAAGAACTCTATGGTATTAGGCCGCACAGTAACCCTCTTGTAAAAAATGGGAAATGAAAAAGAAAGGCACGCCGAGCTCTAGGTTCTTGACTCACCGTTATTGGCACATGTGGAGATGGTTAGGGCTGTGGAGATTGGAAGCGAGGCCTGGTCGATCGGCAATAGTTCGAGACTGCTGATGTGTTGTCTTCTCTTTGTCTGATAATGTACGAGGTAATTAACAACATATCCAAGTTAAGGAATTAGGGAGACTCTTTGAGGTGTGTTGAACGCAACGTGTCAAGATCCAAGTAGGGCTCTCCCATGTGGATCCCGTGGAGTTTTTTTTCCTTTGAGAACACCTCAAAAGGGGCAGGGGTTCCTGCATTTCATTAAGAAGAAAAGAGTTAGGCCGGTTTATAAGGAAAATCGGACTCGAAAACCTAACATTCTTGGTTGTTCGGGAAAACTGAATAAAAACCCAAAAAAGAAAGAAAAAGAAAAATGAGAAAAAAGAGGCACTAGAATTTAGGGACAGGGACAAGACAAAAGCATCATCAAGGGACATCGTCGGAGCCAGACACCAGAGCGCCTAGACCCAAAGCAGTTAGGCGAGACTCAAGTGCAGCCAAACGGACCGCCACTCGTCGAATGGAAACCACCCACATCGAATGGCTCTTCTGTCTCGGCCTCAAAGAATCATGTGCTAACATTATCTTGTAGAAAACATCCTGAGAGGTCCAACTTTGACTTCCCCGCGATCCTCGCCAAAGAGCCCAAAACCTCGATCACTTGCGGTGATAGCAGTTTTTAACCTATCTTGGTTTTTTCTTTTTGTAGGAAATACCTATGTTGGTGTTGTTAAACGGTTCTTCGAGTAATCAGTCACTTCTTAACTGAATCACATGGTTGAGCCACAGCTTAGATAAGAGTTGACATCTTCAGGCAAAAGGTGTACTAGAGAACTCGTCATGCTACATAACTCTAATCTAAAGCTCTACTCCAAATAACCAGACCTCCTTTTTGTACTTAGCATGATGGCGTGACTTCTAGCCTTTTTAACATACTAGTAGTATTATTTTACTGATTGTTAAACCACACGGGCTTTGTCCATTTTTCACCTTCTTCTCAGCCGCTGCAACTTTTGAACGAACCCTGTATGTCTAATAACAAAACAGAATTGTTCTCGATGGCACACCGTTGTTTTTTTGTTTTCTTTCAGTGAACCGGTGTAATTTCAAGGAGGGTAAAACTTGAGGTGGAAGTAATGAACAAGTAGTTGTGTGACATGAGGGAGGTGCGTACGTACACCTGGCGACCGTGGAAAAAAACTGTGTCCGGTTAGTCCATTCTGCATGTTCAGGCCTGGAAAATGAAGGCTAGAAGGAAAACATTTGATATGGCATGCCACATGTACCTGAAAGTCGATACCCACGTCACAGATCACTAAATGAGATAAAAACTGACAAGCATTCGCTAAATGGGGGTAAAACAGCCAAAACGCTCACTAAATGGGATAATCCAGATGAAAAATTGTTAAATGACACAACAATATCAGAGTGAAGGTAAAAACTGGAATTCACTATGTTTGGGTAATAAGCCATCCTACCTCGATCAATGGTGAATCTATGAACACATAAATTAATCTAAAAATTTAGCAATGATCCCACAGTTTCTTTGGGCCAGCTTCGCCACTGACCTCAATGACCCATGCAACCCAAGGTGCTTCTCGATCACGTGAAGTGCGTAAAAGATTGGATAGTATAATAGAGAGAAGGATTTGTTGCTTTCTTAAAATGATAAAGCCCTTAGTCTCCCTCCTGTAAATAGAAATGAAAGAAAAATGCACAACTAACTCTAAATTCTTAACTCGCTGTCATCGACACCAGAAATTTGGCTAGGGCTGTGGCGACTGAAAGCGAAGGCATCGGTGTTAATACTTGAAGACTGTTCACGCGTTGTCTTTCCTTCGTGTGATACTATGCGAGGAGATACCTAGTACAAGGAGGCTACGTGTATATCCTGACAACCAGAGACTCGTTCACAATAACATCAAAGTGAAGGGATTAGAGAGACGCTTTAAGATGTGCGTTGAAGGTGGCATGTTGAGATCCTAGTAGGCCTATCCCAGGTGGAAGACATGTGGCCGGGCCGGTCCCATGGAATTATTTTCTCATTTATCTAAAATCTTGGCAAGTTCTTGGTCTTAACACACCACTGTGACAAAAGCCATTTGCGCTCGCACACTGGAAAGGCCGCAACCTCCCATTATGCCATCGACAAAAACAAAGCCGCACCAGCTTGCGATGGATAACCATTCCAAATCAACCAAGCCTTGCTTGTCGCAACACAGCAGGAAAGGAGTACATGATATAGTTGGCCGAGATCAATGTCAACCGAAGTGCTTGCCTGCGTTACCATAAGCTCCCTGTAAAACCAGCAAGGATAACTTGTTTTGCATCATGGGAGTAGTTTGGCACCCCGTCAATCTCGACAAATTTTATGTTGTTCTTCCTCAATCCAGTGGATGGCCTTGCATGACAGAATCGAGAGTGTCATCATCCCCAATTACGTACACTCCAATTGATTTTTCTTCCTCTTGGTTGTTTTTAGTTTAAATTGTTACTCATCTCATTGATTTGTAATGTGATTGGTTTTTTAACAGAAAAACAAGAACCTTTTCAGTTTTAACCTTGTGATGGCTGGAGCAGGCTTGTATCAGGTTTCCCATAGAATAAAGTTTGTTATGCGAGGTTAATAAGTATTTTTATGTGTTGCTTGATGTCTCACAAGAGTACAAGATGACATGGTTTGTGTTGATCTCCATTGCAGGAAAACTACTTTTCAAATGTGACTGAGGTTATTGCATCAATGGAAGGATCGTTACTGTTGGATTAAGGAGGCTGCAAATATTTGTCCCTTTATCTAGGACAAGAATCCCTCGTCTGGTTTCGTGCTAAAATTGGTTACAATTAGCTCACAAAATTTATTTGCAATTCAAAATAAATCAATTGTGTATTTTGTTCAATAAATAATGGTTACGTATCATTGTCCTCCTTTTGAAACAATTTGAGGTTCTTCATTCTGGAATATGTGCCTAGCCTATCACATTTTGCAAGGAGAGTAAGCCCAGAAAAAGAGCTAACTTGCAATTAGTGTGAGCTCACCGACAATGGCTCTAATCGCACTCATACTGTTTCTCATCATCATCCTCGTTGCAACAGTCATCCCGATGTGGTCAAAGACAATCATGAACCACCCGGGTGCTCATCGTACCGGTGCGGCGAGGTCAAGGACATTGGCTACCCATTCTTGGTTGACGGTGGCAGTGGCAAGGCCTCGTGGATACCCAAGCCAACGGCTTGAGTGCCACAGCGGCACACTGGTGCTGCGACTACCCTTCGGCAGCTTCGGCGTTACTCAAATCAAGTATGGCGATCCAACGTTACATATGAACTGATGTGTAAAATAGAGTATAGTTTGCTTTGGTTTGCTCTAAATCTCAAATACAAGACTAGAGTTTTCCTCCGTGAGTTCCATATGCTTCCTATTTCAAGAACCAAAACAACTTCCATCTTAGATTATATAGAGGGAGCAAGCATAAAACAAAAGAAGTTAAAGTTCCATTCATGTGTACAATGTCTGTTAGCCAGGTCACACACCTCTACCTATTGGTTTCATCCTATTATCATGGTTAACTGGTGTTCACTTTTGAACATACTACATATGTGTATTGGTTAATGGCGTTACTCAACGGCACACCCATGCATGCTTGAAGCATGTCACAACTTAGTATGTGTAATAGAACATGTTTATTGTGTTATCAGCCATATACTCCGAGTAGCATATATCCAAAATGTTATTGAAATTCCACCATTTTCCCATGAATATACGCCGGGAAATGGAAAACCATCATGGTATTTGGACACATAATCTCCCTCATGTAAAGTGGGGGAGATGAAAAGAAAGGCATGACGAGCTCTCGGTTCTTAGGCATCTCCAAGGATGTATGTCAAGCAGACAAGTTCAGACATTACCGCAAATAGTAGGGCGGATGCCACCCATCCAAGGCTATCCCCAAAAATCTCGTACTTCTCTGCCTCTCCTCCTTCCTCTATAATTTTCACCAAGTTGAATTTCCTCAATTATTAACATTAAATATCAATTATGTGATACTTATAGTAATATACCAAAATCAAAAGCTTCGGATGTTCAACAAGTTACATAATCCACATCCATCAAGAAAGCAACTAAACTGAATGAATTATTGCTCGTCTTTTTCCGCATAGCAAACAAGGATACCACTACACATTTGGTGAACATACTTCTCCAGATTAGGATCCAAGTCGTCGGCCTTCACATAGAAGACCTTGGACTCCTCCCACATTTTCTTGACCAAAAGTGTCTTCTCTTCACGCTTACTTTCTTTGATTGCATTAGCATGAACTCTCTAAACAATTCCTCCTTCGTTTCCTCTGCATTTGGCACTTGTCGCGTCCTTCTTCGTCATGATGTTCTCTCACTTCTTTAACATCTTAGACGCCACTCCATTGCGCTTCTCCTTCTGTCTCCAGTTTCTCCCCCTCAACCTTGGCGCGTTGGAACTCACCTCCAATTGCATCGCTTGTTTCACCAACTTCATCCGAATTTGGCATTTGCGGTCTTGAGTGAATTGGCCAAGTAAATCATTTTGTTTTGGCCATTCAATTTGGTCCAACAATGATGCGCCGTGAATGGCTTTACCTCTTTGGTGTTGTACAACACAACTGTGAGGCTGGGCTAGTGAAGCAAAACATTTTTTGTCAACACATTACAACATAGAGAGAGACAATCGCATGATCAACACATAGAGCAACATGAAACCAAACTTAAGAGCTCGTCGAGTCACACGCCACTTGGTGGTTGGTCTTACATTTATACATATCCACCACAAACCTTATTGATGGACTCTTGAATGGCGTACCATCAATGGTTCAGTGAGTTCTCACTCTGATCACCAATATTTTCTTTGACACAGGGCGGGTGGTGCTTGTTCTCATGAAAGAACTCATCAACCCTGCTTCAAAATGTCGCCCCCTTTGCTCCGCACCGGCAAACGGGTCAATCGTGTGCCCAACCACGCCAAGCACACTAATTTGTTCTTTTTTTGTTGGGGTAGGTGACTTCCTTATTTTATTTACTTCCCCATCGGGAGTAGGTGGCGGTGGGGGTGGTAGTGAGTATTGATCTTCCACCACTCCAGCTTCTCTGTTATTGTTGATGAAATTCATCATCACCTCCTCGCCTGCCGTCGAGCTTGGGGAGGGGGCATTCTGTTGAATAGTGACCGGGCACCCGTGGACGAGGGCTCCTCCGACGGGGTTTGCGACCGAGCAAGCTGCGGTGAATTTTTGAAGTTTTAGTCACTTTGAGGTCGACGATGAACAGTAGAGGCCCGTCGAAGGTGATGCATGCGGTGAAGTTATACGTGGTCGCTGGCCCAAACTTGGAGGGAAGATAGTAGTATAGCGGCGTGTGCCCGAGCACCACTGACACGAGGTTCTGCCTTGGAGGAGGAGCTCCACACATGCCACCGCACTGGTGTTTCATGCCCTCTCCATCATGCGTAACAGTTGGTGTTTGACAAAGTCTGAATTCGGTGCGAAGGCGGCAGACGCGGGCTACGAGTTCGGTGGTACGACGAAGATGATGATGGTTGGGGACGTCGGCCGGTGAGATCCATTGCGGCCTCGGATGACGAGGACTGCGGAGGCAGTGGTGCCCGAGGTGGGTTTGGTGACGCCAACGGGGTCGGGCATGGGAAGTGAATAGGGAAGGGTGTGAAAACATGGGGTCCAGGGAAGGAGGGGTGGATGCAAGTTGTCGAAATGCAACGCAACGCAACGGGCAACGGACGCACAAACTCCCCTACCTCATCCATCGTTTTGGGCCTTGATTGGGGGTATTTGGGACATCTGCTTCCGTTTGATTGAAAGTAAAGATCCGTGCTATAGGCATAAAAATGTCTGAACCATATCCTTCGGAAAATGAAGACATAGTTGAGATCCCTGTTGAATATGCCCATAACTCACTGTCATCGGCTCTGGGGAAATGGCTATTGGCTAAGGGCGTTTCTAACCCATCCCCTATAACCGATGGTTAGTGGAGTAAATTTTGGTTTTCTCCTCTAACCGGCATCTAGCCGATCCCCAATCGACGCTAGTGGAGGATAAATTATCCTCAGCCGCGTCTCATCTCCCTATATTTACTCCATCACTCGGTGGCAGAATAAAAAAATCCTCTCTCCTCTGCTGCCTCCCTTGCCCCACTCTCGTCCCGCATCTACGCCCGCACTACCCATCCCACCCCCCACCCCCACCCCCGCACCCCCACCCCCCCGGCCACCGCCCGCCACCATGGATGCTCCATAGGCTCTGCCGAGGTCCTTGACCACTTAGATTTGTGCCTCCTCGTCCTGCCTCCGGCGCACAACCGGTGGATCTATGGCTGTTGCCGACACCGTTGGATTTGGCGCTTCCGGCCGCCGGTGACTGCGCCTTGCCATGGATTGGTCGGGAACCGGACAACACAGCCCCGACAACGCCTCCACGCTGCATGCAGGTATTGGCTCCGCCTCTAGCCACTCGAATCTCTCCTGTTGGCGGTTCGCCGGCAAAGACACGTCCGTCGCCCGGTCTCGACGCTGGCCCAGTGGCTCGTCGTCTCACCGTTGCCGGTCATAAAGTGTGATGGCTGCCCACGACAGGTCGTGCGCCGAGTTTCTACCACGCCGGAACATCCCGGATGGGAATTCTTCAAGTGCGATGGGGTATGTGCTTCTTTTGATTCGGTTGTTCATCGGATTTGGCGCAAGTTCGGTAGCTCATTGTTTGCTCAAATTTATGTGTAGGATGGGTTCAAGTCTTGGTATTGGAAAAAAGAATACATCGATTTATTGATAGCATGAAATTTGAGACTATATGCGAAGTAACGTCTACTTCTTTGAAATCAAAGAATAAAGAAGTGTGCATGTTCGAGAAACCGCAGATCAACAATGAAGAAATAGAGAAGATATTAATCCAACTAGTGATAGCGGTTATGGAAGTTGGACATGTTTTAAAGTGTCTAATTTTGGGTCTTGTTTTGTTTGGTCTTGCTCTCGTATCGAAGAATTGATGAATCATGTACTCCAATGTATCAAAATGTCACTAAATCTCCACTACTAATAAAAGAGCAAACTTCACCTTTTCTAAACGCACCCTAGAGACGTACACAGACCTATTACCACCGCAAGATTAGGCCCACCAAATTCAATCTATCAGCTATTCTTAGCCTAATCAATTTCTGGTGTGCACTTAGTAATTTATGTTGGCTGACCGTACTCCACCGCAGATGAAAACACCTCCGCACGAAACCTTTACGTCATCAAGCACACGAAGCGTTTTCCCCTTATTATCCCTTCCGCCAATCGCTCTCCTTCCTCTCCCACCGCGCACCCCGATCTCCGCCGCCACCTCCCGCGCCGACCTCCTATGGTGCTCCAACGCCCCCCGCCACGCTGACATCCGGCGGCGCTCCTCCCGTCCTGCACCTCCAACCCGACCTCCGCCCCGCCCAACGCTTCTGCACCAGAGCGCGGCCACGCAGAGAATGCTGGGCGCACGGGGAACCTCCATTGCGCTCCCTTCTGACGGTCGCCCGGCGGTAACTCAGCTCCTCCCCTCCCTCCTTTTCACCACTAACTGATGCCCCAACGACAAACCAAAAGGAGGCGGTGGCGGCTGAATTTTTGGATTGGTGTCGGGTGCGGAGATCCAGTAAGGGACATTGGCGGCGCGTCAAGCTGTATTATGGCGACCTACGCCCACGGGAACTGACTGCACCCGCGGTGGGGCTTGGTGAGTGCAGACGTCCAGTCGACTATTGACGGGGGGATTACCCCCGGGTAGGCTCAAGGAGACGACTCAACATTTAAAAAAACAACGGGGCGGCCAACGCCCCTCTGCCCAGCTGCTCCGGCTGGTACCCCGGTCTGACCGGCTACTGAGTCTGGCCGGTTCCCTGCCCAGCCGGCTGCTCCGACCGACCTCTGTCTGGCTGCTCCAGCCGGCCTGCTGCGCGAGGTCAATCACCACGTCCCATCGGACACGACATGAAGACACTATAGCCTGCATCATGCGTCACTTCACTGCACCCCAATAGTAGTGCACTATAGCCTGTGTCATCGCGTCACCTCGCATGTCATCTCTAATAGTGGTGCACTATTGCCTACATCATGCGTCATCTCATATGTCTTCTCCAATAATGGATAGTTGGTCATGTGGGCCACCCCTTGTCCCCTGGGCCTCCCTTTATAAGAGGCACCAGGGGAGCTCACTCATGGCCAAGCCCCTCTCACTCTCCCATTCTCTCATTTTCCCTCCCACTCTCACACGTGAGGCATGGAGGAAGAGCTCTCACAGCTCCTTCTTCCTCTCCTAAGACAGCTCCAGGAGCAACTCTGTACCGCAACTATATACACTGCATATATCATCAGACATGCAGGAGTAGGGGTATTATCTTCCCGGAGAGCCCCAAACCTGGGTAAACCACCGCGTGCTATTACCATATCCCGTCCCGGATCTTTCACGGCAGCCTTGCTCTCACCACGATTAGCCACCCCCTGGCATCTGTTGTGAGAAAACGACGACAGTTGGCGCCCACCGTGGGGCACGCTGCCGCTGGAACCGCGGTCCGGGCGGACCCTCTTCATCATCACCACCGCGACGTCGCCGCCGTCGGCGCTCGGGGGCTCGACGTCAGCACGCCCCCGGGGCGAATGCGCGCGACGCCGCGTCCTTGCCGCCGGTCTCGTCATCACCACCGCGACACCGGTCTGCCGGCGCCTTCGTCGCCACTTCGGCCCAGCGCCACCGCGTCGCTGCACGGCATGTGCCCCCGTTGCCGCGTGGCTGCACCGTCCGCGTGCACGCGCCTGCACCCCTGCGTCGCGGCGCGCCGGCATGCCCGTCCGCCTCTTCCATGATCCCGGAGGCTTTGCTCCGCCCCTGCGATGCGGCGCGCCCGCACGCCCGTCCGCTCAGCTGCACGCCCGACCTCATGGTCGCCGCGCTCCGGCCTCCTCCACCCCCGTGCGAGCTCCCGGGAGGCGAGGGGCTCTCCTGTACGTACACACTCTCATGCCTAGCTAGCTAGCTAGCAGAGCCATCGATTCAACAACGTGCGTGCTGGCTTAGCTAGCTAGCTTGGCTCGTGTGCGCGCATGAGGCTAGCTGGCGGGTCTTTCCAACGACGACGCCGACGCAAGCTCTGCTCAGCCCGCTGCGCCTGCCTCCAGGACATCCCGCAAAGCAACGGTGTCGGCTGCCCTCGACGCGCGCCCCTCGGTCGTCCTCCGCTCGCGCCGCTCCATCGACCGCGTCAACATCGCCAACGACGCGCCCGCCGTCTCGTACCAGCGCGGCGTCATCCCCGGCCTCCACGCACACCTTCACGGCAGCGCGGCTGCGCGCCGGCGCCTCCTCGCAGAGGCCCGCATCCGCGCCGTCCGCGTCGGAGCTCGACGCTGCGCTGCTCCGGCCCCTCGCTCCGTCCGCGCCCTCGCAAGCGCCCCGGCTCGACCTCGCCCGACGCCTGCCCCGCCTCCGACTCCGACCCTGCGGCCTCCTTCCGCTCGTGGGCCTCCGGCCTCCCGCGCCGCTGAGCACGCGGCCCCCACGCGCCGGCTCCGCCGCTCCAACCGGCTCCTCCGCGTCCGCGCGGCCGTCCGGCTGCATCCCGCGCTTGGCCTCCGCGCCCATCCGCCTCGCCCGCTGCGGCTGCGTCAGCCCCGTGTGCTACGGCCGCGCGCTCCTCCCGCGCGCCTTGCCGACCGCACGCTCCTCCCGCGCGCCTTGCCGACCGCACGCTCCTAGCTGTCTAGCTGCCCAAGGTAGCCGCCCATAGAAAAAGAACAAAACATGCATGCGAACATAAATGGGCACATGCATGTTGGGCGTGTGCATGGCCACATGCATGCGTGCGCGGTCGATCGCTTGGCTTACCTTGGCCGGCTACTCGGCCGGCAGCTCAGCCAGTGGCCAGTTCGCTGCCCGGCTGCCTGACTGCTGGCCGGCCGCCCAGCTGCCCGACTGCCTGGCCGGCCCCCGGCCGCCGCCTCGCCGGTTGCCCGGTCCGGCACCCGCGGGAATCAAGTCGGCCAGCTTCGTCCGGCTCCGCTACTTCAGGTTTCATCCGGCTCCGTATTTTCGCGCTCCATCCCGCATCCTCTCCTCGCCTCGCTGCCGCTCCGCCTGCGCCTCCCCATCGTCGGCTCCGGCCCCGGCTGCCGCGGTGCGCGGCTGCGCGGTCTCAGCCCCTGCCGGCTCCAGCTTCGACGCTCCGGTGGCTCCGCCTGGCCCGCCAGGCGACTCCTGCCCCGCACTCTGTGGCCGCACGGTCCTCGCGCGCGCCCGACTTGCTGCGCCTTGTGTGCAGCGGCCGGCTGCTCCGTCCGCGCCCGCGCGCACGCGTCGTCCTGGGCCGGCTGCTCCTCCCATGCCTCGGTGGACCTCGGTGGACCTCCCATGCCTCGGTGAACCAAAAGAAAAAGGACGTGCTACAATACATGCGTGCATGCATGCATGCATGTGGTACGTGCGTGGCCGACAGCACTGCTCGCGTGCTTTCATGGCCGATGGCTGCACGGGATGCGTGCGTGACTGGCTGGCTACACCGCGTGCGTGCGCGCCTGGCCGTCTGCCCGTCCGACCGGCTGCATGCCTTGCCGGCTGCACTACGTACGCGCACGGCCCGGCCGGCTGCCCGTCTGGCCGCGTCACCCCGGGTCCGTCCTTGCGCTCGGCCGACTCCCGTACTGCGGCTGCCCGTCGCCCGTGCGCCCGCGACGCGTCTGACTGGCTGCCGCCTCGCGGTCGGGGACCCTGCCTCCGCGCCGCCTCAGTCGCCCGGCCTGCGCCAAGCCGGCTCCGTCTGCACCCTCCGCCGGCTCCGGCTCGCGCCTCCAACGCCAGCGTCGACCTCCGCCAGCCCCGCCTTCAATCGCGGCCGGCTCCGCATCCACGCACCCGGACGAAACCGAGTAGGCACCCTTTGCATAAAGCTTGCACTACCAAAACTTTGACACATCTGCATCGTCTAAAATTGTCTTCTGCACGATCATTTCCATGAGGAACCCTCTCGCTCGGAGGCTTGGAAGCCACGCCCGGCAGCGCCCCGCGCTCATCAGTCGGCGGACCACGCGTCCGCGCCCGGCAGCGCCTCGCGCTCGACAGCCGGCGGACCCCGCATCCGCTCCCGGCAAGGCCCCGCGCCCACTAGCCGGCGGACCCTGTGTCCGCGCCCGGCAGGGCCTCGCGCGCAAAAGCCGGCGGACCCCGCGTCCGCCCTCGGCAAGGCTCCGCGCACATCAGCCGGCGGACCCCGCGTCCGCGCCCGGCAGCGCCTCGCGCTCGACAGCCGGTGAACCCCGCGTCTGCCCCCGGCAGGGCCCCGCGCCCACTAGCCGGCGGACCCTGCGTCCGCGCCCGGCAACGCCTCGCGCGCAAAAGCTGGCGGACCCCGCGTCCGCCCTCGGCAAGGCTTTGCGCCCATCAGTCGGCGAACCCCGCGTCCACGCCTGGCAGCGCATCGCGCTCGACAGCCGGCAGACCCCGCGTCCACCCCCGGCAGGGCCCCGCGCTCACTAGCCGGCGGACCCCGCGTCCGTGCCCGACAACGCCCCGCGCTCAATAGCCGGCGGACCCCGCGTCCGCCCCCGGCATGGCTCCGTGCCCATCAGCCGGCGGACTCTGCGTCCGCCCCCGGCAGGGCTCCGTGCCCATCAGCCGGCGGAGCTCGCGTCCGCACCCGGCGTCCCCAACGCCACTATCTGCTTCAGCAACAGCAAAGACCCTCCGCCCGACTCTTCGAGTCACCCAGAGGCTACACCTAGCGGGTGCGCTGGCGCGCCCCCGCTGGAAACAGCCGGCCGGCAGACTCCGCGTCAGCCCCCGACAGGGCTCCGCGCCCATCAGCCGGCGGACTCCGTGTCCGCCCCCAGCAGGGCCCCGCGCCCATCGGTCGACAGACCCCGCGTCCACGCCCGACAACCTCGACGCCACCGTCCGCTCCAGTGACAGCAAAAACCCTCCGCCCGACTCTCCGAGTCGCCCGGAGGCTCGGAGGCTACACCCAGCGGGTGCGCTGGCGCGCTCCCGCTGGAAGCAAGCCGCGCCGTCCCCGGCTCGCAATCGACCATCATCAACAACTTCTGCAACAAGAACAACAACGGCGAAAACCCTCCGCCCGACTCTCCAAGTTGCCCGGAGGCTCGGAGGCTACTCACGGGGGGATTACCCCCGGGTAGGCTCAAGGAGACGACTCAACATTTTAAAAAACAACGGGGCGGCCAACGCCCCTCTGCCCGGCTGCTCCGGCTGGTAACCCGGTCTGACCGGCTACTGAGTCCGGCCGGTTCCCTGCCCAGCCGGCTGCTCCGACCGACCTCTGTCTGGCTACTCCAGCCGGCCTGCTGCGCGAGGTCAACCACCACGTCCCATCGGACACGACATGAAGACACTATAGCCTGCATCATGCGTCACTTCACTGCACCCCAATAGTAGTGCACTATAGCCTGTGTCATCGCGTCACCTCGCATGTCATCTCCAATAGTGGTGTACTATTGCCTACATCATGCGTCATCTCATATGTCTTCTCTAATAGTGGATAGTTGGTCATGTGGGCCACCCCTTGTCCCCTGGGCCTCCCTTTATAAGAGGCACCAGGAGAGCTCACTCATGGCCAAGCCCCTCTCACTCTCCCATTCTCTCATTTTCCCTCCCACTCTCACACGTGAGGCATGGAGGAAGAGCTCTCACAGCTCCTCTTCCTCTCCTAAGACAGCTCCAGGAGCAACTCTGTACCGCAACTATATACACAGCATATATCATTAGACATGCAGGAGTAGGGGTATTATCTCCCCGGAGAGCCCCGAACCTGGGTAAACCACCGCGTGCTACTACCCTATCCCATCCCGGATCTTCGACGGCAGCCTTGCTCTCACCTCGATTAGCCACCCCCTGGCATCTGTTGTGACAAAACGACGACAACTATAATTAACATCCAACACCTCAACTCAGATTGCTTTCATGGCAAATTCAAATCCCTGTCATGTGTACTTCTAATGCAGGAATATGATTATCGGCCTGATGCAATTACTACTTCCAGACAAGCTTCTGGATGACACCGGTTCAAGTTGCTCAAGAACAAGAAGTTGGCCACCAGGTTAAGTTTTTTTTTAATGTCCAGGTTAGTTTTTTGTTCATGCCCTATGCCTCCATTGAGTTCTTGCTGACGAGCGTCCGAAGTGGATTTAACTTTCAAATGTGGGTTCAAGTTAACTCTAATTTATTTGTTTCTTTGGATTTAGGTGCACATGTCAAAGGTGCAGATGGACTTCATGAAGCCGTGAAATCAACTTCATCTACCGACTGATGTGAAGGTGAAGATTTTTATTTGATATTTCTTCAACATAGCAATGGTGCTTGCTTCTTGGGTCTTGCGTCCAAAGACGATTCACTTCTTTGTTGCTTCAAATTAGGCTCGAACCAATCATATGTATAGTAAACACATCATAATTATTAGCTGAACTTTTTTTTGTGTTCCATTGATTTTCATGGCATGATGTTTTCATAGCATGCCCTTTGGCACCGTCGGCCTCGCGAACCAACCATACCTACAGTATGTACATCATAATTATTACCTGAACCTACAGTAAGCACATCATAATTATTACCTGTTTTTTTTGCATTTCATTGATTTTCATAGCATGTTGTTTGACATTGATTTTCATATCGCGCAGTTTGACACCGACGGCGTCGTCGAACCCAGCCAGGCTGCCACCGCAAAGCTTCAGGTAGCCATTCATCGTGTTTCTCCTATTTTATTTCTCCATCCATCCATCAGGTGCTTCGAAAGCTGCTATAGGTTCATGGCCCAATTTACTTTCAGGCGTTCCGTATGAACTGGTTGATTGTGGGTGTGGGCATGGGTACATCAGAGAAGGGCTCGATTCTTTTAGAGCTAAGTATATTTTACCTAAAAAAGATCCATGGCTGCAGTGTTATATATTTGGTTTAACTCATATTAAGATTATGCGTCTATATATGTCCTGAACGAGTGAACCCCTTCCAATGTGGAGATTATGCATGCCTTTCAGATTGCAGCTTTCCATTGCTCGTTGGTATCTGCGTCTGCTGGCTTCACCATTGCAAAATCTATTGTATTCGTGCACAACGTACCTCACTGAATTCTTCGTTGCTTTGAGGAATTTTGCTGAAAACAGTTGTTACTACTTGATCATTGAGAGTGATGTTATTGTGTTCCTATGTTGGACAGGTCAGAAAACTTTGGTGAAAGGAAATCTATCATGGTCTTTTATAGAGCTACAAACCCAATGTATATGATTATGCTCTTTATTAATTTATGTTAGATTAGATGAGTTGCTTAATTTATGGTACATGTCCAGGATAGGCACGGAGTGTTTTGACTCCCTGATATATTAATTACTAAGCTCCGGATACTTTTGTGAACATTAGTATTTTTTTCACACTTTTACCAAGTCATTTCCACAATTTTCTGTGTCATATTTTTGAGGGTCTTGGATTAAGCTGCTTGATTAGACCCTCTTAATTATAGTTCAAGAACATAAGCCCAAGTTGGTCTATCCTATTTTCTTTGTCCGGAGTACCTTCATTTTATTGTAGGGAGCATCAAGCTGCCATTTGATTGCAAGATTTTGTGATTTAGAAATTGAGGATGTCAATAATATGCTTAAATTTTGTACATGGAAATATTCACTAACAATGTTTATCTCCAGCATTTGTTTTGATCTTTTTTAATGGCCACCAACTTAAATAGTTGTTTTTTCTGTACATGTAAATAATTAGGTTCAGAAAAGTGACATTTATGTCCACTTACTGCAGCCTGTAGTATATCCAGAAAGATCAACATAGCAATTCCTGATTAAGAAGAATGAATCAGCATTTTAAGAAGTTCAGTGTTCATTTGAAAATTTCCTGATTTACGAGGACGGTATGTTCTATCCACTAGAGGTGCTACAATTGGAAGCATGTCTATGGTTAATTTTGTCATCGTACAGTGTTTTAACATGCTTTTGTCATCGTCGAGAAAGCTTGATAAGGTTAAGCTTGACAAATGCTCTAGAATATTTTTCATTCCATCTTTAATTTCTTCATGTCCCATTTCAGTTTCTGTATGTACAAACCGTGTTATAGCCGTATACTAAACCGGATAAATACTGTTGGTATCATGATGTATTGGATTTCTTTTCACTAGTAGAAAACAGGGCATCAGTCCCGGTTCCAGAGGGCCTTTAGTCCCGGTTCTGGAACCGGGACAAAAGAAACGGGACTAAAGACCCCCCCCCTTTAGTCCCGGTTCTGTTACGAACCGGGACTAAAGGCCCTCCACGTGGTCGCTGTCTGGGCGGGGGCTGGAGGACCTTTAGTCCTAAAGGAATTTTTTCGAAAAAAAAATTCAAATTTTTTTTTTGATATTTTTTGATTTGTTTTTAATTTTTTTTCCGATTTTCAAATCTTTGAATTATTTGACAATTTAATCTCTCCTCACCCCAGCACGCTTAACTTTCAGGTTCTATCTCCCCTAGTATCCAAGTCTACACTTGTTGTTTTCCTGACAATAGTAAGCTATCATTCTTATTAACCCTTAGGTCTTGATGTCACATGATTTAATTTTTTGAATTCCAAACAATTATTAAAATAAACAACAATGATTAACAAACAACAATGATTAATTTAAAAACTCAAAAATACTTAAAAAAAGGCAAAAATTTCAAAAAACAAAAAATCCAAATTATACAAAAAGTTCAAAATAAAATAAGTAACAATAATATTGAATTTCAATGAAAATAAAATAAAAAATATTATTATTATTATTATTTTGCCATTTATTCATTTAATATGGCATAATTAATATCTTTAAATCTGTAAATCGAAATTCGACAAATAATATATCCATTATTATCAGAAAAATGTGAGCATGATGTCACACGTTTCACCGTTTGAGTTTGAAACTATTATTCAAAAAAACAATAATTATTTAGTAACACTAATATTTATTGAATAAGTAGTTTAACCACTGTTTGACCACTGTTTGACTACATTTTATTTTTTAAAACTTATTTCAACTCAAGAATTTTTGTGTGTTCAATATGAACCATTCAAAGCCACATCCACAAATTTCAACCCTTTCTGACTTCATATGCTATTTT
Organism: Elymus sibiricus; assembly: GCA_039707655.1. Taxonomy (NCBI): domain Eukaryota; kingdom Viridiplantae; phylum Streptophyta; class Magnoliopsida; order Poales; family Poaceae; genus Elymus; species Elymus sibiricus. The sequence continues at coordinate 504,155,050 of CM077665.1, forward strand.
TCATGCATTTAATGATTTTTTGAGCTAAATTAGCCCAAAATTAGAAAGCACTACAAATGAACTCTGAAAATGTTGAAACTTGGCATGGTATCATCATTTCACCCAAATAGCATGTGCTAAAAAGTTGAGAGGGTTATGGCAAAAACTGGATGCACTTTGTGTACAAACTGGACCATCTCTTTCGATGTAACAGGGTTTCAGACGAAAACTCAGCTGCTACAAAGACATTTCATTTTTTTAAACTTAATTCAACTCTAGAATTTTTGTGTGTTCTATATGAACCATTCAAAGCCACATCCTCAAATTTCAATCCTTTTTGACTTCATTTGCTATTTTTCATGCATTTACTGATTTTTTGAGCTAAATTAGCCTGAAATTGAAAAGGAATACAAATGATCTCTTAAAAGGTTGAAACTTGGCATGGTATCATCATTTCACCCACATAGCATGCGCTAAAAAGTTGAGAGGGTTATGGCAAAAATTGGATGCACTTCGTGTACAAACTGGACCATCTCTTTCAAAGTATCAGGGTTTTGGACGAAAACTCAGCTGTTACAAAGACATTTCATTTTTTTAAACTTATTTCAACTCCAGACTTTTTGTGTGTTCAATATGAACCATTCAAAGCCACATCCTCAAATTTCAACCCTTTCTGACTTCATTTGCTATTTTTCATGCATAAATTTGAAAAAACTTAAATTTGAGGATAACTTTTTTTCCTTTCGGAATTTGAGGATTCTAAATTTTTTCAAAACGGCCAAAGGCAGTCGGCATCGGAACCGGCTTGTCGTGCTGAACATTTTGATATATTATACGTTTTTTTCCGACATCGTATGCAGAAATGGCAGCCATTTGAATTTTTCATGACTGTTTTTTGCAAAATATGTCGAAATTTATGTTTGTTAATTTTCAACACAACTATATCACTTAATATAAGTACAGTTGAAAGGATTTTATTTTTTGAAGTTTTTATAATTTTCTGTGATTTTTTGAACACTGAAAAAGGCGATCCATGGGGAGGGGGGGGTGGACGGCCGCAGAAAAGACAAATTTGAAAAAAAAAATGTTCAGTCCCGGTTGGTATCTTCAACCGGGACTAAAGATAGACCTTTAGTCCCGGTTGAAGACACCAACCGGGACTAAAGGGCTGGGGGAAAATTTGAAAAAAATGAAAAAAAAAATTCCAGTCCCGGTTGGTATCTCCAACCGGGACTAAAGATAGACCTTTAGTCCCGGTTGGAGATACCAACCGGGACTAAAGGGGCTGGCACCGTTCGAAGCCGGTAGCAAACCCTTTAGTCCCGGTTGGGTGTCTCCAACCGGGACTAAAGGTCCCGTTCGAACCGGGACTGATGCCTGCGCCGCTCGAATCGGGACTAATGCTCACATTAGTCCCGGTTCGTAACGCGACCGGGACTATTGCTCCGATCCGGCTGGGACGAAAGCCCTGTTTTCTACTAGTGTTTGGCCATTTCACATTTCAATTAGTTATTGTAAAGCATCTTCTATTTCTGCACATGTACAAGTCATCACATATCATCTTCTATTTCCTATAATCCATGATATGAAGCTATATAATGTTGATCCAAATTAGTACTAATATATAAGTATATAATTTTGGCAGTCCACGTAACCAAAATTAGTGCTAATATATATTTTGCTTTGCAGATGTAGAATTGGCATATTGAAATATTATTGTTTGGATTTTTTGGGTTTGTTTTCATGTGGTCATGTGGGATTATACTTGCATAAATGTGTGCATATGGAGAATCTTGATGAACTCTAAATAATTTTGAGTTTCCAACAAGGGAACTCTAATTCTTGATTGGGTTATAATGGTTGGACCACTATACACCGGGAAAAGTGTGTGGTCTTTTAATACATAATACATGTTGATTAAGGAGAAACAATATTGATTAAGGAGAAATGATATATCAAATTATTGGTACGAGTTGGGAATAAGAGATTGGGCACTTTATGGGAAAATTTCAAATATATGAATAAATTGCCTTGTATCTTTTATACAAATATACTCCCTCTGTTCCATAATGTAAAATGCTTTTGCAAACTTTTCTTAATTGTAGATATTTTTGCACCATCTATCTCACTGCATGGCATGTTAAGGCACCATGGCTCTTCTAAGTTCTGGTAATGCCATTTTGGTTGGCCTTCTACCTGAAGAATTTCACTGTCAACACCAGAGCGGTTGTTCCCCTACTCCATGGATCCGTGGCACTCAACGGTGTTGGTTGAAATGATGGCGTCAAAACATAAAGAAGATTATGAAAAGTATGACTTGAAAGAAAATAATTATATTACAAGAATAGATAAATAGTGGTTGTAGCCGAGTACTTGAATGTGTTCTTCAAGGCTACTAATGGTTTGGAATAAGAATGCAATAGCTTTTTGGGTGAAAATGAACCTTATCAACACAACAATTCATTTGAAATATTTTGTTACTACTATTATTAGATTATCCATTACATACACAAGTGAATTTTCACATATGGTTGTAATATTAGTTGAGACGTGCGTTGCACGTGCATGCTTACTAGTAAAATAAATAAGCAAAGAAATGTGTTTCGATGGCCAAAAATGAAATGCAAATGAAAAAAAATACTCCGTCCTATATAGGGAATCGGCTAGATCCCGCTAAATCTTAGAGAACTAAAAATACTCCATTAAAAATTTACTCCACTGAATACTCCGTATTTTTAGGTATAGGTTAGAAATGCCTCAAAAGCGAGGGCATCATTGTCAACCATTGCTGGAGAATGTTGATCTTTGTCTTTTCTCGTGTGATACAGTAGGAAGAGTACCTAGTACAACTAGAAAATGCCCCGCGCGTTGCTGCGGGATATTCTGATGACTTGTTTGAGATATGATGATGTGAGAATATTAAGGTCCAATGCTACATGAAAAAGACTATCCGTTGGTGCATCAGCGAACTGAAAACTATTGGATATTCACCATACCTGAAAGTATTCTTTTTCTAAAAGAGCACGAAAATACTATGGTACGTGTGTCTGCGTATTGTGGCTGACAAAATATTCCGAGAGCGAGCAATATATGAAGAGACTGATCTCAAAAGCATGGAAATTGTACTGGTACAATATTGATAAGATTTTAAATTGTAATTTTTCGATAAGAATATATAAAGACAGAGGTAACTGAATGATTAATTTTTAAAAAAGGATGTGCTCTTAGCTGCCATGTATGAGAAACGGAAGAACGTGGTCGTCAACACCAAAATGAAGCACGTGCAAGTCATCATACTCCCAACGTTGGCAGTGGCACATGTGTTGGAAATATGCCCTAGAGGCAATTAATAAAGTGTTTATTATCATATTTCTCCCTTCATGATAATGGTTTATTATTCATGCTAGAATTGTATTGACCGGAAACTTAATACATGTGTGGATAATAGACAAATACTGAGTCCCTAGTAAGCCTCTACTAGACTAGCTCGTTGATCAAAAGATGGTCAAGTTTTCCTGACCATGGACATGAGTTGTCATTTGATAACGGGATCACATCATTAGGAGAATGATGTGATGGACTTGACCCAACCGTTAGCATAGCAAATGATCGTTCAGTTTATTGCTATTGCTTTCACTATGTCAAATACACGTTCCTCTGACCATGAGATCATGCAACTCCCGGATACCGTAGGAATACTTTGGGTGTATCAAACGTCACAACGTAACTAGGTGATTATAAAGGTGCACTACAGGTATCTTCGAAAGTGTTTGTTGAGTTGGCATGGATCGAGATTGGGATTTGTCACTCCGACTATCGGAGAGGTATCTCTGGGCCCTTTCGGTAATACAGCATCACAGAAGCCTTGCAAGCACCGTGACTAAAGAGTTAGTTGCAAGATGATGTATTACGGAACGAGTAAAGAGACTTGCCGGTAACGAGATTGAACTAGGTATTAGATACCGACGATCGAATCTCGGGCAAGTAACATACCGCCGGACCAAAGGGAACAACGTATGTCGACATATGAGGTTCACCGATAAAGATCTTCGTGGAATGTGTAGGAACCAATATGAGCATCCAGGTCCCGCTGTTGGTTATTGACCGGAGAGTCGTCTCGGTCATGTCTACATCATTCCCGAACCTGTAGGGTCCGCACACTTAAGGTTCGATGACGATATAGTATTATATGAGTTATGTGATTGGTGACCGAATGTTGTTCGGAGTCCCGGATGAGATCACGGACATGACGAGGAGTCTCGAAATGGTCGAGAGGTAAAGATTCATATATTGGAAGGCTATATTCGGACATCGGAAAGGTTCCGAGTGATTAGGGTATTTTTCGGAGTACCGGGGAGTTACGGGAATTCACCGAGAGAAGTAATGGGCCTTATTGGGCCATACGGGAAAAAGAGAGGCAGGCCACGTGAGGAGGCGCGCGCCCCCCCTTGCCCAAACCGAATTGGACTAGGGGAGGGGGCGCAGCCCCCTCTTTCCTTTCTCTCTCCCTCTCCTTCCTTCTTCCCCCTTCCACCAAGTGGAATCCTACTAGGACTTGGAGTCCTAGTAGGACTCCTCTCTCTTGGCGCGCCCTACAGGGGCCAGCCGGCCTCCCCCTCTCCTCCTTTATATACGGAGGCAAGGGGGCACCCTAGAACACACAATTGTCCCATAGCTGTGTGCGGTGCCCCGATCTCCGTTTTCCACCTCGGTCATATTTTCGGAGAGCTTAGGCGAAGCCCTGCCGGAATCACTTCACCGTCACCGTCGCCACGCCGTCGTGCTGACGGAACTCATCTACTACCTCGACGTCTTGCTGGATCAAGAAGGCGAGGAACGTCACCGAGCTGCACGTGTGTAGAACTCGGAGGTGCCGTACGTTCGGTACTCGATCGGTGGAGCTCGAAGGATTGTTCGACTACATCAACCGCGTTGTGAGACGCTTCCGCTAACGGTCTACGAGGGTACGTAGACACACTCTCCCCTCTCGTAGCGATGCATCTCCATGGATAGATCTTGTGTGAGCGTAGGAATTTTTTTGAAATTCATGCTCCGTTCCCCAACAGTGGCATCCGAGCCAGGTCTATGCGTAGATGTGATTTGCACGAGTAGAACACAAGTGAGTTGTGGGCGTGGGTGTATACATATTGCTTGCCGTTACTAGTTGTTACTTGATTCGGCGGTATTGTGAGATGAAGCGGCCCGGACCGACATTACGCGTACGCTTACGCGAGACAGGTTTCACCGCTACGTGCACTCGTTGCATAAAGGTGACTGGCGGGTGTCTGTCTCTCTCACTTTAGTTGAATCGGTTTCAATGAAGAGGGTTCTTTTAGAAGATCAAAAAGCAATCACTACACCACGTTGTGGTTTTGCGTAGGTAAGAACGGTTCTTGCAAACCCGTAGCAGCCACGTAAAACTTGCAACAACAAAGTAGAGGACGTCTAACTTGTTTTTGCAGGGTATGCTGGTGATGTGATATGGCCAAGACATGATGTGATATAAGTTGTTGTATGAGATGATCATGTTTTGTAAGTTATCAGGCAACCGGCAGGAGCCTTATGGTTGTCTCTTTATTGTATGCAATGCCAACGCTATGTAATTGCTTTACTTTACCGCTATAAGTTAGCAGTAGTAGTAGTAGCAATAGCCGGCGAGTCGACCACGACGCTACGATGGAGATCAAGGTGTCACGACGCTACGATGAAGATCAAGGTGTCAACCCGGTGACGATGGAGATCATGACGGTGCTTTGCTGATGGAGATCAAAAGCACAAGACGATGATGGCCATATCATGTCACATATATTGAATTGCATGTGATGTTAATCCTTTTATGCATCTTATTTTGCTTAGGACGACGGTAGCATTATAAGATGATCCCTTCACTAAATTTCAAGATAAGTGTTCTCCCCTAGTATGCACCGTTGTGAAGGTTCGACGCTTCTAAGCACCACGTGATGATCGGGTGTGATGGATTCTTTCGTTCACATACAACGGGTGTAAGCCAGTTTTACACACGCAGAATACTTGGGTTAAACTTGACGAGCCTAGCATGTACAGACATGGCCTCGGAACACAAGAGACCGAAAGGTCGAACATGAGTCATATAGTAGATATGATCAACATGAAAGATGTTCACCATTAATAACTAATCCACCTCACGTGATGATCGGACGTGGTTTAGTTGATGTGGATCATGTTACACTTAGACAACTTGAGGGATGCTAATCTAAGTGGGAGTTCTTAAGTAATTTGATTAATTGAACTTCAATTGTCATGAACATAGTCTTACTTGTCTTAGCAAATTTATGTTGTAGATCAATAGACCGCGCTGTAGTTCCCCTGTTTTTATTATGTTCCTAGAGAAAACGAAGTTGAAAGTTGATGGAAGCAACTATGCGGACTAGGTCCGTGATCTGAGGATTGTCCTCACTGCTGCATAGAAGGCTTATGTCCTTAATGCACCGCTCAGTGAAATACCCCTACGGCTTCGTCTGAGGACGTTATGAACGTCTGGCAGACAAGAAAAGATGACTACTCGATAGTTCAGTGCGCCATACTTTACGGCTTAGAACCGGAGCTCCAAATATGTTTTGAGCAACACGGAGCATATGAGATGTTCCAAGAGCTGAAAATTTGTTTTTCAAAGCTCACACCCGGGTCGAGAGGTATGACACCTTCGACAAGTTCTATAGCTACAAGATGGAGGAGAACAGCTTCGTTAGTGAGCATGTACTCAGAATGTCTGAGTACTTCAAACACTTGAATCAAGTGGGAGTTAGACTTCCGAATAAAGTGGTGATTGATAGAGTTCTCTAGTCACTATCACTAAGCTACTGGATCTTCGTGATGAACTATAAACATGCAAGGGATAGAAGATCCTTAAGCTATTCGCGATGCTACAAGCTGCGGATGTAGAAATCAAAAAAGGGAGCATCAAGTGTTGATGGTTAATAAGACCACTAGTTTCAAGAAGGGCAAGGGAAAGAAAAGGGAACTTCAAGAAGAACGGTAAAACAGTTGCCGCTCACGCGAAGAAACCCAAGGCTGAACCAAACCCGAGACTTAGTGCTCCCATTGCAAAGGGAAATGTCACAGGGAGCGGAACTTCCCCAAAGTAACTGGCAGATAATAAGACTGGCAATGTCAACAAAGATATATTTGATATACATGTTATTGATGTGTAGCTTACTAGTACTCGTAGGAGCACCTGGGTATTTTGATACTGGTTCAGTTGCCTGCAACTAGAAACATGGAGCTTCGGAATAAACGAGGGCTAGCTAAGAACGAGGTGACGATGTGCATTGGAAGTGTCTCCAAGGTTGATGTGATCACCATCGCCACGCTCTCTCTACCTTCAGGATTAGTGATGAACCTAAATAATTGTTATTCGGTGCTTGCGTTAAGCATGAACATTATATCTGATAATGTTTATTGCAAGACGGTTATTCAATTTCAGAGAATAATTGTTATTCTATTTATTTGGATAATATCATTGATGATCATGCACTTAAAATGAAAGGTTTATTGAATCTTGATCGTAGTAATACACGTGTTAATAACACGAATGCCAAAAGATAATGATAGTACCACATATTTGTGGCACTGCTGCTTAGGTCATATCAGTGTTAAACACATGAAGAAACTCCATGCAGATGGGTTTTTTGGAATCTCTTGATTATGAATCATTTGAGACATGTGAACCATGCCTTATTGGCAAGATGACTAAAACTCCGTTCTCCGGAACAATGGAGCGAGCAACCAACTTATTGGAAATAATACATACCGATGTATGCGGTCCGATGAGTGTTGAGGCGCGCGGTGGATATCGTTATGTTCTCACGTTCACAGATGATTTGAGTAGATATGGTTATGTCTACTTGATGAAGCATAAATCTGAAACATTTGAAAAGTTCAAAGAATTTCAGAGTGAAGTAGAGAACCATCGTAACAAGAAAATAAAAGTTCTTACGATCTGATCGTGGAGGAGAATATTTGAGTTATGAGTTTGGCAATCACTTAAGACAATGTGGAATTGTTTCACAGCTCACGCCACATGGAACACCACAGCGTAATGGTGTCCGAACGTCGTAATCGTACTCTATTGGATATGGTGCGTTCTATGATGTCTCTTACCGATTTGCCACTATCATTTTGGGGTTATGCATTAGAGACAGCTGCATTCACTTTAAACAAGGGCACCGTCTAAATCCGTTGAGATGACACCGTATGAACTGTGGTTTGCAAGAAACCTAAGATGTCGTTTCTGAAAGTTTGGGGATGCGATGCTTATGTCAAAAGGCTTCAGCCAGATAAGCTCGAACCCAAAGCGGATAAGTGCGTCTTCATAGGATACCCAAAAGAGACCGTTGGGTACACCTTCTACCACAGATCCGAAGGCAAAGTTTTCGTTGCTAAAGAATGGATCCTTTCTAGAGAAGGAGTTTCTCTCGAAAGAAGTGAGTGGGAGGAAAGTAGAACTTGATGAGGTAATTGTACCTCCTCTGGATAGTAGTACGCCACAGAAAGAAATTTCTGTGACACCGACACAGACCAGAGAGGAAGTAGATGATGATGATCATGAAGCTTCGGATCAAGTTGCTACAGAACCTCGAAGGTCAACCAGGACACGCTCCGCACCAGATTGGTACGGCAATCCTGTCTTGGAGGTCATGTTGTTAGACAACGGTGAACCTACGAACTATGAAGAAGCAATGGCAAGCCCGGATTCCGACAAATGGCTTGAGGCCATGAAATCCGAGATTGGATCCATGTATGAGAACAAAGTGTGGACTTTGGTAGACTTGCCCGATGAACGGCGAGCTATTGAAAATAAATGGATCTTTAAGAAGAAGACGGATGCTGATGGTAATATCACCGTCTATAAAGCTCGACTTGTTGCTAAAGGTTATCACCAAGTTCAAGGAGTTGACTACGATGAGACTTTCTCACCCGTAGCGATGCTAAAGTCTGTCAGAATTATGTTAGCAATTGCCGCGTTTTATGAGTATGAAATCTGGCAAATGGACGTCAAAACGGCATTCCTTTACGGATTCCTTAAGGAAGAATTGTATATGATACAGCCGGAAGGTTTTGTCGATCCTAAAGGCGCTAACAAAATATGCAAGCTCCAGCGATCCATCTATGGACTAGTGCAAGCATCTCGGAGCTGGAATACTCGCTTTGATGAAGTGATTAAAGCGTTTGGGTTTATACAAGTTTATGGAGAAACTTGTATTTACAAGAAAGTGAGTGGGAGCTCTATAGCATTTCTAATAGTATATGTGGATAACATATTGTTGATTGGAAATGATGTAGAATTTCTGGAAAGCATAAAGAATTGAAAGGAGGTTTTCAATAAAAACCTGTTTTTGAGTTATCCACAGATTGGGCATCGAGATCTATGGAGATAGATCAAAACGCCTGATAAAAGTTCACACATCTTGATGAGTTTTTTGAAGAAGTTCAAAATAGGATCAAGTCAAAGAAATGAGTTCTTGCCTGGTGTGAAGTGGAGTAAGACTTGAAAATCTAGGTAAAGGTTGTTTTACATGTTAGGCATCAAAATCTATAGAGATAGATTGAGACGCCTCATAGGACTTTCACGAAGCACATACCTTGACAAGATTTTGAAGAAGTTCAAAATGGATCAGTCAAAGAAAGGGTTCTTGCCTGTATTGCAAGGTGTGAGATTGAGTAAGACTCAAAGCCCGACCACGGCAGAAAACAAAGAGAAGATGAGTGTCATCCCCTATGCCTCAGCCATAGGCTCTATTTTGTATGCCATGCTGTGTACTAGACCCGATGTATGCCTCGCTATTAGCTTGGTGGGAAGGTACCAAAGTGATCCAGGAGTAGATCACTGGACAGCGGTCAAGAATATCCTGAAGTACCTGAAAAGGACTAAGGAAGAATTTCTCAGGAATAGAGGTGATAAAGAGTTCGTCGTAAAGGGTTACGTCGATGCAAGCTTTAAACACCGATCCGGAAGACTATGAGTCTCAGACCGGATACGTAAAGTGGGACAGTCGTTTTTGGAGTAGCTCCAAGCAGAGTGTGGTAGCAGCATCTACATATGACATATAGATTTGCCAAGAACATACGGATTTGAATATTGCAGACCCGTTGACTAAAACCTCTCTCACAAGCAAAACATGATCAGCCCTAGAACTGATTGGATGTTAATTACATGGAGATGTAAACTAGATTATTGGCTCTAGTGCAAGTGGGAGACTGTTGGAAATATGCCCTAGTGGCAATTAATAAAGTGTTTATTATCATATTTCTCCATTCATGATAATGGTTTATTATTCATGCTAGAATTGTATTGACCGGAAACTTAATACATGTGTGGATAATAGACAAATACTGAGTCCCTAGTAAGCCTCTACTAGACTAGCTCGCTGATCAAAAGACGGTCAAGTTTTCCTGACCATGGACATGAGTTGTCATTTGATAACGGGATCACATCATTAGGAGAATGATGTGATGGACTTGACCCAACCGTTAGCATAGAAAATGATCGTTCAGTCTATTGCTATTGCTTTCACTATGTCAAATACACGTTCCTCTGACCATGAGATCATGCAACTCCCGGATACCGTAGGAATACTTTGGGTGTATCAAACGTCACAACGTAACCGGGTGATTATAAAGGTGCACTACAGGTATCTCCGAAATTGTTTGTTGAGTTGGCATGGATCGAGATTGGGATTTGTCACTCCGACTATCGGAGAGGTATCTCTGGGCCCTCTCGGTAATACAGCATCACAGAAGCCTTGCAAGCACCGTGACTAAAGAGTTAGTTGCAAGATGATGTATTACGGAACGAGTAAAGAGACTTGCCGGTAACGAGATTGAACTAGGTATTAGATACCGACGATCGAATCTCGGGTAAGTAACATACCGCCGGACCAAAGGGAACAACATATGTCGACATATGAGGTTCACCGATAAAGATCTTCGTGGAATGTGTAGGAACCAATATGAGCATCCAGGTCCCGCTGTTGGTTATTGACCGGAGAGTCGTCTCGGTCATGTCTACATCATTTCCGAACCCGTAGGGTCCGCACACTTAAGGTTCGATGACGATATAGTATTATATGAGTTATGTGATTGGTGACCGAATGTTGTTCGGAGTCCCGTATGAGATCACGGACATGACGAGGAGTCTCGAAATGGCCGAGAGGTAAAGATTCATATATTGGAAGGCTATATTCGGACATCGGAAAGGTTCCGAGTGATTCGGGTATTTTTCGAAGTACCGGGGAGTTACGGGAATTCACCGGGAGATGTAATGGGCCTTATTGGGCCATACGGGAAAAAGAGAGGCAGGCCACGTGAGGAGGCGCGCGCCCCCCCTTGCCCAAACCGAATTGGACTAGGGGAGGGGGCGCAGCCCCCTCTTTCCTTTCTCTCTCCCTCTCCTTCATTCTTCCCCCTTCCACCAAGTGGAATCCTACTAGGACTTGGAGTCCTAGTAGGACTCCTCTCTCTTGGCGCGCCCTACAGGGGCCAGCCGGCCTCCCCCTCTCCTCCTTTATATACGGAGGCAAGGGGGCACCCTAGAACACACAATTGTCCCATAGCCGTGTGCGGTGCCCCGATCTCCGTTTTCCACCTCGGTCATATTTTCGGAGAGCTTAGGCAAAGCCCTGCCGGAATCACTTCACCGTCACTGTCGCCACGCCGTCGTGCTGACGGAACTCATCTACTACCTCGACGTCTTGCTAGATCAAGAAGGCGAGGAACGTCACCGAGCTGCACGTGTGTAGAACTCGGAGGTGCCGTACGTTCGGTACTCAATCGGTGGAGCTCGAAGGATTGTTCGACTACATCAACCGCGTTGTGAGACGCTTCCGCTAACGGTCTACGAGGGTACGTAGACACAATCTCCCCTCTCGTAGCGATGCATCTCCATGGATAGATCTTGCGTGAGCGTAGGAATTTTTTTGAAATTCATGCTCCGTTCCCCAACAACATGAACTTGCAAGACAGATGAAGCGGACCTTTGGGGCCAACAGGGAGCAACAGTAGCACCGACAGCTGCGGAGTTGTCGCTGAAGGCCTGTGGACGTACGCGAGCTCAAGTTACCAAGGCATTGCAGCCACCCAACGATCATGCGGATATTCCACATGACAGAAAGCTAGGGATAGAAATCTGCCAGACGGAATAGAAATTTGCTAGAGCCTGTTGACGTACTTGAAAATTGTTAGGAATTAATTAGCACATGTCTATTGTTAATTAGCAGATGCTAATTAACGAACAGTCATTAGCAAAGGGTGTGTCCAATCCCGAACAGTCATGTCTTTTCTCTCTCTATTGCCAACAGACACCTGTTCTGGAGGGATGCCTCCGAACAGACACCTCTTCTTCCCACCTCTTCCATATGTATATACACTTGAGAATCAATAGAAACAAGACTAATCGTCCATTCACTTCATTCAATCTCGTTTTACTCTAACACGTTATCAGCACGCTCTCAGCAGAGCGATTCAATGGTCGCAAGCAACCATCGTGTGGCCATTGTTCCAGGCATCATCGACGGCACACGGCCATTGCGGTGTGATGAAAACCGGCCACTGGTGAATCCTTGAAGGCAACGCCGTAGTGGCAGTGCAACGAGGGCATGGCTGTCTCGGGCTTTCCAGAGAAGAAAATCCCCACCCTCCCGCGTCGCCCCCCGCGAGGCGACGGGGAGGTACCCTAGCACGCCGCCGCTAGCTCCCTTCTCCGCCCCCTCCTCCTCCCTTGCCGCGGCCGGGCGAAGCCTGGCCGGCGGCGGCGGCGGCGAGGCCTCCTCGTCCCCCTCCTAGTGGCCTTGGCGCGGGCCGACGCATCTGGATCGGGGTGCTTCGCTGACCAAGGGCGAGGCGGTGTTCCGGCGCGGTTGCGTGGTGATAGCGCGGTCGCGTGGCGGTGGCGCGGCCGGCTGGGCGTCGGGGGGGGGGGGGGGGCGTGCTGGTGCGGCGGCGGACTGCACGCGGAGGCGGGTCGTGCTAGTGGTGGCGCCCGCGACGGTGCGGGCCAGCCCGGATCTGGCGGCCTGCGGCTGTTGGCGGCGAGGGCTGCGGCGGCGCGGGCTGGCTGCTGCTGCACTGCCTTGCGGTGGTGGGCTGGCTCCCCTGCTCGAGCTCGGTCGGAGCTGGCCGAGGCGGGCCAGGACTTCGGCGTGGGGGGGCTGCGTGCTCTGCGGGCACTGCTCCTCTCTGGAGCTGGTGCGGGGGGCGGCGCGGATGCCTCAGCGGGTCGGAGCCTCCGTCGGGGGCCATGGGTGGCGAGTCCGGGCTGGCCTGGTGCCTTGGTTTGGGCATGGGGCTGGTGGCCGGCGGCCTATGGATGAGCTGCGGACTCACCTCGCGGGCGTGGAGGCGGGGCAGAGGTCGGTGGGTGGTGGCCTGTGCGTGATTGGTGGTGATGTAACTGCGTGCAGGGAGCCGATGGGGGGGGGGCGGGTTCGCTGGAGTGGCTGCTAGGTGGTCGGAGTGGCCGATTGCCATGTGCAGCCCCCATTTGTGGGCTGGCGTCCACCTCTCCGGTACGGTTGCCGGCAATAGGACGGCGACGTGGGCATGCCGCCGGGAAGGAGTTTGACTTGGTCCACCGGCCCGGGGCTGCTTGCTCCTTGTGCGAGGTTGGGTCGCCTCCGGCAACGTCAGGGTGGGTGCTTGCGGTTCGGTTTGGGAGGCGTCCTCTCGTTATGGCGTCGGGGTTGGTCCGTGGTGGTGGTGGTGGTCGGGACATCACGTGTCCGTCGGGCAAATCGGAGTCTGTAATCATGGATATGGCGTCGGGCGCGTGTTCGCCGACGGCCGTCGGTAGTCACGGAGTTGTGCCTCCCCCAGTTCACCGAGACTCGCTGGAGGCACAGGTGTCGACGCCCCTACTGTGGTGGTGTTGGTCCAGACTTCGTGGCTGATGCCGGGCTAGGGTTGAAAGGAGATGCCTTTTACTCCTCCTACCGTGCTGACTGCACCGTGATGCGGGCGGTTGGTGATGGCTTGGACATGGATGCCGGGGTGGCGGCCCCGGGTGGCGGTCCACATGGTTGGCTCTCCGGCGGGCAACCTAATGGCGGTGGTGACTCTCTGTCCTGGTCGCGTGGGCGATAGGACAGGTAGAGGCGGGTGGCTTGAGCGTTCTCTTTGTCTTCTCAGTGGCGGCGCTCCGATCTGGATCTGGGGACCTGTGCTCACCATGCTACTCCTAGAGACCTCGTGGTGACATGGGTGAGTTACCGAGCGAAAGCTCTGCGCTTCGGCGTCGATGATGGCGACGCTTGCGGGTGCCGCTATCTTCTTGAAGACGTTGTCGTGGTTCTTCTCTCCATGTCAGGGCTCCGGGTGAAAACTTTGTTCGTTGCAGACTCGGCAGTGGCGACGCTTTGCGCCGTTCTCCCTTCTGAGGACGTTGTCGTGGAGCTTAGGTGTGCTAGGGCCTACTATGGTGTTGTTTTCAGTTCTTCCTGTATTCTCTTTTGGTTGCGAGCCGATTATTCTAGGATCGGCTTTGTAAGAGGGCCACCTCATCACCTTGTATCGTTCGGCCATGTACCGGTTTGGTTGTGGCTTTATATATAAAACGGGGCGAAAGCCTGTTTCGAGAGGGCTTTCCAGAGAAAACGGGGCCACGAACCAGCATGAAATGCCTCCAGAGTGCCGTCGGCATGGACATCCATGTCCCATCCAGTAAGAAATCGATTAGGAACACCAAATTTATTTGGGTTTTGTCTTTTCTAGAGGAACTCACGCTCAGCCATGAACGATTCACCATTGTTTTGTTTTTCATGGCAGCGTATGCGACCAAGGCCCTTCACAGTGAGGGGACGCGCGGGCGCTACTACTTCAGGCGTACGCGCAGCGGCGTTCGCCGGCCACGGCCCTCGGCCCCGGCGGCCTAACAACGTCTGGACTTCGGCAAGACGCGGCCACGACAAAGACGAGCATCCATATGTGCATGCATCCGGTGAAGAAATCGATCAGGAGAAGGCCAACTTAATTTTTATTTTGTGATTAGCATCAACGATCCACTGACCGTGTCTCTCCAGTATTGAATTCATGCTCCAGCCAACTCATCCAAAAGTACACCCCCCCTCACGTCTAGGCTATTTTAGTCCATAGACGTGGGATCAATGTAGGCCGCAGAATCGTTTATTTTTAATACTGCATTGGCAGGGTCTTGAACTCAAGACCTTTTGGCTCTGATACCATATAGAAGTGCATGCTCTAGCCAATGCAACCAAAAGACCGATCTGATAGAAGAGACTAGGTAGCACATTATACGTCAACATCCAGAACCGAGAGCAATTTCCTTTTGCGTCACAGGAAGACACGAAGTGCATCACCGGCCTTTCACAACAACGGAATCTTGGACATTCTGGTGAGCGGCAGGCCGACGAGATGTTGCTCTTCCCGAAGAAATTTCTCCCTCCTGCACGCCCACACTTGAAGTCAGGATAATCCTGCCGACGACCTTCGACACGCCCTTAGCAGCGTACATCACCAATTGGAATTGGAGAACCAACGCGGCGGCATTTTTCTCAGAAAGACGACGATGAGGACGAGTGCAGAACTCCCAGGTTCGTTTTCACATCACCGTCCCAGGCAGGTTTCCTTTTACCTCGCACCGATGAATCCGCACGACCGGCGGTGCGCGACGCGGAGGCGGTGACATGGCGATGACTTCCAACCATGGCACACGGCGCCCAAGCCCTCTCAGCCGGCATCAAGGAGGCGACGCTGCGCACAGCGCCCTGCGGCGTGGCTGCTAGCAGACACGGCCCATCCCATGGTAGCGGGCCCTCAGGCATGGCCGTGGTGCCTCCCAGCGTGCAGCGCGCGGCAGACGACACGTTCCAACGGTGTCCTCCGGCGCACGGCGGTAGCCGACTGGGCAGGCCCTCCGGCCGGTGGCGGTGTCTAATCCCTAGCCACACGGTAGAAATTGGGCATTTCTTATTCCTTTGACGAATTTGTAATTGAACCCTCAGGTTATGTGATAATCTCATATAAGTCGGTAAGTTCTCTGTTCAGCCATCGGGTTAACAAAACTTTATGGTTTAACCGTCAATTCATCCCAAATTGCATAAAAATAATCATACATAATTTGACATGTATAATTAGTCCTTCGGACATTATACATGTCTTTGCCGCAAACATTTCCTAAGGCATACGTTATAGGAGAACAACTATAATTTTTGCAGTTGATTTTTTTCTCTTGCAAATCCAATTGTAATTCAAACATGAATTATGAAGTGTCATACTCAATATGACCATCCACATTTATTTGTGAATTATAAGGTATTGATGGCATCTACTGCACCATTTGCAGATTATGCATCACTACTGTAAGGTCTACATCTTGTCATTTTAACAAGATGACTACCTTCAACGTGCTCTTTCAAATATTAATATTAATGTGACTACCTCAAATTTTATGCGCTAATTTTATTTGTGAATCATAAGGTATTGGTGGCATCTCCTGTAAAATTTTGCAGATTATCCACTACTACTGTGAGGTCTACATCATGTCATCCTGGCATATGACTACCTTCAAAGTGATTTTCTTAAATATAGCATAACATAAGGTAATAGAGATATGAACATCTACTGACAAAAGTCAGACTGTGTTATCTATTACTGCGAGATCTACACCATATTGGTGAATATCTTCAAAGTGTTATTCTATATCAATTGAGGTCTACACATAAAAGGCATCAGCCAAACAAAAACTTGCTCCTCTGAAGCATTTATTGTTGTTGTTCACTAAAATATTTTACTTTCATAGTAAATATTGTTCTTGCACACTTTGCTTGAATATGTCATAGGAAACTACAGAAATATTTGCATATATGTGTGATTACCTTCTATTACATTGGTAAAATACATGGCAATGGAGCCTACGTCACTATTTCTAATTATAGTGTCGTCCATCCATCAAGATGGATCCCATAATTTATGGCAACGATTAAGTGTCTCAATACTTTCGCAAGGTCCACATCACATTGTGGTTATCCTTTCATAGTGACTAACCAATGTTAAACATGCAAAGTCTATACATTTTGGTAGTGACTCTTAAGTTAAAATGTTGATCATATGCATTTTATATCTCACCAACTTCACTTAGTTCTCAAGCTAAGTACATAATAGATGAATATTTATTGACCATGAATATATCGTTTTCAAACGATCACAAAGACAAATCTCAAGTTTGTCAAATGTGTGGTTATATAAATATCGTACCTACGATTACCAAACCCTCAAACATATAGTCAAAGCACACCACGAATTTATTCAAAGTGCAAATAAGTTCATTGGGATATTTCAAAATTAGCAAACATACAACCAGAATATATTTTGGTAAGTGATTGTTTTCAAATCTTCATCAGAAGGAGAACCAAAAGTATGGTGCAACAAAAGAAAGATAAATTCCTTTGCATCGATGATATGTTTGCATAATAAAAAATTCTGTAATATCAGAGAACTCATGACATCTCCTAATTATTCCCCAAATATCATTAGCCTATACTTGTGCTGCTACATGTAGTGCGATGTCCAATATCCTATTGCTTGGACATTATATTTGATAATTTTTGAATATATGAATCAATTCATACTCAGTTTTGTTGCGTACACAATAATTTTCTAAATTTTACAACATATTTGGCTTTAAGCCTTACAATCCTGGTTTGGGGTTGATTAGAAAAAAATATTGGCAATTCTGTTGGTCACAACTTTTCAAGTTACAATATTTCCCAAATCATCAAATTTTATGTGCATCACATGTGCCATAGGGGAAATAAGTTTTAAGGCTCTCTCACCTTAAAAATTTAAATGAGCCATTCATTCTTCCTTGAACACATTCAGAAGATATGTGGATTACTCAACCATTATGTGGTATTATATAGATACTTCATGGTACTCATGGAAACATTTATAAAATAATTTCAAGCGTGTCTCTTTTCACACAAAACCATGAATTGTCTAACTAAATGAATTTCTCAACTTATCAAACTAAGAGCAAATTGTTCTAAACAAGGAATAAATCCATTTGAATGGACAACTTCGTTGAACTCATTTCACAAGCAATGTCAGAATGGTTTAGCTAATTTTCTTATCAAAGATAGTGAAATTAATAACATGACCAAACTTATAGAATTGTAATTTACTAGCCTCTTGCTAGACAAAGACGACATTACACACCGTAAGTATGATATAAATCATACCAACTTCATAGCATACTACTTTCCCCTTGTAGTAATTACGTGGAAATCAACAAAGTATTTCCTATCTGCGATAATTCGGTTACATACCGAGATCACCACTCCAGCATACATCAATGGGCCCTCACAGGAAATTAGGGATCTATGTGAGGAATAACAATTTATCCGTCAATCAAAATTATTCATAGCCCGTATGCTGATTGCATCATCAATAAGTATATTTTTCAGCATTAGGGGGAGATAAGTACCACAAAGAATGCCGAGAACTAAATTAGAAATGTTATTGACATTCAATCCTTATACCCACGTACTCAAAGAATCTAAACTAGAAGTTTAGAGAATCATATATTTGCAACACATTGCAAATCTGCCACATACATTTACTGATGACAAGGTGTCACTAAATTCTATACTCCTACAGTAAAGTGTCAGAAAGAGTGGAGGTACCTGATAAACCACTCTTCTCACCAAATGAGAGCAACAGGGGGAGAAATCTGACCACATGAGATATAATCTCGCATATGCTTTCGCGGAAATAGAGGAAATCAAATCCTCAACCAGTAAATGTAATTCAACATCAAGTTAAAAGACAACTCACTGGATGCTCATCATCCAAAGCCCGGCATAAATGTGCACAAATGTTTTGATGCCGGGACATCGAAACACCTTGACTCCATTGTTGTAGGAAATCACAGGAGTTAAAAGGAATAAATACATTTCCACAAATTTCATCGATTCCTCCAGAATCATATAAAATAAGACTACATTTGTCGACATATTTTTCTTCTCAAAATTGCTAAAACCTTTTGGGCCCTGAACCAAAATCCATGGTAGAGTGCCTCTTGCACTCATATTGGTTCGCATAAAAGGAAGCAAGTAATTAAGAATAGCACTCGCTTTGCAAACGAGTGGTATTTACCGTAGTAATACCTACTACTCATAAGTATCTCCCATATGGAATACTAAAACTTCTCATTCATAGACAAAGACAATGAGGTGGTGAGAAAGCGAGGCTTGTAGCAAAAGGGTTCACCCAGAGACCCGATATCAAATTATGATGTAACATACCCTCTTGGTATGAGTGGAATTATGTTTCGATAATAAATATCATCGGCAGTACAAATAATATTATCCATCCAGTTTATGGATGCGGTGACTACATACTCATATGGGTCACTCGTTTCGGAAATTTATAACGAAGTCCCTGAAGGGCTTACAATTCCGAATCCAAAATAATTCGCAACATATTTGTGTAAAACTTCAGAAGTCACTCTATGGCTCGAAATAGTCAGAAATCATATGGTACTACCGACTAGATGAGTTCCTTCTTCAAGGGACTACTCAAAGGATGATGATTTTTATGTGTTAATAAAGGACCCCCAAGATTTGATTTCCTTACATCACATGAGTGTATACCGACGATTTCGTCATCAATGTCTCTACAAGACATAAACATACACAAAATCATCTCAAGACGGAAAATTTGGATTCGACCAAATTTAGCTTAAGTTTACAACTTGAGCATTCTATCAATAATACGTATCAATCTACATATATCCAAAACATATATGAGAAGTTTAGTGTGGATATATCATAACAAAATAAACATGTATGGTCATACTACCTTTGATAAGGTACAAATCCATTCATACCTAGGGGTGAGGACGAAGTGATATTAGGACCTGAAGTTCTATATCTCACTAATATCAAAGCACTCATATAATTGCAAAATACGTCAGTCCTGACACTATATTTTCTATCATTATTCAGAGTGCAACCCCCAACAAAAGGTATATGATTGATATAAGGAATATCATCTTATATGTGAATCTTTCAACAAATCTTGGATATTTCCATCAGGAAATACAAGATATGACCATGATATGATGTAATGATATTGGCTCTTTATTTGATCCCAACGATGCCATATCAATGACTGAATTTGCTGGAATAGCTTTCATATGGAAGTCATCTAAATGGACTTCAATGGTTATTTCCACTTATCATTCTGACATAATTGATTTATCTAAGAGCATTGCAAAATATAAAGGGCTTAGCAGAATGATTAACCATACTCAAAATCATGTGGTTGAGATTCATCAGAATCACATTACTTGATTTATCAAGATGCTTTCACTTGTGTTACTCAATACCTACAGGTTATATGAAGAGCAATATCAAAAAGCACATTGCTCGAAAATTACTTATCCTCATGGATTATAGAAAAGTGAGGAAATAATTTGCAACCAAAATACGGTGAAAATCGAACAGATTATTCACAATGTCATGTTCATGTCAATGGAATTGGTATGAGGCATCCTCTATTTTTGCAAAGTTCGGGGGGGGGGGGGGGGGGGGGGTAATCTCCCAAATTATAATCTGTAACAATCATCAGATTGCATATACTATACTCTTTTTCCCTTCATGAGTTTTCCCCTAATGATTTCTCATAAAAGGTTTTTAACGAGACAATATAAACACAAGTTTCCATATATGCCATATCATTTTCTCCTTATATTTTTCCCACTGGGTTTTTAAAGGAGTTTTTAATGGCATATCAGGTCGCACTCTTTTCCTTATGAGTTTTCTCTGTAAGTTTCTCATAACGGTTTAATGAGTTAGTATCTTCTCAAAAATCATATGTCATACTTTCTATTTTCCCCACCGGGTTTTTTAAGGGAGTCTTCAAGACATACTTTTCGTTTCTAAACTCAGCAATGAGTTTTCTCCTTTTTCAAAGGTTTTCTCATTTGAGTTATCAAGGAGACAATAATCATTATATGTTGCACATTTTCTCCTTATTATTTTTTCCATTGGGTTAAAGGAGTTTTAGCAACATATCTACTCTATTCTCCTCATGTTTTTCCGACAGGGTTTTTGGGGGAGACTCTTAAGATTATATGGAAGATTTCTCGAGATGGAAGATCTATATACAAGAAGCTTTCAACGATGAAACATTCAAGGAGCGGTGTTGTACATGGGGGAGTGTTAGGAATTAATTAGCACATGTCTATTGTTAATTAGCACATGCTAATTAACGAACAGTCATTAGCAAAGGGTGTGTCCAACCCCGAACTGTCATGTCTCTTCTCTCTCTCTATTGCCAACAGGCATCTGTTCTGGAGGGATGCCTCCGAACAGACACCTCTTCTTTTCTCTCTGTCTAATGCCAACAGGCACCTGTTCTGGAGGGATGCCTCTGAACAGACACCTCTTTTTCCAACCTCTTCCATATGTATATATACTTGAGAATCAATAGAAACAAGACTAATCGTCCATTCACTTCATTCAATCTCGTTTTACTCTAACAAAAATGAAGAAAGGTGTGTGCTAGGGATTGACATCTGCCGACTGGAGTAAAAGTTTACCAGCACAGATTCAAAAGTGGAGAAAAGCGTGAGGGGGCCTATGGCTATATATTACGGGACGGGAAAGGGTAATGAATCGCCGGCCGGCTGATCGACTACAGATCAATGTTACAACCAAAAAATTCCTCAAAAATAAAAATAAATGTTACAACCAAAATACAGTGTCAAGCTTGCAGCGAAATCAGAAACTAAAACATCAGACTGAAATGTTCCTAAAATTGGAAATCATGGGACTGAAAGCGTCCGGCTTAGGCATCTCACTACGCGATGTCGACCATCGACTGGCGGTGGACCTCGTCGTCGTCGCGCCTTCGGGATCCGCGGCGAGCGTACGCGCGGCGCAGCCAGGCGACGTGGGCGGCGAGCGCGCCGCAGACGACGACGTAGGCCTGGGGAAGGTTGCGGAGGAGCGGCAGGAAGAGGTTGAGCGGCCACAGCAGCGGCGCCGAGACCTGGAACACTTGCAGGAAGCCGTTGGCCGCCACGAACGCCAGCAGGTGGATCGCCATCAAACTAATCTACAGACACCTCTCCGCAGCTCCACTCCGCCGCCAGCAAGATCCCTCGCTGACTCGCCTGTGCTGCTCCGGTGTGGTGCTGCGGCACGGAATGGAGATGCCTCGAAGGCGTGGTGGTGTGGTCTTGGTTTCGCCGGTGGCGTGACGGGAGGTTGCGGCCTTTCCCGGATGCGAGCGCGAACGACTTCGATTGTCACGGTGGTGTGCTAAGACGGAGAACTTGCCAAGATTTGAAAAACATAAAGTAATTGTATGGGACCGGCTGGCCTACATGTATGCCACATGGGACAGCCCACGTGGATCTCGACACGTAACCTGATCATCTATCCTTCCACTAGAGAATTTTCCTGTTTAGGTGATGCCACGTCATCTGCTGACGTCATCTCCATGCTTACGTCTATTTCCGCATTCCATCGCCGCACATCGCGCCGCTTCCTTTCTTCTTCACGCCAGCAACCATTATGCCCTTCCGTTTCAACCTTCCACTCTCCCACGCCGTATCAACTGACAAGGTACAAGTAAACTCTTCTATAACTGACAGATTCTGGCGGGATTTTTCGCCTTGGTAATGCAACGGTGCGGTATTCTGCATTCATTTAGTTGGTTTGCTCCATCATCTCAAATACAACGCTGTAGTTTTTCTTCAGGATGTTGATCTGTTTTTTCATGGCAAGAAACCAAGAACCAGAGTAAATGTTGTCTGAGATTAAACAGGGGAGCAAGCATAGAAAATTACTACCTCCTTTCCGGTTTATAGGGCTCAATTCAAAAATCTCATCAACCAAGGTAGATGGTGAGTGATGGAATAGTTTTTGTACTAGTTTGTAAAAATACTCAATTAATATGCCCGTTTTACTCAAAAGGTTGTGTTTACCAATGCATTAATTGCAATGCATGCATGCATGAACAAAAAACTTTAACATGCATTGATCAATGTTCTTTTAATCTTTGCATGCAACGATTTAATGCACCTTGAAATCTGAACATGTGATGGAGAGCAATCAAATTGAGACTTATAAAACGGAAAAACTAAAATTTTGAGATAAGCCCTATAAACCGAAAAGGAGGGAGTAGAAGTTAGCTTCCATTGATGTCAGCTCCTTTACCTTCATCTACTTATCTCTTTATCCTACTTTAGTGATTAAAGATTGTTCAGTCAAGATCATCATAGTACTAAATATCTACATTGCTGAGTCAGCTACACCACCATGCTTCATGCAGTGGTGCAGACTACAAATTAATGGGGCAAACTACAAATTAAGAATATTTTATCTCTTTTAATGATACCTCTACCAATTAATGTGTGCATGTTCCCAATAACAAGTGGTGATTAAAATGAAATTAGAAAATATGTCTCCGCAAGAAGACATCTTGTAAAACGGAGAAAAACATTATACATCTGTGCTAAGAGATCATCTTGTGGATAAGAAAACACGAACTGTTTTTTTCATCTCTCTCTACCTACTTGGCAGTTATCCTACTACGTGACATCGCTAAAAGAGATTGTCAATACCTCGCTGGGAACATGACAATTGTTAATAAGACATCCTTCTCTTATACATACCACATTATCTTTTTTGGTAGGACATCTATTGTGTCAGACCTCGCACATATAAGTATACATGTTTATTAAAATAAATTACAGTGAAATATATATTTCTTACCCCCTAGATTCACCTTTGAGATAGCAATTACCCCATTTAGCAGTTTTTGCCATATTTTTACCCAATTTAGGAAAAATTATGCCATGTGTTAATTTGTGGCACAAGTTTGCTTAAATTGGGTAAAAATGTGGAAAACTGCCAAATGGGGTAACTATTGTCACAAACGTGAAAATAGGGGGTAAAAAATGGAATTCACACAACAAATTAGGATGATATGTGATGAAAACATGACATCTCACACACTAGATGAAAATTCAATGGCCGGACAGTGAAGACAATCGCCTTATATATCCTTCATTTAAATAGTTCATCTCTTAGCAGGAACTACATATATATATTCTTGTTTCATTTCTCTTCCACGCCAGGAATAATCTTATGTTGTATTGTTAATATAGCACCATTGTGTGTATCCTTTGACCGCGAAGGTTACACTGGTCCAACAAGGAAATGCACAATAGATTGAATTGTTTGATCTAAAAACCTAGACATACATGTGTTTTTTCACATAACATAATAGAAATGATATAATAAAGATAAATATTGATGTGTGAAAACATGGAAGAATCCCACTATCCCTAGCAACACTATCGCCCATCATCCTGATGTATATCTGCAAGAAGAAAGGTTCCAAAGGTAATAAGGCCCATGGGACTGTGCACACGGCTATCGGGATGGGGAAGTTGAGAGCATGCATAACCACATAAGGGATTATGGTGGTAGTGTGAGTATGTGGAGAGTAAGATGTGATCTCTGATATGATCGGGGGTAATGCCTAAGGTTATCCTTTTCCTCCCTGTATAGCCGCTCAGATAGGACGCCGTTGTCAATTCACGTTTGACTCAGTAACATCTAATTAACCATCTAAGTATCTTGGTCGACAAAAATAAATTGCAAAGTTTGCATGTGTCCGAGCCCGCCTCGTTCCATTATGTGGTGAGTAGGAGAGCATGCACATAATTGTCTAATGTCCTCGTGCTTTAAGAGGTGAGAGACACTATTCCTCGGACCCCCAATGTATAAAGGATCCAAGGATTGGAGATGTTGACCACCAGGGTTCACGAGGAGAGTGTTTTTTCTAATTTCCTCCCCTGTTGTGCGGGTTGGGGATGTTATCAAGGATCACCAGGAGATGATGTTATATGTTGGTATCCTTCCACCATCACTAAGTATGTGAGGATAACCTTTGCACATGTCATTCAACAGTAAATGAACTTTCATATTTATCCAAAATTTAATGGTATATGAGGTAAAGCTTATAAATTCCAACACACATGTCAGTGTGAGTGTTGTTGATAGTTATAGCCTAGTTTCTTTGGTTTCCTGTCCTCCATGGTGGAGGTGTTGGGATAGGGACGGACCCCATGCTCCCCGAAATAAGCTCATGGTTGCACTAGCTATGGTTCCGGCTTCTCCTTTATTCATTTGCTCTTGTGATGACCGGAGGGGAAAAGGTGAGGGTTTTAACCTTGGCTATCTCATATCTGGTGCGCGGTCTTGCTAGATCGGGGCTTCGGTGGTGAAGCTGGAGCAAGTACATATGCTCATGTTCAAGCTCATCATGAGCGGCTTCTGTGGTAGAGGTACGATGCACATCATCAGTGGCGTAGCCAGGGGCCAGGCAAGGGGGGCCGTGGCCTGGGGCGGATGACTAAAATCTTTCGTTGACTGTAGCAGGATAGCTACTGTAGCTACTGTAGCACACGCTGTTAGCTCGGGGCGTGGAGCAGTCCTTCCTACGCCATTGCCCGTCATTGATGTCTTCCTCCCAGGGATGGCTTGGCCTTTGGCGGTCGATTGTTTTGCTCTGTCGCTCAAGTGCTCAACTATTGACTCTTCTGGTCGATGGTACTCTTCTATAGTTCCGGCGTCAAGTCATGTCATCTCTTGTTATTCCTCGTGGGCATGCAGCCAAAAGGGATGCAGTTGAGTTTTAGTTCGACATCTACCTTCCGCTTCTACCAAGGCTTCAACAAAGAGGTGGGAATGCGGCCGTGTAGACAACACAATGCAAGTGGGACCGGCCTGGTTGTAAAGTTATTGGTACGAGAGGGACTGTGATGTAATCTAAATACTGCATCCAGGGTCCTTCTTGCAGTGTTTGGTATCTAGTTCTAATTTTATTTCTATTTGGTATTTGGGTGCATTGTACTTTGATTAATGTTCTTAAGTTATAGCTAAGTGTCCTCGAAATCCTTCCCATTATATTCAAAAAAAGGTTCTTCAACTGTCCTGTACATATGGATGTTCCTTTGTTCAAGTAGGTGGGTTTACCCACTCCCCTCTGCCCACCCTGCCCCCACTCTCAAACACGTTTCAAGTAGAAGAAAAAAGGAAAACACTTTCTATCTATAGTATGTAAAGACAGCAGCCTCAAACCACTCCAATACCGTTGAATCGAATGAAATCTGACGCTCAAGATTCTGCTTCTTAGGTAAATAAAAAAATTCCATCGGACTAATAACCACCTGCATCCCCCACCCGTAAACATCTCTGGCTAATCACTCGCGATTGCAATCATCCCTAATCTCACGCATTCCTCGAGCTCTTTCTCCACATCGCACGCATCGCTTCCATCTTGCCTCGGCCAGATTCTCTTCTACCCTGCCTAGCACGCAACCGCCTCCTTCTCTCTTCTTTGTCTAGCAGCTCGGCCACCCCAGCGATGAGCTTGACGACTCCTGCTCACCGACAAGCTCGGCGACCCCTGCAGCCTGCTCACCGACGAGCTCCCAATCGAACTGACCGTCACGCTTATCTCCACCGGGATCAGGCCACGCTCCACTTGTCGCCTGGACTCCGGTCCACCTCGTCGGAGTAGCTTCCCGGTTCGTGAGCAAAGCAAAGCACGAATGGCGTATCGCAGGTGCGCCCACCACATTATTTGAGTTCCCTCCCCTTGGTACATTTTAATCATATAGTGCTAGTTGATTCCTAACATTTTGTTTTTCTGATTTTTGTCTAGATTCCAATACCTTGGTTTATGCCACGTTTGCGGGTGTGAATTTGTGCATTCCAGTATGTATTGGATTACTAAATCGTCCACAATTGTTTTGTGGGTAGGTGCATCACACAAATATGCCTCCTCGGTTGGCAGCAATATTAGTATTTCTGCCATTTTTTGTAGTTTAGATGCATTTATGCTTCGTGTTAAGATGAGTCAAATTGACAAAACACATTTTCATTCTTCCTACTAGGAGAGTTAATAGTCATGGATAAATTCGAGGATTTTCACCTCATCGCTGTCTATGTTCGCAGATAACCATAGCACACACGGTGAGTTGGACGAATCAGCCTCCACATACCTCATCATCTGACCTATGTTCTGATTCTCCTCATCATACATAAAGTATGTTGAGATTGCATCCATTCCATGCTTCTTATATAGATTACTTTTACATCGGCAGTCCATACAGTCTGCTGCATATTTAGCATGCTAAAGCTTCGTTACCGAGTCAAGTATCCTGCATACATATCAAACTTTTGCTTCGACATTGCTTTTAATTTTGCTTCATCTCCATGCATCATACGTGCTTGTAGGCATCATGTTTTTACTTAATCGATAACTAACGTAATGAATGGAGAAACCATGGTTTCTATTGTTTTTTCCTTTTTTTCTATTGGTACATTTCCACCATTTTAAACATTATATAGTTCTTCGCCATCACTCTTGGATTTGTTCATCGAATTATATTAACTCCTCTATATAATTATGTCTCAGATTGCAGGAAGCATAGAAGCAAGTAGTAAGATGCAACATATCTTTCCACACGATCTTCGCACTTTTGCTTGCAGCTCTTGTCACTGCCACAGATAGTGCAATGCTTCGATATCACCATGGAAGCAAATTCTTTATTTAACCGAGACAAATATTTCACCATTGTGGAAACATATCCCCATGTAGTTTAAAATATGTATTTTACCTTTTGATGGAGACAAATCTATGTTCGGATGAAAGCAATTTTATGATATATGAAAATAGCATCATAATGATTTAGAAGCAAAATGTCTTTGGAAGCATGGCCTCTGCATTGTGCCATGGCGATGCAAAACCTGGTCATATTCAGCATTTTTCTTGTATGAAAGAAAATTCTCTTTTTTTATGCAAGTACCAAATTCTTTGGAGGCAAATCCCTATTTCATTGTATGAAAATACCATATTCTTTGGAAGCAAAGTTCCAATTTAATTTGATGGACCCAAATACTAAATTCCATGGCGTTTCCAGCTTGTCCCCTGCGTCACCATCGATGTTGTCTGCATTGTGCCTAGAGCACAAGCCACACATAACTTGTGATCAATTCTGGTTGTTGTGGCCATAGAAGAAATTTATATGACATATTGAAACTATCAAATTCTAAATAGAGCAAAGAAATTTGTGGTTACTATGGAAGCAATATTCACGGATGACTGAAATAAACAAAATCTAACTAGATGAAGTGATCGCCGGTTGCAATGAAAGCACTTTGTGCGATTGATCAAATCACAAATTTCAACAAGGTGGAAGTAATCTCCCATTGATTCAGAAGTAAATTCGGATATCTTTTAAAGAAGTGTCTGATGTAAACAAATTTTAAGTTTGTGAGAGATACATTATGGTACAGTTAAACTAATTTGCTAGTTGCTTGAAACATATTTTTGTCCGCGTGCATTGGACACAAACATGATGGAACTAGATAGAAGAGAGCCTCAGTCGCCGTGGAAGCAAAAAATTCTGCTTACTGAACCAAACAAGTTTTAACCCGATGGAAGGAATCTCCATTAGCAAATCAATTCTAAACAGATGGAAGCAAATCTGTATTTGTCATGGTAACAATTTTAGAGGTAGGAAAATAAAAGAACATACTATTTTTTGGGGGTAGATATTTACACTAAAAATAAGGAATGGAAGCAAATTGTACGGAAGCAAATCGCATGCATGGAAACACATATTCTGGCGCCTGATCAATTTGATATGCCCTGATTTGTACTCCCTTTGTACCGGTGTATTAGTCACATTACGAAACCAAATAATCCCAAAACACTTAGGCATGGTGCATTAACTCACACCTCTTTCCTTGTTTCTTGACATGAATAAAAAATTAACCAATAAGAGACAAGGGACGTGTATGTTGGGGCTGTTCATATGCATCCTCGACGAGGCCACGTACTTAAGAATCTGAACTAGAGATTCAGATTATGAGAAATTTGCAACATATTGCAAATAATCTGCCATATACATTTACTGATGACAAAGGTGTCACTAAATTCACATACCAGAACGAGTGGAGGTACCTAATAACCACTCGTGCCCCCAGATGAGATCAAGAGGGGGAGAATTCTGGTCACATGGATTAAGTTCTCATATGTTCCCTTGGAAATAGAGGAAATGGTCTCCTCAATCAGTAAATGTGATTCAACCTCGTGTTGAATAACAACTAATGGATGCGCGTCATCTAGAGCCCAGCACAAATGTGAACACATTTTTATGGTGCTGGGACATCGAAACACCTTGACTCCGTTGTTGTGGGAAATCACAAGGAGTTAAAAGACATAACGAGAATTCCACAAACGATATTTATTCATGAGAGTCGTATATTGAAAGTCTACATATGTCGACATAAATTTCTTCTTGAGAATTGTTGAAATCCTTTGGGCCCTGAACCAAAATCCATGGAGAGTGTTGTTGGCACTTATATTAGTTCATATGAAAGGAAGCAATTAGGAAGATTAGCACTCGCTCATCAAAAGGGAGGTGTTTACCATAGTAAAACCTGCTCCTCATAATTATCTTCCGTAGGGAATACAAGTGATTTTCGTTCAGAAATGAAATAGATGAGGTGGTGAGAAAGCGAGTCTTGTAGTGCGTAGGTTTTTGCAGAGACCCGACATAGGTTACGATGTAGCATACCTTCTCGCTATGACTGGAATTATGTTTCGATACTAAATTGGCAGTACAAATCCATGTGGTTGATGTATGTAATGGCTACATACTCACATGGATCGTTTAGTTCGGATATATATATTGAAGTCATTGAAATGGCTTAATATTCCGAATCCAATGATAAATCGCAACATGTATGTGTGAAGCTTTAGAAGTCATTATATGACTCTGAAGAGGTCGGAGAGTTGTGTGGTACAACCGACTAAGTGTGTTACTCCTTGACAAGGCTTACTCCAATACAGATGATTGTTGATGTGTATTCATGAAGATATCCTGAATTTGATTTACATCTTATTATTGATGTGGATGATCTTATCATCAATGTCTATACAAGACATATTAGATACAAACAATCATTCTGAGATGGATATTTGGGTAAAACCAAATGTTGCTAAGTTTATAGCTTGAGCATATTCCCTCAGGAATAAATATATGTCTTCCTCTATATATCTAGAAATATTGAAAAAGTTCAATATGGATATATCTTATCAAAGACACATATGGTCATATTATACCTGACATGGGACACAAGTCCGTTCAAATCTAGGGGACATGGTGAAGTGATAGTGGACATGAAGTTCCATATCTGGGTACTGATACGTCTGCATCGTATCTATATTTTTGATTGTTTCATGCCAATATTATACAACTTTCACATATTTTTGGCAACATTTCACATGATTTATTGGACTAACATATTGATCCAGTGCCCAGTGCCAGATCCTGTTTTTTGTGTGTTTTTTGTTTCACATAAATTCCATATCAAACGAAGTCCAAACGTGGTAAACATTTACGAAGAATTATTTTGGAATATTTGTGAATTTTGGGAGGTGGAATCAACGCAAAAGGAGGTCCACAACCACCACAACCCACCAGGGCGCGGCCCAGGGCCCAGGCGCTGGGTGGTGTGTTGGGCTCACCTCGTAAGTCGGTTGGAGCTCTCCTTCGGGCGCAAGGAAGCTTGTATCTGTAAACAAATCGTGTTAAAATCTCAGCACAATCGGAGTTACGTATCTCTGGGAATATAAGAAACGATTTTCGGCCAGAAAACAGGAACGCGAAACAGAAGAGAACAGAGAGGGAGAATCAATCTCGGAGGGGCTCCTGCCCCTCCGTCTCCATGGAGGCCATGTACCAGAGGGGGAACTCTCCTCCCATCTAGGGGGTAGGCCAAGGAGGAAGAAGAAGGAGGGGGGCTCTCTCCCCTTCTCTCCCGGAGGCGCCGGAACGCCACCGGGGCAATCATCATGACGGCGATCTACTCCAACAACTTCGCCGCCGTCAACACCAACTTTCTCCCCCTCTATGCAGCGATGTAGCACCTCTTTCCCCCGTTGTAATCTCTACTTAAACATGGTGCTCAACTCCATATAATATTTCCCAATAATATTTGGCTATCCTATGATGTTTGAGTAGATTCGTTTTGTCCTATGGGCTAATTGATGATCGTGGTTGGTATCAGTGTATATTTTATTATGGTGCTGTCCTACGGTGCCCTCTGTCTCACGGAAACGTGGGGGATCCCCGCTGTAGGGTGTTGCAATGTGTTCATGATTTGCCTATGGTGGGTGGCGTGAGTGACAGAATACACATACCCGAGTAGGTGGACTTGATACTTAATGCTATGGTAGGGTTTTACCTTAATGATCTTTGGTAGTTGCAGATGCTTGCTAGAGTTCCAATCATAAGTGCATATGATCCAAGTATGGAAAGTATGTTAGCTCATGCCTCTCCCTCATATAAAATTGCAAGAATGATTACCGGTCTAGTTATCAATTGCCTAGGGACAAATAACCTTCTTGTTTGACAAAAGCTTTCTACTAAACAAGTAACTTTTATTATCTTGCAATTTACTTGTAGTTTTATTCCCGCAAAGTAATTCTAGTTTTATTCGTGCAAACTATCCTATCACCTACAAAATAGTTTCATACTTGTTCTAGGTAAAGCAAACGTTAAAGTGTGCGTAGAGTTGTATCGGTGGTCGGTAGAACTTGAGGGAATATTTGTTCTACCTTTAGCTCCTCGTTGGGTTCGACACTCTTATTTATCGAAAAAGGCTACAAACGATCCCCTACACTTGTGGGTTATCAGCTACCATCGGATCACTCATATATATTGCAATGTAAGTCAGTCCTGACACTATATTTGTTGGCAATTTATTGAGAGTGCAATCCCCAATAAAAGGTATAATGGTTGGTGTAAGGAATATCCTCATATATGTCCAAGACACAAAAGGTCTTGAGTAATTCCATTGGGAAAATCAAGATGGGACCATGGTGTGATATTGTGATAGTGGTTGATAATCTGTTCCCAAAAATGCCATAACAAAGACTAGATTTACTGGAAGAGTATTCTGAGGGAAGCCTTCAGAATAGAGTCTAAATAGGTCCTTCCTATGATCATTGCTACGTCTCCAACGTATCTACTTTTCCTCACACTTTTGCCCTTGTTTTGGACTCTAATTTGCATGATTTTAATGAAACTAACCCGGACTGGCGCTGTTTTCAGCAGAACTACCATGGTGTTGTTTTTGTGCAGAAATAAAAGTTCTCGGAACGGAACGAAACTTTTTGGAGAATTATTTCAGAATATATAAGAATTATTGGAGCCAAAAACTACCGGAGAAGGGGGGCAGGGTGGCCAGCACCCCCCAGGGCGTGCCCTGATGGGTTGTGCCCACCTCGTGGCCCCACTGACCCTAATTCCGCTGCTATAAATTCCTATTTCCGGAGAAAAAAATCAAAGAGAAAGTTTCATCGCGTTTTACGGTACGGAGCCGCCGCCACCTCCTGTTCTTCATCGGGAGGCCAGATCTGGAGCCCGTTTGGGGCTCCGGAGAGGGGAATCTTCGGTCTTCGTCATCACCAACCCTTCTCCATCGCCAATTCCATGATGCTCCCCACCGGGAGTGAGTAATTCCTTCATAGGCTTGCTGGTCGGGAGTGAGTAATTCCATCGCCAATTCCATGATGCTCCCCACCGGGAGTGATTCATCATATATTATCACCATTATATCTATGTTCTTGATCCGATCTTGCCTAGTCATATGCACCTATTACGTGTTACGATCCGTCAACCCCATAGTGACAATATTTGGGATACTTCACGGTGATGAACGTAGTTTAAGGAGTTCATGTATTCACCGTGTGCTATTGCTTTGTTCCGGTTCTCTATTAAAAGGAGGCCTTAATATCCCTTAGTTTCCTTATGGACCCTGCTTCCATGGGAGGGTGGGACAAAAGATGTCATGCAAGTTCTTTTCCATAAGCACGTATGACTATTTACGGAATACATGCCTACATTACATTTATGAACTGGAGCTAGTTCTGTATCGCCCTAGGTTATGACTGTTATATGATGAATATCATCCAACGAGTTCACTGATCCAGTGCCTACGAGTTTTCCACATATTGTTCTTGCTAAGTTACTACTGCTGTTGCTACTGTTCCAACTGCTACAAAACTATTGCTATCACTGCTACCGTTACCGTTACTGCTACTACTGCTATCAAAACTATCATACTATTGTGCTACTGATCACTCTGCTTCAGATATTTAATCTCCAGGTGTGGTTGAATTGACAACTCAGCTGCTAATACTCGCAAATATTCATTGGCTCCCCTTGTGTCGAATCTATAAATTTGAGTTGAATACTCTACCCTCGAAAACTGTTGCCATCCCCTATACTTGTGGGTTATCAAGACCATTTTCTGGCACCGTTGCCAGGGAGCATAGCTATATTTGTTGAGTCACTTGGGATTTATATCAATTTATCACTATGAAGAATCTGAAGGATCCAAAGACTAAGATTTTTCCCTCTAAGACGAGGGGAGGTAAGTGATACGTCTCTAACGTATTGATAATTTATGAAGTATTCATGCCATATTCACCTATTTTTACAATAATTTTAAAAGGTTTTGATGCACTTTATATGATTTATTTAGAACTAACCCGGACTGACGCTGTTTTCAGTAGAATTACCGTGGTGTTGTTTTTGTGCAAAAAATGAAAGTTCTCGGGATCGCCCGAAACTTTTTGACGATTTTTTTTGGAACAAAAGAGGCACTAGACGCTTCGTGGGAGGGCCAGAAGAGCCACGAGGTGGCCACAACCCACCAGGGCGCGCCAGGCCCCCCCGACGTGCCCTGGTGTATCGTGCTCACCTCGTGGCCCACCTTGGCGTGAAACCAACGCCAAAAAATCCTTTAAATATAGAAACCATCAGAAATAACCCTAGACTCTCTGCACCGTCGCCGCAACTCTCTGTATCGACGAAAAACCAATCTGGAGGCATTCCAGTACCCTGCCGGAGAGGGTAGATCATCTCCGGTGGCCATCTTCATCATCCCGGAGGAGGCCATGACGAGGAGGGACTAGTCCACCCTCAGGGCTGAGGGTATGTACCAGTAGCTATGTGTTCAATCTCTCTCTCTCTCTCTCTCTCTCATGTTCTTGAGATGTCACGATCTTGATGTATCACGGGCTTTGTTAATATAGTCGGATGCTGGGTGCGGCCTGGTGGGTGCTGGGCACCTCGGGCACCCCCTCCACCGCCTCCGATGCCTATAAATTCCTAAATAGTCGGAAACCCCAAAAAAAACCTTAGACTCTCCGCTCCGCCGCAGCAACTCTCTGTATCGACGAAAAAACAATCTGGAGGCGTTCCAGTACCCTGCCGGAGAGGGGAATCCATATCCGGTGGCCATCTTCATCATCCCGGCGGAGGCCATGACGAGGAGGGAGTAGTCCACCCTCGGGGCTGAGGGTATGTACCAGTAGCTATGTGTTCAATCTCTCTCTCTCTCGTGTTCTTGAGATGTCACGATCTTGATGTATCACGGGCTTTGTTAATATAGTTGGATCATATGGTGTGTTTCCCTTACTATCTTGTTGTGATGAATTGAATCTTTCCCTTTGAGATATCGTTATGTGGGATTGAATATTGGATTTGAGAACACTTGATATATGTCTTGCATGTGGATACCCGTGGTGACAACGGGGTGTTCTATTGATTCACTTGATATATGTTTTGGTACTCAACTTGCGGATTCCCGCGGTGACATTGGGGTAATCTATGCATAGGGGTTGATACACGTTCTTGTCCTACTATCTCTGATAGAAATCTTGGGGTACTCTTTGAGGTTCTTTGTGTTGGATTGAGTATTATGAATCTGAAATTGTTTGATGCGTATCGTATAATTAACTCATGGATACTTGTGGTGACATTGGAGTATCTTGGTGACATTAGAGTTGGTTGATGCGTATCATATGGTGTTATTCTAGTACGAACTCTTAGATAGATCGAACGGAAAGGATAACTTGATGTTATCTTAGTACGAACTCTTGAATAGATCGATCAGAAAGGATAACTTTAAGGTGGTTTCGTACCCTACAAACAATTTCTTCTTATGTTCTCCACTAGATAAGAACTTTGGAGTGATTCTTCGTTGCTTGTTGAGGGATGGTCATGTGATCCAATTATATTAGCATTGTTGAGAGATTGCACTAGAGAAAGTACGGACCCTAGGCCTTGTTTTCAAGCATTGCAATGTCGTTTGTGCTCACTTTTGTTACTTGCTACCTTGTTGTTTTATATTTTCAGATTACAAAAACCTATATCTACCATCCATTTTGCACTTGTATCACCATCTCTTTGCCGAACTAGTGCACCTATACATTTTGCCATTATATTGGTTGTGTTGGGGACACAAGAGATTTCTTGTATTTGATTGCAGGGTTGTTTGAGAGAGACCATATTCATCCTACACCTTCCACGGATTGATAAACCTTAGGTCATCCACTTGAGGGAAAATTGCTACTGTCCTACAAAACTCTGCGCTTGGAGGCCCAACAAAGTCTACAAGAATAAAGTTGCGTAGTAGACATCAAGCTCATTTTTGGCGCCGTTGTCGGGGAGGTGAGTGCTTAAAGGTATATCTTTAGATCTTGCAATTGAATCATTTAGTTTCTTGTTTTATCACTAGTTTGGTTTTATAAAAGAAAACTACAAAAATGGAGCTTAGGTTGCATCATTTGTATCGTCTTTATAATGTCTTTCGTGAAAATAAGGAGTCAGAAAATTGTGCTCAATTGGTAGAGGAAGAAATTATGAAAATACTTAATGAGGATTCCTTGAATGATGAGCATGATTGCAATGTTGTTAGTATGAATGCTATGAATATCCAGAATACTAATGATGATTGCACTAGTCATGATAAAAATGTTTCTTATAAGCATGTCAATTTTTGTGGAGTGGATAAAGTTTGTGAAGATGTGCCTTATAGGGATGATAGATTTTGTAAGAAGCATAAACATGGTAGAACCAATTTTTTGCTCAAAGTGATAGATGAATTTGCTACAAAATTATGTTCTCTTTGTCCTATTACTTGAGAACTTTGCAATAAAGTTGGTCATCTTAATTTCCAATGCAAACTTTTTCATGATCAAATCATGGCCAAATATTGTAATGACTTGATCACCCTTGAACTTTATAATGAGCTTTCTCTATTTTTGGGGAGTGAAGAATTGACACATAAAAATAGTTGGTTTGAAGTATTCATTCTCACGGACGACATTGAAACTAATCTAAAAAATATCTATATGTTTTGCATGGTAAATCGCAATGAGAATGCTTATATTGCCAACTATAGAAAAATGGGAAAAAACCAATAGAATATAAAAGGAATACTAATGAAAGGGTAAAGATTTCCACTTTCCCTCCTATTGTCTCTCATGATGAAATAGGTGCCGAGGAGGAGCTCCCTATTCAACTAATCTCATCAATAAGAAGCTCGAAAAAATTAATTAAACCTAGACATGATGTGGTGAATAAGAAGAAAAGAATAAAGAGTAGAGGTAAAAAGGTATCTCTCCCAAATGATGTTGCTCTTATTATTGTTGTGCCTCACGAGGATGAATAAAAAATAATTGTGGAAGATGATACACTTGATGATGATTTTGTTATGCCTATTGCTTGTTGTGATGACTATGATTGGGAAGATAATGATACTCCTTATAATCTTGAAAATATTTTTGGCACCAACTTGGTAAATTATGATGATAATAATTGTTATACTATTGGTGCTATTCATACTATTAATGATGAGAGTGACTATGCTTATGATATGCCAAGCCACAAGCTTGGGGATGCTATGTTTGATGAGAATGACATGTTTGAGAATTTATTTGCTGCAATTAATGTTTGTCCCAAGCTTGGGGATGCTATGCTTAATGAAGGTGATCTTTTTAGTTCCCCTACTTTGAATGATCAAATTTGTTATAATGATTGCATGCCTCCTATTTATGATAATTATTATCCCACTATTTTGGAGGGTGTTGAATTTTATTATAATGATAAAAGCGGATTTGGAGAGGTCATGACTTTATTTAGTAATGATTCCACTATTTCGGAAGAGGTTTCACTTGACTATGATGAGAACAAAGTTGCTACTTATGTTGATTATTGTGATGATACTTATGTTATAAAAAGTAGTGATAATTATTGTCATGATTTTGGATATCCTTTTACTGCACATTACTCTTTTAATGTGGAAACAATTTATAGTTTTCGAGTTTCATTTGATGCTCCCACTTTTATGAATGAAAAGAAAATTGCTTATGTGGAGAGTAATAAATTTTCTATGCTTGTAGATCATGAAAAGAATGCTTTATGTGATAGTTATATTGTGGAATTCCTTCATGATTCTACTGAAAATTATTATGAGGGAGGAACATATGCTTGTAGGAATTGCAATAATATCAAGTTTCCTCTCTATGTGTTCAAAGTCTTGAAGTTATGCTTGTTTTGCCTTCCTATGCTAGTTGATTATTGTTCCCATAAATTGTTTGCACACAAAATCCCTATGCATAGGAAGTGGGTTAGACTTAAATGTGCTTGTCATGAGATTCATGATGCTCTCTTGCATGTTTCAATTACTACGTTTTATGTGAGCATCATTGAAATCATCATGCCTAGCTAAAAGGCATTAAAGAAAAGCGCTTGTTGGGAGACAACCCAACATTTATACTTTCTGTTTTTGAGTGTTCACATTATTAAGCTACTGTATTAATAATGTTTTGTTCCTTTTATTTCAATAAAGTGCCAAGTAAAGCCTTTGGGATGACTCACAAGATGAGTAGAATTGATGCTGAACCAAAACAGAAACTTTTGACTCCAGTACAGGAATTTTCATTTTTTACTTGAGCATGATTATGATCTGAAATTTTTACAAAGTCTTCATATACAAATTCTTCAGGTTTTCCTGTTTTTCGGAATTTTTAGAGACAGGGAAGTATGGTTATACTACAGATCTTCACAGACTGTTCTGTTTTTGACAGATTCTGTTTTGCATGCATAGTTTGCTTGTTTTAGTGTTCCCATAGTTTATATTCTGTGATATAAATTATGGGAATGATATAATATATTAGGTATTATGTGAGAACAATTATGAATCTTTTCTTGACAGTACCTAAGTGAATGATCTTTATTTATTATACTAACCCATCTCACGAAGTTCCGTTAAGTTTTGTGTGATTGAAGTTTTCAAGTTTTGGGTGAGACACCAATATGAGAAAAATAAGGATTGACAAGAACCTAAGCTTGGGGATGCCCAAGGCACCCCCAAGGTAATATCCAAGGAAGACTAAAGCGCCTAAGCTTGGGGATGCCCCGGAAGGCATCCCCTCTTTCGTCTTCAACATTATCGGTATATCTTACTTAGAGCTATATTTTTATTCATCACATAATATGAGTTTTGCTTGGATCATCATTATATTTTGTTATTTTATATTAGGTGTTATTTAAAATATTATTTTTTGATAAAAAGTTCCAAGAATTTCCATGGGATGCTTGCCTTGCATGTTTGATGTGTGCTGTGTAAAAACAGAAACTTTCTCTGTAGTGTTTGAATTTTCATATTTTACTGGAACGTGGAAAGTTTCTGAAATTTTTACACAATATTTTCATATAAATTATTTAGCATGTCCTAAATTTTCTTAATGTTTTGAGTTACAGAAGTACACTGGTTTAATAGATTGCTACAGACTGTTCTGTTTGGACAGATTGCTGTCATAGTTTTGTTATCTACTTATCCTATAGTTTCCATAGCCTATATTGGTAGATATAAATTGTGGAAGCGATAGTAAACAGTAGATGATGTTTGGAAATTATTATGCAATTGTCTTGGCAGTACATGAAGTGTTGATTTATTCTTATGTGTACTAACCTATCTCATGAGTTCTTTTCGAGTTTTGTGTGGATGAAGTTTTTGAGAATAGGTGAAACCATGATATGAGACGATTGAAAGAGATACAAAAGCTCAAGCTTGGAGATGCCAAAGGCACCCCAAGTAAATATTTCAAGAAGTCTCAAGCATCTAAGCTTGGGGATGCTACGCATCCCACCTCTCTTCATCAACAATTATCGGTTAGCCTATGTTGAGCCTAAATTTTTATTTGTCCACATGATATGTGTTATCCTTGGAGTGCTATTTTTATTTAGTTCGCTGTTTGAATAAAATAATCAGATCTGAAAATCTTTATTGAGAGAGAGTCCTCACATAGCTACTTAATTGTTTGACTACTCATTGATCTTCACTTATATCTTTTGAGAGTAGTTTGATGTTTATTCTTGTGCTTCACTTATATCCTAAGAGTAAATTGTGAATGAATGAAATATCATAAATCTGAAATTATCAATGTGCTAAATTCTTAGTATCAAGTTCACATTTGGTTTAGAAAGTAAAATCTATTAAAGTTTAACAATCACAATATTAGTCATACAAGCAATTCGTGAATGATTAGTATAAGGAAGAGAACTTTCACATACAAATATATTATCTTGGACATCTTCTATGATTGTGAATACCCATTAATTATTTTTCAAACTTGAGCAAATTAGTTGAAGTTGGACAAGGAAGACAACGTAATGAGTTATGGTTGTGTATATTTGCATAGAAGTTATATTCTTATGGATCCTCCAACATGTGGTGCTTGTTTAGAACCTTTTGCTAGCCAAAACTTCGTACTAAGTAGAGATACTACTTGTGCATCCAAATCCTTGTGCCAAGTTTCTTCCATAAGAGTCCACCATACCTACCTATATATGGTATTTCACTGCCATTCCAAGTAAATTTGCATGTGCCACCTCTAAACATTCAAATAAACATCTGTTTTCTGTGCCTGGACCGCTCATGGAGCGACGAGGGGCGGTCAGTATCTTCCATGTTAAGCGGGTTATTCTCATGATGAGTGTTTATTCACTCGTCCTTGCACGAGAGGGGTGGTAATAGGGATTCCCAGTCCCGAAATAAAAAAAATGCAAATAATTCAACAAAACTCCCCTAGGAATGTTGTTGGTATGGATGGTACCCGTGGATTCGGCTAGCTGTGGAGTGTGTTTGTTGGTGGAGGGGGAGTAAACCTTTACTTTTACCGCTTGGGAACCGCCGCTAATGTGTTTAGCATGGAAGATATTGATAACTCTTGGTCGTAACGTTGACAGGAAGGGTGCACCTCGCAAAACTATATTCATCTCTGTTTTTAAACAATGAGCTCTAGCACCTTTGCAAATCCCTGCTTCCCTCTGCGAAGGGACAATCTATTTACTTTCATGTTATTTACTATTCATGTTGAGTCAACTTCTTATTACAACCTCAATCTATTAGTTGGCAAGCATCATGTGGTGGGGAAAGATCTAGGCACATATGGCCAGTCCAATATATTTGATCATAACTTATTATTGTTGACAATTATCTCTATGATAAATGAGTTGGGAGGCGAAACATTAAGCCCCTATCTTTCTATGTGTTCGATGGACGCCATTTGTTCTAAAAATATGCTTTGAGTACTAGCAATCATAGAAGACTATATGATGATTGAGTATGTGGAGCTCTTACTTAGACTTTGTTCAGAATAAGTTGAATTGCAATTGTTTGGTGACTAAGAACATAGGTTGTTAAGTTTCAAGAGAATTCATTGTTTGAACCATAACATGTGAATTGGTTGCTACTTTATCATTATGAGTTTTATGAGAAAGAGTTGCTGTTATGATGCTAGGAAAAGTGGTTGAAATTATCATTGATCAAACTTATGCACAATGCTAGCATTCACACTTCATAAATTATTTCTTTTATCATTTACCTACTCGAGGACGAGTAGGAATTAAGCTTGGGGATGCTGATACGTCTCCAACGTATCGATAATTTATGAAGTATTCATGCCATATTAACCTGTGTTTACAATACTTTTATATGGTTTTTATGCACTTTATATGATTTATTTAGAACTAACCCGGACTAACGCTGTTTTCAACAGAATTACCGTGGTGTTGTTTTTGTGCAGAAAATGAAAGTTCTCGGAATCGCCCGAAACTTTTTGACAATTTTTTTGGAACAAAAGAGGCACTGGACGCTTCGTGGGAGGGCCAGAAGAGCCACGAGGTGGGCGCAACCCACCAGGGAACGCTAGGCCCCCCCGGCGCACCCTGGTGTATCGTGCTCACCTTGTGGCCCACCTTCGCGTGAAACCAACGCCAAAAAATCCTATAAATATAGAAACCATCAAAAATAACCCTAGACTCTCCGCACCGCCTCTGCAACTCTCTGTATCGACGAAAAACCAATCTGGAGGCGTTCCAGTACCCTGCCGGAGAGGGTAGATCATCTCCGGTGGCCATCTTCATCATCCCAGAGGAGGCCACGACGAGGAGGGAGTAGTCCACCCTCGGGGCTGAGGGTATGTACCAGTAGCTATGTGTTCAATCTCTCTCTCTCTC
Organism: Elymus sibiricus; assembly: GCA_039707655.1. Taxonomy (NCBI): domain Eukaryota; kingdom Viridiplantae; phylum Streptophyta; class Magnoliopsida; order Poales; family Poaceae; genus Elymus; species Elymus sibiricus. The sequence goes on from CM077665.1 coordinate 504,196,493, forward strand.
ATGTTCTTGAGATGTAACGATCTTGATGTATCACGGGCTTTGTTAATATATTCGGATCATATGATGTTATTCCCTTGCTATCATGTTGTGATGAATCAAATCTTTCCCTTTGAGATATCGTTATGTTGGATTGAATATTGGATTTGAGAACACTTGATATATGTCTTGCATATGGATACCCGTAGTGACAATGGGGTGTTCTATTGATTCACTTAATGTATGTTTTGGTACTCAACTTGCGGATTCCCAAGGTGACATTGGGGTAATCTATGCATAGGGGTTGATACACGTTCTTGTCCTATGTTCTCCGATAGAAATCTTGGGGCACTCTTTGAGGCTCTTTGTGTTGTATTGAGTATTATGAATCTGAAATTGTTTGATGCGTATCGTATAATTAACTCATGGATACTTGTGGTGACATTGGAGTATCTAGGTGACGTTAGAGTTGGTTGATGCGTATCATATGGTGTTATTCTAGCACGAACTATTAGATAGATCGAATGGAAAGGGTAACTTGATGTTATCTTAGTACGAACTCTTGAATAGATCGATCGGAAAGGATAACTTTAAGGTGGTTTCGTACCCTACAAACAATTTCTTCTAATGTTCTCCGCTAGATAAGAACTTTGCAGTGATTCTTCGTTGCACGTTGAGGGATGGTCATGTGATCCAATTATATTAGCATTGTTGAGAGATTGCCCTAGCGAAAGTACGGACCCTAGGCCTTGTTTTCAAGCATTGCAATGCCGTTTGTGCTCACTTTTGTTACTTGCTACCTTGCTGTTTTTATATTTTCAGATTACAAAAACCTATATCTACCATCCATATTGCAATTGTATCACCATCTCTTCGCCGAACTAGTGCACCTATACAATTTGCCATTGTATTGGGTGTGTTGGGGACACAAGAGATTTCTTGTATTTGATTGCAGGGTTGTTTGAGAGAGACCATCTTCATCCTACACCTCCCACGGATTGATAAACCTTAGGTCATCCACTTGAGGGGAAAATGCTAATGTCCTACAAAACTCTGTGCATGGAGGCCCAACAAGGTCTACAAGAATAAAGTTGCATAGTAGACATCAGTAAGGAACTGCCATCTAGCTCTGCACTTGATTCACCTTCTGTTATGAGTAAGCTTGCAACACCACCACATGCTAGTAATCCTGATATGTCTCAAGTGATTGATGATGCTACTTCTACTATGAATGATGCTTATGATGATGCTAGTACCATGCTTGATGATAATGTGCCACTAGGAAAATTTCTTGATGAACAAATTGCTAGAGCTAAAGAGAATGAAACTACTGAAACTGATGAGATTGCTGAAACTGATGAAGCCTATGAAACTGATGATGACTATGAAACACCTATTAGTCCTAGCTCTGCTAGATTTTAAATGCCTAAGATACCTGAAGGTTATGTTATGGACGAGGAGGTAACTAGAGAAATTCTTTCTTGCAAGGATAGAAACGATCTTAAGAAATTGCTACGCAAGTATAAGGAAAAGACTTTGATTGCTAGAATGAAATGTGATCCTAAGTTTGCTACTTCACCTATCTTTGTTACCGATAAGGATTATGAATTCTCTGTTGACCCAGAGTTAATTACTTTGGTTGAATCTGATCCTTTCCATGGTTATGAAACTGAAACTGTAGTGGCACACCTTACTAAGCTGAATGATATAGCCACCCTCTTTGCTCATGATGAGAAGATTCGTTACTATTACATTCTCAAGTTATTTCCGTTCTCATTAAAGGGTGAGTCTAAGACATGGTACAATACTCTTACTCCTGGTTGTGTGCGTAGTCCCCAGGATATGATCTACTACTTCTCTGAAAAATATTTTCCTGCTCATAAAAAACAAGCCGCCTTACAGGAAATATTTAACTTTGTGCAAGTTGAAGAAGAGATTCTCCCACAAGCTTGGGGGAGGCTTCTCCAATTGCCTAATGCTTTGCCTGATCACCCTCTCAAGAAAAATGAAATACTTGATATCTTCTATAATGGACTAACTAATGCTTCTAGGGACTTCCTAGATAGTTGTGCTGGTTGTGTTTTCAGGGAACGAACTGTTGAACAAGCTGAGGAATTATTGAATAATATATTGAATAATTATGATGATTGGACTCTTCCTGAACCACCGCCTAAACCCACTCCGAAGAAGAGTCCTGAAGATATGCAAGAGGCAAAGAAATCTATGAAGGAAAAAGGTATTAAAGCTGAGGATGTTAAGAATTTACCACCTATTGAAGAAATACATGGCCTTGACACACCACTACCTCCACAGGTGGTAAAGGTAAATTATTTATTACAGTTTGATGAAGGTGATATGCCTCACAACAAACACCCTAGTCAGTGCTTATATGAGTTTGACAACTATATTATGAAGCAAGATCATTTCAATGCACATGTCCTGAAACAATTGAAATATAATTCTGATATGATTGCTCGCTTGAGTGACTTGCTATTTAGAATCAGTAATGATGTTAGAGGTGTAGGAAACATGCCTCTATGGTTCAAACTCAGTTAGAACAAGTTGCTAAGTCTCAAAAAGAATTGCTTGATGAAATGAATAATAATATGAATGATTTTGCTGCTAGAGTAGTAACTAGAGGAGGTAGAATGACCCAAGAACCACTTTATCCTGAGGGTCACCCTAAAAGAATTGAACAAGACTCTCAGAGAATTAATATTGATGCACCTAGTCCTTATAAAAAGAAAAAGAAAAAGAAAATGATAGGGCTCTGCATACCTCTAGTGAACCTGAGATACAAAAACCTCTTGATAATAATGATGTCTCTATTTCCGATGCTGAAACTCAGTCTGGTAATGAACATTCCCCTAGCGATAATGAAAATGATAATGATGATGTTCGTGAAGATGCTCAACCTAGCAATGATAAAGAACCAGATAATGATGTTGAAATAGAGCCTGCTCCTGATCTTGATAACCCACAATCTAAAAATAAACGTTATGATAAAAGATACTTTGTGGCTAGGAAACATGGTAAATAAAGAGAGCCTTGGGTTCAGAAACCCATGCACTTTCCACCTAAGCCATCTAAGAAAAAGGATGGTGAAGAATTTGAGCGCTTTGCTGAAATGATTAGGCCAATCTTTTTGCATACCCGCTTAACTGATATCTTAAAGATGGCCCCTTATGCAAAGTATATGAAAGACATCATCACTAATGAAAGAAAGATACCTGAAGCTGAAATCTCCACCATGCTTGCTAATTACTCTTATAAGGATGGAGTACCTAAAAAACTTGGAGATCCGGGAATAACAACTATACCTTGCTCCATTAAAAGAAACTATGTCAAAACTGCTTTGTGTGACTTGGGAACTGGTGTTAGTGTTATGCCTTTCTCCTTATATAAAAGACTTGACTTGAATAAGCTCACACCTACTGAAATATCATTGCAAATGGCTGACAAATCAACGGCAATACCTATCGTTATTTGTGAGGACGTGCCCGTTGTTGTTGCAAATCTTACTATCTTAACAGACTTTGTTATTCTTGAGATGCCCGAGGATGATGACATGGCTTGAGACTGCGTCGGTATTTCCCCAAAGAGGAAGGGATGATGCAGCACAGCGACGGTAAGTATTTCCCTCAGTTATGATACCAAGGTTATCGAACCAGTAGGAGGATCACCACCACCCAATAAGCAGCACCTGCACACAAACAACAAATGCTTGCAACCCGACGCGAAAGAGAGGTTGTCAATCTCTCTACTGTAAAAAGATAGATTAGGTAGTGATAGATAGGAGAGATAGATCTCTCAAGAACACAAAATAAAAAGAGGAAATAAAATATGCAGCGGTATATTTTTGGGGTTTTGGTTTTGTAGATCTGAAAACAAAGATTGCAAAAAAGATAGATCTGAAAGCAATATGTTGGAAAAGTAGACCCGGGGGTCGTAGGGTTCACTAGTGGCTTCTCTCATGAGTATAGCGCACGGTGGGTGAACAAATTACTGTTGGGCAATTGATAGAAAATCGAATAGTCATGACGATATCCAAGGCGATGATCATTATATAGGCATCACGTCCAAGATAGATAGACTGACTCCTGCCTGCATCTAATTCTATTACTCCACACATCGACCGCTATCCAGCATGCATCTAGTGTATTAAGTTCATGGAAAAACGGAGTAATGGAATAAGAACGATGACATGATGTAAACAAGATCTATTCATGTAGGAATAGACCCCATCTTGTTATCCTTAATAGCAACGATACATGCGTGTCTTGCTGCCCCTTCTGTCACTGGGAAAGAACACCGCCAGATCGAACCCATCACAAAGCACCTCTTCCCATGGCAAGAAAAATCGATCTAGTCGGCCTAACTAAACCAAAGATTCGAAGAAGAAATACGATGCTATAAGCAATCGTGCATATAAGAGATCAAAGAAGACTCAAATAATATTCATGGATAGAAACTGATCATGAACTCAAAATTCATCGGATCCCAACAAACACACCGCAAAAGTTTACATCAAATAGATCCCCAAGACACCATTGTATTGAGAATAATAAGAGAGAGAGAAGGAGCCATCTAGCTACTGCCTATGGACCCGTAGGTCTATGGTGGACTACTCACGCATCATCGGAGAGGCACCTATGAGGAAGATGAACCCCTCTGTGTTGGTGTTTAGATTGGATCTCGCGGTTCTGGAACTTGCGGTGGCTGGAATTGTGTTTTGTCGACTCCCCTAGGGTCTTTGGAATATTTGGGAATTTATAGGCATCAGAGGCGGTGCGGAGGGGCCCCGTGGAGGGCACAACGCATTAGGGCGCGCCGGGGGCCCCCTGGCGCGCCCTGGTGGGTTGTGCTCTCCACAGCCCACCTTCCTGGCTCTTTTTCGGCCCACTGGGTGTCTTTTGGTCCAGAAAAAATCTCCAAAAAGTTTTCTCGCGATTGGACTCCGTTTGGTATTGATATTCTGCGAAGTAAAAAACAAGCAAAAACAGCAACTGGCACTTTGGCACTATGTCAATAGGTTAGTCCCAAAAAATGATATAAAGTTGTTATAAAATGATTGTAAAACATCCAAGAATGATAATATAACAGCATGGAACAAGCAAAAATTATAGATACGTTGGAGACATATCAGCATCCCCAAGCTTAATTCCTACTCGTCCTCGAGTAGGTAAATGATAAAAACAGAATTTTTGATATGGAATGTTGCCTAACATGTTCATCATATTCTTTTCTTTAATATAGCATGGACATTTGGACTTGGAAATGATTCAAAGCAATAGTCTAGTTTTAACATAATAACTTCAATACTCAAGCATGTCTACAAGCAACCATGTCTTTCAAAATATCAACACTAAAGAAAGTTATCCCTAGCCCATCATGCTCAATCATTGATGCATTCATGAAACACACTCAAATATTAACTATGCCCAATGATCAAGTACGATCATAGTGCCCCCTAGTTGGTGCTTATAAGAGAAGATGGAGACTCAAAGAATAAAAATTGCATAAAGTAAAAGATAGGCCCTCCGCAGAGGGAAGTAGGGATTTGTAGAGGTGCCAGAGCTCAAAGTTTTAAATTGAGAGAGAAAAATATTTTGGGTGGCATGGTTTTCCTGTCAACGAAAACGACAAAGTATCTCACAATACTTTCCATGCTAGATATATCATAGGCGGTTCCCAAATAGAAAATAAAGTTTATTCCTTTTTCCACCAAACTTTCACTTTCCATGGCGGGCCGTATCCACGGTTGCCTTCCATACCAACACTTTCCAAGGAATTTATTATTTGACAACAAAAAGTAAATATATTTTTTTCATTTCGGAAATGGGCATCCCTATTACCGCCGCACTCTCGTGCAATTACAAGTGAATAAACACTCATCTTGAGAATAACACATCTAGCACGGAAAAATATTGGACACTCCCCACCGTTTCATGAGCGGTACGGGCACACAAAAGAGAAAATTTATTTTGAAAATTTAGAGATGGCACATACAAATTTGCTTGGAACGACATGGAAATACCGCATCTAGGTAGGTATGGTGGACTCATAAGGCAAAACTTGGTTTAAGGATTTTGGATGCACAAGTAGTATTTCTACTGAGTTCAAATGGAGGCTAGCAAATAGATTGGGAAGCAACCAAACCAAAAAACGAAAATTCACAGAAGTGTTCATTGAGCATAACTAATACCGAATAATGCACCACAAGTATGATGTAACTTCATTGCATAACTATTGACTTTCGTGCATGCATAGGGAATCACAAATCTTAACACCAATATTCCTACTAAGCATAATTACTCACTAACATGACTCAAATATTACTATCATCATGTTTCAAAACTATTACAAAGAATCAAGTTTAATTTGTCCAATGATCTTCACGAAAGTTTTTATTATATCCTCCTTGGATATCTATCACTTTGGGACTAGTTTCATATATTGCCATTGCTTTTTGGCAAGCTCAAACAAATTTAAGTGAAGCACATGAGCATAAAGATTTCATCTCTCAAAATGGTATAAGTTAAGCATGAGAGGATTTCTTAAAAATTTATCTACTCCCAAATTAGTCTAAGTGAAGCATGAGAGTATTTCTACAAAAATTTCCAAGCACACCGTGCTCAAAAAGATATAAGTGAAGCACTAGAGCAATTCTATCACTCAAAAAGTTTAAGTGAAGCACATAGAGCAATTCTAACAAATCATAGCATGATTTTGGCTCTCTCAAATAGGTGTGTCCAGCAAGGATACAAAGGAAAAACTACCAAACAAAGCAAGCAAATATACAAGATGCTCCAAGCAAAACTCATGATATGTGACGAATAAAAATATAGCTCCAAGTAAAATACCGATGGTTGTTAGAAGAAAGAGGGGATGCCACTAGGGGGCATCCCCAAGCTTAGTTGCTTGGTACTCTTTGGATATATCTTGGGGGTGCAGTAGCATCCCCAAGCTTAGGCTTTTATCATTCCTTATTCCTTCATCCATCGTGATCTCACCCAAAACTTGAAAACTTCAATCACACAAAACTCAACAAAATCTTCGTGAGATCCGTTAGTATAAGAAAGCAAATCACTACTTTAGGTACTGTTGCAAACCCATTCATATTTTATTATTGCATTATAACTACTGTATTTTAACTTTACCATGGCTTATACCCCCCGATACAAACGATAGATTCATCAAAACAAGCACACAATGCAACGAAAACAGAATATTTCTTAAACAGAATAGTCTGTAGTAATCTCTACTCTACCCATACTTATGTAACTCTAAAAATTCTGAAAAATTAGGACAACGTAAGGAATTTGTATATCAACACTGTGTTAAAATTTCAGCTCAATATCACATACCAGCAAAAAATGAAAATTCATATACTGGACGCAAAGTTTCTGTTTCAGATTCAGCATCGCTTCTACTCATCCTATGAATCATCCTAAAGGCTTTACTTGTCACAAACACTAAATAAACCATAAAAACACAATCATAATAGAGGAATAATTGTGTCAATACTCAAAAACAGAAAGGAAAAAGCAAAAAATTATTTATTCATTGGGTTGCCTCTCAACAAGCGCTATCGTTTTACTCCCCTAGCTAGGCATAACGTATAGATTCAAGTATTGTCATCTTTGGTTTTGGATCCATAGGATGCCCTCATGATTGATTCATATGGTGGCTTAATACTTGTTCTATGGAAGTGTTCCATACCCTTTCTCAAGTGAAATTGAAAACGAATATTGCCTTCTTTCATATCAATCACGGCACCTATAGTGCGTAAAAACGGTCTACCAAGTATAATGGGACAAGACGGATTGCAATCAATATCAAGCACAATAAAATCAATAGGCACATAGTTCATATTTGCAAGAATAAGAACATCATTAATTCTTCCCAAAGGTTTTTTAATAGTAGAATCCGCCAAGTGCAAATTAAAAGAACATTCTTCAATATTGGTGAGACCAAGCACATCACATAGAGACTTCGGAATCGTGGAAACACTAGCACCCAAATCACACAAAGTAAAGCATTCATAATTTTTAATCTTGACCTTAATGGTAGGTTCCCACTCATCATGTAATTTTCTAGTAATAGAAATCTCCAACTCCTATTTTTCTTCAAAAGATTTCATCATGGCATCAACGATATGTTTAGCAAAAGCTTTGTTTTGTTCATAAGCATGGGGTGAATTCAACATGGATTGCAGCAAAGAAATACATTCAATCAAAGAACAACTATCATAATTAAAGTCTTTGCAATTCAAGATAGTTGACACATCACTAGTTAAAGTTTTGACCTCTTCAAACCCACTTTTAGCAAAAATTTCATCAAGATTTTCACCCTCCAAATTATTGGGACGCCTTCTAGATAAAGTTGACTCTACTTCAGTCCGTTCATTATCAATTTTAACATTACGAAATAAGGAATCAATAGAAGAAACACCAATCACTTTAAGATCTTCTTCTTTTTTATGAAGGCAATCACTAGAAAACGAGTTTTCTAAGATTTCTCTTTTAGCTCTAAGCATAGCGGTTCTTTTCTTACTTTCATCCATAGAGACATATAAAGCTTTAATAGATTCATCAATCTTAGGCACAAAAGCTTTCAACTTGAGATTTTCAACATCATGAGAAATTCTATCGATGCTTCTAGACATATCATCAATCTTATTCAACTTTTCTTCTATCGTAGTATTGAAAGCCTTTTGTGCATTTATAAACTCTTTAATATTACTCTTAAGATGAGAGGTGTTCCTATTATTATTGTAAGAAGAATTACCATAATTATTAGAGGAATTTTCGGGAAACGGCCTAGGATTAAAATTACCTCTATAAGCATTGTTATTGAAATTGTTTCGCAAGACAAAGTTCACATCTACGGAATTATTATTTTGCTCAATAAAAGTAGACAAAGGCACATCATTAAGATCAATAGGAGCATTTTTACTAGCAACCAATTTCATCAAAGCATCAACCTTATCACTCAAAGTACTAATTTCCTCTACCGAATTAACTTTTTTACTAGTAGGTGCTCTTTCGGTATGCCATTGAGAATAATTAGCCATGATATTATCTAGCAATTTAGTAGCTTCACCCAAAGTAATCTCCATAAAAGTACCACCCGCGGCGGAATCTAAAAGATTTCTAGAGACAAAATTCAATCCCGCATAAAAAATTTGTATGATCAACCAAAGATTTAAACCATGAGTAGGATAATTTCTTAGCATCAACTTCATTCTTTCCCAAGATTGTGCAACATGTTCATGCTCAAGTTGCTTAAAATTCATGATTTGCATCCTAAGGGAAATAATTTTCGCGGGCGGAAAATACTTAGTGATAAAAGCATCCTTGCACTTATTCCAAGAATCGATACTATTGCGAGGCAAAGAGGAAAACCAAATTTTTGCACAATCCCGCAAGGAGAAAGGAAATAATTTCAACTTCACAATATCATTGTCCACATCTTTTTTCTTTTGCATATCACACAATTCTACGAACGTGTTTAGATGGGACGCGACATCCTCATTAGGATTACCGGCAAATTGATCTTTCATGACAAGATTCAACAAAACGGCATTAATATCACAAGACTCCGCACTAGTGGCGGGAGGAGCAATAGGCGTACTAATAAAATCATTGTTATTAGTATTGGAAAAATTACACAACTTGGTGTTCTCTTGAGTCATCGTGACTACGCAAACAAGATTGCAAGCAAGGAAGAGATCCGGCAAGAAAAAGGGCAAATGAAAAATAAGAGGGCGAATAAAACGGCAAATTGGTGAAGTGGGGGAGAGGAAAACGAGAGGCAAATGGCAAATAATGTAATTGCAAGGAGATGAGATTTGTGATTAGGAACCTGGTAGATGATGATGGAGTCCCCTCGGCGCCTACGATAGGCACATAGAAGAGACCGCTTCCTCCCCGGCAACGGCGCCAGAAATTCCTTTGACATGGCTTGAGACTGCGTCGGTATTTCCCCAAAGAGGAAGGGATGATGCAGCACAGCGACGGTAAGTATTTCCCTCAGTTATGAAACCAAGGTTATCGAACCAGTAGGAGGATCACCACCACCCAATAAGCAGCACCTGCACACAAACAACAAATACTTGCAACCCGATGCGAAAGAGAGGTTGTCAATCTCTCTACGGTAAAAAGATAGATTAGGTAGTGATAGATAGGAGAGATAGATCTCTCAAAAACACAAAATAAAAAGAGGAAATAAAATATGCAGCAATACATTTTGGAGGTTTTGGTTTTGTAGATCTGAAAACAAAGATTGCAAAAAGATAGATCTGAAAGCAATATGTTGGAAAAGTAGACCCTGGGGCCGTAGGGTTCACTAGTGGCTTCTCTCATGAGTATAGCGCATGGTGGGTGAACAAATTACTGTTGGGCAATTGATGGAAAATCGAATAGTCATGACGATATCCAAGGCGATGACCATTATATAGGCATCACGTCCAAGATAGATAGACCGACTCCTGCCTGCATCTACCTCTATTAGTCCACACATCGACCGCTATCCAGCATGCATCTAGTGCATTAAGTTCATGGACAAACGGAGTAATGCAATAAGAACGATGACATGATGTAGACAAGATATATTCATGTAGGAATAGACCCCATCTTGTTATCCTTAATAGCAACGATACATGCGTGTCTTGCTGCCCCTTCTGTCACTGGGAAAGAACACCGCAAGATCGAACCCATCACAAAGCACCTCTTCCCATGGCAAGAAAAATCGATCTAGTCGGCCTAACTAAACCAAATATTCGAAGAAGAAATACGATGCTATAAGCAATCATGCATATAAGAGATCAAAGAAGACTCAAATAATATTCATGGATAGAAATTCATCATGAACTCAAAATTTATCGGATCCCAACAAACACACCGCAAAAGTTTACATCAAATAGATCTCCAAGAGACCATTGTATTGAGAATCATAAGAGATAGAGAAGAAGCCATCTAGCTACTGCCTACGGACCCGTAGGTCTATGGTGGACTACTCACGCATCATCGGAGAGGCACCTATGAGGAAGATGAACCCCTCCGTGATGGTGTTTAGATTGGATCTCGCGGTTCTGGAACTTGCGGCGGCTGGAATTGTGTTTCGTCGACTCCCCTAGGGTTTTTGGAATATTTGGGAATTTATTGGCATCAGAGGCGGTGTAGAGGGGCCCCGTGGAGGGCACAACCCATCAGGGCACGCCGGGGGCCCCCTGGCATGCCCTGGTGGGTTGTGCTCTCCACATCCCACATTCCTGGCTCTTTTTTGGCCCACTGGGTGTCTTCTGGTCCAGAAAAAATCTCCAAAAAGTTTCGTCGCGATTGGACTCCGTTTGGTACTGATATTCTGCGAAGTAAAAAACAAGCAAAAACAGCAACTGGCACTTTGGCACTATGTCAATAGGTTAGTCCCAAAAAATGATATAAAGTTGTTATAAAATGATTATAAAACATCCAAGAATGATAATACAACAGCATGGAACAAGCAAAAATTATAGATACGTTGGAGACGTATCAGACGACAACATGTTGATTATCCTTGGTAGACCCTTTCTGAATACTGCAGGGGCTGTTATTGATTGGAATAAAAGCAAAGTCACTTTTCATATCAATGGTAATGAGCACACGGTGCAGTTTCTGAAGAAACAATTCCAAGTGAATGGTATAAATGATATTGAAGAATCTTCGACCATTACTATTGGAAGTTTTCAATTACCTCTGCCTACTGCCAAAAAGAAATATGATATACTTATTGTCGGGGATATGCACATCCCCGTTGAGGTAACTTAGTGTTTTACGAAAGTTCTTCGGTTTCATGCTAATCGGAAGTGGTTGTTAATAAGACTTGATCAACCTTATTAATGGATCATTTTTGAGAGGTATGAAGTCGATGAATCTAGTAAGCACAACTCTCTGCTCCCACCTTTTATATTCTGTTTTAGTTAGTCAAACAAAATAAAATGCCATGATTATCCTGTTTTCTGTTTTCTCCGTGCAATAAAAAAATGACCCAAAAATAAAAGTTCTCAGAATGTCCTGAAAATTTGATACGGTTTTTTTCCGAATATATCTGAATTTCTGGTGCAAATAATACCAGAGGGGGGTGCACCTGGTGCCCACAAGACACCAGGGCGCGCCAGCACCCCCAGGCGTGCCCTGGTGGGTTGTGGCCCTCACGTGGGCCCCCTCACTTATCTCTTTAGCCCACATCGTCACCTACCTCCGGAAGAAATTCACCACAGCCACCATTCCCGTGTTTTTGCTCTCAAATCCGCGGATTTCGATCTCTTAGCTCAATCTACGTTTCTGAAGCTGTTTGGAGGGATAGCTACTTGGTATGCGACTCCTCCATTGCTCCAATTAGTTTTTGATTTAGTGGGTAATTTTTAGAGTAATTAGCTACTCTTGGTGCTGTTGTAGATGAACTTGCATGTTGAATTCTTAGAGTTCTAATTAGTTTGAATGCTCATTATGGCCTCTATGCATGCTTAGGAGTAGTTGCTATCAATTTCACGAAGTTTTGTTAATTTCACGAAGTTTTGTTAACAAAATTTTGTGTCTCAAAAATATTTTAGAAATTTGTTCGCAAATAAAAATGCAATTCTTTAGGAGTTCTTCGAGGAGGAGATCCTCGGAAGCCTCATCAAGTGGTAGCTCGGTTCGACAGTCTGATGTTGAGCCAAGCGAAAGCTCGATGCGAGATGCCGCCACTAAATCATGCTTGTGGTCGTGCGACAAGTTCATGGAAGGTGCAGGTTGTGACACCCTGGGTTTTGACTACAGTGATCATTGTAATTAAGCACAGTGAACACCATGATCAGTGCCAAATCATTTTGCTAAACAGTGCATGATCAATATGGATTTCATATCTCATTTCAAATTCCACTACTAAATGCCCTAGGATTTTATTCTGATAAAATAAATCCCCAAACAACAAAGGAAAAATGTTGCACACTTGTGAAATAATCCAAAACACTTTTTGATAAGGAAAACAACATCACCCTCAGACTGGTGTGGACCCCACCTTTGGAAACAGAGCCATTTTGCATTTATAATGCCCATTTAAATTTCATGTTTAATTCAGGTAGATTCCAAAAATCCTCAAACTTGGTGAGGCCTTGCAGAATATTGCACATTATTTATTGGACCAAGTTACAAATATTTGCTAAGGCAAATAGTAGCTGAAAATAAATATAACAGAAAAGATTAAAGGAAAACAGAAATAAAAAAAAAGAATCGGAAAAAGAAAAAAGGCGATGTGCACTAAAGGCCCAGCCGCTACAGGCTGGCCCAGCCCAACAAGGGCCGGCCTTTCTCCCACCTCTCGACGAGGCAGGGGAGGCCATGGCGCCAGAGCCGTCCGCGCGCGGATGCCCTCGCTAGCGGGCATCCCACGGCTCCCCTCGCGTATAAGAGCCCCCCCTCGTCCTCCCTGGCCAACCCTAGCCCCCCCAGATCCCCTCTCCTCGCCGCTCCTCCTCTTCCAACCTCGCCCGAGCGACGCCATGGTTGCGCCGCGTTGAAGCTCGCGGCCACCGCCATTCCTACGCCGCTGGTGCGTGTCCTGGAGGTCCGTCGTGGACCCTTTCCACTTCCTCGCCGTTGGATTGAGGCCGGAGAGCTCCATCGCCGTCGCCTACGACCTCTTCTTCCTCTTCAGGCTCCGGCGATCGCCGCAGCAATTCGCCGCCTTCGCTGCCCCAAGCTCTGCACCGGGCCTTCCCATCGACGCCGGTGAGCTCCTCTCGTCGCTCATTCCACTCCGTGCGCCCCCGTGGCCTTTCCTAGCTAGCTGCCCCGCATTCGAGCTCCGACGCCCGCCATTACTGTCGGGCATGAGCCACGCGTGCTCTTGAGCACCCACGCGTGCTGCTGGCACGCTCCAGAGCACCACCCGCGTCGTTTCCGAGCCATAGTTGGATCGCTAGCGCGCTGCTGCTGCTGTTCCATCGCTCGCCCGAATCGGCCTCTGTCACAGCTCATCGCCGGCGCCATTCCGGCGACCAAATGGCCCTGGGCTCGTGCCCATCGTGCTCGCCGCGCCGCGTAGATCTCCCCCAGCCGCTCAAATCGCTCGCTAGCGCACCGTAGCACCCAGCCCGAACTCCACCCGAAGCCACCGCCGCCTGACGTCGTCGCCGGCGACCATTCCGGCCACCCCGCGGCCAGCCACCGCCACCATCGTACGCGGCCTCAACTGCCCGTTCCATCAAGCCCGGCCGCGCTCAAAACTATGCACCACAGCGTGTTTCCGAGCTCGCCAGAGTTCGCCGCCGCGCTCGGGCTCGCCGGAGCGACTCCGGTGGCCGACGCTGACCTGGCGCCGACGTGGCCGCCCTCGGTATCGCTGACACTCGGCCCTGCGGGCTCAGTTGACCTGGTCAACTCGCTGACTGGGTGGCCCCGTGTCACTGACATGCGGGCCCCACCAGTTTAATTCATTTTTAAAATAAATAAAACTGCTAATTAAAACATTAATTAATCTGTTAGTTAATTAGTTAGCTAATCAATCACTGACAATGGGTCCCAGTAACTAATTAGGTTAATTAGTTAATTTAATCTACTGTTAAATTAGTCTAGTCTATGACAGGTGGGGCCCACTGGTCAGGCTTGACCAGTCGGCCCCACTGTTGACTGCTATTGTCAGCATGAGGTCATGCTGACGTCATAAATGTTTTTTCGAATTAAATTAAATCTGTTTAATTTCAAAATATTAATAAAACTTTGAAAATCAATATAAAATAATCCGTAACTCGGATGAAAAAGTTTTATACATGAAAGTTGATCAGAAAAATCCCACGAATCCGAATACGCTGTCCGTTCATCTGACACATGCTCCTAGCATGATGAACATGGACATTTAACATTAGGATCATCTGTCCGGTAATAGCCAGCGACCCAGGAAATATCGTCAGATATTCTTCCGACCCGTCTGCGACGTGTAGCACTGCGTTAGTGCATGCCTAGCTCTGCATATTGCCATGTCATGCATCGTGATGCATTTGTCTGCTTTATATTTATTGTTTCTCCCCCCTCTTCTCTCCGGTAGACACCAAGACTGACGCTGCTGCCGGGTACGACTACACCGCCGACGATCAGGCCTTTGCCGCAGAGCAGCAAGGCAAGCAACCCCCCCTTGAGCATTCCAATATCGCCCATTCCTTTCCCTATTATTCTTGTATTAGAATTTTGCTACTGTATTAGTTAGCTCCTATTCTGATGCATAGCCTATTTTTGATAAACTGCTACTATACCTGCAACCATATCAACTGCTTAGTATAGGTTGATCAGTGAATCCCCAGTGACACCTTAGTCCCAGTTGCCCCTGCTTCTTTATCGACGACTCGACAACCCGAAGATTCGAAGACTCGGTCAACCGACCGATGAGCCAGGCCCCTCACATCACCGCACCCCCCTTAGTTGTACGACTCTGCAGCGCTACTATCGAGTACCGAGGGTGACACCTCGTGAAGTACTCATGATGCTAGCTCTGTAGTGCAGCTAGTCAGTCGTGGTTATCGAGGGTGATTCCTCCTTCACCACTCCCGACGATGACTCTGTCATGCAACCCCTCAAGTGTGGGACCCTCGAGGGTGATTCCTCTAAGTCCACCTTCACGGTTTCATCGAGCGGGACCCTTTGAGGGTGATTCCTCATGTTCCGCCTCGATGTTTTATACACACAGTTACTATGACCTGGTTACAGAAAAATGTTGGTGATGGGTCGGCCCTGAGGGGTACCCACGGTTTGATGTTGATGAGGCGTGGACGGGCAGGAGAGGCCCTTGCCACACATCCTCGAGATGGGGTGACGGGACCGCACTGCATGGGTCGCGCTTGCCCCGCATTAATAAAATGCTAATGGGTTGGGTATTTGATCTGAGTTGGTCTGACTGACCTTTTACGCACCAAACCATCGTGTGGGGGAAGTTATGGGTACTCAGCGTCGTTGTATCAGCCGAAGCTCTTCGGACGTCAGCAATGGAGCGGCGCGCGCCGGATTGGACTGGACGGTGCAGCTCTTGGACTGGAGTGTGCTAGGTCTGCTTCCGGCCGCCCACGCATCGTGCAGGAGTGAGTAGGGCAAGTGGGCCCACGACCCCTGTGTGCTTAGGATTTAGACCGGCGGGCTGGCCTCTCTGTTGAGTCTAGGTGGGGCGACGACGTGTTCCTATCCCGAGGCCGGGCATTACCTAGAAAAGTGTGTCTGGCCGGAGGTGATCAAGCAGGTTGGAAATGAGGTGCACCCCTGCAGGGATGAATAAACTATTCGAATAGTCGTGTCCACGGTAACAGGACGACTTGGAGTTGTACTCTGACCTACTACAACTATAACTGCGACTTAAATTTGAAATGAATGTTGGCTCCGAGATTGCTTCCTCGCAGGGAGTCGGGGAAGAATCTCTGGGCATGGTTACTTAATAAAATTTGCTACAATAATATTGCTATATATGAGATACCAGTCTACTCTCTTCTAATGCTGCAAGATGCTGAAGATGCTAGTCTTCGATAGGACTAGGCCTTCCCCCTATTCTTGCTTTCTGCAGTCAGCCCAGATATAACCCCACCCCTTGATAATGATGCATACTTAGCATAGTTCTGATGTTAGTCTTGCGAGTACTTTGGATGAGTACTCACCGCTGCTTTGTTTTCTCTTTCCCCCTCGATACGATGCTGCGTTCAGACGACGGAGCCCAGGAGATGGAGTACGCTGGAGACGACTACTACACCACCGCCGGAGCCTACTACTACGTGGAGAGTGCCGACGCTCAGGAGTAGTTAGGAGGTTCCCAGGCAGGAGGCCTCGCCTCTTTCGATCCGCTGCTTATGTTTGTGCTAGCCTTCTTAAGGCAAAACTTGTTTAACTTATGTCTGTACTCAGATATTATTTGCTTCTGCTGACTCGTGCTTGTCGAGCTTTGTATTTGAGCCCTCGAGGCCCCTGGCTTGTAATATGAAGCTGTATGACTTTAATTTGTGTCTAGTGTTGTGTTGTGATATCAATCAGTGACTCCCTAATCTTGGTCGTACGCATTGCGTGTATGTTTAGCGTACGGTCGAATTCGGGGGCGTCAGAAGTTGGTATCAGAGCCGACTGCCTATTGGTAGCCCCCTTTCCAACTCCTTGGCCGAAGTTGAGTCTAGTCATTGAAAAACTTTTACTAACATAGTTGTGTGGCTTACGGGCCCACTTCTCAATCGGGTGGTATTAGGATCTTTTATTCCTCATCTATACTCTGGGTTCTGAACTCCCTTCTCTTTCGGGTTAAAGATTTTACTAATTCTAACTCTAGGTTCTCGTAACTACTTCCTCCCGGAGAGCCCCTCATCTCAGACGATGGCTTGATTTATCAGAAGACTTCGAAGATACTCCCCGATGTTCTCCCGAGAACTTGTGTCCATCGCTTTTGCGATTCCCTTCCGCCGTCAACCCCTATGGATGACTACATGCAATTGTCACTCATACTTTCATATCCAGTTGCTCTTGTTATTACAAGGTACATCGAATTATCTTACCGGAGATTCATTCTTCCTCAGTTGATCATGTGTTTCACAGAATTATTTGAAACGCTATTCGATCTTCCGTAATCCTCGGTAGCCTTTTGCTCTTGACCTTTCTCACCTGCTTGCATTATGGTTAATTCCATATGTCTAGCAATATTAAGTAAATCCTTTGTGGTTTTCATTTCATTTTACTGATTCAACCTGTGTGTGAATGCACGCGGTCATCAGTTGTTTGTTATAAATTATCCGTCCGCCTCAGACGTCTTTCCAAACATGAGTTGGTTCCCGGCAAATCAACCTTGATTGATTGCGCATCTAAGTCCTTTCATCTTACTTGTATTTGATCGGAACATCTGTTTCCGATACACCAATTTGGAAATCTTAATTCCTTTGGTTATTTAAACATCAAATTATTGGATGTTCTATAACCTGATGCCTTGCATTCTTTCTCCCTCTGATTGGGTACCGATACTCACATCAGGTCCTTTGTGGACTGCCAGACCCAGTGTTGGGTTACTATCCGATAGCATCCTTTACATTCAAAATTCTTGTGATGGTCTTCCCCTGATACATGATGCTATTGGTAAATTGTGTCTTCTCCCTCTGATAAGTTGTATCATATGCTGTTGTCAACCATGCTCTGTTGTCAAGCATGTGTTAATTACTCTTGAAGCTTGAGGTATATGTTCCTAAGATGCCCCGCTGGGTTGACCCTATGCCTTCTCTAATCCGTGTAGACCCGAGAGTTTTCATGAGTCCTGCTCTTCTGGTGTTTTGCCGGATAATCTTTCAAAGCTACAACCTGATTTGATACTTTACAACCGTGATTCCGACCATGATTGTTCTTCTTTGATCCCATTTTCAGACCAGTTTAAGCACTTGTCTTCTGCGGATCAATACATCAGTCCAAGCTTTAATTCTGATCTACATCCGAGTATTACCCCTGGTATCTCGAGAAAATCATGGAGCTGCATAGCTTCTTATAAGCTCCTCATCAGCTATGTTTTCCTTCACTGATTCCAGTTTCCTCGTGTTCTGAGTTGTTGGACACTCAAGGACACCGATAATTGAATAAAGTCCGCATTGCGATTCAACAACTCTTAGTAATCTTCTTTGCTTATGAGATTGTGCTCGATCATGTCTTTACAAGCTGTTTGGCTACATCATCATCGTCATGCTAAGGCTTGACCATGCTATTTATATCCTTCATCCCCGGAACACAATTCCAACAGTGCTCTAAGCTTACATCGAGTTTGCAACGTCATGTTGGTTGTCTTGAAGGCAATTTCGACTCTGAGCTAGCACTCTAAACTGTGGTTCCGACCACCCTTCGCTTCATCATTTCTTTGCTTGATGTCGTCGCTGATCGATTACATCTTCAAGAGACTTCTCGGCAAATGTGTCGTGATCCTCATTAGCATTCTGGGCTCTTCCAGGATATCAATTAAATTCATGATAAGGGTAGCATCCTTGTCCGTGGTAATTGGTGTTGTCGTTGGCGACATCCTTGCCATCACCTTTCATTTCTTTGTTCCCGTGTTGTTTCTAACCGGAATACTGACAAATGGAATGTGATGTGTAAATTCAATACTTATGGCATACCAACTTTATTACCTTGGAGTTAATGAACAACAAGTCCATTCTTAGTGTATTGGCTGTTGAGTCAGCACTCTAACATTGGTCGTGCTACTTAGTCTGTATTTCGGGTGCACCTTTCGATTAATGTTTAATTGTGGATGTTTCCTTCGGGCATACCTCAATATATCATCTGGTTTTGTTCACTCAATCGTGGAGATCCTTCTTTGTGGAAATCTCGATAGATTGTGACTGAGCCCATCGGCCACATCCTCATCTCCTCCGTGGTTCATTCCGAGAATCTTGCAACATCATCTTGTAGATCTGTGTTGCATCCTCTTTCTTCTCAGGCCCGCTAAGTCTGAAGTGTCATGGCACCAATCAGATCTGAAATCTCGGACAGATATGATGGTTGGAACATTTTCCAAGAATTGTAACATTGGTCTTGGTTACCCGGTAAGGTGATGTCATGCCTAGCACACCTGGCTGGATGAACCGTTGTTATGGTATTTTGTTCAGCAAGATTAGCCTTTCTCCCATGAGGAAATTGTAAGACTTATCTTATAAGTTGCTCCTGATGGATCCTTTGTGTTCCCAAAACTCCGGTCCTTTACCTGGTGACCATGTCATTGCTATCTCGAAGCATGTCTGTAGTACATCGATCCTCAAACAAGAACATTGGAGGCATAATGCTAAATGTTTCTTAATAAATTATCCAAACATCGTTGTATGGGTAAACATCATAAAATTCCTTGCCCTTTGTCTAAATGGTTACATACTTGTAGCCCTGTCATGATTATTCCGCTCTGCTTGCTCTTGGAAAGGATATACACCAAATACTTGTGAACACACATTTTCCCTTCCATTGGTCTGTTTAATGTGATGAACACATTTTCCTTTCCATTGGTCTGTTAATGTGATAAACATATTTTCCTTTCCATTGGTCTGTTTAATGGGATGAACACATTTTCCTTTCCATTGGTCTGTTAATGTGATAAACACATTTTCCTTTCCATTGGTCTGTTTAATGTGATGAACACATTTTCCTTTCCATTGGTCTGTTTAACCTTTCTTGAAATCTAGCTTATCTGAACAGTGGTGATTCCCTACTTAGGTAAGCACCTCGGTGATCAATTCTGTCACGAAGGCCCTGTTACTATTGTTGATAACATTCCGGTAACCGCCGGTGGACGGGAACCTTGCCTATTGGTCCGCCTCGTTTCAACGAGCGGGAAAATGGTTCTATTCGTCCCCCGCCCTTGGTACCGACGTTGTTGCCAGCATAACTGACAAGCTATCATCTGACTTGTCATGCTACCATGACCGTGTAAGATGGCACCGCTCTTCCAGCTCTTAACCACATGGCCGGCCCATAACCCTCATTTCCACATGATCGAAACCTGACTCTCCTGTACATCTTTGATTCCAAAGTATCCTTTGCACTTGGCTTCGTTTGTAATTCCCGAGCCACCGTCCAAGGGATGTTCTATTCTAGTATCAGACGCAATAATTATTTTTCGTTGCTTTGAACCCCTTTTCCCCTTATGGTTAGGCATCGAATGATTGCCTACCCGTTTGAAACTTTTATACCATCACATTTTGCTCTTAGTGATTCCTCGAGTCTTAACTTGAGAAATAAATCTTGTGTTCCTCCCTGAGTTCGCCGTCAGATCCCCAACCTTGTCGGGATCCGTTCTTCCAGAGTTTTCCCTCTATTCGCACTCGTAGGACGATGAAGATCCCGAACGAAGGATGACGACTCCATCAGATTGACCTGAATCAGAGTAATGGTTACCTCTACAAGAAGGACCGGCCTCTTCGGTGAGAGCAGCCAAGAACGAGAAGACTCGTTAGATTTTCGTAACCAAGCTTTCCCCCTTACGTCTACCTCTTAATTCTCGGGACGAGAATTTCTTTTAGTAGGGGAGAGTTGTGACACCCTGGGTTTTGACTACAGTGATCATTGTAATTAAGCACAGTGAACACCATGATCAGTGCCAAATCATTTTGCTAAACAGTGCATGATCAATATGGATTTCATATCTCATTTCAAATTCCACTACTAAATGCCCTAGGATTTTATTGTGATAAAATAAATCCCCAAACAACAAAGGAAAAATGTTGCACACTTGTGAAATAATCCAAAACACTTTTTGCTAAGGAAAACAACATCACCCTCAGAATGGTGTGGACCCCACCTTTGGAAACAGAGCCATTTTGCATTTATAATGCCCTTTTAAATTTCATGTTTAATTCAGGCAGATTCCAAAAATCCTCAAACTTGGTGAGGCCTTGCAGAATATTGCACATTATTTATTGGACCAAGTTAAAAATATTTGCTAAGGCTCCAGAAATCAAAAAAAGAAAAGAATCGGAAAAAGAAAAAAAGGCGTTGTGCACTAAAGGCCCAGCCGCTACAGGCTGGCCCAGCCCAACAAGGGCCGGCCTTTCTCCCACCTCTCAACGAGGCAGGGGAGGCCATGGCGCCAGAGCCGTCCGCGCGCGGATGCCTTCGCTGGCGGGCATCCCACGGCTCCCCTCGCGTATAAGATCCCCCCCCCTCGTCCTCCCTGGCCAACCCTAGCCCCCCCCCAGACCCCCTCTCCTCGCCGCTCCTCCTCCTCCAACCTCGCCCGAGTGACGCCATGGTTGCGCCGCGTTGAAGCTCGCAGCCACCGCCATTCCTACGCCGCTGGTGCGTGTCCTGGAGGTCCGCCGTGGAGCCTTTCCGCTTCCTCGCCGCTGGATTGAGGCCGGAGAGCTCCATCGCCGTCGCCTTCGACCTCTTCTTCCTCTTCGGGCTCCGGCGATCGCCGCAGCAATTCGCCGCCTTCGCTGCCCCAAGCTCTGCACCGGGCCTTCCCATCGACGTCGGTGAGCTCCTCTTGCCGCTCATTCCCCTCCGTGCACCCCCGTGGCCTTTCCTAGCTAGCTGCCCCGCATCCGAGCTCCGCCTCCCGCCATTACTGTCGGGCATGAGCCGCGCGTGCTCTTGAGCACCCTCGCGTGCTGCTGGCGCGCTCCAGAGCACCACCCGCGTCGTTTCCGAGCCATACTTGGATCGCTAGCGCGCTGTTGTTGCTGTTCCATCGCTCGCCCGAATCGGCCTCTGGCACAGCTCATCGCCGGTGCCATTCCGGCGACCAAATGGCCCTGGGCTCGTCCCATCTTGCTCGCCGCACCGCGTAGATCTCCCCCAGCCACTCAAATCGCTCGCTAGCGCACCGTAGCACCCAGCCCGAACTCCACCCGAAGCCACCGCTGCCCGACGTCGTCGCCGGCGACCATTCCGGCCACCCCGCGGCCAGCCACCGCCACCATCATACGCGGCCTCGCTGCCCGTTCCAGCAAGCCCGGCCACGCTCAAAACCGTGCACCACAGCGTGTTTCCGAGCTCGCCGGAGTTAGCCGCCGCGCTCGGGCTCGCCGGAGCGACTCCTGTGGCCGACGCTGACCTGGCGCCGACGTGGCCGCCCTCTGTGTCGCTGACACTGGGCCCCGCGGGCCCAGTTGACCTGGTCAACTCGCTGACTGGGTGGCCCCGTGTCACTGACATGCGGGCCCCACCAGTTTAATTCATTTTTAAAATAAATAAAACTGCTAATTAAAACATTAATTAATCTGTTAGTTAATTAGTTAACTAATCAGTCACTGACAGTGGGTCCCAGTAACTAATTAGGTTAATTAGTTAATTTAATCTACTGTTCAATTAGTCTAGTCTATGACAGGTGGGGCCCACTGGTCAGGTTTGACCAGTCAGCCCCACTGTTGACTGTTGATGTCAGCATGAGGTCATGCTGACGTCATAAATGTTTTTTCGAATTAAATTAAATCTGTTTAATTTCAGAATATTAATAAAACTTTGAAAATCAATATAAAATAATCCGTAACTCGGATGAAAAAGTTTTATACATGAAAGTTGATCAGAAAAATCCCACGAATCCGAATACGCTGTCCGTTCATCTGACACATGCTCCTAGCATGATGAACAAGGACATTTAACATTAGGATCATCTGTCCGGTAATAGCCAGAGACCCGGGAAATATCGTCAGATATTCTTACGACCCGTCTGCGACGTGTAGTACTGCGTTAGTGCATGCCTAGCTCTGCATATTGCCATGTCATGCATCGTGAGGCATTTGTCTGCTTTATATTTATTGTTTCTCCCCCCTCTTCTCTCCGGTAGACACCGAGACTGACGCTGCTGCCGGGTACGACTACACCGCCGACGATCAGGCCTTTGCCGCAGAGCAGCAAGCCAAGCAACCCCCCCTTGAGCATTCCAATATCGCCCATTCCTTTCCCTCTTATTCTTGCATTAGAATTTTGCTACTATATTAGTTAGCTCCTATTCTGATGCATAGCCTATTTTTGATAACCTGCTACTATACTTGCAACCATATCAACTGCTTAGTATAGGTTGATCAGTGAATCCCCAGTGACCACTTAGTCCCAGTTGCCCCTGCTTCTTCATCGACGACTCGATGACCCGAAGATTCGAAGACTCGGTCAACCGACCGACGAGCCAGGCCCCTCACATCACCGCACCCCCCTTAGTTGTACGACTCTGCAGCGCTACTATCGAGTACCGAGGGTGATACCTCGTGAAGTACTCATGATGCTAGCTCTGTAGTGCAGCTAGCCAGTCATGGTTATCGAGGGTGATTCCTCCTTCACCACAACCGACGATGACTCTGTCGTGCAACCCCTCAAGTGTGGGACCCTCGAGGGTGATTCCTCTAAGTCCACCTTGACGGTTTCATCGAGAGGGACCCTTTGAGGGTGATTCCTCACGTTCCGCCTCGATGTTTTATACACACGGTTACTATGACCTGGTTACAGAAAAATGTTGGTGATGGGTCGGCCCTGAGGGATACCCACGGTTTGATGTTGATGAGGCGTGGACGGGCAGGACAGGCCCTTGCCACACATCCTCGAGACGAGGTGACGGGACCGCACTGCATGGGTCACGCTTGCCCCGCATTAATAAAATGCTAATGGCTTGGGTATTTGATCTAAGTTGGTCTGACTGACCTTTTACGCACCAAACCATCGCGTGGGAGAAGTTATGGGTACTCAGCCTCGTTGTATCAGCCGAAGCTCTTCGGACGTCAGCAATGGAGCGGCGCGCGCCGGATTGGACTGGACGGTACAGCTCTTGGATTGCAGTGTGCTAGGTCTGCTACCGGCCGCCCACGCATCGTGCAGGAGCGCGTAGGGAAAGTGGGCCCACGACCCCTGTGTGCTTAGGATTTAGACCGGCGGGCTGGCCTCTCTGTTGAGTCTAGGTGGGGCGACGACGTGTTGCTATCCCGAGGCCGGGCATTACCCAGAAAAGTGAGTCCGGCCGGAGGTGATCAAGCGTGTTGGAAATGAGGTGCACCCCTGCAGGGATGAATAAACTATTCGAATAGCCGTGTCCACGGTAACAGGACGACTTGGAGTTGTACTTTGACCTACTACAACTATAACTGTGACTTAAATTTGAAATGAATGTTGGCTCCGAGATTGCTTCCTCGCAGGGAGTCGGGGAAGAATCTCTGGGCGTGGTTACTTAATAAAATTTGCTACAATAATATTGCTATATATGAGATACCAGTCTACTCTCTTCTAATGCTGCAAGATGCTGAAGATGCTAGTCTTCGATAGGACTAGGCCTTCCCCCTATTCTTCCTTTCTGCAGTCAGCCCAGATATAACCCCACCCCTTGATAATGATGCATACTTAGCATAGTTATGATGTCAGTCTTGCGAGTACTTTGGATGAGTACTCACCGCTGCTTTGCTTTCTCTTTCGCCCTCGATACGATGCTGCGTTCAGACGACGGAGCCCAGGAGATGGAGTACGCCGGAGACGACTGCTACACCACCGCCGGAGCCTACTACTACGTGGAGAGTGCCGACGCTCAAGAGTAGTTAGGAGGTTCCCAGGCAGGAGGCCTCGCCTCTTTCGATCCGCTGCTTATGTTTGTGCTAGCCTTCTTAAGGCAAAACTTGTTTAACTTATGTCTGTACTCAGATATTATTTGCTTCCGCTGACTCGTGCTTGTCGAGCTTTGTATTCGAGCCCTCGAGGCCCCTGGCCTGTAATATGAAGCTATATGACTTTAATTTGTGTCTAGTGTTGTGTTGTGATATCAATCAGTGAGTCCCTAATCTTGGTCGTACGCATTGCGTGTATGTTTAGCGTATGGTCGAATTCGGGGGCGTCACAGAGGTATTAAGGGGGAATTTCACCAATTTATCCACAATACAGAGCTTGCTCCCTTCATCACAGATAGGTGCCCCCAACACCTCGAACTCACGAAAACATTCACAAAGAAATTTAAATATGTTTCTCGTGAGTCTAGAGTTTCATTCAACCTTTATGACCGTTCCTTCACCATGTCGTTACAAATGTTCAGTGAAGCATGCAAACTTCCATATTGGGGTTCACTCGACGAACCAACAAAATCTGAATACGAGTCATTTTTAGTTAATCTTTGCTTTGGTGAACATAGCGGGGTAACACAAGGGAGAATTAACAGCATCCATTTCCCATCAATACAATATTTCGCACTCTTTAACGGTAAATGTATCGTAGTCAAACAAGATTGTAGCACACTGTGTGCTCATGATTTGAGTCTCTTACACACTGCCATAACTGGAAATAAATATTATAATCTTGGTGCAATTGTTGCCCGGAGGCTGCAGCTCAATGCTGCTAATGGTAATTTTTATGGAGGAATCTATGCCTCCCGTGTAGCGGAGAGATTAAATGTCTCACCATGGCCTAATGACCCCATCTTACCTACTCAGTATTTAGACTTTGATGCCATGAAGCGACATAAGTTCCTTACGAGTACGGCCACTAACTACACCTATAACTTGAGATTTAATAAAAAACATGTTGTTCCTGTCACTTTGCCTGCTCCTGCTCTCTTTGATTTTCACGGTAGGGGAAGATACTATGTCCTTGAGAGCGAGGCCCATGCGTACAATGCGGAGGTTGAAGCCGCCAGGAGGGCCGCGCAGTTTGCACCGAGGGCCTCGGTGAGCCATCGCCCAGATTATTATTCATACGGATGGTCATTACCAAGCTAGGCCAAAAGCCTAAGCTTGGGGGAGTACGTATTTCCACCGACATTACATTCATGTTCACATATTTCATTCCAGTTGTCGGTGTTCGCACTTTATCATTGTAAAATCCATGCTAGATTTGTTTTCTCGCTTTCTTCTTATGTGTTTGAAAAACTTTGAGAAAATCCAAAAAATATTTCCTACTTCTTTTCAGTTTTTCTTTCTAGCTTAATTTAATTGTTGCATCAAAAGAAAACCCAAAAAGATTTCTCGCTTCTTCTTTTACTTGTTGGGAGCTTTCCCGTGTAAATAGTTTTTATCGTTTTTGTTTTTCCCTCTTTAATTTGCATTCTTCAAGAAAAAACAAAAACTCCAAAAATATTTCTGTGTGTTTCTCTGAAATTCTTTTCCTTTTATTTGAGTCGTACCAAGGAGAAGACCGCAATGAAATTGTTGAGTGGCTCTCATATGCACTATTGTTTATCTAACAAAGAGCCCATATTACTTTGTCTTCTCCTCTTGAATAAAATGTTTGCAGATTCCAGCTTAGTCCATGGCACCCTCGCACTATTATTATCTTCTTATCATTTGGTCGTGCAAGTGAAAGGCAATAATGACGATATTTGATGAAGTGACTGTGGCAGAGAAAAGCGGGTATGAACTCAACTTGTTTTTTTTTGTAAATATATTTAACCTAGTACCCTTGATTCAGTATGTTACGATCAAACATGTTTGCAATGACCATCAGAGATTATAGTTGTTCATGCCATGCTTAAGTAGCTAGGAGTGGATAATGATTTATCTTGGATGTCAACATGCATTAAAATGGTTGTGATGTGGTATGATGATATGGTATCCTCCTCTGAATGTTTCAAGTGGCTTGACTTGGCACATGTTCACGCATGTAGTTGAATCAAAACCAACATAGCCTTCATGATATTTATGTTCATGGTATCCATATCCTACTCATGCTAGTATTCAATGTTGATTATATGTAATGCATGTTCATGACCGTTTTCGCTGTCTAGCTGGCCACTTCTCAATCTATTTGCTAGCCTTCGCCCGTACTAAGCGGGAATACTGCTTGTGCATCAAAATCCTTAAACCAAAGCTATCCCAGATGAGTCCACTATATCTACCTATATGCGGTATTACCCTACCGTTCCAAAGTAAATTTGCATGTGCCATCTCTGAAAATTCAAATGAACATCTGTTTTGTATGCCTGGACCGCTCATGGAGCGACAGGGGGCGGTCAGTATCTTCCATGCTAAGCAGGTTATTCTCATGATGAGTGTTTATTCACTTGTCCTTACACGAGAAGGGCAGTAATAGGGATTCCCAGTCCCGAAATAAAAAAAATCAAAAAAAATTAAACAAAAACTCCCCCAGGAATGTTGTTGGTTTGGACGGTACCCATGGATGCGGCTAGCCGTCGAGTGTGATTGTTGGTGGAGGGGGAGTAAACCTTTAATTTTACCGCTTGGGAACCGCCGCTAATTTGTTTAGCATGGAAGATATTGATAACTCTTGGTCGTGACGTTGACAGGAAGGGTGTACCTCCCAAAATTATATCTATCTCTGTTTTAAGCTTTGAGCTCTGGCACCGCTGCAAATCCATGCTTCCCCCATGCGAAAGGACTATCTATTTACTTTTATGTTGAGTCATCACCTTCTCAAATAAGCGCCAGACCTGAGAGCACTATTGTCATCCTCATGCATTGTGTATAGTTGATGTTGGGTGCAGCATGACTGGATCTTTTCTACCATGAATTACAATGTTTAGTCGCTGCTTGAACTTTGGAGGTGCTCTGCATTTATGTTTTGCGGTCTCAGAAAGGGCTAGCGAGATACCACTATTGTCATATTGTATCATGATTGTTTTGACAAAATGTTGGCGCTTGAGATATCTTATTATTGCTCGCTAGTTGCTTATGTTATTGATATGAGTAAATATAATTCCTAAGAGTTATTGTTGACATGGTTAGTCATAATCTTTGCTAAAAACCTGGGTACTACTTAAGCATATATATGTAAACAAGAACAAAAGAGTTCATAAAAGTTTTTCTTTATCACTTTCAGTTTATCAACTGAATTGTTTGAGGACAAGCAAAGGAATAAGCTTGGGGGAGTTGATACGTCTCCAACGTATCTAGTTTTCCTCACTCTTTTGCCCTTGTTTTGGACTCTAATTTGCATGATTTGAATGGAACTAACCCGGACTGACGTTGTTTTCAGCAGAATTGCCATGGTGTTGTTTTTGTGCAGAAATAAAAGTTCTCGGAATGGAACGAAACTTTCTGGAGATTTATTTTGGAAAATATAAAAAATACTGGAGCCAGAAACCACCGGAGAGGGGGCCCAGGGTGCGCAGCACCCACCAGGGCGCGCCAGCCCCCACCCAGCGTGGCCTGGTGGGTGGTGGGCACCTCGGGGCCCCACTTGACCTATCTCCGCCACTATAAATTCCTAAATTTGGAGAAAAAATAGGAGAGAAAGAATTATCGCGTTTCACGAGACGGAGCCGCCGCCACCTCCTGTTCTTCATCGGGAGGCCAGATCTGGAGCCCGTTTGGGGCTCCGGAGAGGGGAATCTTCGGTCTTTGTCATCATCAACCTTTCTCCATCGCCAATTCCATGATGCTCCCCACCGGGAGTGAGTAATTCCTTCGTAGGCTTGCTGGTCGGTGAGGAGTTGGATGAGATTCATCATGTAATCGAGTTAGTTTTGTTAGGGCTTGATCACTAGTATCCATTATGTTCTGAGATTGATGTTGCTATGACTTTGCTATTCCTAATGCTTGTCACTAGGGCCCGAGTGCCATGATTTCAGATCTGAACCGTTTATGTTATCATCTCTATATCTATGTTCTTGATCCGATCTTGCCTAGTCATATGCACCTATTACGTGTTATGATTCGTCAACCCCATAGTGACAATATTTGCGATACTTCTCGGTGATGACCGTAGTTTGAGGAGTTCATGTATTCACCATGTGTTAATGCTTTGTTCCGGTTCTCTATTAAAAGGAGGCCTTAATATCCCTTAGTTTCCTTATGGACCCCGTTGCCACGGGAGGGTAGGACAAAAGATGTCATGCAAGTTCTTTTCCATAAGCACGTATGACTATTTACGGAATACATGCCTATATTACATTGATGAACTGAGGTAGTTCTGTATCGCCCTAGGTTATGACTGTTACATGACAGATATCATCCAACGAGTTACCGATCCAGTGCCTATGACCTTTCCACTTATTATTCTTGCTAAGTTACTACTGTTGTTGCTGCTGTTCCTACTGCTACAAAACTATTGCTACTACTGTTACCATTGCTACTGCTATCAAACCTATCATATTACTGTGCTACTGATCACTCTGCTGTAGATATTTAATCTCCAGGTGTGGTTGAATTGATAACTCAACTGCTAATACTCTCAAGTATTCTTTGGCTCCCCTTGTGTCGAATCTATAAATTTGGGTTGAATACTCTACCCTCGAAAACTGTTGCGATCCCCTATACTTGTGGGTTATCAGGGTGTACCTCCCAAAAATTATATATATCTCTGTTTTAAAACTTAGCTCTGGCACCTCTGCAAGTCCCTGCTTCCCTCTGCGAAAGGACTATCTATTCACTTTTATGTTGAGTCATCACCTTCTCAAATAAGCGCCAGACCTGAGAGCACTATTGCCATCCTCATGCATTGTGTATAGTTGATGTTGGGTGCAGCATGACTGGATCTTTTCTACCATGAATTACAATGTTTAGTCGCTGCTTGAACTTTGGAGGTGTTCTGCATTTATGTTTTGCGGTCTCAGAAAGGGCTAGCGAGATACCACTATTGTCATATTGTATCATGATTGTTTTGACAAAGTGTTGGCGCTTGAGATATCTTATTATTGCTCGCTAGTTGCTTATGCCATTGATATGACTTAATATAATTTCTAAGAGTTATTGCTGGCATGGTTAGTCATAATCTTTGCTGAAAACCTGGGTGCTACTTAAGCATATATATGTAAACAAGAGCAAAAGAGTTCGTAAAAGTTTTTCTTTATCACTTTCAGTTTGTCAACGGAATTGCTTGAGGACAAGCAATGGGTTAAGCTTGGGGGAGTTGATACGTCTCCGTCGTATCTACTTTTCCTCACACTTTTGCCCTTGTTTTGGACTCTAATTTGCATGATTTGAATGAAACTAATCTGGACTGACGCTGTTTTCAGCAGAACTACCATGGTGTTGTTTTTGTGCAGAAATAAAAGTTCTCGGAACTGGATGAAACTTTTTGGAGATTTATTTTAGAATAAAAAAATATTAGAGCCAAGATACAACGGAGGGGGGGCCCTGGCTGGGCACGATACACCAGGGCGCGCCAGCTTCCCCAGGCGCGCCCTGGTGGGTTGTGCCCACCTTGTGGCCCCACTGACCCTAATTCCGACGCTATAAAATCCTATTTTTGGAGAAAAAATCAGGGAGAAAGTTTCATCGCGTTTTACGATATGGAGCCGCCACCACGTCCTGTTCTTCATCGGGAGGCCAGATTTGGAGCCCGTTTGGGGCTCCGAAGAGGGGAATCTTCGGTCTTCGTCATCATCAACCCTTCTCCATCGCCAATTACATGATGCTCCCCACCGGGAGTGAGTAATTCCTTCGTAGGCTTGCTGGTCAGTGAGGAGTTGGATGAGATTCATCATGTAATCGAGTTAGTTTTCTTAGGGCTTGATCTCTAGTATCCACTATGTTCTGAGATTGATGTTGCTATGACTTTGCCATGCTTAATGCTTGTCACTAGGGCCCGAGTGCCATGATTTCAGATCTGAACCGTTTATGTTATCACCATTATATCTATGTTCTTGATCCGATCTTGCTAGTCATATGCACCTATTACGTGTTCTGATCCACAAGCCCCGGAGTGACAGTAGTCGGGATACTTTCCGGTGATGACCGTAGTTTGAGGAGTTCATGTATTCATCGTGTGTTAATGCTTTGTTCCGGTTCTCTATTAAAAGGAGGCCTTAAAATCCCTTAGTTTCCTTATGGACCCCACTGCCACAGGAGGGTAGGACAAAAGATGTCATGCAAGTTCTTTTCCATAAGCACGTATGACTATTTACGGAATACATGCCTACATTACATTTATGAACTGGAGCTAGTTTTGTGTCGTCCTAGGTTATGACTGTTATATGATGAATATCAGCCAACGAGTTCACCGATCCAGTGCCTACGAGTTTTCCACATATTTCTCTTGCCAAGTTACTATTGCTACTGCTATTGTTCCAACTGCTACAAAACTATTGCTATCACTGTTACCGTTACTGTTACTGCTACTACTGCTATCAAAACTATCATACTACTGTGCTACTGATCACTCTGCTGCAGATATTTAATCTCCAGGTGTGGTTGAATTGACAACTCAGTTGATAATACTCTCAAATATTCTTTGGCTCCCCTTGTGTTGAATCTATAAATTTGGGTTGAATACTCTACCCTCGAAAACTGTTGCGATCCCCTATACTTGTGGGTTATCAAGAGGGAGGCCCGCGCTTTGCAATTTGGCATGGTGATGTTGGAGCGGTCGACCCACCAATCTTTGACCGATTGCTCAAGATGCCATGTAGACGTGTCCAGGTGCTCAATATGCAGCCATTCATTGACCAAAGTCCAAAGGTGAAGGGTAAACCTACACTTGTAGAAGAGGTGAGCACCTGACTCTTACACTCTCCTACAACGGGGAGAAAGGTCGCAATTTGGCCACCCATGCTTTGCCAATCTGTCTACGGTACAAATCCTATCTTGGATAGCCAGCCACGCGAAGAACTTAACTTTAGGTGGCACCCAGGCTTTCCACACCGCATGTGGCATCAGAGAGTATGTGGTGTCCAAGAATTGGGCCAAGTAAGCGGTGACCGACGAGTATTGTCCATTCTCCGTGTGCTTCCAGATGATCTCATCCTCGACGTGCTCCTCAAGATGGAATCCATTGATGAGAACCCAAAGATTTATGAATTGCCTAATGTGCTCGCCGGTGAAGTTTATTCTGACCTTGATCTTGGAGATCCAAGCATCCTTGACTTTCCAATTTTTCCTCGTGGAAGCCTCGAAGATAAGGGGCGCAATTTCCTTTGGCTTCTAGTCTTCTACCCAAGGAGCTTCCGAGAAGGGGGTTCTCGGCCTGTTACCAACCTTGATTGTTGTGCATGTGTAGAAGAGGTTTAGGTCCATCTCGTCGCAAGGGTTTCCCATGCCAACCCACATTCTCGTTGGTTCTTTCCACTTGAACCAAGGCCATCTCAGTCTTATGGCTCTCGCAAATTTTGTTGTGTTAAGAACTTCGAGACCTCCCCTCTCGAAAGGCCGGTATGCCATGTCCCAGTTGACCTTGCACTTGGCACCGTCGTCTTGTCTGCTCCAGACCAAAGGAAAGCCCTCTCAATTTTGTTTGTGTTTTGTAGGGTGCTCAGGGGGACTCTCAATGGCGTGATATAGTAAACCACATGCAATGCGAGAGAAGATTTTACAAGTGTGGTATGCCCTATGGTGGTGATGTTGTTACCCTCCCAAGGAATGATCTTGGCCGCCACCTTGTCCTCAAGGTATTGAAAGTCCACTTTCTTGAGTTGCCACACAGAGAGTGGTAGCCCAAAATATCTCATCGGAAAAGATGGTCTTGCCGCCGGTAAGCTTTGGGTGATATGCTCGAGGTTGAGCTTTGCACATTTTATTGGAACGACCGAGCTCTTGTTGAAGTTGGTTTGAAGGCCTGTGACCTCACCAAAGCCTTTGAGAATGGCAGCAAGGTTATCAATGTCTCTCTTAACGGGCGCCATGAACACTGCGGCATCGTCCGCATATAGGGAGGTTCGCATAATAGTGCCTCTACCCGGAATCTTGTGGAGTAGCCCCTTTCTTGTGGCCAGTTGAAGGGGTTGTTGAAGGGGGTCGATAGCGAGGACAAAAAGGAGAGGCGACAGGGGGTCCCCTTGCCTGAACCCACAGCGGTGGAAGATTGGGGGGCGGCCACCCCATTGAGTAGAATCCTGGACAATGATGACTTGAGAAGAGCGGCCACCCAATTGCGGAACTTGCACGGGAATCCCCTTTTACGTAGGAGATCAAGAATATATTCCCAACGCACCAAATCGAAGGCCTTGCGGATGTCAAGTTTGAACAGGAGTGATGCGGTCTTGCTTTTGTGTAGCCAGCGTGCGAGATTACGCACATACATGAAGTTATCGTGGATGCTCCTTCGCTTGATGAACGCACTCTGGGCATTGGAAACTAAAGCATCCATGTGCGGACGCAGCTGTGTCGCTAGGATCTTAGCAATAATTTTTGCAATCCCATGGATGAGGCTAATCGGTCTGTAGTCGGTAATGCCCTCCGCCCCATCCTTCTTGGGGAGCAAAGCCACATTCGCTGAGTTGAGCCAGTGAAGGTTGGTCCCATGGATGTCCTGGAAGAGATGCACCACCCACATCACGTCCCCTTTAATAGTGCCCCAACATTTTCTGAAAAAGATGCCGGTGAATCCGTCCGGCCCGGGCGCTTTATCCTTTGGCATCTCGTTAACGGCCTCCTTCACCTCCTCCTCAGTGATGCGGTCATCCAAGGTGGACAAATCAATCTCTTCTAAATTTAATTCCCCCCAGTTGAGGTCTAGCGCACTGGAGATCCCTTGCCCCATAACGTTAGAGAAGTGGTCATGAATAATCTCCTCTTTCTTCTCATGTTCGGTAATCCATCCTTGATTGTGCTTTAGTCTATGGATGTGATTTTTCCTTCTCCTCGCATTGACACATGGATGGAAAAAATTAGTATTTGCGTCACCCTCCTTGAGGTTGGTCATTTTCGCACATAGTTTCTTGCTAGCCCTCTCAATTACCGCAAGGCTAACCACCCTCCTCTTGACTTGGTCCGTAGGTTGCTCTCCTCGGTGGAAAGGGGTCGCTCTTCTTGGGCTTGGTCAAGACGGAGGATCACGAGAAGGGCGGCGTGTAGGTGGATTTTTGCCTTGGAGAAAGGGCCTCTACTCCATTCCGACAGTCAAAGGGCCGTTTTCTAGAGCTTGTGGTGAAGCACGTGGTATGGCTCGGTGTGGTTTGATGGCTCATTCCAGGCCTTCTCCACCACCTCGGAGAAGCCTGGCATCGACGTCCAGAAATTTTCGAATTTGATTACCCTAGGCCCTTCATCCGCGAGTGCATATTTAATATTTTCCCATAAGCATACTAGTACTACTACTACTATGGATTCCAGCATTACTGTGCGGTGTTGTCCTTGTCGCTTGTATCTACGAAAATGTTAATGGCACGAGCGTTGTCTTGCCACCGGCAATCATTCTGGCCAACATTCTTGCCTGGCCAGTCATGTTTTGCAGCAACTGGACATCCCGTTGGAAACAAGGTAATAATTTTCTCCGCTCATGTTTCCTGAGAGGTTTCTACGAACTTACAGAGAAGTTACACGATCTAGCTAGATTCAGTTTAAACTTGAAAGTCATTGTAATTAACAACATCCTGTCAGTTGTCATCTAAAATTATCTGCACCTCTGGTTGTGCTACTTGGATCCCATCTCCGAATGAGTGAGGAACAGGAGTACTGCATCTTAACGGAAAAGTTGAAGCGGATTCCCTAAAGGGCCACTAGACATGCATGGAATGAAGTCCCTGAGAGCATCTTCATCCACGACTTGCAAATCCCGCCCCTTAAACATTCGCGGACACGCCCGGTTAGTAACCGGGCGTGTCCGTTTTGAACCTTATTTTTTCATCCGTGCAGCCGCATCTCTCATATTTTTTCTCAGATGTCCGGTCACTTGCACGTGATCGGTGGATAAGAAAAGAGAGAAAGAAAAGAATGAATAAAGAAAGAGAAAAGGTGGTCCGGGGTGGGGTCACGTCCTACATGGCGCACTGACCGAGCGCGCCCGGGCACGAACGCGACCCCTCATATTGTCCTCATATTTGAGATGGATATGAGGGATGCCGGTTAGTCCGGGCGTTTGAGATGGGTATGAGGGGTCCGTCTGGATCGATTTTATATGACCGGACGGCATGTCCGGTCATTTGAGGAGGTACGAGGGGTCTGGCTGTAGATGCTCTTGACAAAGGAGCAGCTGAAGATCCGCCGAAAGGGCAACGTAAGAACAAAAGAGCAGCTCCTCGGACCGGAAAAGGCCAAAAACAAAGTGTCATTCAGAAACCAAAAAATATGCCGAGACACGACCACGTCCATGTTCCCTATCGATCTTAGCTTGAAGATAGCGAAATTTATACTGTGTAGGGCTGAAATCATTTTTTAGGTGCTGTGGGTCTGAAATCTTTGGTAAAACTCTGAAATGGGTCCTTGGTCTTAGCCTGTACCTGTTGTTGCTCAATCTGTACTATTATGTACACGAGGTGTACTTGATTTGACCTTCAACGTACATCGTGTTCCACGAACCCAATAAAAATACATCATACTGCTCCACTAGTCGCACTAGACAAATAATCAAATCCAAACTCCGAGGAGTAAAACACCATATGCGTTGTTGAAATTGAAGTCTCTTCCATGTTGCATCTAAAGAATTGAAAAGTGTCGGCGTCTGTACTTGTGAGGGTAGCCGGCAAATTGCAGGTGTGGAGTGACGGTTTTCGTCCAGTATTTCCTCAATTAATTTGACAAATTTCTTCTTTTTTAATGAATAGCGATCCTCCAAGATGACTTCAGAAAAAGAACTGAAGCGTTTTATATAGTCCAACCAACAAAATGAAGAAAAGAAAAGGAGCTCGTGGCCTCGTGCATGGTGTCTGATCGATGGCTACTGTACGTGATTAGCCAAACACTATGGTCAGGCGGCCAGAGATTCAACTAGCACTGTGTTTGGGGGCTTTTGGGCGCCGACATGCCCAAGCTAATCACACATATTTTGGCATTTTTTAGTATCCTGCGGACAGTATTGAGCTGAATCTTGGACTGTTTACACATGCAATCGCACTCCGTCAGAAGAAATACGCGAAGGGTCAACGTGAAGTTAGTTAGTAGTGGGTTGCACACTTCGCATTACAAGGACGTGCACGTGCAAACATCGTGTTTACTTACTTCCAGCGTCGGACGGGGCTGTCGCACGAAGGAAATGTGCGGGCGACTGCTAATTTGATTGGCAGCAAACATACACAAATCGTGCGGTAAGAGCATTTACAGCCGAAACTTGCAAATCCGCCCCCCCAAACATCCGCGGGCACGCCCGATCAGTGACCGATCGTGTCCGTTTTGAGCCACTATTTTTTCGTCCGCGCAGTCACACTTCTCAGATTTTTCCTCATATGCCCGGTCACTTGCATGTGATTGGTGGAGAAGAAGAAAGAGAAAGAAAAGAATGAATAAAAAAAAGAGAAAAGGTGGTCCGGGGTGGGGTCACGTCCTACGTGGCGGACTGACCGGGCGTGCCCGGGCGCGTCCGCGAGCTCTCATATTGTCTTCATATTTGAGATGAATATGAGGGGTGCCAGTCAGTTCGGGCGTTTGAGATGGGTATGAGAGATTCGGCTGAGTCGATTTTTTGTGACCGGTCAGTGACCAGGCAGCCTGCCCGGGCGTTTGAGACGGATATGAGGGGTCCGGCTGTAGATGCTCTAAGAGCATCTCTAGCAGACCCCGTATAATGCCGACCCGTAAAACTCGTTTACAGTTCGCGGAAAAACGGTTTTGCGGACTGACGCGGGCTGCGGCCGAGCAGACCCCGCAAAGCGGGCCCATATAAAAGGATATTCGAATATCCTTTTATACGGGCCCGCTTTGCGGGGTCTGCTCGGCCGCAGCCCGCGTCAGCCCGCAAACCCAAAACCCCAGATTAGCCAATTTAACAGCGATTCTAATGATTGAGTTCAAATTCGAAGAATAAAACATAGTTCCCACAAGTCACGAGCTACCGCAATGGCGAAAAGCGAAGCAAGTAGAAGAAATCGAAGAAGCATACCTTCCGGCCATTTCATCGAACACCTCGCTTGCGGTGGAAGCAGCGTCGTTCAAGGGTATCGTCGTGTTACCTCTTGCGGGGGCGGAACGAGAGGATGAAGTCGCCGGCCTTTTCGTAGGAACCTTCTTGTGCTTCACGCCCGAAACCTTACTCTTCTTCTCCGGCGGCGGCCGGGCTGACCGCTCGGCGGCGGCATTGGGCGCGCGTGGCTTCCCGGCGGGACCCACCGGATTCCCGCCCTTCACGACAATGTTGCCCTGCCGCTTGCGGACAGGCGCGGTGGTGCCTGGAGCGACGACGTGGGCGACTTGGCCGGCAACGAGATATGCCGGAGGTGTTTGCGCGTGCGCGACCTCGACGGCGACGGGGGACGGCTGGGAGGCTTCCATGGCGGCGAAGAATGGCCGGGGAAGATGGACCGGAGCGGGCGGAGACGGGGCAATGGTGGCGAAGGGGGTTGGAAGCGGGTACGTCCGCGCGGAAATTTCCGTCCCGCCAAATCTCGCTGTAGATAGGGGGCGAGCTCGGGTCGGCCTCCCCCCCCGTGAATCTAGAGGTTGAGGGCGAACTTTTGCCGCGCCCCGCAAAAAAAATTCAGGCCGCGGCCCGATACGGTGTCTGATCGGGCAAGTTATTTCGCGCAGACCCATATTTTGACGGTTGTTTTATGGTTGGGGTATTATACGGGTCTGCTAGAGATGCTCTAAGCAAAGTATCAAACAGATAATGTCACCGGCTGCAGGTCATTGAGTTGTGTCTTGCGTGACAGCAGTACGCCTCCACTATTGATCGGGAACATCCATAGAGCCACAACTGCATAGAGCAGAGTCGATTCCGTTGCACTGAAGTTTAAACTGAATAGCCATCCTCAACCATCATTAACTTACCGAATAGCTGAGATAATTACGCCCAGTATTTTGTTTTAAAGGTATTTTGAGGAGTTTTTTAGGTGTATTCATAAGTCCATCTTAGCTGAGACAATTACGCCCTGTATAGTATAGCAGGATTTACCGACTTGCCGAATGGTTTTCAAGCTTTGTAAAAAGAGTTTGACATTTGTCGAAGACTCGATCAACACTTGGCTCACTCTTTCAGACTTTGGTGCCTTCTTGATAGCAAATTCCAATGAGCGAACACAAAGTTACATGTATATTCCCTTCATTTTAAGTTATTTGAAGTTATAGTTTGTCCTAACTCTTGCTATCTCCGTTTCAAAAAAAGAAAAAGAAAAC
This sequence comes from Elymus sibiricus, assembly GCA_039707655.1. NCBI lineage: Eukaryota > Viridiplantae > Streptophyta > Magnoliopsida > Poales > Poaceae > Elymus > Elymus sibiricus. The sequence goes on from CM077665.1 coordinate 504,234,810, forward strand.
ACTCTTGGCTATCTATTGTCAAAGTAAGAAATGATTCTAGAGCCCTTGTCAAGTTCGAGGTTCCGTAGAGAAAACTAAATTCCGCCCGTGGCATTGTAAAACATCCCTCGACAGCCATCCCCAACCACTATTAACTTTCTAAGCCATGCATCACTTTTCTATTTTGTTTTGAAGGCACTTTGAGAATTTTTAGGGTATATACATATAACGCAAGTTACACATGTATATAGGGATGTGTACTACATGTCTGTAAATTTACATGATGGACTGTGTTCTGATGTGAGCTACACGAAAAAGACGAAATTAGGATTTTCTAACACACGTACTATTTCGCTATAAAAGTTCATGATTTTTTTTGTAGACCACATAAAAGTGTATTTCATCATGAAATTTTACAAAGATGAAGTATAAATAACCATATACATGTGTATTTGTTTTCATAATTTTTGAACTTTAAAAATAGTTTTTTGTATTTTTCAGAATTTCAAGCTCCATCGAGCTCGGGATACAAAAATGCACTCCGTACTGCTACTGTTAGCCATGCTCTTACTTTATTGTATTTGCCAATGTTATACTGCTAGCAACAGACGTTTCATCTAAAAAAACACAACATCTGTACTACTACTGGCACTACTACTAGTAGTAGTATTAAATGTCCTAAACTTCTGTTCTGTCAGAGATCTTATTTTCAAGTCCGCTCAAGTTCTCGCGCAACCGCCAACGGCAAAAAGAGGTCGCACCCGGGGAAGGGCACAACCTACCGCCCCACCACCGGCAAAATCACATCAGCACGGCAGCGACACAATCACACAAAACACCAATCCATATCTTCATGTTTATGGCTTGACTTGCCACACCACCGCATCAGCTCACGAAGCTCCTTGCAGAAAAAACGTCCACCCCCGACGGTTTCAACGGGGTGTTCCTCCGTTCCCGCTGATCGCGAGGTTTGGCTATTTCTTCGCGTATATACACGCATCAACTCCGTAAGACTTTTCTTTTTCTCTGCCTGCATGCACGCAGACGCACATGCACGTAAACCAAAAAAAAAAGTACAGCACCACACATACATCCACAAGAAAACGGCAACGTTAGATGGAGTTCAGGTTGATTCGATGGCCACCTACAATGGTGAGGAGACCTGGTCGTTAAAGAATGTACTCTAAGGGCATGTTCTGAAGTCCTCCAGCTCCATGCTCCGTAAACTCCATATGTGAAGCTGAGCCGAACGTTTTGGATGCAAGAAGCTGGCTTCGAGAAGTTGTGATGACCCGTAGTGTTATTTTGGTGGAGTTAGAGAAGCTGGGAAAACGGTGTTCCAGGGAATCTTGTAAAACGCGGAGTGCGTTGAAATTACAAGGCTTGCCACCGCCAAGTGAAGGAAAACGTTTCGTTTACCCTCTCTCCTCACTTCTTTCTACATCAAAACAGGCTGGTGAATGCTCCTCGAACAGGAAAAAGGTCTCTCCCACCGTTTTGGGCTGCCAACCGGCCTCCAAGCCAGCCCAATATGGTGCAAGACAGCCCAACAACCACTGCCAGCCCAAGCTTGCGAGAGAGAAGCTGATTTGCCTGCCGAACGAGCCGGGATCGCTGCATGGAGTGAGAAGTGAGGCTGAGAAGCTGAATATTCGGAGTTGGGAGAGTTGGGAGAGATTCAGAACAGGCCTTAAGTCTTCCCTCTTGCTTCTCCTTTTTTTCTTTTGAGGGGTGAAAGAGAGTTTTATTCCATTTGTTGCAGGGTTACATCGCAAGCCAGCTGCTTCTCACAACACGAAGGACTCGAATTCAACCATACCGCAGTACAACACACGGTATGACTATATTTTGGCAATAGATGTGCTACCCTGTTTTGTAGTCTACTAGTTTTCAGATGAACAAACTCACTATCAACCAAGAGTGCTTTAATCTCTGCAACTAAATGACCATATGCAGACTTAGAAAGGGTGTCGCATGAGAGGATAGCCAGCGCGCTTGTAGAATCCGACTGAACGATCACCGGTTTGTCCAAATGCTGAATGGCCAGTGCCATTCCTTGCATAAGAGCATGGATCTCCGATTCCAGTGCATCATTACAATTGAGTATATACATGTACGCCACAGAAATCACAGTTCCGTCCAACCCTCTTGCTTCTCCTTGCCTTGGAACATTCAACCGCATTGGATTCACCACAAGAGAACCTCCATATCACTCCATAAGGGGTCTCTGGCGAAACCCTAGCTCCCCCATCCCCCCAATCCCTCGTCAGTAGGAAAAGCCTACCGGCCCCTGATGGTGACATGATATGGTTGCTCAAGCGATGAGTTAGGGTGGATGCACACACAACCATATCTTATGCGGGGTGGCGCGGTGGCCAAAGGTGTAAAACCTCGGCAACACGGTTGTAACTGGTCGGACTACATATGGCGTGAGACATCCCGTTTGTGTGTGGCGGAGACAACAAAGTCGGTGCAGTGAGTGTTGGATGGAGATGTTCGGGTTATGCAGCATGGGTCGGCGTGTTGCATGACCGCGTGGAGGACGTCAGGATGAGTCGCGTGTGTGTTGGCTGCGGACAAGTGGTTTCTGTAGTGTGTGTATCCTTAGGGCATCTCCAATAGCTGTAAGGGCATCTCCAATAGATGTAAGATAGGTGTTGGTAAACTTTGCCACCTAGGATATATGATGATGTGGCAACAAATAAATGAGGAGAGAGAGGAAAGCTGTATGTAGATTATGTAGGAGATATGCCCTAGAGGCAATAATAAATGTTATTGATTATCTACCTGTTCATAATTATGTTTATGTTCCATGCTATAACTGCAATGATTCTCGAGTCTGCAAATAAAACGAGGCTTGGAGGGAAACTCATGTGCACGTGTGGGATAATAAACGGTAAAAAGTATTCCTAGTCAAGCCTCTATGACTGGCTCAAGTATTGCAAGATGATCCTGTTTTCCTGATCATGGGCATGACTATGCCGGCAATTTTGAGGGCACAATTGTTGGTAGAACACTTGTGTTGAATCGACCCGAATTGATGTTATGCTATGAGATACATTCGTCATTAGTTAATGGTTAATAACACAGAGATGGTTAATGTTTGCATGATTCCTTAGACCATGAGAGTATCGAGTTTCTTCATGCTTGCTTCATGAACTTTGGGGTTTGTTAAACGTCAGCCGTAAATCGGTGGCTATTACGGCGGCTTACGGGTTCATGGAAAAGTATGTCAAGTAACTTGATAGCTCAAGATTGGGATTTGCTCCTCCGACGATGGAGAGATATCTCTGGGCCCTCTCGGTGTTACGGTATCCATCATCGTCTGGCCAGACACTTTGTGATTTGATCACGGGGATGCCGGAACACGGGAACGAGAAAAGAGAACAATACCGGTAACGAGGTAACTGGCATAGTGGACAAGTTGTTGATCCACGGGGATGCCTACATGTCTCACCTCGGATATTTGTAACATATCGCGAAGCAACAGGAATAGCACACGGCAACTGGAGGTTCACTCGAATATTCATTCGTGTGGGTATAGGGGTCAATATGGGTGTCCACGGCTCCGATGTTGATCATTGATCGGAAAGTGTTCCGGGTCATGTCTATACTTCACCGAACCTATAGGGTCACACGCTTAAGGGTCATCTATCTGCTGAATACTAGACGGGGAGTCTGAGAGAAATTCACCGAAAAAGTTTCGGACGAAACGGAAACGTTCCGGAGAGGATATCGGAATAGTTCCGGTGAAACTGAAAAGTTGTTTCAGGGTATTCCATAAAGTCAAATTGGTTTCGGCACATGCCTGGAAATTATTGGAATGTACCAGAATTGTTCCGGTAACTTCTGAGATTTTTCAGAGACAAAAACCGGAAATGTTCCGGACTGCCGGAACCGCTTTAGTTGCTTTTCACAGATGAAAATCACTAAACCGAAAAGTTGTTTCGGAGTACACCATAAAGTCAAATTGGTTTCGGCACATGCCTGATAATTCTTGGAGGGTGCCAGAATCATTCTGGAAACTTTCTGGAATTTTCCGGAATGAAAACCGGAAATGTTCCGGAGCTGCCGAAACCGCTTCAGATGCTTTTCGCAGATGAAAATCACTAAACCGGAATTGTTCCGGCTCGCGTTGAAAATTATTTTGGTGGGTACTGGAAATGTTCTAAGCCCACATGAATATTTTCAGTTCGATCAGACGCTGAAAAATGTCGTCGTGAATAGTGAAATCAGATTTATGGATATGGTTGGAAGTTGGCTTTCCACAAATATCTTCCCAAGATATTTTGGGATGACATGGCATTTTGGATATGCCCATCCTACCCCTTGTTTTTCCTATAAATAGAGGGGAGGAGGCAGCCCCATATGCTTCATCCTTGTTCTCACATACACATGCCATGACATTTCTGGCTTCTCTCTCCCTCCCAGCGAAATAGTTTCGTAGAGCCGAAAGGCTGTCTGGGTTCCGGTGGGAACTAGTTCTGGACGGCGAAGCCCTGCCGGATAGATGACACCGTATGTGTGCAACTCTGTAGAGAGATCGTAGTTTCGGTCTTAGTTCGAGAGTGCCTCCCGAAGGGCTGTCCGTGTGACCGTCCGAGTTTTGGAGGTCCTCCCGAAGGGCTGTCCGAGTGACAGTCAGAGTTTCGGAGGTCCTCCCGAAGGGCTGTCCGCGACACCGTCCGGGGGACTGTGCGACCGCCTCCCGGAGGGCTGTCCGCGGGGCAGATGAGGGTATAAATCCTTGCGGTTGGGAGGTTGTAAAATCCTAGCTGCGGGGATCTGCACCGCCGTTCGTCATCGACTCTACTTCCGCTGCGCTACGAGTCGGTAACGAAAATGATCAAACCTTGTATGCAGTCTCCATAGTGGTCCAGGGCTGGTGCGTAGGTCGGAAAAATTTTGTTTTCTGCTGCGTTACCCAACAGTGGTATCAGAGCCAGGTTATGCGTAGATGCAGGTTGCGATCTAGAATACATAGAGATGTATGGGTGTTGCACAATATAATTAGGTAGTAGATGAGATCTATTGCTGAAAATTATTTGTGCGGGTAGCGGATGAAGTCTGTTACCCGATGTTCTTGTTGCTTCCCTAGAATTTGCGTTTGCTCAATCTCGAGACAGTATGGTGGAATTTCACAAAGTTCTGGCAATCCGCGATCCTGATTGATCAACGAAGTGCTTCAGTTCTTTGGGTTCCGCCATAGTCAAAAGAAAGATGAAATTCGCAGATGAAAGGGCAATGCAGATATGATCTGCACGGGGGTCACGCGTATGACGAAGTTTAGTATGGGGCTCGAGATTTTATTATCTCGTGTTTCATACACCCCGCAATGTTAATCTAGCGACTTGGATTATCATGCTTGATGATGGACGTTGGTAGCTTCGGTTTGTTTCGAAACCTTAGAAGCCACGTAAAATAAAATCTTGTATAAACCGATTAGAGGCGTCTAACTTGGTTTTGCAGGATGGTTTGCATGTGCATGTGATGTGGTATAGCAGTGCTCATTATAATTTGATTATGTATGAGATGACTATATAATGTAAATTGATTAACATGACCTGCGTGTCATGATTCGGCATGATGGCTAGAGCCATATGATTGTCACTTTAATGACCTGCGTGTCAACCTTCAGTAATGCACTTATTTTATTAGCTATAGAGATAGCAATATTATCTGGTGCATCGACAAGGTGGTGGCAATCTTCGCGAAGGTGAACACCGACGCGAATGCCGAAGACGAAGAAATGAAAGACTTCTTCGTCAGAAAGGGCTATACCATATCTTGCTATTATGAATTGCCTGAGATGTTTATCCCTTATGATGCACCCTTTTGATTGCGCGGTAGTCGCTTTTATTAGGGTGATCTCTCACAACAAATATCAAGTAGTTAGTGTTCTCCCAAGTGTAGCACCGTCACGGCACCTAACTTTTCGGGGTGTCACATGCTAACATGGGCACGAACGATTAGAGAAGTGTGAGGCGGGTGAGTTGAGACCTCGCAGCGAGATCACTTGGTTGTCTTGACGTTCAGGCATGAAAGTCATGAGCTCGGAACACACGCATCGAAAGATGAACAAGAGTCACATAGAGATGTGATTGGCAAGTTGGCCTACCGGTTGAGATTTTTCGTCATCTGTGATGCTACCATCGTGGCGAACAATCAAAAATCGGGTCTTGTATCACTCATAATCAATTTTGAGAGATATTGATTTGAGTGGGAGCGCACTGTAGAATTACCTTGTTTAATTCTCAGTGCAATTAATCTTGAACACTGTCTAAGTGTGATTTGCATAATAAGTAGAATAATGGCTCGCGTTTCCACCTTCCCTATTAAAATTGAATAGCTGTTAAATATCTGGTTAAAACTTTACGGTTGGTAACGTAATGTGAGGATTGTCCTCAAGAGTGCCGAGAAGGACTTTGTCCTATCGCATACTTTCGGTATTCTCCCGCTAATGCTATGGATGATATGACTCTCGTCCTTCGATCCAAAAGCTAAAATTCCATTACGGTCAAGTGAAATATGTTTGCTTCCATGAGACCCGAACTTCGAAAGTTGTGGGATAGTTATGTGATATTCATGGAACTGAAAATTAATTTTCAGATACAAACAAAGGCTGAAAGATATGAGATATCTAAAGCCATGTTTGTTTGCAAACTATTAGTAAAAGTGTTTACTAGGCATTTGACTGATAAGAGGGGATCCAGAAGAACGCCTGTCATATGATGATGGTGAATAAAACGACAACTTAAAGAGAAAGGAAGTGTCCGAAGGGTGTTAGTGAAAATTTCACGCCTAGGAAGTCCGGGGCTAACGCCACTCTTAAGTTGGGTGCTTCTTCTGAGAGTAGGAGAAATACTGAAAGTGAAACTGTTAGAAGTATAATGGCACAAGGAAAGAAGACTGGAATATCCAGCTCATGTATGAATGTCATACAAGTTTTTGATGTATAGAAGGCTGGTCAGAGATATAGTTCTTTGGAATTATGGTTAAACATGTTAATCACTAATTCTTGGGTATTGTGAGTTAATCACAAAGATACCCGCTCGATTGCATTCTGTTGCAACTCGATGTAAGAACTACTATGGCTTGAAAGACTAGCCAGGAATGAGGTTTAGATACACGCAGGGAACATAGTAAATGTTACTATACCTTCCATAGGTGTATTCCCTATGTATTTACTTTCATAAATCATTTTAGAGTTTTACACACTCTAGCCCATTGCATAAAGTATCTTGCAAGAAGGTTGTTCATAAGAGAACTTTTAATGTTCGGAGTTATGAATAACAAAAGGGCCATACTTTCATTATGAATGAGAAGTATGTTATGAATATTGATAATAATAAATTACCTCTGTATTTACTTTCATAATTCATTTAGAGTTTCAATACACTCTAGCCCTTTGCATAAGGTATCTTGCAAGGAGGTTATTCATAAGAGAACTTTTGATGTTCGGTGTTATGAATAACATGAAGGGCCATGCTTCCATCCAGGATGGGATGTATGTTATGAATATTGATGGTAATATGATACATCCATAACACTGACGCTAAATGTCGCAAGACTAAAAGAATACCACATATGTGTGGCACTGCATTTGGTCACTTTGGAGAAACCCGCATGGAAAATTCCATTATGATGGATTTTAAAGTCATTTGATTTTGAATCATCTGACACTTGCAACTTTCCTCCGAAAAGTGAAGTGACTGAAATACCGTTCACAGGCCATAAGGAACGAGCAAAGAACATATTGGTGATCATACATTATGATGTGTGTAGTCCAATAAATGTTGTTGCAAGTAGTGGATTTATCTATCTTTAGAAATGACTCAAGTAGATATATGGATATTTACTTGTTGAGACGTAAGTCTGGATCTTTTGAATTCATTCAGAAGGTTTTCAAAAATGAAGTAGAAGTTATTGTAACAAGAAAATTATGTTTCTACAATTCGATTGCAGAAAGGAATATTTGAGTTACAAGTTTAGCGAATGTCTGATGAGTTGTGAAAGGGGTTTCATAACTTGCACCTCCCGGAACACCACTGCAAGTGGAGAGTCTGTGTAGATGTAATCGAACCATTCATGACATGGTAAGATCAAAGATGACATAAATAAATTTGCCATTACCCCTTTTAAAAAGGTGATGCTTTAGAGACTGTGGCTTTTACACTGAAAATAGCTCCATCGGGTCTGTTGAAATGATGCCATGGTATGGTACGCCCAACCATGTTATATCTTTTCTTAACATTTGGAATATGGGGCTTGTGTAAAAGGTTACAAACCTATTTCAAATCAGGCAAGTGCTACTTTGTAAGGTTATCCCAAGTCATTGGGTATTCCCCACCACTATACCGAGGCAAAGGATTTTTCCGCAAAACGGTATGCTTTTAAAGAGAATAGTTCTTACAAAAGGCGAGTGGGAGGACAGTGCAACTCGACGAGATAACCAGTATCTTCGTCATCAGATCAAAGGAAAGAAACCTTGGAAGTGATTCCGGAGTTTCCTACTGCGACTGATACGGAAGTCTCTACAATAAAATGTATGGACTTCAGTCGAACTTGCAGCTGAACCACGTAGGCAAGGCTCGTGCAAACCTCTCAGGTGCGCAAACGAGATATTGTTGTTGGACAACAGTATACCTACGATACATAAGGAAGCGATGATGGGCCCTGACTCCGGAATTGGCTAAGTGCCAATACAATCTGAGATAGTTTCCATATCAATGTTTCAAGATTAAAATCTTGATACACCTTTCGGAAGGCTTAGAGTCTAACGGATATTTATGGAACTAAAACTGATACGGATAAAAATGTTTTATCCATAAAGCTCGACTTGTTGCAAAAACAAGTTCAAAGAGTTGACTACGATGAGATTGTCTCACCGTAGCGATGCTTGAAGTCGGTTCGGGTTGAACTAGCAATTAATACATATTTCAATCATGAGATATGAAACATGGATGACAAAAAGGATTTCCATCTGATGGGAATGAAACCTAGGACTTGTATGTGATACAGTCCAAAGTAATTTGTCGATCCAGAGGATGCTAGTAAGTATGCAAACTTCAGAGTTCCAGCGATGGACAGAAGAGAGCAAAGTGGAGTTGGAATCTTCGTTTTTGATGGAATGGTCAAAAGGGTTTTTTGACTTCATCAAATGGGTATCGAAGATGCTTGTGATTCAAGAAAGTAAGTGGGAGCATAATAATATTTCTAAAAACCTTGTGTACTTAACACATTGTTAATTGGAAATAAATTTCTTGACACGAATTAGGACTTCATTTGAAAATAGTTTTTCGATGAAGTGCTTAGGCTAAATAGCCTTAATATTAGGCATGACGATCTATGGAGATAGATTTACCTAATGGGGCTAAGCTATGAATACATATTGACAAGGTGCTAAAAACCTTTTAGCATTTAAAACGCCAAGGAGTGATTCTTGCCGAAGTCACATGGAAAGGGTTTTGCAAGACTCGGTGTCTCAAAACACTGATGAGCAAAATACATGATGGTGATTCCACACACTCTTGTGTTTGGATTAATCATGTATTCCATGGTATGTAAAACAACCAGATATGTCCAATACTCCAAAGTTGTTGCGAGTATAGATACCATAGTGATCAAAGTACTGATCATGGGACAACAGTGAAAGATGTCATTAAGTACTAGAGCAGTACCGATGACATGGTTTCTCGCAAGTGGAGATCATGAAGAGTTCGTTGTAAAAGGTTACATCGATACAGTCTTCATCGATGCTCCATGCGATTTTCGATTTAAGTTGAGGGTTTTGTGATACACATCATGGTGGCACGGTAGTTGGAAATTGTTCCAAACAAGATACTGTGGCGAATTCTATAACAAAGGCTAAGTATGTTGACACTTAAGAAGTGACAAAGAAGTTGTTGAATCATATAGTTCATTCATGAACTTAGTATGGTTCCAAGATGGCTTTGGTCTATGGGACACTATTGCAGATAGCTGCTCCATAGCTCAGTCTGAGGAATCAGGTTTCGACCAATGATTCACACATATGCAAAGCCAAGTCCACACAAAATATGAATTTTGTGAAAGCGTGAAAACGCGGGGATATGCAAAGTTACAAACGGAGCTGAAGTCGTCAGATCCGTTGGACATCAGGCTATACCACATGCGAAGCATATTTTACACCAGTATGCCATAGGTGTAACGTGCATTAGCATTGACTAGATTATTGACTCTAGCGCAAGTGGGAGTCTGTAGGAGATATGCCCTAGAGGCAATAATAAATGTTATTGATTATCTCCCTGTTCATAATTATGTTTATGTTCCATGCTATAACTGCAATGATTCTCGAGTCTGCAAATAAAACGAGGCTTGGAGGGAAACTCATGTGCACGTGTGGGATAATAAACGGTAAAAAGTATTCCTAGTCAAGCCTCTATGACTGGCTCAAGTATTGCATGATGATCCTGTTTTCCTGATCATGGGCATGACTATGCCGGCAATTTTGAGGGCACAATTGTTGGTAGAACACTTGTGTTGAATCGACCCGAATTGATGTTATGCTATGAGATACATTCGTCATTAGTTAATGGTTAATAACACAGAGATGGTTAATGTTTGCATGATTCCTTAGACCATGGGAGTATCGAGTTTCTTCATGCTTGCTTCATGAACTTTGGGGTTTGTTAAACGTCATCCGTAAATGGGTGGCTATTACGGCGGCTTACGGGTTCATGGAAAAGTATGTCAAGTAACTTGATAGCTCAAGATTGGGATTTGCTCCTCCGACGATGGAGAGATATCTCTGGGCCCTCTCGGTGTTACGGTATCCATCATCGTCTGGCCAGACACTTTGTGATTTGATCACGGGGATGCCGGAACACGGGAACGAGAAAAGAGAACAATACCGGTAACGAGGTAACTGGCATAGTGGACAAGTTGTTGATCCACGGGGATGCCTACATGTCTCACCTCGGGTATTTGTAACATATCGCGAAGCAACAGGAATAGCACACGGCAACTGGAGGTTCACTCGAATATTCATTCGTGTGGGTATAGGGGTCAATATGGGTGTCCACGGCTCCGATGTTGATCATTGATCGGAAAGTGTTCCGGGTCATGTCTATACTTCACCGAACCTATAGGGTCACACGCTTAAGGGTCATCTATCTGCTGAATACTAGACGGGGAGTCTGAGAGAAATTCACCGAAAAAGTTTCGGACGAAACGGAAACGTTCCGGAGAGGATATCGGAATAGTTCCGGTGAAACTGAAAAGTTGTTTCAGGGTATTCCATAAAGTCAAATTGGTTTCGGCACATGCCTGGAAATTATTGGAATGTACCAGAATTGTTCCGGTAACTTCTGAGATTTTTCAGAGACAAAAACCGGAAATGTTCCGGACTGCCGGAACCGCTTTAGTTGCTTTTCACAGATGAAAATCACTAAACCGAAAAGTTGTTTCGGAGTACACCATAAAGTCAAATTGGTTTCGGCACATGCCTGATAATTCTTGGAGGGTGCCAGAATCATTCTGGAAACTTTCTGGAATTTTCCGGAATGAAAACCGGAAATGTTCCGGAGCTGCCGAAACCGCTTCAGATGCTTTTCGCAGATGAAAATCACTAAACCGGAATTGTTCCGGCTCGCGTTGAAAATTATTTTGGTGGGTACTGGAAATGTTCTAAGCCCACATGAATATTTTCAGTTCGATCAGACGCTGAAAAATGTCGTCGTGAATAGTGAAATCAGATTTATGGATATGGTTGGAAGTTGGCTTTCCACAAATATCTTCCCAAGATATTTTGGGATGACATGGCATTTTGGATATGCCCATCCTACCCCTTGTTTTTCCTATAAATAGAGGGGAGGAGGCAGCCCCATATGCTTCATCCTTGCTCTCACATACACATGCCATGACATTTCTGGCTTCTCTCTCCCTCCCAGCGAAATAGTTTCGTAGAGCCGAAAGGCTGTCTGGGTTCCCGTGGGAACTAGTTCTGGACGGCGAAGCCCTGCCGGATAGATGACACCGTATGTGTGCAACTCTGTAGAGAGATCGTAGTTTCGGTCTTAGTTCGAGAGTGCCTCCCGAAGGGCTGTCCGTGTGACCGTCCGAGTTTTGGAGGTCCTCCCGAAGGGCTGTCCGAGTGACAGTCCGAGTTTCGGAGGTCCTCCCGAAGGGCTGTCCGCGACACCGTCCGGGGGACTGTGCGACCGCCTCCCGGAGGGCTGTCCGCGGGGCAGATGAGGGTATAAATCCTCGCGGTTGGGAGGTTGTAAAATCCTAGCTGCGGGGATCTGCACCGCCGTTCGTCATCGACTCTACTTCCGCTGCGCTACGAGTCGGTAACGAAAATGATCAAACCTTGTATGCAGTCTCCATGGTGGTCCTGGGCTGGTGCGTAGGTCGGAAAAATTTTGTTTTCTGCTGCGTTACCCAACAGATTAACCAACAGCTCTTGCACAAGCTCCAAGGTTATATAGAGATCAATTGCATTTATTCTCTCTTCTCCTATTGGATAATATAGATGCAACCATTGAAGTAGTTGTATGATCCTTTGTTGGTTAATGACATGGACAATTTTACCAACAAGACTTTTGTTGGTTAATGACATGGACAATTTTACCAACAAGACTACATACAAACTATTGGAGATGCCCTAAGATAGGTGTTGGTAAACGTTGCCACCTAGGATATATGATGATGTGGCAACAAATAAATGAGGAGAGATAGGAAAGTTGTATGTAGATTAACCAACAGCTCTTGCTCAAGCTCCAAGGTTAAATAGAGAGCAATTGCATTTATTCTTTCTTCTCCTATTGGATAATATAGATGCAACCATTGGAGTAGTTGTATGATCCTTTGTTGGTTGATGACATGGAGAATTTTACAAACAAGACTACATACAAACTATTGGAGATGCCCTTAGTGCACTACCGCATGGAGGATGTCAGGATGCTGGTCGCGAGATGGACTTGGCGGCTTCACTGGCGAAGAAATAGTGGTGGACGGACACAACATCCAGTAGGTGGATTTGCCGCTAGGAAAGGTGCCATTCAACCGTCGAGGTAAGATGTGCGGCGACTTGACATCACAAGGTAACAATGTGTGGGTGTTGACCCGATGTCGTATGAGCGGTGAGGTCTCCATCGGCATTGGCCACCAGCATGTCATGATTTGCAATTGGCGTTGGGTCATGTGGATAAGCTTGCTTCTTCACCTTCTCGGGGGAGTCTGGGGCCTACTACTCCTATGCTAGTCAGGACTTCTTCACTCCGGGAAGTGATCAAAGGTTGACTAGTTTCAGCAGAGCGGGTTCCTCGTTGTTGTATTGGCCCGGGGGGTGAACTGGTTGTTGCGTCCGGTGCACCATTGGGGAGGGAGCGAGCTTCGCGGTGCTTGTGTGGGAGATCAAGAACATTTGGTTCTAGATGTATTGATTTTTAATTTTGGTCTAATTTCCCATAATAAATTAGGGGACACCTATTTTTAAAATTAATGAACTATACAATACTTCGATTTTAGTTTTGAGAAAATTGTACCGGTACTAAGGACATCTCCAATGCCGACCCTAAAACCACCCCCATACTTCCGGACCGCACGGTCCGGACCCCGGAAGCAAGCCAAGGCGGGCTTGTATCGGTCTAGACCATGTTTTTCCCGCAAATCGGAACCAAACCGGGGGGGTTGGGAGTCCGGACACGAGCCATGTCGGTCTATTACACCCATGGCCCACCCAAAAGGAAGGCGGAGCCCGCGCTTTTGTAGCACCCACTTTCTTCCCGCACAAAAATTCCACACTATCTTCTTCCATCACGCCACTCTCCAAGCAATTCCCGCCCTTTCTCCCACTTTCTTCCCCGCTTCTGCCACCACTGCCGCATGGAATCAGACGAGGACCTGTCGGAGATGGAGGTGGTGGTGGTGGTGTAGGAGGATCCCTGCATCACCCTCACCCGAAAGATCAACTCGGCTATACCGTAAAGTCGTCGCGTCTAAGCGAAGGCCGCAAAGGAGGACAAGCTCAAGAAGCGGAAGGCGGCCAACGCCGGCCGTGCTGATGGCATCCACATTATTGGGCGTGCTACTCGCGGAAGTGGTGGAGGTCGTGACCCGGGTCGCGAAGCCCCAATGTTGACGCCTGTCATCCAGACGTCCCCATGGCCGGAGTGTTGGAAATATGCCCTAGAGGCAATAATAAAATGGTTATTATTATATTTCCTTGTTCATGATAATCGTTTATTATCCATGCTATAATTGTATTGATTGGAAACTCAAATACATGTGAGGGTACATAGACAACACTGTGTCCCTAGTATGCCTCTAGTAGACTAGATCGTTGATCAAAGATGGTCAAGGTTTCCTAGCCATAGACATGAGATGTCATTTGATAACGGGATCACATCATTAGGAGAATGATGTGATGGACAAGACCCAAACTATGAACGTAGCATATGATCGTGTCAGTTTATTGCTATTGTTTCTGCATGTCAAAGCATCTGTTACTATGACCATGAGATCATGCAACTCACTGACACCGGAGGAGTACCTGTTGGGGAACGTTGCATGGGAAACAAAAAATTTCCTACGCACACGCAAGATCTATCCATGGTGATGAGCATCTACGAGAGGGAGAGTGAATCTACATACCCTTGTAGATCGCTAAGCGGAAGCGTTAAGAAACGCGGTTGATGTAGTCGAACGTCTTCGCGATCCAAATCGCAAGTCGTCCCTCGAACCGATCACGAACTAGCGCCGAACGGACGGCACCTCCGCGTTCAACACACGTACGGCTTGATGATGCCTTCACCTCCTCGATCCAGCGAGCGATGGTGAAGTAGTGGTTGAGTTCCAGCAGCACGACGGCGTGGTGATGGTGGTGAGGAACAATCTCTGCAGGGCTTCGCCAAGCGCTACGGAGATTTATGACGTGAGGAACTAGAGGGCTAGGGTTGCCGGCACACGGCTTGGGAAATCCTGATGTATCCCGTGTGCTAGCCCTGCCCCTCTATTTATATGTTGAGCCTTGGGGTCTAAACTTGGAGTAAAAGCCTCCTCCAGGTCGGTTTTGCCAGCACAAGGTCGGTTTGGCCCGCAGGGAAAGAGTCCAACTCGGATCCCTGCCGAACCGTGCACAGCCGCGCACAAGCGGTAGTACCGCTCACAAGCGGTAGTACCGCTTCACCCAAGTGGTAGTACCGCTTACGCGGTAGTACCGCTTCATACAAGCGGTAGTACAGCAAAACTCCCTTTTGCCCTTTTCCGATACCTCGTGGATTGTATCCCTTTTGGCCCATATAAAGTGTTGCTGCACCCGAACACTTCGGTAAACATCCGGAACCTCTTCCGGTGAATTCCGGAACCTTTCCGGAGATCATAACACTATTATCACATATATTAATCTTTACCTCCGGACTCTTCCGGAGATCCTCGTCATGTCCGGGATCTTATCCGGGACTCCGAACAACCTTCGGTCACCAACAAAATAACTCAACTATACTAATCGTCACCAAACGTTAAGTGTGTAGACCCTGCGGGTTCGAGAACTATGTAGACATGACCGAGACACCTCTACGGCCAATAACCAATAGCGGGACCTGGATGCCCATATTGGCTCCTACATATTCTACGAAGATCTTTTATCGGTCGAACCTCTATGTCAAGGATTCAGTTAATCCCGTATGCTGTTCCCTTTGTTCTTCGGTATGTTACTTGCCCGAGATTCGATCGTCGGTATCTCTATACCTAGTTCAATCTCGTTACCGGCAAGTCTCTTTACTCGTTCCATAATACAAGATCTCGTGGCTAACACTTTAGTCACATTGCTTGCAAGGCTCATTGTGATGTTGTATTACCGAGTGGGCCCTGAGATACCTCTCCGTCATATGGAGTAACAAATCCCAGTCTTGATTCATGCCAACCCAACAGACACCCTCGGAGATACCTGTAGAGCACCTTTATAGTCACCCAGTTACGTTGTGACGTTTGATACACACAAGGTACTCCTCCGATGTCAGGGAGTTGCATGATCTCATGGTCATAGGAACAGATACTTGACATGCAGAAAACAATAGCAATAAACTGACACGATCATATGCTTACGTTCGTAGTTTGGGTCTTGTCCATCACATCATTCTCCTAATGATGTGATCCCGTTATCAAATGACATCTCATGTCAATGGCTAGGAAACCTTAACCATCTTTGATCAACGAGCTAGTCAACTAGAGGCTTACTAGGGACACAGTGTTGTCTATGTATCCACACATGTATTTGAGTTTCCAATCAATACAATTATAGCATGGATAATAAACGATTATCATGAACAAGGAAATATAATAATAACCAGTTTATTATTGCCTCTAGGGCATATTTCCAACAGTCTCCCACTTGCACTAGAGTCAATAATCTAGTTCACATCACTATGTGATTTACATTGTAATGAATCGAACACCCATGCAGTTCTGGTTTTGTTCATGTTTAGCCCTTGGAAGAGGTTTAGTCATCGGATCTGCAACATTTAGATCCGTGTGTACTTTGCAAATATTTATGTCGTCCTCCTTGATGTAATCGCGGATGGAATTGAAACGTCGCTTTATGTGTCTGGTCCTCTTGTGAAATCTTGGTTCCTTGGCTAGAACAATGGCACCAGTATTATCACAAAACAGAGTCATTGGGTTAAGTGCACTAGGCACTACTCCAAGATCTGTCATGAACTCCTTCATCCAGACACCTTCCTTCGCCGCCTCCGAGGCAGCGATGTACTCCGCTTCGCATGTAGAATCAGCTACCACGCTTTGCTTGGAACTGCACCAGCTAACCGCACCTCCATTAAGAATAAATACGTATCCGGTTTGCGACTTAGAGTCATCCGGATCAGTGTCAAAGCTTGCATCGACGTAACCCTTTACGACGAGCTCTTGATCACCTCCATAAACGAGAAACATATCCATAGTCCTTTTCAGGTACTTCAGGATATTCTTGACCGCCGTCCAGTGTTCCAATCCTGGATCACTTTGAAACCTTCCGACCATAGTTATGGCAAGGCTGACATCGGGTCTTGTGCACAGCATTGCATACATGATAGAGCCTATGGCCGAAGCATAGGGGATGACACTCATCTTTTCTCTATCTTCTGCAGTCACTGGGCATTGAGTCTTACTCAACTTCACACCTTGCAATACAGGCAAGAACCCCTTCTTGGACTGATCCATTTTGAACTTCTTCAAAACTTTGTCAAGGTATGTGCTTTGTGAAAGTCCTATTAAGCGTCTCGATCTATCTCTATAGATCTTGATGCCTAATATGAAAGCAGCTTCTCCTAGGTCCTTCATTGAAAAACTCTTGTTCAAATATTCCTTTACGCTTTCCAGCATTTCTATATTGTTTCCAATCAGTAATATGTCATCCACATATAATATTAGAAACGCTATAGAGCTCCCACTCACTTTCTTGTAAATACAAGCTTCTCCGTAAACTTGTATAAACTCGAACGCTTTGATCACCTCATCAAAACGAAGATTCCAACTCCGAGATGCTTGCACCAGTCCATAAATGGATCGCTGGAGTTTGCAAACTTTGTCAGCATTCTCTGGATCGACAAAACCTTCTGGTTGCATCATATACAACTCTTCCTTAAGGTAACCGTTAAGGAACGCTGTTTTGACATCCATCTGCCAAATTTCATAATCGAAAAAGGCAGCTATTGCTAACATGATTCTGACGGACTTAAGCATCGCTACGGGTGAGAAGGTCTCATCGTAGTCAACTCCTTGAACTTGTGAAAAACCCTTTGCCACAAGTCGAGCTTTATAGACGGTGACATTACCGTCCGCGTCCGTCTTCCTCTTAAAGATCCATTTGTTCTGAATGGCCTTACGCCCTTCAGGTAATACTTCCAAAGTCCATACTTTGTTTTCATACATGGATCCCATCTCGGATTTCATGGCCTCTAACCACTTCTCGGAATCCGGGCCCATCATCGCTTCTCCATAGCTCGTAGGTTCATCGTTGTCCAACAACATGACCTCTAAGACAGGGTTGCCGTACCACTCAGGAGCAGTACGCGTCCTTGTCGACCTACGAGGTTCGATAGCAACTTGATCCAAAGCTTCATGATCATCATCATTAGCTTCCTCTTCAGCTGATGTAGGCTCTACAGAAACAACTTTCTGCGCTGCGCTACTCTCAGGTTGAAGTAAAGGTTCAACAACCTCATCAAGTTCTATCTTCCTCCCACTCAATTCTTTCGAGAGAAACTCTTTCTCAAGAAATGTTCCGTTTTTAGCGACAAACACTTTGCCTTCGGATCTGAGGTAGAAGGTATACCCAACTGTCTCTTTTGGGTATCCTATGAAGACGCATTTCTCCGCTTTGGGTTCCAGCTTTTCAGGCTGAAGCTTTTTGACATAAGCATCACATCCCCAAACTTTCAGAAATGACAGCTTTGGCTTCTTGCCAAACCAAAGTTCATATGGTGTCGTCTCAACGGATTTCGATGGTGCCCTATTTAAAGTGAATGCAGCTGTCTCTAATGCATAACCCCAAAACGATAGTGGCAAATCGGCAAGAGACATCATAGATCGCACCATATCCAATAAGGTTCGATTACGACGTTCGGACACACCATTACGTTGTGGTGTTCCAGGCGGTGTCAATTGTGAAACAATTCCACACTGTCTTAAGTGACTGCCAAACTCATAACTCAGATATTCTCCTCCTCGATCAGATCGTAGGAATTTAATCTTCTTGTTACGATGATTCTCAACTTCACTCTGAAATTGTTTGAACTTTTCAAATGTTTCATACTTGTGTTTCATTAAGTAAATATACCCATATCTACTTAAGTCATCAGTGAAGGTGAGAAAATAACGATAACCACCGCGCGCCTCAATACTCATCGGACCACACACATCAGTATGTATGATTTCCAATAAGTCACTTGCCCGTTCCATTGTTCCAGAGAACGGCGTTTTAGTCATCTTGCCCATGAGGCATGGCTCACATGTGTCAAGTGATTCAAAATCAAGTGACTCCAAAAGTCCATCAGCATGGAGCTTCCTCATGCGTTTTACGCCAATATGACCTAAACGGCAGTGCCACAAGAAAGTGGTATTATCATTATCAATTCTACATCTTTTGGCATCAATGTTATGAACATGTGTATCATTACTATCGAGATTCAATAAGAATAAACCCCTCACAATGGGTGCATGACCATAAAAGATATTACTCATATAAATAGAACAACCATTATTCTCTGATTTAAATGAGTAACCGTCTCGCAATAAACAAGATCCAGATATAATGTTCATGCTTAACGCAGGCACCAAATAACACTTATTTAGGTTCATCACTAATCCCGACGGTAATCGAAGAGCGAGCGTGCCGACGGCGATCACATCAACCTTGGAACCATTTCCCACGCGCATCGTCACTTCGTCCTTTGCCAACCTCCGTCTATTCCGCAGTTCCTGTTTTGAGTTGCAAATATGAGCAACCGCACCGGTATCAAATACCCAGGCACTACAACGAGAGTTGGTAAGGTATACATCAATAACATGTATATCATATATACCTTGTTTGTTGTTGGCCGCCTTCTTGTCAGCCAAATACTTGGGGCAGTTCCGCTTCCAGTGTCCAGTTCCCTTGCAATGAAAGCACTCAGTTTCTGGTTTGGGTCCAGCCTTGGGTTTCTTCACGGGAGTAGCAACTGCTTTGCCACCCTTCTTGGATTTACCCTTCTTACCCTTGCCATTTTTCTTGAAACTAGTGGTTTTATTGACCATCAACACTTGATGCTCCTTCTGAATTTCAGACTCAGCGGCTTTCAGCATCGCAAACAGCTCGGCGACTGACTTGTTCATCCCGTGCATGTTATAGTTCAACACGAAGCTCTTGTAGCTAGGTGGCAATGATTGAAGAACTCTGTCAGTGATAGCCTCTGGCGGAAGGGGCATCCCTAACTCAGCCAGACGGGTGGAGTACCCAGACATTCTGAGTATGTGATCACTGATAGACCCGTTCTCCTCCATCTTGCAAGCATAGAACTTATCGGAGATCTCATATCTCTCGATCCGGGCATTCTTCTGAAAGATAAACTTCAACTCCTGGAACATCTCATATGCTCCATGACGTTCAAAACGTCTTTGAAGTCCCGGTTCTAAGCCATACAATAATGCACATTGAACTATTGAGTAATCATCAGAACGAGCCTGCCAGGCGTTCACAACGTCTAGAGACTCAACTGGAGCGGGTGGATCACCAAGCGGTGCATCAAGGACATAAGCCTTCTGGGAAGCCGTAAGGATAATCCTCAGATTACGGGCCCAGTCCACAAAGTTACTTCCATCATCTTTCAACTTAGCTTTCTCTAGGAACGCATTAAAATTCAGGGGTGCTACTGCGCGAGCCATGATCTACAACATAAATATAGCAAAGATAACTTAGACTATTGTTCTAGATAATGAGTTTAGTTAATCATATTACTTAAAAAACTCCCACTCAAATTGACATCCCTCCGATCATTCGAGTGTAACATGATCCAAATCCACCAACTCAAGTCCGATCATCACGTGAGTTGAGGTGGTTTCAATGGTGAACATCTTCATGTTGATCATATCTACTATATGACTCATGTTCGACCTTTCGGTCTCTTGTGTTCCGAGGCCATGTCTGTACATGCTAGGCTCGTCAAGTTTAACCCGAGTGTTCCGCACGTGTAACATGGCTTACACCCGTTGTATGTGAACGTAGAGTCTATCACACCCGATCATCACGGCGTGTCTCGAAACGACGAACTTTCGCAACGGTGCACACTCGGGGAGAACACAATTTATCTTGAAATTTAAGTGAGGGATCACCTTATAATGCTACCGTCGTCCTAAGCAAAATAAGATGCATAAAAGGATTAACATCACATGCAAATCATAAGTGACATGATATGGCCATGAACTTGTGCTTTTGATCTCCATCTCCAAAGCACCGGCATGATCTCCATCGTCACCGGCATGACACCATGATCTCCATCATCTTGATCTCCATCAACGTATCGCCATAAGGTTGTCGCGCCGACTGTTGCTTCCACGACTATTGCTAACGTTTAGCGATAAAGTAAAGCATTACATAGCGCTTAATGATTGACACGCAGGTCATACAATAATTAAAGACAACTCTATGGCTCCTGCCAGTTGCCGTACTCATCGACATGCAAGTCGTGATATTCTATACAACACATGATCATCTCATACATCACATATATCTCATCATGTAATTGGCCATATCACATCACAACATACCCTGCAAAAACAAGTTAGACGTCCTCTAATTGTTGTTGCACATTTTACGTGGCTGCTACGGGTTTGCATGAACCGTTCTTACCTACGCAAAACCACAACGTGGTGTAGTGATTGCTTTTTGATCTTCTAAAAGAACCCTCTTCATTGAAATCGATTCAACTAAAGTGAGAGAGACAGACACCCGCTAGCCATCTTTATGCAACAAAATTACATGTCAGTTGAAGGAACCTGTCTCGCGTAAGTGTACGCGTAATGTCGGTCGGGCCGCTTCATCTCACAATACCGCCGAATCAAGTATCAACTAGTAACGGCAAGCAATATGTATACACCCACGCCCACAACTCGTTTGTGTTCTACTCGAGATCTCATCTACGCATAGACCTAGCTCAGATGCCACTGTTGGGGAACGTTGCATGGGAAACAAAATTTTTCCTACGTACACGCAAGATCTATCCATGGTGATGAGCATCTACGAGAGGGAGAGTGAATCTACATACCCTTGTAGATCGCTAAGCGGAAGCGTTAAGAAACGCGGTTGATGTAGTCGAACGTCTTCGCGATCCAAATCGCAAGTCGTCCCTCGAACCGATCACGAACTAGCGCCGAACGGACGGCACCTCCGCGTTCAACACACGTACGGCTTGATGACGCCTTCACCTCCTCGATCCAGCGAGCGATGGTGAAGTAGTGGTTGAGTTCCAGCAGCACGACGGCGTGGTGATGGTGGTGAGGAACAATCTCTGCAGGGCTTCGCCAAGCGCTACGGAGATTTATGACGTGAGGAACTAGAGGGCTAGGGTTGCCGGCACACGGCTTGGGAAATCCTGATGTATCCCGTGTGCTAGCCCTGCCCCTCTATTTATATGTTGAGCCTTGGGGTCTAAACTTGGAGTAAAAGCCTCCTCCAGGTCGGTTTTGCCCGCACAAGGTCGGTTTGGCCCGCAGGGAAAGAGTCCAACTCGGATCCCTGCCGAACCGTGCACAGCCGCGCACAAGCGGTAGTACCGCTCACAAGCGGTAGTACCGCTTCACCCAAGCGGTAGTACCGCTTACGCGGTAGTACCGCTTCATACAAGCGGTAGTACAGCAAAACTCCCTTTTGCCCTTTTCCGATACCTCGTCGATTGTATCCCTTTTGGCCCATATAAAGTGTTGCTGCACCCGAACACTTCGGTAAACATCCGAAACCTCTTCCGGTGAATTCCGGAACCTTTCCGGAGATCTTAACACTATTATCACATATATTAATCTTTACCTCCGGACTCTTCCGGAGATCCTCGTCATGTCCGGGATCTTATCCGGGACTCCGAACAACCTTTGTCACCAACAAAATAACTCAACTATACTAATCGTCACCAAACGTTAAGTGTGTAGACCTGCGGGTTCGAGAACTATGTAGACATGACCGAGACACCTCTACGGCCAATAACCAATAGCGGGACCTGGATGCCCATATTGGCTCCTACATATTCTACGAAGATTTTTTATCGGTCGAACCTCTATGTCAAGGATTCAGTTAATCCCGTATGCTGTTCCCTTTGTTCTTCGGTATGTTACTTGCCCGAGATTCGATCGTCGGTATCTCTATACCTAGTTCAATCTCGTTACCGGCAAGTCTCTTTACTCGTTCCGTAATACAAGATCTCGTGGCTAACACTTTAGTCACATTGCTTGCAAGGCTCATTGTGATGTTGTATTACCGAGTGGGCCCTAAGATACCTCTCCGTCATATGGAGTAACAAATCCCAGTCTTGATTCATGCCAACCCAACAGACACCCTCGGAGATACCTGTAGAGCACCTTTATAGTCACCCAGTTACGTTGTGACGTTTGATACACACAAGGTACTCCTCCGATGTCAGGGAGTTGCATGATCTCATGGTCATAGGAACAGATACTTGACATGCAGAAAACAATAGCAATAAACTGACACGATCATATGCTTACGTTCGTAGTTTGGGTCTTGTCCATCACATCATTCTCCTAATGATGTGATCCCGTTATCAAATGACATCTCATGTCAATGGCTAGGAAACCTTAACCATCTTTGATCAACGAGCTAGTCAACTAGAGGCTTACTAGGGACACAGTGTTGTCTATGTATCCACACATGTATTTGAGTTTCCAATCAATACAATTATAGCATGGATAATAAACGATTATCATGAACAAGGAAATATAATAATAACCAATTTATTATTGCCTCTAGGGCATATTTCCAACAGTCTCCCACTTGCACTAGAGTCAATAATCTAGTTCACATCACTATGTGATTTACATTGTAATGAATCGAACACCCATGCAGTTCTGGTGTTGTTCATGTTTAGCCCTTGGAAGAGGTTTAGTCATCGGATCTGCAACATTTAGATCCGTGTGTACTTTGCAAATATTTATGTCGTCCTCCTTGATGTAATCGCGGATGGAATTGAAACGTCGCTTTATGTGTCTGGTCCTCTTGTGAAATCTTGGTTCCTTGGCTAGAGCAATGGCACCAGTATTATCACAAAACAGAGTCATTGGGTTAAGTGCACTAGGCACTACTCCAAGATCTGTCATGAACTCCTTCATCCAGACACCTTCCTTCGCCGCCTCCGAGGCAGCGATGTACTCCGCTTCGCATGTAGAATCAGCTACCACGCTTTGCTTGGAACTGCACCAGCTAACCGCACCTCCATTAAGAATAAATACGTATCCGGTTTGCGACTTAGAGTCATCCGGATCAGTGTCAAAGCTTGCATCGACGTAACCCTTTACGACGAGCTCTTGATCACCTCCATAAACGAGAAACATATCCATAGTCCTTTTCAGGTACTTCAGGATATTCTTGACCGCCGTCCAGTGTTCCAATCCTGGATCACTTTGAAACCTTCCGACCATACTTATGGCAAGGCTGACATCGGGTCTTGTGCACAGCATTGCATACATGATAGATCCTATAGCCGAAGCATAGGGGATGACACTCATCTTTTCTCTATCTTCTGCAGTCACTGGGCATTGAGTCTTACTCAACTTCACACCTTGCAATACAGGCAAGAACCCCTTCTTGGACTGATCCATTTTGAACTTCTTCAAAACTTTGTCAAGGTATGTGCTTTGTGAAAGTCCTATTAAGCGTCTCGATCTATCTCTATAGATCTTGATGCCTAATATGAAAGCAGCTTCTCCTAGGTCCTTCATTGAAAAACTCTTGTTCAAATATTCCTTTACGCTTTCCAGCATTTCTATATTGTTTCCAATCAGTAATATGTCATCCACATATAATATTAGAAACGCTATAGAGCTCCCACTCACTTTCTTGTAAATACAAGCTTCTCCGTAAACTTGTATAAACTCGAACGCTTTGATCACCTCATCAAAACGAAGATTCCAACTCCGAGATGCTTGCACCAGTCCATAAATGGATCGCTGGAGTTTGCAAACTTTGTCAGCATTCTCTGGATCGACAAAACCTTCTGGTTGCATCATATACAACTCTTCCTTAAGGTAACCGTTAAGGAACGCTGTTTTGACATCCATCTGCCAAATTTCATAATCGAAAAAGGCAGCTATTGCTAACATGATTCTGACGGACTTAAGCATCGCTACGGGTGAGAAGGTCTCATCGTAGTCAACTCCTTGAACTTGTGAAAAACCCTTTGCCACAAGTCAAGCTTTATAGACGGTGACATTACCGTCCGCGTCCGTCTTCCTCTTAAAGATCCATTTGTTCTGAATGGCCTTACGCCCTTCAGGTAATACTTCCAAAGTCCATACTTTGTTTTCATACATGGATCCCATCTCGGATTTCATGGCCTCTAACCACTTCTCGGAATCCGGGCCCATCATCGCTTCTCCATAGCTCGTAGGTTCATCGTTGTCCAACAACATGACCTCTAAGACAGGGTTGCCGTACCACTCAGGAGCAGTACGCGTCCTTGTCGACCTACGAGGTTCGATAGCAACTTGATCCAAAGCTTCATGATCATCATCATTAGCTTCCTCTTCAGCTGATGTAGGCTCTACAGAAACAACTTTCTGCGCTGCGCTACTCTCAGGTTGAAGTAAAGGTTCAACAACCTCATCAAGTTCTATCTTCCTCCCACTCAATTCTTTCGAGAGAAACTCTTTCTCAAGAAATGTTCCGTTTTTAGCGACAAACACTTTGCCTTCGGATCTGAGGTAGAAGGTATACCCAACTGTCTCTTTTGGGTATCCTATGAAGACGCATTTCTCCGCTTTGGGTTCCAGCTTTTCAGGCTGAAGCTTTTTGACATAAGCATCACATCCCCAAACTTTAAGAAACGACAGCTTTGGCTTCTTGCCAAACCAAAGTTCATATGGCGTCGTCTCAACGAGCTAGTCAATGGCTAGGAAACCTTAACCATCTCATGTCAATGGCTAGGAAACCTTAACCATCTTCGTAGTTTGGGTCTTGTCCATCACATCATTCTCCTAATGATGTGATCCCGTTATCAAATGACATCTCATGTCAATGGCTAGGAAACCTTAACCATCTTTGATCAACGAGCTAGTCAACTAGAGGCTTACTAGGGACACAGTGTTGTCTATGTATCCACACATGTATTTGAGTTTCCAATCAATACAATTATAGCATGGATAATAAACGATTATCATGAACAAGGAAATATAATAATAACCAATTTATTATTGCCTCTAGGGCATATTTCCAACAGTACCTTGTGTGTATCAATCGCCGCAATGTAACTGGTGACTATAAAAATTCTCTACAGGTATCTCCGAGGGTGTCTGTTGAGTGGGCATGGATCAAGACTGGGATTTGTTACTCCGTGTGACGGAGAGGTATCTCAGGGCCCACTCGGTAATACAACATCACAATAAGCCTTGCAAGCAAAGTGACTAAAGTGTTAGCCACGGGATCTTGTATTACGGAACGAGTAAAGAAACTTGCCGGTAACGAGATTGAACTAGGTATAGAGATACCGACTATCGAATCTCGGGCAAGTAACATACCGAAGAACAAAGGGAACAGCATACGGGATTAACTGAATCCTTGACATAGAGGTTCAACCGATAAAGATCTAGGTAGAATATGTAGGAACCAATATGGGCATCCAGGTCCCGCTATTGGTTATTGACCATAGAGGTGTCTCGGTCATGTCTACATAGTTCTCGAACCCGCAGGGTCTGCACACTTAACATTCGGTGATGTTTCAGTAGTATTGAGATATATGTGTTGGTGACCGAAGGTTGTTCGGAGTCCCGGATGAGATCCAGGACGTCACGAGGAGCTCCAGAATGGTCCGGAGGTAAAGATTTATATATAGGAAAGAGGTATTTGGGTTCCGAAAAAGTTTCGGGTATTTTCGGTAGTGTACTGGGAGTGACGAATGGGTTCCGGGGGTCCACCGGGTGGGGCCCACCCACCCCGGGGGGGGGGGGGCACATGGGCCCAAGAGGTGGCGCACCAGCACCTAATGGGCTGGGGAACCGACCCCATAAGGGCCCATATGCCCAAGAGGAAAAAGGTGGAGATAGGAAGGAATAGGACTCCTTCCTAATATGAATCCACTTCCTAGTAGGAAGTGGATTGGACTCCTCCTTGCCCTGGTTCGGCCGACCCCTAGGGGAAACCCTAGCGAGGCTTGCTCCTCCCTCTCCCTCCTATATATACAAGAGGAATAGAGCCCCAAAACCCACAGCCACGTGCTAGTTCTCTATTCTCTAGTTCCTCCACCAAATAGATTCCGGTAGTGCTTAGGTGAAGCCCTGCCGGGATAACTCCACCATCACCACCACCACGCCGTTGTGCTACTGGAGATCTCATCTACCTCTCCGCCCCCTCTTGCCGGATCAAGAAGGCGGAGATCGTCATCGAGCTGTACGTGTGCTGAACGCGGAGATGCCGTCCGTTCGGCGCTAGATCAGGATGGATCGTGATTGGATCGCGGGACGGCTTGCGATTTGGATCGCGAAGACGTTCGACTACATCAACCGCTTTTCTTAACGCTTCCCGCTTAGCGATCTACAAGGGTATGTAGATCCACTCTCCCTCTCGTAGATGCTCATCACCATGGATAGATCTTGCGTGTGCGTAGGAAATGTTTTGTTTCCCATGCAACATTCCCCAACACGGAGCATTATAATACTTCATACTACTACGCCGTCCAGCATCTCGGTAGGAAGTCCACAGCAACCATCGTCGAGCAAGGGCCTTACATCGTCGACGTAAATGCAGCGCCACTACTCTTCCCGGAGTAGTCCTCGTCGTTGCTCGTCAGGGCACGGATGGCGGGCGGGGTGCACATGGGTGCATGCACGTTGTTCACTACTATGCCTAAAGTGGGGTAGAAGGCGTACGACGACACAGACAGGGAGATGTTCGACAACATCCACGACGGGGGCGAAGGAGGAGGTGGTTATGTGGACGGGCAGGTGGAGGACTCGGATCCCACCCAGTTCGACAACTAAACTCACACGCAGCAAGGTTACACCTAGTCCGGCACGCACCAGTCCTATACCCAGACCGGCATGGGCACATATCAGCAGGAGGCGGAAGAAGAGGATGTGGTGGTGGAGGAGGAGGACGAGGACGATGATCCGGATGATTTTGTCGGTGATCCGAAGAAGAAGGGTAGATGAAGAAGCTTCAACATGCGGGGGGATAAATTCTTGTGCGTTACATGGTTGACAACTAGACTCGATTCGATCCATGGCATCATGGAGCAAAAGGGCTCAACTTTGTGGGCCAACATTCACACATGGTTCAATGAACACAAGCATTTCGTCCCCTACTTCGACGCGCTCATCCGCAATCGTGAACCAAAGTCCCTCAACCATCAATAGTACACCATCCAAGAGGCCGTATCGAAGTATTGTGGCCACTTGGCGCATCTCATGGCACGGTGGCCTAGTGGTGCGCAAATCACCGAACAAGTAAGTTCTTTGGCCGGATCTGCATAGTTTGTTGATTACTAGCCAGATGTGTGCATAGTTTTATTGACAATGTTGCCAGATGTGTGCATAGTTTTGTTGATCACTAACTGGATATGTGCATAGTATTGTTGATCACTAGCCGAATGTGTGCATAGTTTTGTTGACAATGGTGCCGGATGTGCATAGTTTTGTTGACAATGCTGTCATATGCGCATAGTTTTATTGATCAGTAGCCGGGTGTGTGCATAGTTGTGTTGACAATGTTGCCGGATGTGTGCAAAGTTTTGTTGATCACTAGCCAGATATGTGCATAGTTGTGTTGATCACTAGCCGAATGTGTGCATAGTTTAGTTGACAATGTTGTCGGATGTGCATAATTTTGTTGACAATGTTGTCAGATGTTCATAGTTTTGTTGATCACTAGCCGTATATGCATAGTTTTGTTGATCACTAGCCGGATGTGTGCATAGTTTTGTTGACAATGTTGCCGGATGTGCATAGTTTTGTTGATTACTAGTCGGATGTGCATAGTTTTTTTATCACTGCAGGATGTGCACGGTCTTGTTGATAATGTTCTATTTTGTAGCCTTCTCGTGCGTGTAAGGTGTTGAAGAAATTGAGAAGAAAAACTTCGGTGTCATGCATTGTTGATTAAAGTTGAATGTGCAACTTAAGTGGAACGTATACATAGCCAAGACCGCCGCCCAAAACTCCGAGGAAGAAACCAGTGACCCAACTGATACAACAAAAGAACCAACCAAGAAGATTAGAAGAGTGTTCCGGGGAAAGAAGTAGGAGGAGGAGGAGAGGGCGAAGCGAGAAGCTGCGGCGGTGTAGTTGACCGAGAAGTTCGAGGACATCTTCTCCAACAAGGAGGAGGCATACGCCAAGCGCTCAGACATCAAGGAGGAAAATATGGCGAAGAGGTTCAAACTGTTGATGGAGGTGACTGAGAAGAAGTTAGGGCTCGAAGAAAAGAGGGTTATGATCGAAGAGTAGAAGACCGGGCTCGAAAGAAATAAGGTGAAGATCGCAGCCGATGCGGAGGATGCCAAGATGTTGTCCTTGAATTTGGAGTCTTTGCATGCCGACACAAGGATGACCATGCAGGTCGTTCGCTACAAGATGTTGTAGCGGCAGAAAGATTAGTTGGGGGCGGCGGACAGGGAGGAGGAGGAGGCGGTGGAGGCGAAGGCTGCATACGCGGCAGCGACGACACCTTGGGCGCGGAGGCTCGGATTGCCGGTCCGACAGGGCAGAGAATCTCAAAATTTTGCACGGACTGTCGGACTGATATCGTTTTGTTATCGGGCATATACAAACTTAAGCATACTTGTCTCATTTTTATTGTGATCGGGCATGTGATCCGGCGTTTGTGAGCCGGCGCGCGTTGCAGATCGACGTTTATTTTAAATTTAAAATTGCCCTTTACTGTTCGACATATACATGATAGCATTAGATGACCGCCTCTTGATGCAGGAGGAATTTGCGGAGATACCCTAATCTAAGGGCATCTCCAAGACCGAACATTTTCGTTCACTTTTGCAATCCCACGCGGTGTAGCATCGGTCCGCGAAGTTGTCTGCATGTCCGTTTTTGGGCAAATGGAAGACAAATATGGGGAGCTTTGCGAGAGTCCGAACATGCACTTGATCAATCACATGCATGTCCCTCTCTTCTCTCTCTCTCCTCGCATCCGCACATGCATAGTCCACATCTTCTCTCTCCTTCCAACCGGATGCTAAACCACAAATATCCTCATCACATGCATGCATGGTCTTCACCTACTTTTCTCTTTTCAGACGGATACTTTATAATTAACGTTGAATGACCCTCTGCTGTATCATATCCGCTGACCACGTCCGGACACAAAAACAGGCGTATACGGAAGGAATTTGTGGGTCTATGTTGAAGATGGCCTAACTAAATATACTTACGGCAAAATAAAATGTAATTGTTTGGAGACTTTTCCTGCCGGCTGTCCTAGTCACCCTGGCCGTCCCACCTGACCGGAATCCGTCACATCTTCGTCCTACGGTATATCGCCACGTCGATACGTCATGTTGCTGGTCACCATGTTATCCAAATCCGGCCAAGTTCTCGGTCCTACCAAGGCAGCACTACAATAAAAAGGTCGTTCCCGCTCGCACCCGGGGAAGGCCGCAACCTCCCGCCCGCCCCACCCCACCCCGCCACCGGCAAAAGCAAAACCACGCCACCACGGCAGCGACACAGCACCATTCCGATTTCTAAATCAACACATTTCCTCCTTGCCGCAGCAGCACGCACACCCAGCGATCGACCACCCGTCGAGCTACCTTGTGTTGTTGGCGGCGATGGCGATCCACCTGCTGGCGTTCATGGCGGCCAAGGGCTTCGTGCAGGTGTTCCAGGTCTCGGCGCCGCTGCTGTGGCCGCTCAACCTCTGGCTGCCGCTCCCGCGCAACCTGCCGGAGGTCTGCGTCGTCGTCTGCACCGCGCTCGCCTCCCACGTCGCCTGGCTGCGCCGGGCGTACGCCCGCCGCGGCTCCAGGAGCCGCGACGACGACGACAACGAGCTCCACCGCCAGGCGCTCGTCGACGCCGCGTACTGAGATGCTGGAGCAGGACGGGTTTCTTTTTTCCTTTCTTGGGTTTGATTTCTAGGTTTCTTGGTCTCGGGCTGCATGCTCGATCATTGTAGAGAGCGTCCCGTGATCTGTGTATGTTGGCTGTAAAGTTGGAGTAACATTCAATCTGTAGATATGAGTAAATTCTGCCACAGTACTAGTAGATTCGACGGATTTTGTCAGGATTGTTCGCTTTGGTTAATTGCTCCAGCATTTGAATATACAACAGTACTAGAGTTTTTTCTTCAGGATTTTTTTCCCATGGCAAGAACAGAGTACTTTTTATATATTTTTTGACGGGAGTGGCAAGAACAGAGGAAACTTCGTCGTAGATCATACCGAGTACGTACTACAATGTGCCAGTTCCTTCACGTCATCTACTTATCGATTCATCCTACTGTGTGATTATATCTAATATTCAGTCGAGATCATCGTACTAATAAGAGCATCTACAACCGGACCTTTCAAACCCGTCTCAAACGTCCGGGCAGGCCGCCCGGTCAGTGTCCGGTCACAAAGTTTCGACCCAGACGGGCCTCTCAAACGGCCCTCAAACGCCCGGGCTGACCGGCACCCCCATATCCAGCCCAAATATGAGGCGGGTTTGGGGGAGCCCGGATGCGCCCGGGCATGCCCGCCACGTCGGACCCGACAGCCCGTCCCCACCCCAAATTGCACCAAATCCTCCCAAACCCTTCCTCCTCCTCCCGCCGCTCTAGAACAATTCCCGCACCCGAACCCTCGACCGCCTCCACCCTTGCTCCCAATCCTCACCTCCGGTCCCGATCCATCGCCGGAGATGTCGTCCAGCCCGACCCAGACCGCCGCGACAGAGACGCAGTCCGCCTCGTCCGTCGGCGGCGTGAATTCGTCCGCGGCGACTTGCAAGGCGGAGAACGTCGCCCGCAAGTTGCGGCGACACCGGCAGCGAGAGAGGGAGGCGGCGGCTGCGGCGTCGCAGGGAGGTCCGGACGCGCAGGAGCAGATGTCTCCTCCGCCGCGGCCGGATCCCCGCACCCCTTCTCTCCGAGCGCCAGCGAGGATTACCGTCACCGACCCCATACCCGTAAACGACGATCCGAGCACCGGCTGGGCCATTCCGGACAGCTTTCCGCCCACGCAGATGCCGGCGGTGGACGTGTGTGACTCGCCGGAGCTCGTTCGGGCGCGGACGAGCACGGGCTCCGGCACTGCCCGGGCTGACCTCAACCTGCTCGACGGAATGACCGAACAAGACTCGGTGCGTTTTCTTTGCTCTTGTCCGATCATAGTTAAGCATAGCCCTCTAGTTTCTTTCGCTCACGATGAATACTTGCAAATCTTAATCATATAGGCGGCGTTCATGTCGACGGTGATCAATGAGAATGAAGATCCGACCGAATTGGAGTATGAATTGGAGGCCACCACCGCTTTTGAAGTTGGGAACACATCCGATCCCAATCCGAGCAAGAAGAAGAAGAAGGCCAAGACGGCGAAGGCAAGAGGTCCGGCATTCTCAAGACACGAGGACATCTTGTTGGTCAGAGCTTGGTTGGCCACAACGATGGATCCAATATGCGGCACAGAGCAAAAGGGGAGCACCTATTGGACGAAGATTTGGAAAGAGTATCACGAGCTAAAGGAGTATGTGGAGCCGCATCCTATCGTGAGCACTCGCAATGTGGCATCTCTCCAACATCGTTGGGGGATCATTCAAGGGGAAGTGAACAAGTACGTCGGCTACTACGCACAAGTGACCAAACGCCCTCAAAGTGGGTTCGGAATCGCAACTCACATAAGCTCGATTGCCTCATCTTCTCGTCCATTGCATATGCTTCTTGTGTTTGCATTCTCGTGCTCATACAAATGTTGTTCGCTAGACGGTGGTGGCGGCCACTTTGTATCACCAGGTGGAGAAGAAGCCATTTGCTTTTAGCCATTGTTAGCTCATGTTGAATGGCAAGCCGAAGTGGACACAAGTTGTGGCCGATCTCAAGGCAGGCAAGAAGAGGAATGATGGCTCAAGCTCCAACCAATCAATTGGGTTGGACGATGAAGAGGACGATGTTGTCGTGGACGAGAATGGAAAAGCCACCGTGCCAAAGGAGAACCGCCAAGTCATGGGAAACAAGTGGGAGAAGGCACGTCTCGCCCATGATGCCACGGCTACCAAAATGTCGTCAACATGGACGGGCATTTTTTCGGCTAGGGAGAGCAAGAAGGAGGAGAGGTACAAGCTCCTCATGGAAGCGCAAAAGGAAAGGATGGAGTGGGACAGAACTAGGGTGGAGAAGAAGCTTGCAATTGAGAGGGAGAAGATCGAGTTAGAGAAGCGCGAAGCGGTGATCAAATGGGAGCTCGAGAAGGCCAAGACATTTGCCGACATGGATTTTGAGAAGGAGAAGTTGCAACTCGCACGGGACGCGGAAGATGCGAAGATTATGTTGGCGGACGAGACCGGCTTGGATGACCATGCAAAGAAGTGGCTTGCGGACAAGAAGAAGGAGATCAACGCCCGGAGGGCGGCTGCGGCGGAGGAGGCAGGCCGGATGCAGGCGGAGGAGGCAGCAAGGATTCAGACGGAGCAGCATGCCCGGATGCAGGCGGAGCTGGCAACCCGGATTCAGGAGGAGCAGGACGCACTCTTCTTCTCGCAGCAGCCGCACAGCGAGTGATCGGAGGCCATCGGTCACGCTCGGACATTGATTTGATTTTGCCATGTCCGGTTAGTTGAACTATGATTTGCTTTGCTTTGCTTTCTTTCGAACTTTGGCATTCGGACAGTTTGTTTCGTATGATCGACGTGCATGTATTTGCATGGATTTGAGAGTCCGGATTTGAGATTTGTGGATGCACGGAACGAAATATGAGGGCCCGTCCGGATGCGCCCGCGGGCGTGTCCGGGCGCGTCCGCGGGCGTTTGAGGGGCCGGATTTGCCAAGTCCGGTTGTAGATGCTCTAAGTAATACGTGACCCTCGAGAAAAAAAAGTAGTACGTGCATTGCTGAGTCAGCTGCACCATCATGCTTTTTTTTAACAGAGTACAGATGCAAGCGCTCATACACTCACCTCTATGAACGCATACACGCACACCATACCCCTATGAGCACACCCGAGAGACTGGGCCGGCATATCATCTTGAAATTTATAAAGTCATCGTAGGCACCTCGTCATCGACGGGAACGTGTCCTTCCACTGAATGCGCATTGCCGGAAATCCTGAAATAAACTCAGTAATAAATGCGGGCATAAGGACTTGAACCCTAGCGGGCTGGAGATATCACAGTCCCTCTAATCATCCAATCACAGGTTGGTTCGCGCTGCACCACCATGCTTGATGCATGAGAGTCAGAGCATCTACAGCCGGACCCCTCATACGCTCCTCAAACGCCCGGGCAGGCCGCCCGGTCACTGACCGGTCACGAAAAAGCGATCCAGACGGACCCCTCATACCCATCTCAAATGCCCGGACTGGCCGGCACCCCTCATATCCATCTCAAATATGAGGACGATATGAGGGGTCACGGACGCGCCCGGGCGCGCCCGGTCAGTCCGCCATGTAGGACGTGACCCCACCGCGGACCACCTTTTCTCTTTCTTTAATCATTCTTTTCTTTCTCTCTCTTCTTCTCCACCAATCACGTGCAAGCGACCGGACATATGAGGAAAAATATGAGAGATGCGGCTGCACGGATGAAAAAGTAGGGGTTCAAAACGGACACGCCCGGTCACTCCGCGGGCGTTTGAGGGGCGGGATTTGCAAGTCGTGGCTGAAGATGCTCTCAGTAGGCACCGTAGTAGATCATGCTTAATGTGTTAATTACAAATGTCATATTCCCAGAAACACATATCTGAAATTACAACCAGGGACCTCACAAAAATATATGCCGAAACATACGGCTAAGCACTCTTGTTGAAATTGATAAAATACATCGTTGGTGTTTGCAGTATGCATCCTAGTTATGTAGAGACCGAGTGTGTTCATTGTGTTTGTATTGTCTTGATGCTTCATTCCAATAAAATTCACCCTTTGTCGGGTGAAGGCAGCTAAAAGTAAAGAATTTTCTATTGGTGATGACTTTTTCTACTGGTCAACATGATAGCGTGACCTGTTGCGTTCTTAACAGACTATTATGCTACAGAACGACAAGGGCATTTGTCCATGTTTCAGGGCATCTTTCACGACCAGTCAGGCAGTCACCCCTTCTTCTCGACGATTCTAGCTTCCGCGCGAACCCTGCACTACTGCCCATCACAAAAAGTTAAAACTGGTCTACACCTGTTTGAATTGATAGGTGCAATTTCAGGGGGGAACAGTGACACATTAGACCACCCAGTTTGATCTGAAAACCTGCAGCAGAGATGATATCTGGACAGTCAGCAATGACATCCCCGGACAGCCAGATACTGCTACACCTACATCATTCCCTGGAAGCTCAGAAGGGTGTAACGTGGAGTCGAGCATTATGCAGTGGCGTCGTCCTTTGCTTGCACGCCATGTCAATGGCATGATCGTCGGCAATCATTTCGTCCAGATCCAACGTCTCTGCCCCCAACAGAATGCTGGGGACACCAATACTTTTGTGTGTACAAGATTCATGCGGGATTTCTACAGTCTTGTAGGTTCTAGATTTTCATGCTAGATTTCTACAGTATTTATAGGTTCATTCGACTATATCCATTCCCTGCATCTATATACGGTTGCGCTGCCAATAGATCCCATCTCGGCATGCATGATTGGGGAACAAACCGGCATATTGGCACGGTACGTACAACTAACTAGTGGACCATCATCACGACAGTCAATGGATATGCATGGATGGAACGAACGCCGGGCAGCCGAAGATCCGCCCAAAGGCCACCGCAGCAGCGAACCAGCGGCTCCTCGGGGGCAGAAAAGCCAAAAACAGTGCACCTTTCAGGGGCCAAAATGATAATGTATGCCGGGGCGCAACCGTGTCCATGCTCAGCATCCTTGGCTTCAGGACAGCGAAATCTGCAATCAATACTGAGCATTCTCGAGAGATGATTATCGGTGGAGCTGTAATCTCAGATGAATATCTAGGCTCGTCACTCGATCTTAGCATCTTAGCACGTACGAGTACCTGTTGCCGCTTGACTTGTCTCCTTGTGTGCACCAAATGTAGTACTCCTACTACTCTAATTGACTTGGACATTGGCTACGACAAACTTCATGTGACTCCACGCACTGGTGGCACGCCACTAGGCCGCGAGAATAATCTAGCCCGACCTTCGAGAGAAGACCTTATCCATTTGCATGTTCCACCTAGACCCGAAAGAAGTGAACCGATTTGGAGTAGGCCGTTTTGGTGACCGAGCTCCATGGAGCCCTTTATTTTTAAAAAATTCAAAATTCAAATTTTTTGACTTCAAAAAATTTCGAAAAAAAATATGCAACTATACAAGGATGAAATGTATGTGTGTGTAAAAATTCAAGATGAAATACTTTGAAATGCGACCTGTACAAAAAAGACAAATTTCTGGACTTTGAGGATGAATAGTATCATGTGTTAAAAAGCCTCAGATTTGTCTTTTTTGCACAGCCTTCATTTCAACGTATTTCATCCTAAAAAATTACACACATGTGTGTTATGCCTCCATGTATATCTGTATTTTTTTCAGATTTTTTTGAATTGTAAAAATATGAATTTTCATGAAATTTGTGTTTTTCAAAAATCGGCCTCCATGGAGGACGAGCTCCAAAAGGCATTTTCGACCTATTTGTTCTTGTGTAAAAAAGGCAAATAAAATGGAAGCTTGTGCCCAGTGGATGTCCCAACCTAATCCAATCTACTTTTGTTTAACGCCACACACCAACATTCTATTTTTATTTTTGCTACAGTCCAGATATAATACTACTTTCTCTTTTGGTTCAGTTGTGAAGCCAGATTTTCTTTCAGAACCATGATCAACCATCCACAGAATCGGACGTGTACCAGCGCTCCCACAGAACGCAGAACTGCTGGATTTGCCTACCTTTGTACGTATTCTGTGGACACTATCTACTGGACATGTGATCTCTCAGAAGGCATACGCAGCGGCTCATCGTGAAGTTACAGCGACGACCGGTGTCCCACCCATGGAGGACATGTGTCGATCCGCCGCTGGCCCATTCGTAGCGACACCTCAACTACTGTAGTCTCGCTGATTCTCAATTCGCCGTGGACAATGTCAGCCGGCCGCATTGTCATGAGCTGTGTCATGGGCCTCATGGCGGTACGTGTCCACTGTAGAACAGAGTACATTTCCGTGCCATTATTAAACATCCCTCGATCGCCATCGCTGGTCATTATTAGTTTCATCCAACTCCAAGGCAGTGCTCCTCGCTCTGGAATCCTAGTTAATGGCCGGCGGATCAGGTCCGTGGTAGTAGTAACTAACCACCAGCGAGCTAGCAGCGCCACCTCGAGAGCGTCGCCATGGCTGGGGCAGAGGGGCCGGCCGTGTAGCAGGCAGCGCGCGGCGGTGGAAAGAGTTATTTGAAGATCGACCGGCGATGGTCGTGCACGTGGTGCTCCTGGCCGTGCCGGCGGTCGGCGGGTTCATGCAGGCGTTCAAGTTCTCGGTGCTCCTGTGGCCGTTCAACATCACGCTGCCGCTGCTCCGCCACCTGCCGCGCGTCTGCCTCACGCTCAGGGCCGCCGCGGCGCACTACGACGCCGAGCTGCGCGCGTACCTCATCGGCCGCCGGACGGTGCCGCTGCCGGAGCCGCGGTACTCTACCCTCCATGGCGTGCAGAGGCGCGCGCGTGAACAGCTCGCCGCGCACGCCATGATCGCCCTCGTCGACATCTCTTACTGAGTGTGGCTTTGCGCTGCCATGGGGGCTTAGTTGCGCGCTTGAGATGTTTGATTCTGGCGGTGCTCTTCTTGGTTGGATAGGTTGCGTAAGAGTTTTCTTTGGATCCTGCACATAGCCACATAGATCCTCCATTTCTTTTTGCCTGCATTCGTCGGCTGCGTTGATGAATTTGTTGTGATCTGTATAATCATTTCTGAGATGCAAAGGAGCTTCAGGTAGGACATACTGTACCTGTGTGTCTTTTCTCAGATCAGCTGTACCTGGCTTATTTTGTTCTCAAAGATGGTTGAAAAGATTCCAACCGGGGAACTATAAAAAAAATCATTGGAAGTACACTCAACAACAGGTTTCACATTTCCATTCTGAATCTCGATCTCGCTGAATTCTTCACCTGCATATATGAAAATAAATGCAGATAAGCAGTGTTGACATTGTATATATCATTTCGATGAAAGGAGCATACCTCATAGTTTCATTAATCAAATATGTTATCCCCTCCGATCCATCTTAATTATCGTTGATGTAGTACAACTTTAGGGATCGGAGAGATTAGCATTGTTTCAGGTCATATGTGAAAGTACATTGTGTTGTTTGTGGACATTTACGAGCCACTTTTCATTTTTACTCAGATATCATATGTTCGAAGAAATGTGGCACTTGTTACGAAATGTTAATCCTCATTTGTTAGATAATTCTCAACGGAACATCGAGGCTTTTTTGAAAAATTCTTTTACATATATAAAGCTGCCAAGAAGAAGAAATTCAAGTTTTGGTTGAAACATTTTAAGCCGTGTACTTAAGATCATGAGCATGGTAGTTGGTCTGACTACTCTGTTCAACATGCCTAGCTACACTCAAGCAGTGAGTGAAGCCCAATGCTTGTTTATCAAGAAAAGCAACCGACATGGATTGTGAAATTAAAGCACATAAAAAGAAAGAGATAACATGGATACATATATAACTGTGATATATAATCTATAGTTGGTATTTTTTAAGATAGCGGGGATACAAGAGGGATGGTAACAAGGACTGGACTAGGACATATGGAGAAGGTATCGGGTACTCCGATGGATAGAGTACTCCGGCTGCTCCCTGCAGACCACATCCATTGGATGCAGTTTGTAGGTACAGGATGGGAGTAGAACGAAAAGGTATCGGGTACTCCGATGGATAGAGTACTCCGGCTGCTCCCTGCAGACCACATCCATTGGATGCAGTTTGTAGGTACAGGATGGGAGTAGAACGTCTCATCCTTTCAATTTTGCAAAGAACACCCCATGTGATGGCAGTATTGCTGTAAAGTTGTCATCACCTAGCTTCAAAAAATGTGTTGGCCGAGTGTTGGAACAGAATAACACACACATCTTGTACCTCCGTACATGATTGTACTCAGAAGCATGCTCGATGTTTAGCTCGGCATTGCATACAGCTAAACATTGTGAGGACAAAATGAAATACTTTCACAAAGTTATTGCTGATGCTCTTGCACACAGCTCGGCATCTTTCATGTTGATGCTTTCAGCTTCATGGATTTCCCAAATTCAATATCAGCTAATATATGGTACAGGTAGTAATATCATCGATTTTCCATGATATTATATGGAAGAAGGAACAGAAATTTCATAGAAAGTATAGAACATGAACATTCAGGAAGGTGATTTAACAAGGTAAAGCTAATTTAGAAGAAAAGAAGAAGAAACAAGTTCATGAACAAAATTTTAAACCGGTGAATTTTGCACCATAAATGTGAATCCAACGTCAGTCAGGTGTATTAGATACCTTTCTCAGAACACATCATCCACCATCCTGGCAATGCATTCCACCACTTTAAAAATCCATCTTGGCATTTAAAAGCTAACAGTACAACTATATTATGTTTTTACACACCTTTTTGTACAAAATAGCATGAATGCTTTCTTAGCAATACTCATGACAGTGCACATAAATCTACCATGAAGCACACAACTAGAGTTGCAAACCAAATGCCATTTATAGCCCAAGGTAGCAGGTGCACATATTGCACGCCAACATATTCAACTAGGTTTTGAAGTTGTAGCAGAAGTCTCCACCATTGGATAGCACATGAACGAAAGTCATTTCTCATTCATGATTTAGCGTAAATGATTGATCTCCACTCCCATGGGTTGGGTGTGCTACAAAATATCAAACAAATTCTAGTCAAATATTTGCAAAAAACAATAACATGCTTTATTCGAAAGAGAGCAAGATATAAAAACCATTTAGCTGCCATGGCCAACCACATAACTAGAACAATCTACAGATCTTGGACCTTTTTGGACGCTGCTTGCTCTGCAAAGAAGGAAAAACCCTTAGCTGCAATCTACGAAAACCTGATAAAATACATACTACTTACAATATGATTTACCTTTTCCTTTTGTTCATGGCCTCCTCTGAACCACTCTTCAATCTCTTACCACTACCCTTTGTGTTTGCAACCTCGGGTGGATGAATTTTGATGATGCTTGGGAATCTCGTTCCAATGAAGGATTCGAACTCTTGAACTTTACTTTGCTCGTCAAGCGGCACCGTTTGCCTCAAGTGTGCAAGAGCATCAGCAATAACTTTGTGAAAGTATTTCATTTTTTCCTCACAATGTTTAGCTGTATGCAATGCCGAGCTAAACATCGAGCATGCTTCTGAGTACAATTTCTTGATGGTAGGTGAAAGAGATGTAGATGACCCTTCTAGCTCATGTCCATTGGCATCATAAGAAAGATGT
The DNA here is from genome assembly GCA_039707655.1 of Elymus sibiricus. Lineage (NCBI taxonomy): Eukaryota > Viridiplantae > Streptophyta > Magnoliopsida > Poales > Poaceae > Elymus > Elymus sibiricus. Next base: position 504,275,115 of record CM077665.1, read on the forward strand.
CGTGAAGCCATTTTAGTCCACCTATGCAGCACATATTGGCTAGGAATTTCATTACACCCATCATTCTTTAAAACTACAATGATGTGAGAGCACAGGATGCCCAATGATTCAAACATTCGACAAGTACATTGTGCAGCCTTCGTACTACTGTTGTAGCGGACTACTCTTATCCTGCCGCTAAGGTCACCAATGCTCGTGGTTCGGACATCACCAACCTGCTCAATAGTTTTTACATGCCGACGGTCCCTAGCAGCCACCACCTCACGTTGGAAAGCAACAAAAATGTTGTGAGTATACACATCTCTGCCATGAATCTCAATTCCCCAACAAGTCTCAAGTACTGGCAAGGTATGTATGCTAGAATTTTCCTGTTGCAGCTCTTTTTTTTTCCGAACCGGGCTTAGCCCCTTTCCATTACTTAGAACGGAAATACATCAGTTCAGAACAAACAGGAGAAGGGAAAGGGAGAAAGCGAGTTCGACGCATCATCAGGAAACCCACCGCAACTGCTCGACATCGAAACAGCCACTATGGGACTAAAACCTGATGACACCAAAATCCATCTAACCTATAGAACGTCTCAAACCGAACAGACAAAAGCATATGTTTGTCAACCACCATAACCAGAGCAGATATCCAGCTAACAACGAAAGGGGGAGCGGAGCCCAAACTGCAGCAGGACTACCCAGGACTTGCCGCCGACGCCATTGGGTTTATCTTCAGGCCCCCTCCACCGTCTTCTTTGCAGCATCACAGAGCTTCATCATCATCATGGTACCGTCCCGGATCATCTGCGTCCCGCTCTTCATCTTCTTCATATCCTGTCCATTTTGAAGACCTGCCCAATATAGTAAGAAAGAGCATGCTGTAAACACAATCTCAAAAGGAGATTTGATCATCTTTTTTTCAAAAGTAGCTCGGTTTCTAGCCAGCCAAATAGCCCAGGTTACCGCTGCTAGTCCCACAGTATAAAATTTTTCTTCATCAGGGATAAAAGCATGACACCAAGCGTAATACTGCCATTGATTATTCGGGCAAAGCTCAGTGCCCAGCGCGACTCCAATAGATCTCCACACCACCCGCGCCACAGGGCACGTGAACATCAGGTGACGGACAGTTTCCCGAGATGTACAAAACGAACAAGCTGGATTACCAGGCCATTTCCTCTGTTTCATAACATCACGGGTCAGGATTGCATCCTGAAACATCTGCCAGAGAAAAATTTGAATCTTAAGGGGAAGTTTGGCTTTCCAAATCCATTTGAAATGGCACCCGCTTAGAGGTCTTTCCAGCCATTTGTACATAGATTTGGTAGTGAAATTCCCAGACTTATGAAGCCCCCAGAACACCTGATCCTCTTCAGCTTTTTGTGGCAGATTATTCACAAGATAGCACATTTTATTCCACTGGTCAGACAGCTCAGGATTCAGCCTTCTTCGGAAAAAGGAGGAAAGTGAGATTTCAGGCCATTTACCAACGGTGCAGTCCTGATCGTTGCAAATTTCAAATAGACTAGGAAATTGCTCACATAAGGGAGGTTGTCCCTCCATTGGGTCTTTTCACAACCTGACCAGGTTCCCAGATCCTAGCTTAATCTTTCTCCCAATCATGTAAAGGTCTTTTACCTTAAGTAAAGCTTTCCAGCAGGGGGAGTCTGAGAATTTGGGTTTAACCGTAGCGACTGTCTGGCTGGCAAGATACCTGGCCTTGACAATATTTTGCCAGATCCCTTTTTGTGTCTCTAATTTCCACCACCATTTCACCATAAGGCTAATGTTCTGCCTGCGTAGATCTTTAATCCCCAGGCCACCTTTATTTTTCGCTCTACAAATTTTGTTCCATCTAATAAGATGATATCTCCTTTTTTTATTGCATCCTTGCCAAAAGAATCTCCTCCTATGCTTGTCCAGCTTTTCAATGAAGGTTTTATTCATCAGCCACATCGACATGTGGTACATGGATAGCTGAGTCACAACAGAGGTTAGAAGAGTATGTCTACCACCCATTGATGCCGCATTCCCGACCCAGGCATCAAATTTTTTGAGATATTTCCCATCAAGGAAGTCCCAATCCACGGTCTTTAATGCCACAGGACTCACAGGCATACCTAAGTATTTTAAGGGAAACTTGCCCACCTCGCAGTTAAAAAGATCGGCATATGCCTGATTAATGGAGTCATCTCCCCCAACCGTAAGGATTTCACTTTTCTGAAAGTTTACTTTCAGACCAGACATCATTTCAAAAATGTAAAGAAGCAACTTAAGGTTGCGAGCTTTCTCTAGGTCATGATCGAGGCAGATGATAGTATCATCCGCATATTGCAAAACTGCAACACCGCGAGGAATTAGGTCTGGTGCCAAACCCACCAGGAGCCCATTATTTTGAGCATTACTGATCATTTTGGATAAACATTCCGCCGCAAGGTTGAATAGGAAAGGGGATATAGAATCACCCTAACGCACCCCTTTTGAACTTTGAAAATAGGGTCCCACACAATTATTCATCTTTATGCTAACAGTACCATTGTATAGGATATTCCTCATCCAACCACACCAGGTGTCCCCAAAACCACTCATCTTATGACACTCTAATAAGAAATCCCAGTTTACTTTGTCGTATGCTTTTTCGAAATCGAGCTTAAGCACGACCCCAACCCGATTCTTAACATGAGTGTAATTAAGGAGCTCATGCAGTGCTAGGATACCATCCATGATATTGCGCCCTTTCACAGAAGCATTTTGAGCGGGACTGATCAATTTATTATCATACTTGCCTACACGGCGATCTAGGACTTTGGTAACCAGTTTATAAGGGCATCTAAGAAGACAAATAGGACGGAACTGTTGAATACGATCAGCTCCCGACACTTTAGGCAACAGGGTGATGATTCCATAATTGAGGCGCTGAATATCAAGCTTTCCCTTATGGAAATAGACAAAAAGGCGCATAATGTCATCTTTAACTGTCTCCCAGCAACTCTGATAAAACTCAGCAGGAATATTATCAGGGCCAGGGGCTCTATTGGCCTCCATATCAAATAAAGCTTCTTTCACCTCGGCTTCAGTAAACTCCCTAGTTAATTCTGCATTGTCCTCATTATTAAGTTTCTCATCTTCAGTCCAAGTATCAGGATCCATTTTAAAGAGGTTACCAGGGGCAGGCCCAAACAATTCTTTATAATAAGTTGTGGCATGACATATGAGGTTATCAGTACCCTCAATCTCCACGTCCCCACATTTCAGGGAATGAATCGTGTTTTTTCTTTTGCGACCATTAGCTATCTTGTGAAAATATTCAGTATTACGGTCTCCCTTGAGCAGCCAGCGCTCATGGGATTGTTGCAACCAGAAAATTTCCTCCGCAATCAGAAGCTCATGAAGTTCAACATTAACATCAATTTTCCTGTCATATAATTCAGGGGTAAGAGGGCCCTCTTCTTCAAGCTCCTCCAACATGGAAAGCTCCATGCGGAGTTCTTCTTTTCTTTTTTTGTCATGACCAAATTTATTCGATTCCCACCCTTTGAAATATGTTTTAACCCTCTTCAGTGTGATATTAAGAATATCAATAGGATCCGTGGCCTTAACATTCCTGCTCCAGATTTGGTCCACCTTCCGGAGAAACTCCTCATCCTTGAGCCAGGAAAGGTCTAACCGAAATTCTCGAGGTTTGGGGGTATCTCTCATCTCCCCATCTAAGGAGATCAGCAAAGGATTGTGATCAGAGAGTTCTCTAACTAGTTTCCTCGCCGAGGCCATAGGAAACATGTTCTCCCAATCATCAGACATCAAGATACGATCTAATTTTTCCAAGGTTGGGTGAGATTGATTATTGGTCCAGGTGAATTTACCCCCACTAATGAATAACTCACAGAGTCCTAGGACATTTATCACAGAGTTGAACATATCCGAGGACTTCAAATGAAGCATTTTCTTGTTTTTCTCCCCCACATGTCGAAGGATATTGAAATCCCCTCCAACAATATACGGGATGGTCATCCTTCCACAGAAGGTTGCTAGTTCCACAAGGAATTCTTCTTTGAGGTTTTCATGGGCAGAACCGTAGACTACCAGGAGACCCCAAGATTTCTTAGATTTAATATCTAATAGGTTGAGCTGCAGGATATATTTGCCTTTGTTGCAAATTACTACATTGAAATTGTCTTTCTTGACCCCACAAATAATTCCACCCGATTTGCCACTTGAAGGGATCCAGTCCCAATCAAAGCTGTCAACAGGATCAATCCTTCTAAGCATTTTAGGAGTGAAATCTTTTTTCATAGTCTCTTGGAGGCCAATAAATTCCAGGGAATGGTCTTTAATTAAATCAGAGAGGCAGGCGGCCATTCCTTTCTTGCCTACCCCCCTGCAGTTCCAAATGAGACCTCTCATTTGGAACGATCTTTTTGCTTGCGAGCCCTGGTAACCCTACCAGGAAGCTGGGCAGAGTTACCACATTCCAGATCGGACTTCTTCTGACTTCTAGTTGTAGGTCTATAAGTTTTTACACCAGATTTTTTTTTCTTTTTACTATTGGATCTGTGTTGGTCGAGGATAACATCTTCTTGGTCCAGCCAAGTAAGACTAACATGATTTTTTTCCCCAACTCCGTGACCACAACCATATCATCTATTTCCTGTTCACTTTCCTTGTTCTCATTTTTGTCTTGAAGGTTTCCTCGAACTACCTCTAGCTCTCTAAGGATATCTACACTATCAAAGTCTGCATCAGGTATGATTACCCCCATCTTAGACGCCTTGCATAATAATTCAGAATTAGAGAAGGCTGCAAAAGAATTTGTATTACAGGGTTTTGAATTACCTTCCAGGTCTCGTTTCTTGGCCATCATCTCCGCCTTCTGATCTATCTTCATCCCCAGATCGACTCCTTTTCGACGGCTGAACCGCAAGGAAATTTCAGGCACAAGAGGAGGGGTAGGGATGACTTCCTCGTTACATTCAGAAGGGAGTTGTACCACATAATCACTAGAAACCTTGAGTTCAAGATCCACCTCTCCTTCAATCTCCTGAACCTGATTATTATTAGTAACAGCTTGGAGATAAGACAGTATATGATCATTTTTTAGAAAATTGTTCACCTTTAGCTGAACCATCCCAACAGGAACCTGGATAGCAGATGAAGCCAACATTGTGTTGGTAGGAACAAGCCAACATTCACAGTTTTGCTGTTCTGCCAACTCTTGCTTTCTAGTGATTTGTTCAATCAGCAAAGAATTATCATCATCACTACTGTCATAGTAGTCCATAGGATCCTCACTCTCCTATGTCAGACAACAGGTCTTTCCACCCCCATTTTTAGATGTCCCAGGATTACCAGTCATAAGCCTGATACTTCTCTTTTTTCTCTTCAGCAGGCCTCTTCCTCTTTGGGGTCTGAGCAGGACTGGTCTATTTATCATCAACAACAACCACTTCCTCTTCCTCCACAAAAGGATTCTTGACCAGCACCTCATCCACTTCATAAGTAAACCTGTAGAATCTGTTACCCAGGCATCCTTCAGCAGTTGTTGGAATTTTATCCACCGAGCGACATCCAATCTTGGCACGTACAAAGGACGGCCGTTTCATAGTAGCCATATCCACTTCCAGAGTAATCCCAACTAGGCCACCGACATATGCCACATTTTTGTCACATCTTTTTTCAAGGGGAATTCTACCAATTTTCACCCAAGCAATTTCAAGCAGAGCCTCAGCATCTAAGTCATCAGACCAGGGAGACATCCCAATCACAGCACCACATGATCTGAGGGTGATTTTCTCAACATACAGGGCCCTGTCCACTTCTCTGAGGTTGGGGAATCGCATAACATACTTTCGATCTGCAATGGCATGTGCTGAGCAGCGCCACCCCTGTCCTATGTATACCTCAAATTCTTTTTCAAGGATCTTGGAAGTAACAGATCCCTCAAGCACAGTCAGGATAACATTGGTAGATCTTTCCTTAGGTTTCCCATCATCACAGAAATCATGCATGTAGTAAAATCCCTGCCCCCTAGACTGAAATGCGCACATAGCCGGAACAAATTCCCAAGGTAGAAAAGAGGTGCACAAGACAGATAAGTGGCCTCTCATCTGACATCTAGAGCATAAGGCTTGGGGGCATTTAGCAGCGAAATGTCCCAAAGTGTTACAGATTTGACAAACCTCAGGAACACCAGCAGGGGGATCGATCAGAGCAGGAGGGTCTCGATTTTTTGGAGGAACAGGAGACTTGCCAGAACGTCGGGTGTCACTACCGGCTCCCTTCCAGCGATCTTGGCGCGGATGGGCCTTGCCAGCAGCCTCATCCCAATTCTCGAACCCCGTCTCATCAGATCCAGATGCGCGGGTGGTGGAGGAGGTGCCGCCTTCTTCCTTGCGTCTCCACACGTTGTTCTCACAGCCACGGCCACGGCCGCCGCCGCGGTCGAATCGGCCCGCGCCGCGGCCATGCCTTCCAGTGCCAAACCCCTCTCCTCTCATCTTCTGATCTCCCCTCTCCCAACTCGATCTACTAGGTGGTTTCCGGGGGGGAGGTGAAGCAGCAACCTGGGCGAAGGATCGGAATCTCCTCTGATCTTCCCCTCCCACCAGGAAAAGGAAGGGGAAACCCTAGGGACGCCGCGCAGGGGCGCCTCCCAGAAGTGCAGGAGACTTTCGTCGAGATCTAGAACTGAGGAGGCCGAGTGCTGCTTTTTTATATCAGGTGAAACCCTAGCCGCGGTGTGTCCATGGCGGTCAGATTGGTCCCTCTCCACGTGTCGAGGATCCGCCATGCGAGGTGGGTGTGGGGCTGACCCCAGGACCCCAATGTCATTGGTCCGAGGTGGGATCGTGCGCCCGTGCACCGCGCGCGTTTGGTCACTGATGCCGTGCACCGTCCCTCCAACCGGCGCAGCAGGAGCGCCCCGGCTTGCCGGAGCATGGCCACCCTTCACCGGGATCCTCTCGCGAACCCTAGCAAAGTGACAAGGAAACGAAACCAGACCTCCAATATCTATGACCTCACCCTCGCGAAGATATCGTGCATCCACCGTCTGCCCACGTGAATCGAAGAGGACGACGCGGAGTGCGTCGCGTCGGAAGAGTAGCTCGCCGTCGTCGAGCACTAGGCGCCGTGCGTGCTCGAGGTCGGCGGCGTAGGTCACATGCCAGCGTATGTCCGAAGCGTGCTCGAGGCTAACCAACTCATGGACAGCCATCTCCTATTTTCTCTCCGATCAAGAGCCAAAAATGTAAGTTTCAAATCTGACCCAAAATTCAATTAAGGCAAGCCTTCGATTAGTGAAGTGTCAAAAAAATGCATTGTCACTCTCAGATCTGGATGTTGTCCGCAATATTCCACCAAGAGAGAAATCCATAAAGAATGCCGGAATCCATGATTGTCGTAAGTCATACTTCTCTTTCAACCATTCATTATCCTCAAGGCCGAAATCAGAAATTATTGAAGACCACCTTGATTCGAACTCATCTGGAGTCTCTGATCCCCACACACATGCCATAAATCGTGGTTTAAAATCTTCATTGTTTTTCAAGATGGGACCAACCTTTTCAGGGAGTTTCATGAGAATATGCCACATACAAAGTCTATGTTTTGTGTTTGGAAATATAGCTTCTATTCCTCTTCTCTTGCTTTGGTCCTCATCAGTTATGACTAGCTTTGGTGCAACCCCACACATTGCTTTCAAGAAAGTCTGGAATAACCATCTGTATGATGCAATCTTCTCATTCGACAAAAAAGCAGCACCAAATGTAACACAAGATTTATGATGGTTAACTCCAGTAAAAGAGGTAAATACCAGGTCATACTTGTTGAATTTATATGTAGAGTCGAATGACACAACATCACCAAACAATGAATAGTTCTTTCTACATATACTATCTGCCCAGAAAATATTTTTCAGTTTATTGTTCTCATCAACCTGGTAATCAAAATAGAATGCTGGATTGGCCTTTTTTTATTTTCCATTATGTCTACTATAAGTTGTCCATCTGCTCCCTTAATTGATGCCTTAAAGTCACGGTCATAGTTCTGTAAGTCACGTTTCGTGCAACCTATGTTTCCTTGCCCACCTTTCTCAACACTAAGCAAGCGAAAAGTTTTTGATGTGCCAAGCAATGCCTTACTGCATGTAAATAGTTTGTTTCTCAAATCACTAGTTACCTCTCTATTTGACCGGATGAGATGTCTCTTACTTGGCGAGATAAGTTGGTGCGTGTGTGATTGAACAAACTGGACGACCTCGTACTTGCCGTCATCTTGCCTCTTCAATCCGATCATAGCCTCACAACCACATCTGGTTATCTTAATATTTCTTTTAATCTTTTTTCTCTGCATTTCTTGAGTATCTTGGCCAATTTCCACTGATTTTTCCTTCCTCCAACCTTCTCTTGCGCAAACAAACTTCTTCCAAATTATTACACCACCTTCTCCTTTGTGTTGTGTCCATATGCATACAGAGAAGCCAACCTCATGGGCATACATTCTATAGAATGCCAAACCTGCCTCCCAGCTATCAAATCGCATGCCAACTGAGGGTTGTAGGCTATCATCACACTAGGGCTCATAAGTTGACCCCTGTGTAAGTAGGAAATCATGGATTAGCTCCAGAATTGAAACCCATGAAATTGACATGTCATAATAAACTTACACACACGGGGAGGCTACTGGTTCTTTTTGGTGTGTTGAAACAATCTTCATCATGTATGTCCAATCCCGTTTGGACCTAGCAAGGTTGTTAGAAATTTATTGACATGACATGCACATATGAACATGAGTAACATATCAAGGAAATACCATGGAAAAGTTGTTGGCATCATCTTCGAGTCCCATTGCTGTAGTTGACCCGACACTTGGAGCAATACTTGCCATTGACTCCATCATTCTCTACTATGTGCAGATAGAAATGCTAGATATTACATGCAGGAGCAACTAAGAGTTAGATTTTCATGAAAGCGACGGCACACTAAGTTAAAAAAAACAGTTTCATGCTGAAATAGTGAAGAGAGAAAATTTCCAAATGCACCGGTTTTTAGATGTAGTAAGGAAAATAGTGTGCTGAAAATGGTTCTAACAAATAGATAGGGAACTCCCAGAAATTAGTGAAGTCGCACACATTGTATAGGTAGATGAATCTCAGTCTTGTCCCAACATGCACTTCACATCCAGGTACTTGAATAGGTAGATGGATTTGCTCGAACTCATGTACAGTATCAGGCCATAAGTTGCTGAAATTTTACTAGCGCTATTTTTCCATTAGTGGTGTATGATCGGATAGGGTCCAGAGTTGAATTTCCTTAGATCAGACAGCCGACCTGAAATTCATATAGAAGTGGTTACCTATACAATTTTGTTTAGCAATGTTAGCATTCATATCTTGATATAGTTGTTGTTTGGATGCCACACAAGGTTTTTTAGTGCTCATGTTTTTCAGCTACTCATTTGTTCTCATCATAATTTCTTCAGTAATGTAGGTTCTGTTGTTTAGGTCCTTCACGGAGGATGAGACAAAGTTGTCCAGGGGTAGCCTGATATAAGTAGTACTAAAAGTGAGATCCAGTTTGGGTCACTGACTTTGTGTGTGTTAAGTTTACAGAAATGTAATATGCTATTACTAAAGGCTATGTTCGTCATCCAAAACCAACATATGGCCATACAAAGGATCTTGCTTGCGGCAATAAAAAGGAAAACTGTAACATGTAGCTTACCAAATGGCGAGACAGTGTTGTTCAATGGATTTTCCTGTCCACGTTTCTCCTAATAATGGTATTCTCAAGAATATAAGGCTGAAGCTTATTTTCGTTCAGCTGGCCCTGTCAGCAAATTAAAGGAGATCTTGCTTGAAGCTTCTCTTCCTTCAGCCGGCTCCTTCTGTTGGCCCTGTAAAAAATGTAAGAACCAAGGTAGCTACATCTCACAAAATCAGCACAAGGAAACGATGGATCAGGACCAGAACGCACAAGAATACCTGAAGATCGGAGTTCTCATCCACGATGTCGACGGATGGCGGAGCTAGCGCCGGGTTGGGACGGGTCGGGTGGAGTGGGAGAGGGGGGCGAGGTGGAAAATGGCGAGGCGGAAATAGGGCGACTACTCCTCTGGACGTCCGTATCTTGGCGAGCTCGTTCGCCCGACGCCGGAGCGCAGCACACGGCGAGGTCCGCCGCCGGAGCTGGAAACCCTAGTCTGTTCGCGTTTCTTTCTGTTCCAAATTGGAGGAACACATCGAGCTAGGTGATTGGGGTCGTTACACTTATTCTGGACTTTCATTGGGGTGTTTTTTTGTAAATATCGAAGGGTGGAGCTTCCCAATTGCATCTTGCGCGTACGTTCTGTATCAAACGGACGTGACGAGGAGGGTGCAGCCGGAGCACTCAATCCGTGGGAGTATACGATATTTTCCCAGGACATATGACCCTCGCTCACTCACCATAGACCTCCATAGAAAGCTAGCATTCCCTAATGTACTTCTCTTTCTTGGTTGACGTCTCCTCATCCTCCAGTCATCTCCTACTCCTAATCTCAAGATGACTTGGCGACATCTCTTCTTCCTTGTGACACCTTTCTCCTCTTCTTACACCTCATGTGTCATCAATCCGTCATCTATCCAAGATCTAGGGGCAACGGTGTTTCCCAGCCAATGGCTAGTGAGATCTACACCTTACATAATTATTCATATTCTTTTAGGTTAATGTTGGTTTTGTTGATACGTTATGCTTAAGAGCATACATATTATATCACTCGGAGTCACAAGCCAGGCATGCATTCTCCTGCAGGGATCAAGATGTAGTGCCCACAACAATGTCTTCCCATATTGCTCACCTCCATGCGAACCAAGGCCACCTAAACAATATGAATAATGAGATTTAGATCAAGGGACATTCCATCTGTGTGAGCAATTGTTTACAAAGATGTGGATCATGAATGGCTCTCGAAGCATCACACCAAAGAGTCATGACAAACCTGTGTAAACTGCATATCGTTCATCCTTTTATAGATCCATTTCCCCCATTTTTTCGATTAGACAACCCGCATGCATTTACTATGTAAGATATGGGAATTAGGATAAACTCTTAACTCCCAACAAGATCTCTCCATGCTATTGACCTTCGTGCAATCAAAGGCCACCTAAACACAATGAAGCTTGTGATCCAGTTCAAGGGGCATTCCTTTTGTGCGGACAATTGTTTATAAGGACGATGAATCATCAAGGACTCTCCCGATGAAGCACCGTATCCATAGGGCCACAAGAGACAGATGCAAACCACATATCGTTCATCCATTCCTAGATCCACTCATCCCCTTTTCCAGATTGGACAACCCGCATGCATTTACTCTATAAAATAGGAGAGTGAACGACGAAGTGCTCAAATCCCAACAAAGTCACCAAATTCACATTTGAGTACAAACACCAAAATACACACTGCCCCCACCCCTGTTTCATTGTGTGATCCAACCAAGCCACAAGATCTCACACACCAAATCCAACTGGCCAATATTCAATTGGGTTTCTAGGATTGTCCTCATTCCTGCACAGAAAGCTTATGTCCTTAATGCACCGCTCGGTGCGCCACCCCCTGAAGCGTCGTCTGTAGATGTTATGAACATCTGACAGGCACGTTCTGATGACTACTTGATAGTTCAGTGCGTCATGCATTACGGCTTAGAATTGAGGCTCCAAAACGTTTTGAACGTCACGGAACATATGAGATGTTCTAAGAGCTGAAATTGAGATCTTAGGCTCATGCCCGTGTTGAGAGGTATGAAACCTCCAACAAGATTCTTTGCTTGCAAGATGAAGGAGAATAGCTCAATCGGTGAGCATATGCTCAGATTGTCTGGGTGCTACAATCGCTTGAATCGAGTGGGAGTTGATCTTCCAGATAAGATAGTGATTGATATAGTTCTCCGAGTCACTGCCACTAAGCTACTAGAGCTTCGTGATGAACTATAAAATGCCAGGGATGGAAATAATGATCTCTGAGCTATTCGCGATGTTTGACACCGCGAAGGTAGAAATCAAGAAGGAGCATCAAGTGTTGATGGTTAGTAAAACCACTAGTTTCGACAAGGGCAAGGGCAAGGAGGGAAACTTCATTGATGGCAAGCCAGTTGCTGCTCCAGTGAAGAAACCTAAGGTTGAACCCAAACCCGAGATTAAGTGCTTCTATTATGAGGAGAGCGGTCGCTGAAGCGGAACAACCCTAGATACTTGGTAGATAAGAAGGCTGGCAACGTCAACAGAAGTATATTTGATATACGTTTTGTGCATGTGTACCTTACTAGTACTGCTAGTAGCACCTGGGTATTAGATACCGGTTCAGTTGCTAAATGTTGGTAACTCGAAATAAAAGCTACGGAATAAACGGAGACTAGCTAAGGATGAGGTGACGATGTGTGTTGGAAGTGTTTCCAAGGTTGATGTGATCACCATCGCACGCTCTCTCTACCTTCGGGATTAGTGATGAACCTAAATAAATATTATTTGGTGTTTGCGTTGAACATGAACGTGATTAGATCATGTTTATTGCAATACGGTTATTAATTTAAATCAGAGAATAAAGGTTATTCTGTTTACATGAATAATACCTTCAATGGTCATGCATCCAATGTGAATGGTTTATTGAATCTCGATCGTAGTAATACACATGTTCATAATATTGATGCCAAAATATGCAAAGTTAATAATGATAGTACCACTTACTTGTGGCACTGCCGCCAAGGTCATATTGCTGTAAAGCGCATGAAGAAACTCCATGCTGATGGATCTTTTGACTCACTCGATTTCGAATCGGTTGAGACATGCGGACCATGCCTCTTGGGCAAGATGACTAAAAGACCCCGTTTTCCGATATGATGGAGCGGGCAAGTGACTTATTGGAAATGATACATGTTGATGTAAGCGATCCAATGAGTGTTGAAGCGTGCGGTGGATATCGCTATTTTCTTACCTTCACTGATGATTTGAGTAGATATGGTGATATTTACTTAATGAAACACAAGTCTGAAACATTTGAAAAGTTCAAACAAATTCAGAGTGAAGTTTGATATCATCGTGACAAGAAGATAAAATGTCTACGATATAATCGTGGAGGTAAATATCTGAGTTACAATTTTGGTATGCAACTTAAGACAATGTGGAAGTTGTTTCACAACTCACGCCACCTGGAACACCATCGTGTGATGGTGTGTCCGAACGTCGTAGTCGTGCTCTATTGGATATGGTGCGTACTATGATGTCTCTTATCGATTTGCCACTATCGTTTTGGGGTTATGCATTAGAGACAACTACATTCACTTTAAATAGGGCACCATCTAAGTCCGTTGTGATGACACCGTATGAATTTTGGTTTGGCAGAAACCTAAGCTGTCATTTATAATGTTTGGGGCTGCGACGCTTATGTGAAAAAGGTTTCAACCTGATGAGCTCGAACCCAAAGCGGACAAATGCATCTTCATAGAATACCCTAACGTTACAGTTGGGTATACCTTCTATCTCAGATCCAAGCGCAAAGTGTTTGTTGCTAAAACGGGTCCTTTCTCGAGAAAGAGTTTCTCTCGAAAGAATTGAGTGGGAGGAAAGTATAACTTGATGCGGTTGTTGAACTGTCACTTCAGTTGGATAGTAGCACAACGCAGAAAGATGTTTCTGCGACGCCTACACCAAGTGAAGAGGAAGCAAATGATGATGATCATGAAGCTTCGGATCAAGTTACTACCGAACCTCGTAGGTCGACAAGGACTCGTACCGCCCCTCAGTGGTACATCAATCCTGTCTTGGAGGTCATGTTGTTAGACAACAGTGAACCTACGAGCTATGAAGAAGCGATGGTGGGCCCGGATTCCAACAAATGGCTAGGAGCCATGAAATCCGAGAAATGATCCATGTATGAAAACAAAGTATGGACTTTGGTAGACTTGCCCGTTGAACGGCAGGCCGTTGAGTACAAATGGACCTTTAAGAAGAAGACAGACACTGATGGTAAATGTGACCATTTATAAAGCTCGACTTGTCGCAAAGAAGTTTCTGACAAGTTCAAGGAGTTGACTACGATGAGACTTTCTCACCCGTAGCGATGCTAAAGTCTGTTGGAATTATGTTAGCACTTGCTGCATTTTTCGATTATGAAATCTGGCAGATGGAAGTCAAAACATCGTTTCCTTAACGCTATCCGTGAGGAAAGGTTGTATGTGATACAACCGGAAGGTTTTGTCAGTCCTAAGGATGCTAAAATGTATGCAAGCTCCAGCGATCCTTCTATGGACAGGAGCAAGCATCTCGGAGTTGGAATATATGCTTTGATGAGATGATCAAAGTTTTTGGGTCTATACAAAGTTTATGAGAAACTTGTATTTACAATAAAGTGAGTGGGAGCACTATAGAATTTCTGATAAGTATATGTGGATGACATATTGTTGATCAGAAATGATGTAGAATTTCTGGAAAGCATAAAGGGTTGTTTGAAAAGGAGTTTTTCAAAGGAAAAACTGGAATGAAGCTACTTAAATATTGGGCATCAGGATCTATAGAGATAGATCAAGACGTCTAATAAAACTTTCAATGAGTACATACCTTGGCAAGATTTTGAAAGAGTTCAAAATGGACCAGTCAAAGAAAGAGTTCTTGCCTGATTTGTAAGGTGTGGAGTTGAGTGAGACTCAAAGCTCGACCATGGAAGAAGAAAGAGAAAGGACGAAGGTCGTCCCCTATGCCTTATCCATAGGCTCTGTATAGTATGCCATGCGTTGTACCGCACCTGGTGTGTGCCTTGCCCTGAGTCTGTCAAGGGGTACAAGATGTTGGAAATATGCTCTAGAGGCAATAATAAAATGGTTATTATCATATTTCTTTGTTCATGATAATCTCTTATTATCCATGCTAGAATTGTATTGATCAGAAACTCAGATACATGTGTGGATACATAGACAACACTGTGTCCCTAGTAAGCCTCTACTAGACTAGCTCGTTGATCAGAGATGGTCAAGGTTTCCTGACCATAGCAATGAGTTGTCATCTGATAACGGGATCACGTCATTCGACCCAGCCGTAAGCATAGCAGTTGATCGTGTCAGTTTATTGCTACTGCTTTATCCATGTCAAGTATATGTTCCTACGACCATGAGATCAGGCAACTCCCGGACACCGAAGGAATGCCTTGTGTGTATCAAACGTCACAACATAACTGGGTGACAATAAAGGTGCTCTACAGGTATCTCCGAGGGTGTCTGTTGAGTTGGCATGGATCTAGGCTGGGATTTTTCACTCCGTATGACGGAGAGGTATCTCTGGGCCCACTCGGTAACACAGCATCACAAGAAGCTTGCAAGCAATGTGACTAAGTAGTTAGTCACGGGATCTTGTGTTACGGAACGAGTAAAGAGACTTGCCGGTAATGAGATTGAACTTGGTATGGAGATACCGACGATCGAATCTCGGGCAAGTAACATACCGATGGACAAAGGGAACTGCATACGGGATTGTCTGAATCCTTGACATCGTGGTTCGACCGATAAAGATCTTCGTAGAATATGTAGGAACCAATATGGGCATCCAGGTCCCGCTATTGGTTATTGACCGTAGAGTTGTCTCGGTCATGTCTACATAGTTCTCGAACCCGCAGGGATTGCACACTTAACGTTCGGTGACGATTTTGTATTGTTGAGTTATGTATGTTGGTGACCGAAGGTTGTTCCGAGTCCCGGATGAGATCCCGGACATCACGAGGAGTTCCAGAATGGTCCGGAGGTAAAGATTTATATATGGGAAGTCATATTTTGGCTACCGGAAAAGTTTCGAGTTTTTCCGGTATTGTATCGGGAAGCTTCTAGAAGGTTCGGAAAACTTCCGAAGGAGTCCGGAAGTCCACCAAGGGTTCCACCATGTCCCAAGGGTTTGCATGGGCTGAGGGGGGGCGCCCTGGCCTTATTGGGCCAGGCGCACAAGTCCCTCAAGGCCCATGTGTCTTGGGAGAGGTGGAAAGTCCACCTGTTTATGGAAAGGGGGGGTATTGGACTAGGAGTCCAACCCCTCCCCCTTGGATGCGCCCTAGGGCTTGGAGGGGCTGATCTCCACGCCCCGCCACCTATATATAGGGGGGAGGGGGCGCCCCAAGAGCACAAACGAAGCCCTTGGCGCCCCTCTCTCTCCCTAGATCGTTTTCTCCTCCGTTCGCGGTTTCGGTAGCGCTAGGCGTTGCCCTGCCGTGATAGCACCACCACCACCGCCACCACGCCGTCGTGTTGCCGGAGAACTCATCTACCTCTCCGCTCTCCCTTGCTGGATCAAGGGGGCGGAGATCGTCATCGAGCTGTACGTGTGCTAAACGCGGAGGTGCCGTCCGTTCGGCGCAAGATCGGGACGGATCGCGGGACGGCTGCAATTTGGATCGCGACGACGTTCGACTACACCAACCGCGTTTCTTAATGCTTCCCGCTTAGCGATCTACAAGGGTATGTATATCCACTCTCCCTCTCGTAGATGTTCATCACCATGGATAGATCTTGCCTGTGCGTAGGAAAATTTTTGTTTCCCATGCAACGTTCCCCATCATTGGCATCATGAGCTAGGTCTATGCGTAGATGAGATCACGAGTAGAACACAAAGGAGTTTGTGGGTGTTGATGCTCAGATTGCTTCCTCCCTTGGTCTTTTCTTGATTCAGCGGTGTTGTGGGATGAAGCGGCCCGGACCAACCTTACTCGTACGCTTACGAGAGACCGGTTCCATCAACTGACATGTGACTTTGTTGCATAAAGATGGCTGGCGGGTGTCTGTCTCTCCCACTTTAGTTGGATCGGATTCGACAAAGGCGGTCCTTGAGAAGGTTGAATAGCAATTTGTGTATCACCATTGTGGTTTTTGCGTAGGTAAGAATCGTTCTTGCTAGATACCCGTAGCAGCCACGTAAAACATGCAACAATAATTAGAGGACGTCTAACTTGTTTTTGCAGGGTATGTTGTGATGTGATATGGCCAATTACATGATGAGATATATGTGATGTATGAGATGATCATGTTTTGTATAGAATATCACGACTTGCATGTCGATGAGTACGGCAACCGGCAGGAGCCATAGGGTTGTCTTTAATTTATTTTCGCCGTTTTTGCTTTACTTTATCGCTATAAGTTAGCAATAGTCATAGAAGCAATAGTTGGCGCGACAACCTCATGGCGACACGTTGATGGAGATCAAGATGATGGAGATCATGGTGTCATGCCGGTGATGATGGAGATCATGCCGGTGCTTTGGAGATGGAGATCAAAAGCACAAGTTCATGGCCATATCATGTCACTTATGATTTGCATGTGATGTTAATTCTTTTATGCATCTTATTTTGCTTAGGACGATGGTAGCATTATAAGGTGATGCCTCACTAAAATTTCAAGATAAAATTGTGTTCTCCCCGAGTGTGCACCGTTGCGAAAGTTCGTCGTTTCGAGACACCATGTGATGATTGGGTGTGATAGACTCTACGTTCACATACAACGGGTGCAAGCCAGTATTGCACGTGCGGAACACTCGGGTTAAACTTGACGAACCTAGCATGTACAGACATGGCCTCGGAACACAAGAGATCGAAAGGTCGAATATGAGTCATATAGTAGATATGATCAACATGAAGATGTTCACCATTGAAACCACCTCATCTCACGTGATGATCGGACTTGGGTTGGTGAATTTGGATCATGTAGCACTTGGATGACTGGAGGGATGTCCATTTGAGTGGGAGTTCGTTAGTAATATGATTAACTGAACTCATTATCATGAACATAGTCAAAATGTCTTTGCAAATTATGTTGTAGATCAATAGCTCGCGTTGTAGCTCCCCTGTGTTTTTTATACGTTCCTAGAGAAAATAGAGTTGAAAGATGATGGTAGCAATAATGCGGACTGGGTCCGTGATCTGAGGATTGTCCTCATTGCTGCACAGAAGGCTTATGTCCTTAATGCACCGCTCGGTGCGCCACCCCCTCAAGCGTCCTCTGTAGATGTTGTGAACATCTGACAGGCACGTTCTGATGACTACTTGATAGTTCAGTGCGTCATGCATTACGGCTTAGAAATTGAGGCTCCAAAACTTTTTGAACGTCACGGAACATATGAGATGTTCTAAGAGCTGAAATAGGGATTTCAGGCTCGTGCCCGTGTTGAGAGGTATGAGACCTCCAACAAGATTCTTTGCCTGCAAGATGAAGGAGAATAGCTCAGTCGGTGAGCATGTGCTCAGATTGTCTGGGTGCTACAATCGCTTGAATCGAGTGGGAGTTGGTCTTCCAGATAAGATACTGATTGATATAGTTCTCCAAGTCACTGCCACTAAGCTACTAGAGCTTCGTGATGAACTATAAAATGCCAGGGATGGAGATGATCCCTGAGCTATTCGCAATGTTTGACACCGCGAAGGTAGAAATCAAGAAGGAGCATCAAGTGTTGATGGTTAGTAAAACCACTAGTTTTGAGAAGGGCAAGGGCAAGGAAGGAAACTTCATGGATGGCAAGCCAGTTGCTGCTCCAGTGAAGAAACCCAAGGTTGAACCCAAACCCGAGACTAAGTGCTTCTATTATGAGGAGAGCGGTCGCTGAAGTGGAACAACCCTAGATACTTGGTAGATAAGAAGGTTGGCGACATCAACGGAAGTATATTTTATATACGTATTATTCATG
Organism: Elymus sibiricus; assembly: GCA_039707655.1. NCBI lineage: Eukaryota > Viridiplantae > Streptophyta > Magnoliopsida > Poales > Poaceae > Elymus > Elymus sibiricus. The sequence continues at coordinate 504,293,778 of CM077665.1, forward strand.
TGTACCTTCTAGTACTCCTAGTAGCACCTGGGTATTAGATACCGGTTCAGTTGCTAAATGTTGGTAACTCGGAATAAAAGCTACGAAATAAACGGAGACTAGCTAAGGGCGAGGTGACGATGTGTGTTGGAAGTGTTTCCAAGGTTGATGTGATCACCATCGCACGCTCTCTCTACCTTCGGGATTAGTGATGAACCTAAATACATGTTATTTGGTGTTTGCGTTGAGCATAAACGTGATTAGATCGTGTATATTGCATTACGGTTATTAATTTAAGTTAGAGAATAATGGTTATTCAGTTTACATGAATAAAACCTTCAATGGTCATGCACCCAATGTGAATGGTTCACTGAATCTCGATCGTAGTAATACACATGTTTATTGATGCCAAAAGATGCAAAGTTAATAATGATAGTACCACATACTTGTGGCACTGCCGCCAAGGTCATATTGGTGTAAAGCGCATGAAGAAGCTCCATGCTGATGGATCTTTTGACTCACTCGATTTCGAATCGGTTGAGACATGTGGACCATGCCTCATGGGCAAGATGACTAAGACCCCGTTTTCTCGTATGATGTAGCGGGCAAGTGACTTATTGGAAATGATGCATGTTGATTTTATGCGGTCCAATGAGTGTTGAAGCGTGCGGTGGATATCGCTATTTTCTTACCTTCACTAATGATTTGAGTAGATATGGGGATATTTACTTAATGAAACACAAGTCTGAAATGTTTGAAAAGTTCAAACAAATTCAGAGTGAAGTTTGAGATCATCGTGACAAGAACATAAAATGTCTACGATATGATCGTGGAGGTAAATATCTGAGTTACGCGTTTGGTATACAACTCAAGACAATGTGGAAGTTGTTTCACAACTCACGCCACCTGGAACACCATAGTGTGATGGTGTGTCCGAACGTCGTAGTCATGCTCTATTGGATATGGTGCATACTATGATGTCTCTTATCGATTTGCCACTTTCGTTTTGGGGTTATGCATTAGAGAGAACTACATTCACTTTAAATAGGACACCATCTAAAGTCCGTTGAGATGACACCGTATGAATTTTGGTTTGGCAGAAACCTAAGCTGTCATTTCTCAGAGTCTGGGAATGCGACGCTTATGTCTGATAAGCTCGATCCCAAAGCGAAAAAAATCATCTTCATAGGATACCCTAAGGAAACAGCTGGGTATAACTTCTATCTTAGATCCACGGGCAAAGTGTTTGTTGCTAAAAACGGGTCCTTTCTCGAGAAAGAGTTTCTCTTGAAAGAATTGAGTGGGAGGAAGGTAGAACTTGATTAGGTTATTGAACCGTCACTTCAGTTGGATGATAGCACGACACAGAAAGATGTTTGTGTGGCGCCTACACCAAATGAAGAGGAAGTTAATGATGATGATCATAACACTTCAGATCAAGTTACTATCGAACCTCGTAGGCCGACAAGAACTCGTACCGCCTCTGAGTGGTACGTCAATCCTGTCTTGGAGGTCATATTGTTAGACAACAGTGAACCTACGAGCTATGAAGAAGCGATGGTGGGCCCGGATTCCAACAAATGGCTAGGAGCCATGAAATCCGAGAAAGGATCCATGTATGAAAACGAAGTATGGACTTTGGTAGACTTGCCCATTGAACGGCAGGCCGTTGAGTACAAATGGACCTTTAAGAAGAAGACAGACGCTGATGGTAAATGTCACTATTTATAAAGCTCGACTTGTTGCAAAGAAGTTTTCCGACAAGTTCAAGGAGTTGACTACGATGAGACTTTATCACCCGTAGCGATGCTAAAGTCAGTTGGAATTATGTTAGCAGTTGCTGCATTTTTCGATTATGAAATCTGGCAGATGGATGTCAAAACAGAGTTTCCTTAACGGTTTCCGTGAGGAAAGGTTGTATGTGATACAACCAGAAGGTTTTGTCGGTCCTAAGGATGCTAAAATGTATGCAAGCTCCAGCGATCCTTCTATGGACAGGAGCAAGCATCTCGGAGTTGGAATATACGCTTTGATGAGGTGATCAAAGTTTTTGGGTCTATACAAAGTTTATGAGAAACTTGTATTTACAATAAAGTGAGTGGGAGCACTATAGAATTTCTGATAAGTATATGTGGATGGCATATTGTTGATCGGAAATGATGTAGAATTTCTGGAAAGCATAAAGGGTTGTTTGAAAAGGAGTTTTTCAAAGGAAAGCCTAGAATGAAGCTACTTAAATATTGGGCATCAGGATCTATAGAGATAGAGCAAGACGTCTGATAAAACTTTCAATGAGTACATACCTTGACAAGATTTTGAAAGAGTTCAAAATGGATCAGTCAAAGAAAGAGTTCTTGCCTGATTTGTAAGGTGTGGAGTTGAGTGAGACTCAAAGCTCGACCACGGAAGAAGAAAGAGAAAGGACGAAGGTCGTCCCCTATGCCTTATCCATAGGCTCTGTATAGTATGCCATGCTGTGTACCGCACCTAGTGTGTGCCTTGCCATGAGTCTGTCAAGGGGTACAAGAGTGGTCCAGGAGTGGATCACTGGACAGCGGTCAAGATTATCCTTAGTAACTAGAGGACTAAGGAAATGTTTCTCGATTATGGAGGTGATAAAGAGTTCGTCGTAAAGGGTTACGTCGAAGCAAGCTTTGACACCTATCCGGACAACTCTGAGTAGCAATCCGGATACGTATAGTGGAGCAGTCATTTGGAATAGCTCCAAGTGGAGTGTGGTAGCATCTGCAGTATGACATATAGATTTGCAAAGAACACACGGATGTGAATGTTGCAGACCGTTGACTAAAGACCTCTCTCTAATACAAAGCATGATCAAACCCCAGAACTCATTGGGTGTTAGATTCATAACAATGTAAATCACATGGTGATGTGAACTAGATTATTGACTCTAGTGCAAGTGGGAGACTATTGGAAATATGCCCTAGAGGCAATAATAAATTGGTTATTATTATATTTCCTTGTTCATGATGATAATCTTTTATTATCCATGCTATAATTGTATTAATTGGAAACACTGATACATGTGTGGATACGTAGACAACACTGTGTCCCTAGTATGCCTCTAGTAGACTAGCTTGTTGATCAAAGATGGTCAAGGTTTCCTAGCCATAGACATGAGATGTCATTTGATAACGGGATCACATCATTAGGAGAATGATGTGATGGACAAGACCCAAACTATGAACGTAGCATATGATCGTGTCAGTCTATTGCTATTGTTTTCTACATGTCAAGTATCTGTTCCTATGACCATGAGATCATGCAACTCACTGACACCGGAGGAATACCTTGTGTGTATCAAACGTCACAACGTAACTGGGTGACTATAAAGATGCTCTACAGGTATCTCCGAAGGTGTCTGTTGAGTTGGCATGGATCGAGACTGGGATTTGTTACTCCGTGTGACGGAGAGGTATCTCAGGGTCCACTCGGTAATACAACATCACAACAAGCCTTGCAAGCAATGTTACTAAAGTGTTAGCCATGGGATCTTGTATTACGGAACGAGTAAAGAGACTTGCCGGTAACGAGATTGAACTAGGTACGGAGATACCGACGATCGAATCTCAGGCAAGTAACATACCGAAGAACAAAGGGAACAACGTACGGGATTAACTGAATCCTTGACATACAGGTTCAACCGATAAAGATCTTCGTGGAATATGTAGGAACCAATATGGGCATCCAGGTCCCGCTATTGGTTATTGACCGTAGAGGTGTCTCGGTCATATCTGCATAGTTCTCAAACCAGCAGGGTCTGCACACTTAACGTTCGGTGACGTTTCAATATTATTGAGTTATGTATGTTGGTGACCGATGGTTGTTCGGAGTCCCGGATGAGATCCCGGACATCACGAGGAGCTCCGGAATGGTCCGGAGGTAAATATTTATATATGGGAAGTCATATTTTGGCGACCAGAAAAGTTTCGGGTTTTCCGGTATTGTACCGGGAAGCTTCTAGAAGGTTCCGGAAATTTCCGGAGGAGTCCAGAAGTCCACCAAGGGTTCCACCACGTCCCAAGGGTTTGCATGGGCTGAGGGGAGGTGCCCTGTCCTTATTGGGCCAGGCGTACAAGTCCCTCAAGGCCCATGTGGCTTGGGAGAGGTGGAAAGTCCACCTGTTTATGGAAAAGGAGGGAATTGGACTAGGAGTCCAACTCCTCCCCCTTGGCTGCGCCCTAGGGCTTGGAGGGGCTGATCTCCATGCCCCTGTACCTATATATAGAGGGGAGAGGGCGCCCCAAGAGCACACACGAAGCCTTTGGCGCCCCTCTCTCTCCCTAGATCGTTTTCTCCTCCGTTCGCGGTTTCGGTAGCGCTAGGCGTAGCCCTGCCGGGATAGCACCACCACCACCGCCACCACGCCGTTGTGTTGCCGGAGAACTCATCTACCTCTCCGCTCTCCCTTGCTGGATCAAGGAGGCGGAGATCGTCATCGAGTTGTACGTGTGTTGAACGCGGAGGTGCCGTCCGTTCGGCGCTAGATCGGGACGGATCGCGGGACGGCTGCGATTTGGATCGCGAAGACGTTCGACTACACCAACCGCATTTCTTAACGCTTCCCACTTAGCGATCTACAAGGGTGTGTAGATCCACTCTCCCTCTCGTAGATGCTCATCACCATGGATAGATCTTGCGTGTGCGTAGGAAAATTTTTGTTTCCCATGCAACGTTCCCCAACAGTGGCATCATGAGCTAGGTCTATGCGTAGATGAGATCACGAGTAGAACACAAAGGAGTTTATGGGCGTTGATGCTCAGATTGCTTCCTCCCTTGGTCTTTTCTTGATTCAGCGGTATTGTGGGATGAAGCGGCCCGGACCAACCTTACTCGTATGCTTACGAGAGACCGGTTCCATCAACTGACATGTGACTTTGTTGCATAAAGATGGCTGGCGGGTGTTTGTCTCTCCCACTTTAGTTGGATCGGATTCGACACAGGCGGTCCTTGAGAATGTTGAATAGCAATTTGTGTATCACCGTTGTGGTTTTTGCGTAGGTAAGAATCGTTCTTGCTAGATACCCGTAGCAGCCACGTAAAACATGCAACAACAATTAGAGGATGTCTAACTTGTTTTTGTAGGGTATGTTGTGATGTGATATGGCCAATTACATGATGAGATATATGTGATGTATGAGATGATCATGTTTTGTATAGAATATCACGACTTGCATGTCGATGAGTACGACAACCGGCAGGAACCATACGGTTGTCTTTAATTTATTTTCGTCGTTTTTGCTTTACTTTATAGCTATAAGTTAGCAATAGTCGTAGAATCAATAGTTGGCGCGACAACCTCATGGCGACACGTTGATGGAGATCAAGATGATGGAGATCATGGTGTCATGTCGGTGACGATGGAGATCATGGCGGTGCTTTGGAGATGGAGATCAAAAGCACAAGTTCATGGCCATATCATGTCACTTATGATTTGCATGTGATGTTAATCCTTTTATGCATCTTATTTTGCTTAGGACGATGGTAGCATTATAAGGTGACCCCTCACTAAAATTTCAAGATAAAATTGTGTTCTCCCCGAGTGTGCACCGTTGCGAAAGTTTGTCGTTTCGAGAGACCACGTGATGATCGGGTGTGATAGACTCTATGTTCACATACAACAGGTGCAAGCCAGTGTTGCACGTGCGGAACACTCGGGTTAAACTTGATGAGCCTAGCATGTACAGACATGGCCTCGGAACACAAGAGATCGAAAGGTCGAACATGAGTCATATAGTAGATATGATCAACATGAAGATGTTCACCATTGAAACCACCTCATCTCACGTGATGATCGGACTTGGGTTGGTGAATTTGGATCATGTAACACTCGGATGACTGGAGGGATGTCAATTTGAGTGGGAGTTCTTTAGTAATATGATTAACTGAACTCATTATCATGAACATAGTCAAAATGTCTTTGCAAATTATGTTGTAGATCAATAGCTCACGTTGTAGCTCCCCTGTGTTTTTTATATGTTCCTAGAGAAAATAGAGTTGAAAGATGATGGTAGCTATAATGCGGACTGGGTCCCTGATCTGAGGATTGTCCTCATTGCTGCACAGAAGGCTTATGTCCTTAATGCACCGCACGGTGCGCCACCCCCTCAAACGTCGTCTGTAGATGTTGTGAACATCTGACAGGCATGTTCTGATGACTACTTGATTGTTCAGTGCGTCAGGCATTACGACTTAGAATTGAGGCTCCAAAACGTTTTGAACGTCACGGAACATATGAGATGTTCTAAGAGCTGAAATTGGGATTTTAGGCTCGTGCCCGTGTTGAGAGGTATGAGACCTCCAACAAGATTCTTTGCCTGCAAGATGAAGGAGAATAGCTCAGTCGGTGAGCATGTGCTCAGATTGTCTGGGTGCTACAATCGCTTGAATCGAGTGGGAGTTGATCTTCCAGATAAGATAGTGATTGATATAGTTCTCCAAGTCACTGCCACTAAGCTACTAGAGTTTCGTGATGAACTATAAAATGCCAGGGATGGAGATGATCCCTGAGCTATTCGCAATGTTTGACACCGCGAAGGTAGAAATCAAGAAGGAGCATCAAGTGTTGATGGTTAGTAAAACCACTAGTTTTGAGAAGGGCAAGGGCAAGGAGGGAAACTTCATGGATGGCAAGCTAGTTGCTCCTCCAGTGAAGCAACCCAAGGTTGAACCCAAACCCGAGACTAAGTGCTTCTATTATGAGGAGAGCGGTCGCTGAAGCGGAACAACCCTAGATACTTGGTAGATAAGAAGGCAGGCGACGTCAACGGAAGCATATTTGATATACGTATTATTCATTTGTACCTTCTAGTACTCCTAGTAGCACCTGGGTATTAGATACCGGTTCAGTTTCTAAATGTTGGTAACTCGGAATAAAAGCTACGGAATAAACGGAGACTAGCTAAGGGCAAGGTGACGATGTGTGTTGGAAGTGTTTCCAAGGTTGATGTGATCACTATCGCACGCTCTCTCTACCTTCGGGATTAGTGATGAACCTAAATACATGTTATTTGGTGTTTGCGTTGAGCATAAACGTGGTTAGATCGTGTTTATTGCAATACGGTTATTCATTTAAGTTAGAGAATAATGGTTATTCTGTTTACATGAATAATACCTTCAATGGTCATGCACCCAATGTGAATGGTTCATTGAATCTCGGTCGTAGTAATACACATGTTGATTCATGCCAAAAGATGCAAAGTTAATAATGATAGTACCACATACTTGTGGCACTGCCGCCAAGGTCATATTGGTGTAAAGCGCATGAAGAAACTCCATGTTGATGATTCTTTTGACTCACTCGATTTCGAATCGGTTGAGACATGTGGACCATGCCTCATGGGCAAGATGACTAAGACCCCGTTTTCTGGTATGATGTAGCGGGCAAGTGACCTATTGGAAATGATACATGTTGATGTATGCGATCCAATGAGTGTTGAAGCGTGCGGTGGATATCGCTATTTTCTTACCTTCACTGATGATTTGAGTAGATATGGGGATATTTACTTAATGAAACACAAGTCTGAAAAAGATGAAAAGTTCAAACAAATTCAGAGTGAAGCTTGAGATCATCGTGACAAGAAGATAAAATGTCTACGATATGATCGTGGAGGTAAATATCTGAGTTACGCGTTTGGTATACAACTCAAGACAATGTGGAAGTTGTTTCACAACTCACGCCACCTGGAACACCATAGTGTGATGGTGTGTCCGAACGTCGTAGTCGTGCTCTATTGGATATGGTGCGTACTATGATGTCTCTTATCGATTTGCCACTATCGTTTTGGGGTTATGCATTAGAGACAACTACATTCACTTTAAATAGGGCACCATCTAAAGTCCGTTGAGATGACACCGTATGAATTTTGGTTTGGCAGAAACCTAAGCTGTCATTTCTCAGAGTTTGGGAATGCGACGCTTATGTCTGATAAGCTCGATCCCAAAGCGGAAAAATGCATCTTCATAGGATACCCTAAGGAAACAGCTGGGTATACCTTCTATCTCAGATCCAAGGGCAAAGTGTTTGTTGCTAAAAACGGGTCCTTTCTCGAGAAAGAGTTTCTCTCGAAAGAATTGAGTGGGAGGAAAGTAGAACTTGATGAGGTTATTGAACCGTCACTTCAGTTGGATGATAGCACGAAGCAGAAAGATGTTTCTGTGGCGCCTACACCTAATGAAGAGGAAGTTAATGATGATGATCATAACACTTTGGATCAACTTACTACCGAACCACGTAGGACGACAAGAACTCATACCGCCTCTGAGTGGTACGTCAATCCTGTCTTGGAGGTCATGTTGTTAGACAACAGTGAACCTACGAGCTATGAAGAAGCGATGGTGGGCCCGGATTCCAACAAATGGCTCGGAGCCATGAACTCCGAGAAAGGATCCATGTATGAAAACCAAGTATGGACTTTGGTAGACTTGCCCATTGAACGGCAGGCCGTTGAGTACAAATGGACCTTTAAGAAGAAGACAGACGCTGATGGTAAATGTCACTATTTATAAAGCTCGACTTGTCGAAAAGAAGTTTTTCGACAAGTTCAAGGAGTTGACTACGATGAGACTTTATCACCCGTAGCGATGCTAAAGTCAGTTGGAATTATGTTAGCAGTTGCTGCATTTTTCGATTATGAAATCTGGCAGATGGATGTCAAAACAGAGTTTCCTTAACGGTTTTCGCGAGGAAAGGTTGTATGTGATACAACCAGAAGGTTTTGTCGGTTCTAAGGATGCTAAAATGTATGCAAGCTCCAGCGATCCTTCTATGGACAGGAGCAAGCATCTCGGAGTTGGAATATACGCTTTGATGAGGTGATCAAAGTTTTTGGGTCTATACAAAGTTTATGAGAAACTTGTATTTACAATAAAGTGAGTGGGAGCACTATAGAATTTCTGATAAGTATATGTGGATGGCATATTGTTGATCGGAAATGATGTAGAATTTCTGGAAAGCATAAAGGGTTGTTTGAAAAGGAGTTTTTCAAAGGAAAACCTAGAATGAAGCTACTTAAATATTGGGCATCAGGATCTATAGAGATAGAGCAAGACGTCTGATAAAACTTTCAATGAGTACATACCTTGACAAGATTTTGAAAGAGTTCAAAATGGATCAGTCAAAGAAAGAGTTCTTGCCTGATTTGTAAGGTGTGGAGTTGAGTGAGACTCAAAGCTCGACCACGGAAGAAGAAAGAGAAAGGACGAAGGTCGTCCCCTATGCCTTATCCATAGGCTTTGTATAGTATGCCATGCTGTGTACCGCACCTAGTGTGTGCCTTGCCATGAGTCTGTCAAGGGGTACAAGAGTGGTCCAGGAGTGGATCACTGGACAGCGGTCAAAATTATCCTTAGTAACTAGAGGACTAAGGAAATGTTTCTCGATTATGGAGGTGATAAAGAGTTCGTCGTAAAGGGTTACGTCGATGCAAGCTTTGACACCTATCTGGACGACTCTGAGTAGCAATCCGGATACGTATAGTGGAGCAGTCATTTGGAATAGCTCCAAGTGGAGTGTGGTAGCAACTGCAGTATGACATATAGATTTGCAAAGAACACACGGATGTGAATGTTGCAGACCGTTGACTAAAGAGCTCTCTCTAATACAAAGCATGATCGAACCCCAGAACTCATTGGGTGTTAGATTCATAACAATGTAAATCACATGGTGATGTGAACTAGATTATTGACTCTAGTGCAAGTGGGAGACTATTGGAAATATGCCCTAGAGGCAATAATAAATTGGTTATTATTATATTTCCTTGTTCATGATGATAATCGTTTATTATCCATGCTATAATTGTATTAATTGGAAACACTGATACATGTGTGGATACGTAGACAACACTGTGTCCCTAGTATGCCTCTAGTAGACTAGCTTGTTGATCAAAGATGGTCAAGGTTTCCTAGCCATAGACATGAGATGTCATTTGATAACGGGATCACATCATTAGGAGAATGATGTGATGGACAAGACCCAAACTATGAACGTAGCATATGATCGTGTCAGTCTATTGCTATTGTTTTCTACATGTCAAGTATCTGTTCCTATGACCATGAGATCATGCAACTCACTGACACCGGAGGAATACCTTGTGTGTATCAAACGTCACAACGTAACTGGGTGACTATAAAGATGCTCTACAGGTATCTCCGAAGGTGTCTGTTGAGTTGGCATGGATCGAGACTGGGATTTGTTACTCCGTGTGACGGAGAGGTATCTCAGGGTCCACTCGGTAATACAACATCACAACAAGCCTTGCAAGCAATGTTACTAAAGTGTTAGCCATGGGATCTTGTATTACGGAACGAGTAAAGAGACTTGCCGGTAACGAGATTGAACTAGGTACGGAGATACCGACGATCGAATCTCAGGCAAGTAACATACCGAAGAACAAAGGGAACAACGTACGGGATTAACTGAATCCTTGACATACAGGTTCAACCGATAAAGATCTTCGTGAAATATGTAGGAACCAATATGGGCATCCAGGTCCCGCTATTGGTTATTGATCGTAGAGGTGTCTCGGTCATATCTGCATAGTTCTCAAACCCGCAGGGTCTGCACACTTAACGTTCGGTGACGTTTCAGTATTATTGAGTTATGTATGTTGGTGACCTATGCTTGTTCGGAGTCCCGGATGAGATCCCGGACATCACGAGGAGCTCCGGAATGGTCCGGAGGTAAATATTTATATATGGGAAGTCATATTTTGGCGACCAGAAAAGTTTCGGGTTTTCCGGTATTGTACCGGGAAGCTTCTAGAAGGTTCCGGAAACTTCCGGAGGAGTCCAGAAGTCCACCAAGGGTTCCACCACATCCCAAGGGTTTGCATGGGCTGAGGGGAGGTGCCCTGTCCTTATTGGGCCAGGCGCACAAGTCCCTCAAGGCCCATGTGGCTTGGGAGAGGTGGAAAGTCCACCTGTTTATGGAAAAGGATGGAATTGGACTAGGAGTCCAACTCCTCCCCCTTGGCTGCGCCCTAGGGCTTGGAGGGGCTGATCTCCATGCCCCTCCACCTATATATAGAGGGGAGGGGGCGCCCCAAGAGCAAACACGAAGCCTTTGGCGCCCCTCTCTCTCCCTAGATCGTTTTCTCCTCCGTTCGCGGTTTCGGTAGCGCTAGGCGTAGCCCTGCCGGGATAGCACCACCACCACCGCCACCATGCCGTCGTGTTGCCGGAGAACTCATCTACCTCTCCGCTCTCCCTTGCTGGATCAAGGAGGCGGAGATCGTCATCGAGTTGTACGTGTGCTGAACGCGGAGGTGCCGTCCGTTCGGCGCTAGATCGGGACGGATCGCGGGACGGCTGCGATTTGGATCGCGAAGACGTTCGACTACACCAACCGCATTTCTTAATGCTTCCCACTTAGCGATCTACAAGGGTGTGTAGATCCACTCTCCCTCTCGTATATGCTCATCACCATGGATAGATCTTGCGTGTGCGTAGGAAAAATTTTGTTTCCCATGCAACGTTCCCCAACAGTGGCATCATGAGCTAGGTCTATGCGTAGATGAGATCACGAGTAGAACACAAAGGAGTTTATGGGCGTTGATGCTCAGATTGCTTCCTCCCTTGGTCTTTTCTTGATTCAGCGGTATTGTGGGATGAAGCGGCCCGGACCAACCTTACTCGTACGCTTACGAGAGATCGGTTCCATCAACTGACATGTGACTTTGTTGCATAAAGATGGCTGGCGGGTGTTTGTCTCTCCCACTTTAGTTGGATCGGATTCGACAAAGGCGGTCCTTGAGAATGTTGAATAGCAATTTTTGTATCACCGTTGAGGTTTTTGCGTAGGTAAGAATCGTTCTTGCTAGATACCCGTAGCAGCCACGTAAAACATGCAACAACAATTAGAGGATGTCTAACTTGTTTTTGCAGGGTATGTTGTGATGTGATATGGCCAATTACATGATGAGATATATGTGATGTATGAGATGATCATGTTTTGTATAGAATATCACGACTTGCATGTCGATGAGTACGGCAACCGGCAGGAGCCATAGGGTTGTCTTTAATTTATTTTCGTCGTTTTTGCTTTACTTTATCGCTATAAGTTAGCAATAGTCGTAGAATCAATAGTTGGCGTGACAACCTCATGGCGACACGTTGATGGAGATCAAGATGATGGAGATCATGGTGTCATGTCGGTGACGATGGAGATCATGGCGGTGCTTTGGAGATGGAGATCAAAAGCACAAGTTCATGGCCATATCATGTCACTTATGATTTGCATGTGATGTTAATCCTTTTATGCATCTTATTTTGCTTAGGACGATGGTAGCATTATAAGGTGACCCCTCACTAAAATTTCAAGATAAAATTGTGTTCTCCCCGAGTGTGCACCGTTGCGAAAGTTTGTCGTTTCGAGAGACCACGTGATGATCGGGTGTGATAGACTCTATGTTCACATACAACAGGTGCAAGCCAGTGTTGCACGTGCGGAACACTCGGGTTAAACTTGATGAGCCTAGCATGTACAGACATGGCCTCGGAACACAAGAGATCGAAAGGTCGAACATGGGTGCTACAATCGCTTGAATCGAGTGGGAGTTGATCTTCCAGATAAGATAGTGATTGATATAGTTCTCCAAGTCACTGCCACTAAGCTACTAGAGTTTCGTGATGAACTATAAAATGCCAGGGATGGAGATGATCCCTGAGCTATTCGCAATGTTTGACACCGCGAAGGTAGAAATCAAGAAGGAGCATCAAGTGTTGATGGTTAGTAAAACCACTAGTTTTGAGAAGGGCAAGGGCAAGGAGGGAAACTTCATGGATGGCAAGCTAGTTGCTCCTCCAGTGAAGCAACCCAAGGTTGAACCCAAACCCGAGACTAAGTGCTTCTATTATGAGGAGAGCGGTCGCTGAAGCGGAACAACCCTAGATACTTGGTAGATAAGAAGGCAGGCGGCGTCAACGGAAGCATATTTGATATACGTATTATTCATTTGTACCTTCTAGTACTCCTAGTAGCACCTGGGTATTAGATACCGGTTCAGTTGCTAAATGTTGGTAACTCGGAATAAAAGCTACGGAATAAACGGAGACTAGCTAAGGGCGAGGTGACGATGTGTGTTGCAAGTGTTTCCAAGGTTGATGTGATCACTATCGCACGCTCTCTCTACCTTCGGGATTAGTGATGAACCTAAATACATGTTATTTGGTGTTTGCGTTGAGCATAAACGTGGTTAGATCGTGTTTATTGCAATACGGTTATTCATTTAAGTTAGAGAATAATGGTTATTCTGTTTACATGAATAATACCTTCAATGGTCATGCACCCAATGTGAATGGTTCATTGAATCTCGATCGTAGTAATACACATGTTTATTCATGCCAAAAGATGCAAAGTTAATAATGATAGTACCACATACTTGTGGCACTGCCGCCAAGGTCATATTGGTGTAAAGCGCATGAAGAAACTCCATGTTGATGATTCTTTTCACTCACTCGATTTCGAATCGGTTGAGACATGTGGACCATGCCTCATGGGCAAGATGACTAAGACCCCGTTTTCTGGTATGATGTAGCGGGCAAGTGACCTATTGGAAATGATACATGTTGATGTATGCGATCCAATGAGTGTTGAAGCGTGCGGTGGATATCGCTATTTTCTTACCTTCACTGATGATTTGAGTAGATATGGGGATATTTACTTAATGAAACACAAGTCTGAAAAAGTTGAAAAGTTCAAACAAATTCAGAGTGAAGCTTGAGATCATCGTGACAAGAAGATAAAATGTCTACGATATGATCGTGGAGGTAAATATCTGAGTTACGCGTTTGGTATACAACTCAAGACAATGTGGAAGTTGTTTCACAACTCACGCCACCTGGAACACCATAGTGTGATGGTGTGTCCGAACGTCGTAGTCGTGCTCTATTGGATATGGTGCGTACTATGATGTCTCTTATCGATTTGCCACTATCGTTTTGGGGTTATGCATTAGAGACAACTACATTCACTTTAAATAGGCCACCATCTAAAGTCCGTTGAGATGACACCGTATGAATTTTGGTTTGGCAGAAACCTAAGCTGTCATTTCTCAGAGTTTGGGAATGCGACGCTTATGTATGATAAGCTCGATCCCAAAGCGGAAAAATGCATCTTCATAGGATACCCTAAGGACACAGCTGGGTATACCTTCTATCTCAGATCCAAGGGCAAAGTGTTTGTTGCTAAAAACGGGTCCTTTCTCGAGAAAGAGTTTCTGTCGAAAGAATTGAGTGGGAGGAAAGTAGAACTTGATGAGGTTATTGAACCGTCACTTCAGTTGGATGATAGCACGACGCAGAAAGATGTTTCTGTGGCGCCTACACCTAATGAAGAGGAAGTTAATGATGACGATCATAACACTTTGGATCAAGTTACTACCGAACCACGTAGGCAGACAAGAACTCGTACCGCCTCTGAGTGGTACGTCAATCCTGTCTTGGAGGTCATGTTGTTAGACAACAGTGAACCTACGAGCTATGAAGAAGCGATGGTGGGCCCGGATTCCAACAAATGGCTAGGAGCCATGAACTCCGAGAAAGGATCCATGTATGAAAACCAAGTATGGACTTTGGTAGAGTTGCCCGTTGAACGGCGGGCCGTTGAGTACAAATGGACCTTTAAGAAGAAGGCAGACGCTGATGGTAAATGTCACCATTTATAAAGCTCGACTTGTCGCAAAGAAGTTTTCCGACAAGTTCAAGGAGTTGACTACGATGAGACTTTCTCACCCGTAGCGATGCTAAAGTCTTTTGGAATTATGTTAGCAGCTGCTGCATTTTTCGATTATGAAATCTGGCAGATGGATGTCAAAACAGAGTTTCCTTAACGGTTTCCGTGAGGAAAGGTTGTATGTGATACAACCAGAAGGTTTTGTCAGTCCAAAGGATGCTAAAATGTATACAAGCTCCACCGATCCTTCTATGGACAGGAGCAAGTATCTCGGAATTGGAATATACGTTTTGATGAGGTGATCAAAGTTTTTGGGTCTATACAAAGTTTATGAGAAACTTGTATTTACAATAAAGTGAGTGGGAGCACTATAGAATTTCTAAAAAGTATATGTGGATGACATATTGTTGATCGAAAATGATGTAGAATTTCTAGAAAGCATAAAGGGTTGTTTGAAAAGGAGTTTTTCAAAGGAAAACCTGGAATGAAGCTACTTAAATATTGGGCATCGGGATCTATAGAGATAGATCAAGACGTCTGATAAAACTTCCAATGAGTACATACCTTGACAAGATTTTGAAAGAGTTCAAAATGGATCAGTCAAAGAAAGAGTTCTTGCCTGATTTGTAAGGTGTGGAGTTGAGTGAGACTGAAAGCTCGACCACGGCAGAAGAAAGAGAAAGGACAAAGGTCGTCCCCTATGCCTTATCCATAGGCTCTGTATAGTATGCCACGCTGTGTACCGCACCTGTTGTGTGCCTTGCCATGAGTCTGTCAAGGGGTACAAGAGTGGTCCAGGAGTGGATCACTGGACAGCGGTCAAGATTATCCTTAGTAACTAGAGGACTGAGGAAATGTTTCCTGATTATGGAGGTGATAAAGAGTTCGTCGTAAAGGGTTACGTCGATGCAAGCTTTGACACCTATCCGGACGACTCTGAGTAGCAATCCGGATACGTATAGTGGAGCAGTCATTTGGAATAGCTCCAAGTGGAGCGTGGTAGCATCTGCAGTATGACATATAGATTTGCAAAGAACACACGGATGTGAATGTTGCAGACCGTTGACTAAAGACCTCTCTCACATACAAAGCATGATCGAACCCCAGAACTCATTGGGTGTTAGATTCATAACAATGTAAATCACATAGTGATGTGAACTAGATTATTGACTCTAGTGCAAGTGGGACACTGTTGGAAATATGCCCTAGAGGCAATAATAAATTGATTATTATTATATTTCCTTGTTCATGATAATCGTTTATTATCCATGCTATAATTTTATTAATTGGAAACACTGATACATGTGTGGATACATAGACAACACTGTGTCCCTAGTATGCCTCTAGTAGACTAGCTTGTTGATCAAAGATGGTCAAGGTTTCCTAGCCATAGACATGAGATGTCATTTGATAACGGGATCACATCATTAGGAGAATGATGTGATGGACAAGACCCAAACTATGAATGTAGCATATGATCGTGTCAGTTTATTGCTATTGTTTTCTGCACGTCAAGTATCTGTTCCTATGACCATGAGATCATGCAACTCACTGACACCGGAGGAATACCTTGTGCGTATCAAACGTCACAATGTAACTGGGTGACTATAAATATGCTCTACAGGTATCTCCGAAGGTGTCTGTTGACTTGGCATGGATCGAGACTGGGATTTGTTACTCCGTGTGACGGAGAGGTATCTCAGGGCCCACTCGGTAATACAACATCACAACAAGCCTTGCAAGCAATGTGACTAAAGTGTTAGCCACAGGATCTTGTATTACGGAACGAGTAAAGAGAGTTGCCGGTAACGAGATTGAACTAGGTATGGAGATACCGACGATCGAATCTCGGGCAAGTAACATACCGAAGAACAAAGGGAACAACGTACGGGATTAACTGAATCCTTGACATAGAGGTTCAACCGATAAAGATCTTCGTGGAATATGTAGGAACCAATATGGGCATCCAGGTCCCGCTATTGGTTATTGACCGTAGAGGTGTCTCGGTCATGTCTGCATAGTTCTCGAACCCGCAGGGTCTGCACACTTAACGTTCGGTGACGTTTCTGTATTATTGAGTTATGTATGTTGGTGACCGAAGGTTGTTTGGAGTCCCGGATGAGATCCCGGACGTCACGAGGAGTTCCAGAATGGTCCGGAGGTAAAGATTTATATATGGTAAGTCATATTTTGGCGACCGGAAAAGTTTCGGGTTTTTCCGGTATTGTACCGGGAAGCTTCTAGAAGGTTCTGGAAACTTCCGGAGGAGTCCGGAAGTACACCAAGGGTTCCACCACGTCCCAAGGGTTTGCATGGGCTGAGGGGAGGCACCCTGGCCTTATTGGGCCAGGCGCACAAGTCCCTCAAGCCCATGTGGCTTGGGAGAGGTGGAAAGTCCACCTGTTTTTGGAAAAGGAGGGAATTAGACTAGGAGTCCAACTCCTCCCCCTTGGCTGCGCCCTAGGGCTTGGAGGGGCTGATCTCCACGCCCCTCCACCTATATATAGAGGGGAGGGGGCGCCCCAAGAGCACACACGAAGCCTTTGGCGCCCCTCTCTCTCCCTAGATCGTTTTCTCCTCCGTTCGCGGTTTCGATAGCGCTAGGCGTAGCCCTGCCGGGATAGCACCACCACCACCGCCACCACGCCATCGTGTTGCCGGAGAACTCATCTACCTCTCCGCTCTCCCTTGCTGGATCAAGGAGGCGGAGGTCGTCATCGAGCTGTACATGTGCTGAACGCGGAGGTGCCGTCCGTTCGGCGCTAGATCGGGACGAATCGCGGGACGGCTAAGATTTGGATCGCGAAGACGTTCGACTACACCAACCGTGTTTCTTAACGCTTCCCGCTTAGCGATCTACAAGGGTATGTAGATCCACTCTCCCTCTCGTAGATGCTCATCACCATGGATGGATCTTGCGTGTGCGTAGGAAAAAATTTGTTTCCCATGCAACGTTCCCCAACACGGGTGTGATAGACTCTACGTTCGCATACAATGGGTGCAAGCCAGTGTTGCACGTGCGGAACACTCGGGTTAAACTTGACGAGCCTAGCATGTACAGACATGGCCTCGGAACACAAGAGACCGAAAGGTCGAACATGAGTCATATAGTAGATATGATCAACATGAACATGTTCACCATTGAAACCACCTCAACTCACGTGATGATCGGACTTGAGTTGGTGAATTTGGATCATATGACACTCAAATGACCAGAGGGATGTCAATTTGAGTGGGAGTTTTTTAAGTAATATGATTAACTAAACTCATTATCATG
Organism: Elymus sibiricus; assembly: GCA_039707655.1. NCBI lineage: Eukaryota > Viridiplantae > Streptophyta > Magnoliopsida > Poales > Poaceae > Elymus > Elymus sibiricus. The sequence goes on from CM077665.1 coordinate 504,311,726, forward strand.
AACATAGTCAAAATGTCTTTGCAGATTATGTTGTAGATTACTAGCTCGCGTTGTAGCTCCCTTGAATTTTTATATGTTCCTAGAAAAATAGAGTTGAAAGATGATGGTAGCAATAATGCGGACTGGGTCCGTGTTCTAAGGATTGTCCTCACTGCTGCACAGAAGGCTTATGTCCTTAATGCACCGCTCGGTGCACCACCCCCTCAAGCGTCGTCTGTAGATGTTGTGAACATCTGACAGGCACGTTCTGATGACTACTTGATAGTTCAGTGTGTCATGCATTACGGCTTAGAATTGAGGATCCAAAACGTTTTGAACGTCACGGAACATATGAGATGTTCTAAGAGCTGAAATTGGGATCTCAGGCTCGTGCCCGTGTTGAGAGGTATGAGACCTCCAACAAGATTCTTTGCCTGCAAGATGAAGGAGAATAGCTCAATCGGTGAGCATGTGTTCAGATTGTCTGGGTGCTACAATCGCTTGAATCGAGTGGGAGTTGATCTTCCAGATAAGATAGTACGTGATTGATATAGTTCTGCAAGTCACTGTCACTAAGCTATTAGAGCTTCGTGATGAACAATAAAATGCCAAGGATGGAAATAATGATCCCTGAGCTATTCGCGATGTTTGACACCGCGAAGGTAGAAATCAAGAAGGAGCATCAAGTGTTGATGGTTAGTGAAACCACTAGTTTCGAGCAGGGCAAGGGCAAGGAGGGAATCTTCATGGATGGCAAGTCAGTTGTTGCTCCAGTGAAGAAACCCAAGGTTGAACCCAAACCCGAGACTAAGTGCTTCTATTATGAGGAGAACGGTCGCTGAAGCGGAACAACCCTAGATACTTGGTAGATAAGAAGGCTGGCAACGTCGACAGAAGTATATTTGATATACGTGTTATTGATGTGTACCTTAGTAGTACTCCTAGTAGCACCTGGGTATTGGATACCGGTTCGGTTGCTAAATGTTAGTAACTCGAAATAAAAGTTACGGAATAAACGGAGGCTAGCTAAGGGTGAGGTGACGATGAGTGTTGGAAGTGTTTCCAAGGTTGATGTGATCACCATCGCACGCTCTCTCTACCTTCGGGATTAGTGATGAACCTAAATAAATGTTATTTGGTGTTTGCGTTGAGCATGAACGTGATTAGATCATGTTTATTGCAATACGGTTATTCATTTAAGTTAGAGAATAATGGTTATTCTGTTTACATGAATAATACCTTCAATGGTCATGCACCCAATGAGAATGGTTTATTGAATCTGGATCGTAGTGATACACATGTTCATAATATTGATGCCAAAAGATACAAAGTTAATAATGATAGTACCACATACTTGTGGCACTGCCGCTAGATGTCATATTGGTGTAAAGCGCATGAAGAAACTCCATGCTGATGGATCTTTGGACTCATTCGATTTCGAATCGGTTGAGACATGCGGACCATGCATCATGGGCAAGATGACTAAGACCCCGTTTTCCGGTATGATGGAGCGGGTAAGTGACTTATTGGAAATGATACATGTTGATTTATTCGGTCCAATGAGTGTTGTAGCGTGCGGTGGATATCGTTATTTTCCTACCTTAACTGATGATTTAAGTAGATATGGGTATATTTACTTAATGAAACACAAGTCTGAAACATTTGAAAAGTTCAAACAAATTCAGAGTGAAGTTTGAGATCATCGTGACAAGAAGATAAAATGTCTACGATATGATCGTGGACATGAATATCTGAGTTACGAGTTTGGTATGCAACTTAAGACAATGTGGAAGTTGTTTCACAACTCACGCCGCCTGGAACACCATAGTGTGATGGTGTGTCTGAACGTCGTAGTCGTGCTCTATTGGATATGGTACGTGCTATGATGTCTCTTATCGATTTGCCACTACCGTTTTGGGGTTATGCATTAGAGACAACTACATTCACTTTAAATAGGGCACCATCTAAGTCCGTTGAGATGACACCGTATGAATTTTGGTTTGGCAGAAACCTAAGCTGTCATTTCTCAGAGTTTGGGAATGCGACGCTTATGTCCGATAAGCTCGATCCCAAAGCGGAAAGGTGCATCTTCATAGAATACCCTAAGGAAACAGTTGGGTATACCTTCTATCTTAGATCCAAGGGCAAAGTGTTTGTTGCTAAAAACGGGTCCTTTCTCGAGAAAGAGTTTCTCTCGAAAGAATTGAGTGGGAGGAAGGTATAACTTGATGAGGTTATTGAACCCTCACTTCAGTTGGATAGTAGCACGACACAGAAAGATATTTCTGTGGCGCCTACTCCGAATGAAGAGGAAGTTAATGATGATGATCATGACACTTCGGGTCAAGTTACTACCGAACCTCATAGGCCGACAAACAAATCGTACTGCCTCTGAGTGGTACTTCAATCATGTCTTGGAGGTTATGTTGTTAGACAACAGTGAACCTACGAGCTATGAAGAAGCGATGGTGGGCCCGGATTCCAACAAATTGCTAGGAGCCATGAAATCCGAGAAATGATCCATGTATGAAAACCAAGTATGGACTTTGGTAGACTTGCCCGTTGAACGGCAGGCCATTGAGTACAAATGGACCTTTAAGAAGAAGACAGACACTGATGGTAAATGTCACCATTTATAAAGCTCGACTTGTCGCAAAGAAGTTTCCCATAAGTTCAAGGAGTTGACTACGATGAGACTTTCTCACCCGTAGCGATGCTAAAGTCTGTTGGAATTATGTTAGCAGTTGCTGCATTTTTCGATTATGAAATCTGGCAGATGGATATCAAAACATCGTTTCCTTAACGGTATCCGTGAGGAAAGGTTGTATGTGATACAACCGGAAGGTTTTGTCAGTCCTAAGGATGCTAAAATGTATGCAAGCTCCAGCGATCCTTCTATGGACAGGAGCAAGCATCTCGAAGTTGGAATATACACTTTTATGAGTTGATCAAAGTTTTTGGGTCTATACAAAGTTTATGAGAAACTTGTATTTACAATAAAGTGAGTGGGAGCACTATAGAATTTCTGATAAGTATATGTGGATGACATATTGTTGATTGGAAATGATGTAGAATTTCTGGAAAGTATAAAGGGTTGTTTGAAAAGGAGTTTTTCAAAGGAAAACCTGGAATGAAGCTACTTACATATTGGGCATCAGGATCTATAGAGATAGATCAAGACGTCTGATAAAACTTTCAATGAGTACATACCTTGAAAGGATTTTGAAAGAGTTCAAAATGGATCAGTCAAAGAAAGAGTTCTTGCCTGATTTGTAAGGTGTGGAGTTGAGTGAGACTCAAAGCTCGACCACGGCAGAAGAAAGAGAAAGGACGAAGGTCATCCCCTAAGCCTTATCCATATGCTCTGTATAGTATGCCATGCTGTGTACCGCACCTGGTGTGTGCCTTGCCATGAGTCTGTCAAGGGGTACAAGAGTGGTCCAGGAGTGGATCACTGGACAACGGTCAAGATTATCCTTAGTAACTAGAGGACTAAGGAAATGTTTCTCGATTATGGAGGTGATAAAGAGTTCGTCGTAAAGGGTTACGTCGATGCAAGCTTTGACACCTATCCGGACGACTCTGAGTAGCAGTCCGGATACGTATAGTGGAGCAGCCATTTGGAATAGCTCCAAGTGGAGCGTGGTAGCATCTGCAGTGTGACATATAGATTTGCAAAGAACACACGGATCTGAATGCTGCAGACCGTTGACTAGAACCTCTCTCACATGCAAAACATGATCGAACCCCAGAACTCATTGGATGTTAGATTCATTACAATGTTAATCACATGGTGATGTGAGCTAGATTATTGACTCTAGTGCAAGTGGGAGACTGTTGGAAATATGCTCTAGAAGCAATAATAAAATAGTTATTATCATATTTCCTTGTTCATGATAATCGTTTATTATCCATGCTAGAATTGTATTGATCAGAAACTCAGATACATGTGTGGATACATAGACAATGTTGTGTCCCTAGTAAGCCTCTACTAGACTAGCTCGTTGATCAGAGATGGTCAAGGTTTCCTGACCATAGCAATGAGTTGTCATCTGATAACGGGATCACATCATTAGGAGAATGATGTGATAGACAAGACCCAACCGTAATCATAGCAGTTGATCGTGTCAGTTTGTTGCTACTGCTTTATCCATGTCAAGTATATGTTCCTACGACCATGAGATCATGCAACTCCCGGACACCGGAGGAATGCCTTGTGTGTATCAAACGTCACAACGTAACTGGGTGACAATAAAGGTGCTCTACAGGTATCTCCGAGGGTGTCTGTTGAGTTGGCATGGATCGAGGCTGGGATTTGCCACTCCGTACGACGGAGAGGTATCTCTGGGCCCACTCGGTAACACAGCATCACAAGAAGCTTGCAAGCAATGTGACTAAGTAGTTAGTCACGGGATCTTGTGTTACAGAACGAGTAAAGAGACTTGCCGGTAATGAGATTGAACTAGGTATGGAGATACCGACGATCGAATCTCGGGAAAGTGACATACCGATGGACAAAGGGAACTACATACGGGATTTTTTGAATCCTTGACATCGTGGTTCGACCGATAAAGATCTTCGCAGAATATGTAGGAACCAATATGGGCATCCAGGTCCCGCTATTGGTTATTGACCGTAGAGTTGTCTCGGTCATGTCTACATAGTTCTCGAACCCGTAGGGTCTGCACACTTAACGTTCGGTGACGATTTTGTATTGTTGAGTTATGTATGTTGGTGACCGAAGGTTGTTCCGAGTCCCGGATGAGATCCCGGACGTCACAAGGAGTTCCGGAATGGTCCGGAGGTAAAGATTTATATATGGGAAGTCATATTTTGGCTACCGGAAAAGTTTCGGGTTTTTCCGGTATTGTACCAGGAAGCTTCTAGAAGGTTCTGGAAACTTCCGAAGGAGTCCTGAAGTCCACCAAGGGTTCCACCACGTCCCAAGGGTTTGCATGGGCTGAGGGGAGGCGCCCTGGCCTTATTGGCCCAGGCGCACAAGTCCCTCAAGGCCCATGTGGCTTGGGAGAGGTGGAAAGTCCACCTGTTTATGGAAAGGGAGGGAATTGGACTAGGAGTCCAACCCCTCCCCCTTGGCTGCACCCTAGGGCTTGGAGGGGCTGATCTCCACGCCCCTCCACCTATATATAGAGGGGAGGGGGCGCCCCAAGAGCACACACGAAGTCTTGGCGCCCCTCTCTCTCCCTAGATCGTTTTCTCCTCCGTTCGCGGTTTCGGTAGCGCTAGGCGTAGCCCTGCCGGGATAGTACCACCGCCACCACGCCGTCGTGTTGGCGGAGAACTCATCTACTACTCCGACCTCGCTCGCTGGATCGAGGAGGCGGAGACGTCATCGAGCTGTACGTGTGCTGAACGCGGAGGTGCCGTCCGTTCGGCACTAGATCGGGACGGATCGTGATTGGATCGCGGGACGGATTGCGATTTGGATCGCGAAGACGTTCGACTACATCAACCGCGTTTCTTAACGCTTCCCACTTGGCGATCTACAAGGGTACGTAGATCCACTCTCCCTCTCGTAGATGCTCATCACCATGGATAGATCTTGCGTGTGCGTAGGAAAATTTTTGTTTCCCATGCAACGTTCCCCAACACAAGAGTGGTCGAGGAGTGGATCACTGGACAGCGGTCAAGATTATCCTTATTAACTAGAGGACTAAGGAAATGTTTCTCGATTATGGAGGTGATAAAGAGTTCGTCGTAAAGGGTTACGTTAATGCAAGCTTTGACACCTATCCGGACGACTCTGAGTAGCAGTCCGGATACGTATAGTGGAGCAGTCATTTGGAATAGCTCCAAGTGGAGGGTGGTAGCATTTGCAGTATGACATATATATTTGCAAAGAACACACGGATCTGAATGTTGCAGACCGTTGACTAGAACCTCTCTCACATGCAAAACATGATTGAACCCCAGAACTCATTGGGTGTTAGATTCATTACAATGTTAATCACATGGTGATGTGAGCTAGATTATTGACTCTAGTGCAAGTGGGAGACTGTTGGAAATATGCCCTAGAGGCAATAATAATTTAGTTATTATCATATTTCCTTGTTCATTATAATCGTTTATTATCCATGCTATAATTGTATTGATTGGAAACTCAAATACATGTGTGGGTACATAGACAACACTGTGTCCCTAGTATGCCTCTAATAGACTAGCTCGTTGATCAAAGATGGTCAAGGTTTCCTAGCCATAGACATGAGTTGTCATTTGATAACGGGATCACATCATTAGGAGAATGATGTGATGGACAAGACCCAAACTATGAACATAGCATATGATCGTGTCAGTTTATTGCTATTGTTTTCTGCATGTCAAGTATCTGTTCCTATGACCATGAGATCATGCAACTCACTGACATCGAAGGAATACCTTGTGTGTATCAAACGTCGCAACGTAACTGGGTGACTATAAAGATGCTCTACAGGTATCTCCGAGGGTGTCTGTTGAGTTGGCATGGATCAAGACTAGGATTTGTTACTCCGTGTGACGGAGAGGTATCTCAGGGCCCACTCGGTAATACAACATCACAATGAGCCTTGCAAGCAAAGTGACTAAAGAGTTAGCCACAGGATCTTGTATTACGGAACGAGTAAAGAGACTTGTCGGTAACGAGATTGAACTAGGTATAGAGATACCGACGATCGAATCTTGGGGAAGTAACATACCGAAGAAACAAAGGGAATAGCATACGGGATTAACTGAATCCTTGACATAGAGATTCAACCGATAAATATCTTCGTAGAATATGTAGGAACCAATATGGGCATCCAGGTCCCGCTATTGGTTATTCACCGTAGAGGTGTCTCGGTCATGTCTACATAGTTCTCGAACCCGCAGGGTCTGCACACTTAACGTTCGGTGACATTTCGGTAGTATTGAGTTATGTATGTTGGTGACCGAAAGTTGTTCCGAGTCCCGGATGAGATCCCGGACGTCACGAGGAGTTCCGGAATGGTCCAGAGGTAAAGATTGATATATTGGAAGTCCCATTTTGGTCACCGGAAAATGTTCGGGCGTCACCGGTAGTGTACAGGGAGTGCCGGGAGGGTTCCGGGGGTCCACCGGGAGTGGCTCACTCACCCCAAGGGCCACATGGGCCTAGGGGGTGGCGCACCAGCCTCTGGTGGGCTGGCCGGCCAGCCCCTAAGGGGCCCATGCGAAATAGGAAAGGAGGAGGCCAAGTGGGAAGGAGTCCTCCCAAGACTCCACCTCCCTTGTGGGAGGAGGAGTCCTAGTTGGGGAAGGACTCCTCCCCTATGGTTCGGCCGAACCCTCCTTAGTGGAGGGTTTTGGGCTGCCTCCTTCCCTCCCTTCCTCCTATATATACTAGAGGATTTGAGGGCAGCCACCACCTGAAAAGCCACGGCCGCCTCTCTCTCCCTCTAGATCTGTTCTCCACTAGATCGTCTCGGTTGTGCTTGGCGAAGCCCTGCCGGGACAGCTCCACCACCACCGCCACCACGCCGTTGTGCTGGCGGAGAACTCATCTACCTCTCCGCTCCCTCTTGCTGGATCAAGAAGGTGGAGATCGTCATCGAGCTGTACGTGTGCTGAACGCGGAGGTGCCGTCCGTTCGGCGCTAGATCGGAAGGACCGTGATTGGATCACGGGACGGTTCGTGATTGGATCGCGGGACGGATCATAATCGGATCGCGGGACGGCTAGCGATTTGGATCGTGAAGACGTTCGACTACGTCAACCGCGTTTCTCAACGCTTCCCGCTTAGCGATCTACAAGGGTATGTAGATCCACTCTCCCTCTCGTAGATGCTCATCACCATGGATAGGTCTTGCGTGTGCGTAGGAAAATTTTTGTTTCCCATGCAACGTTCCCCAACACAAATTTCCTTACAAGAAAGAGAGACTTGGAAATCCAATTTGGCTTCTTGAGAGCATATGCTCCTGCGAGCCAAAACTGTTTTTTGAAAATGTAAAACAAATTAATAAAAATAGATATGTTAATTGTCACCCCCGAATGCTACCTGTAAATTTATAGGTGGAAAGCTTAAGCATTTTGGCCTGTGCAAAAAAAAAGTCGAATACCAAATATTACCTCCGGATGTTACACTTAATTTTGTGTTTTTCCCCGACGAAGCACTGTTATTCCGTTTCGCTTGAAAAAATGCCAAATATGCTTGTTACAGTAAATGAACGTCTATAATAAAATCTTAATTTTAAATTTTATTTACTACTTATTTGTATTTATTGTTCATGCAAGAGCATATGCTCCCACTACCAGAGTCGCGTGCCTCTTTCTCTATTTTCTTCAATCTGTCGTTTGAAGTTGCTCGAACAAACGTTCTGTTTATGCAAGCCCAACCCAAGTACTGGAAGGATGGGCCTAGATCCCACACTGGATAATATAAATGTGCAGGGCACGAGTCATGGTTCCGGCCGAAGGCCCAGTCAAATATGTACCGAAATGGGCAACCCAAAAAGGAAAAAAGAAGGAAAAAATGGCTCCTCGAAATCTGAAAGGCCGAAAACAATGTCGCTTTCAGGGACCAAAATAAATATGCTGGGAAACGACCATGTGACCAAGTGCATGTTTCTAGATCTCTTTTATGGTACCCTACGACAATTATGGGTCGCCCGTTCATAAAGTCTAACGGTGACAACTAACCTGTACTGCTCAAATTGGCCAATGGAACCGCAAGAAGTATATCGGTCCGTTCATGTCCTCCAGTATACATGTCCTGCTGGCATTTTGGGAAGTAAAAATTCAGCCTGTCCGCCAAGCGAAGGCCATCTATGGTGGATCAGCACGTTGCTGAGCTAGGCCCCTCTTCCTCGCCATCTGCGTGCGTATTCTCCCTCATCTCTCCCTCCCTCCTCTTCCTCCCGTCGCGAGGCGCTCGAGGTCTCGCCGCCCATGAGGCCATGACTCCCTTGGGACCCGTCGTGATTTAGGGTCGGTCGATGCTCATTCGCGACTGCTCTTGCCTCGTCATCTTCTCCATTGAGGTTCCTGCCGGGCCCCACGCCGGAGCTGTGCATCCGTCTACTCCGTCGACCTCCCAACCGGCAGCGCGCAATTTTTTTTTTATGTAGATCACTTCTTTATTTGAAGACATTTTAATAATGTTTTCTCCTGTGTCAAAATCTGGTCTCAACAGTCACCTATTTGTTTTCCAACTTGTTTGACTTTTCCAATGGAGTGCGCGTATCTTTTTAGATGTGGCTGGAGTAGAGTAGCTATGTGCTGCTAAATGCGATGTAGACCGCTGCCTCGCCTACAAGGCGTGTTGATGGGCCGGCCCAGTAGGACATGTCTCGCATTCTGGCATCACTCAGATTTCTTTTTTTTCCTTCTTAATTTTCTCTTAATTATATTTTAAATACATATAGTTTAAAAACTTAGATTTAGTTAAGAGAATTTGAAACTATGAATTTTAACAAATGTTAACAAATATAAAAATATGTTACCAAAACTTTTAAAAAATGTTGATAGCATCAAAAAATAAATGTTCGTGTCAATGAAAAATTTATCTCACATTTCACAAAAATGTATGTAATTTTTAAAAAATGTGTGCATAATATTAGAAAAATGTTTTCGTACAATAAAAATAGTTTCATACTATTAAAATTAATTATGTGTCATTTTATGGAAACATTTCTGCATTTCAAAAGAATGTTTCTGAAAAATTAAAATTATTTTATACAAAAAATGTTTATTTCCACTACAATATGTATGTGTGATTTTAAATAATTTATCATGTGTTTTCAAACTGTCCACGTATGTTTTTCAAAATTATTTATACAATGTAAAAAAATGTTGTGTAGTTAAAAAAATGTTTATTACCATTGAAAAATGTACAGATTATGTTTGGAAAACAATTTCGTGTACTCCATCAAGTGTTCAAAATATGTATATTTAGACAAATAAACAAGATGTATTTTAAAAATGTCCAATTTATTTCAGAAACATATTTCACTTGTGCTCCAAAAATGTACATTGTGTACCGAGAAAAAAATGGACATTTGTTGAAAGGAATAAAACCGACAAAGAAACAAAAGGAAAAGCAAGAAACTGAAGAAATGAAAGGAAAAAACGAAAAGCAAAGTATAGCGAAGAAATAAAGAAAAACAAAAAAACAATGAGAACCACGGAAAAACGAAAAAAACTAAAGAAAACATGTGAATAGACAAATAAAAATAAAAAATAAAAACTGTAGAAAACCGAAGCAGAGCAACCCTATAGCACGCAGCAGACAAACCGCGCTAATGGGTAGACCCGCTAGACGTCGCCCGTCAGTGATTTCTATTAGGAACCGATAGGGGCGACATATAGCCTTGTCGGTTGGAGCATGCTTTGACTATGTATCTATCGTACCTTAGCCCAAGTATCAAAAGGTTGAACCGAGTCTGTATGTGCGGCCCATGTATCATGGTTCTCAACTGTAGTAGCAAAATTGTTAGTTAAGTTACAAAGGTCACTCCCCAACTCTGTGGTGTTGACAGTGGCACACTGTATGTGCGGCATTTGTCACAGCCTCTGTGTTTTTTTCCTAGATTCTTTTTTTCAAAATGTTGTATTTTATGAACCGTGCGTCCAATCTTGAACCGTTTTCAGTTTTCACTATTGATTTTTCGTGTCGAGATCTTCAAAACTAAATCCCATGTTAATCGATTTCGACGCTTTTCTCACGTAAAAACTAAAAAAGAATAGAAATAAAAAAATATGAAAACAAATTAAAAAGAAAAGAAAAAAAGGGCAACCAAAAAAAAGACGAAAGAAAAAGGGAATCCCGAAGCACAATTACACTTCTCATTTTTATTTGGAAGCATTCCTATGTTTTTCACCTTTTTGAAAATCACAACTATGTTTTTCCTTTTTTTTTCACGAAAGCACAACTGTGCTATTTCATTTTTTTTTTCCTTTTGAAGAAGCACAATTCTACCTCTCGTGGAAGCACACACTGCTTATCGCAGAAGCAAGGTTGTGCTTTTTTCCTTTGTCTCGCCAAAAGGCACTGCTTTCCCGAAAAACAAACAATAAAATCCACCAAAACCTAGGAAAATCCAAAAAAATCAAAAAACTGAAAAAAAAAAACAAATAAAACCTGAAAACACGAGCAGAAAAGAAAACCAAAATCATGAGGGTGCGGTCAACACACAACATGTGTGGACGGATGGGCGCATCGCTTGACGCGCTTATAGGCCAAAGAATGATCTTTATGAAAGCTCTCCAAAATATATCCCCTAATTAGTTGTTCCCCTGTAGTAGTAGAGGACAACGGGAACGGGGCGTCCATATGCCCTGAAAGGGGACACCACAAACGCAAAAGAGCGGCTTCTCAAACGCTGAAAGGCCAAACACAATGTCTATTTCAAGCAGAAAAAAAGACATGTTGGGAAACGACCACGTGACCAAGTGCATTCTCCCTATCGTACGTAGCTAAGGATGGCAACCGAAGTCTACAACTAATACATGTCGAGTTCATGTTTATAATTTGTTTGATGCTTTCCCCAGTGAAATATCGGTTAAGACTCGTCACTCGGTCTTAACATCATCTTTATGATCATATCCGTAATCCGCTGTTGCTTTACTTCTCCACCTATGCACGCAAAATGTACTGGTACTTGATTTGGACATACAAACAAACATCATGTTAAATAATCAAATCCAGCTTGTGTGAAAGCACCCTTATTGTTGAAGTAGAATTTTTTTATTCAGTGTTAATTCTTGTGCAAAAGGAAGTAATTAAGCACTGTTTGGCAAACCCCTTCGCCTCCTCTCGTGACTGCACATGCGATTAGGTTTTTTCCGCGAATACGCAAAGCTTGCGTATCATTTCATTGATAGGTAGAAAAGAAAACAACGGTGACATACATGAGAAAAAGATAGAGGTGCCACACTAGGTGTGGGAAAAGCAAAGAGGAACCCAACACAACACAAACTCTTCCTAGCTCCCACTTATATGCGCCTAGAGAATCGGCAAATGGGGTGCATGACTTGGTCGGACTGGAAGCAAAAGCCATGGATAGAGCGCCGTCGAGGTCGTACATTGCACCCTGGAAGAGACCACACCATTGGGAGCAACCCAGACCAACAAAGTGTCCAATATCTTCAAATCCAACACCAAACACATCATGAGCAACCAAGACAATGCCTTCATGAAGGATACGGTGACGAGACGCCGCCGCCGTCCAATCTGGAGAACCAAACCTAGGGTTTCCCCTAGTACTCGAGTAGGGGCATGGAGAAGAGGCCATGGCAGTGCCTCCAAGAAGGGACCGACACCCACAAGTGTCACCGCGCCAACATCGGCAAACCGAGCAGAGCTTTCGCCCCCTGCCAAAGTCCAAACAATCCCAAGAACCGCCGGATAAGGATACGAAGACATGGAAACAAACAGAAAGTCGGGACCACCACCTTCGGAAGAAGAAACGCGCCCATCACCAAAGAAGGTGACATTGTTGGGGAACGCGACAGAAAACAAAAATTTCCGGTATAGCGAGCACGCCCAGGACCACTATGGAGACTGCATACAAGGTTTGATCTGATCCGTACCGACTCGAAGCGCAGCGGAAGAAGAATCGGTGGAGATCGTTGGTGCAGATCCCCGCAGCTAGGATTTTACAACCTCCCAACCGCGAGGATGTACTCCCTCGTCGGACAGCCCTTCGGGAGGCGGTCGGACAGTCCCTCGGACGATGTCACGGACAGCCCTTCGGGAGGACCTTCGAAACTCGGACGGTCACTCGGACAGCCCTTCGGGAGGACCTCTCAAACTAAGACGATCACTCGGACAGCCCTTCGGGAGGACCTCTCAAACTAAGACCGAAACTACGATCTCTCTACAGAGTTGCACACATACGGTGTCATCTATCCGGCAGGGCTTCGTCGTCCAGAACTAGTTCCTACCGGAACCCAGACAGCCTTTCGGCTCTACGAAAAACTCTTTTCGTGGGAGGGAGAGAGAGAGCTAGCAAAGCATAGCATGTGTATGAGAGCAAATGGATGAAGAGATGGCAGCCCTCACCTCCTCCATTTATAGGAAAGCCAAGGGGTAGGATGGGTATTCAAAATACCAAAACTTGCTCATGAAGGAAACACTTTCCAAGGGCAAAATGGGAAAGCCAAAAGACAAGTGGTGCTCCATGGAGGAGCACCACATGTGGCCGGCCACCCTCTTGGTGGGCCCCCCCCAAAGGAGGTACCACCCATCCATCCCTTCTAGAAGCCTTTTGGGAAAATATCCCAAAAGGCACTTTTCCAAAAATATCCCAAAAAACACTTTCACTATTCACGACGACATTTTTCAGCGTCTGATCGAACTGAAAATATTTATGTGGGCTTAGAACATTTCCAGTACCCACTAAAATAATTTTCAATGCGGTCCGGAACAATTCCGGATTAGTGATTTTCATCTGCGAAAAGCATCTGAAGTGGTTCCGGCAGCTCCGGAACATTTCCGGTTTTTCTTCCGGAAAATTCCCAGAAGTTTCCAGAATGATTCTGGCACCCTCCAAGAATTATCAGGCTTGTGTCGAATCCAATTTGACTTTATGGTAACCCCTGAAACAACTTTTCAGTTTCTCCGGAATTCATCCAGTGACCTCTCTCTTCGGAACTTTTCCGCTGTCTCCGAAAACTTTTTCCGGAAACTTTCTCTCAGACTCCCTGTCTAGTATTCAGCAGACAGATGACCCTTAAGCGTGTGACCCTATAGGTTCGGTGAAGCATAGACATGACCCGGAACCCCTTCCGATCAATGATCAACATCGGTGCCGTGGACACCCATATTGACCCCTATACCCACACGAATGAATATTCGAGTGAACCTCCAGTTGCCGTGTGCTATTCCTGTTGCTTCGCGATATTTCACAAACACCCGAGGTGAGATTTTCTGCATCCCCGTGGATCAACAACTTGTCCACTATGCAAGTTACCTCGTTACCGGTTTTGTTCTCGTTTCTCGTTTTCGTGTTCCGGCATCCCTGTGATCAAATCACACTGTGTCTGGCCAGACGATGATGGATACCGTAACACCGAGAGGGCCCGAGAATATCTCTCCATCGTCGTAGGAGCAAATCCCAATCTTGAGCTATTAAGTTACTTGCCATACTTTTCCGTGAACCCGTAAGCCGCCGTAATAGCCACCCAGTAACGGATGACGTTTAACAAACCCCAAAGTTCACGAAGCAAGCACGAAGGAACTCGATACTCTCATGGTCAAAGGAATTATGCAAACATTAACTATCTCTGTGTTATTTAACCATTAACTTGTGACAAATGAATCTCACAGCATAACATCAATTTGGGTCGATTCAACACAAGTGTTCTACCAACATCGTGCCCTCAAAATTGCCGGCATAGCCATGCCCATGATCAGGAAAACAGGATCATCCTGCAATACTTGAGCCAGTCTTAGAGGCAAGACTAGGAATACAATTTACCGTTTATTATACCACACGTGCACATGAGTTTCCCTCCAAGCCTCGTGGTTATTGTAGACTCGAGAATCATTGCAGTTATAGCATGGATCATAAACATTCATTACAAACTCGGAGATACAAAATAACTGTTATTACTGCCTCTAGGGCATATCTCCTACAGTCTCCCACTTGCACTAGAGTCATAATCCAGTTACATGGCTTCCCTAACACCAATGGTTATCCGGTGTTGCTCATGCTTTGCTCGTGGTAGAGGCTTTGTCATCGGGTCTGACACATTCAGATCCGTGTGAACTTTGCGTACTTTCACTAAACCTTCTTCGACATGATGTCGAATGAGTTTATATTTGCGTTGAATATGCATTGTCTTATGGTGCGAACATGGCTCCCTTGCCTGAGCCACGGCGCCACTATTATCACAATAGATCTCCACCGGGTCCAGAGCACTTGGAACCACACCAAGGTCTTCAAGAAATTGCTTGATTCCGACAGCCTGCTTGGAGGCTTCTGAAGCAGCAACATATTCCGCCTCCGTTGTAGAATCCGCCACAGTCTTTTGTTTGGAACTTTTCCAATCAACTGCGCCGCCGTTCAATATGAAAACATAGCTAGATTGAGATTTAAAGTCATCTGGGTCAGTCATGAAGCCTGCATCAGTGTAACAACTTACAATGAGCTCTTCATCACCTCCGTACACAAGGAGTAAATCCTTGGTCCTTCTGAGGTACTTAAGAATACCCTTGACTGCGGCCCAGTGTTCCAATCCTGGATCACCTTGGTACCGGCTGCTAACACTTAGCGCATAGGAAACATCCGGTCTTGTACATAGCATGGCATACATAATAGAACCAACTGCCGAAGCATATGGAATATCATTCATTTGTACTCGCTCATCAAGGGTCCGAGGACACTGATTCTTGCAAAGCACTGTGCCAGGTGACATGGGGAGTAGGCCCTTTTTGGAGTTCTCCATGTTGAACCTTTTCAACACCTTGTCAATGTACATGCTTTGGCTAAGCGCTATCAGGCGTCTTGATCTATCTCTATAGATTCTGATGCCCAATACATATGCCGCTTCGCCTAAGTCTTTCATTGAAAAACTCTTCTTCAATGAGTCTTTTATTTCGCTAAGAAATTTCACATCATTTCCAATCAACAATATGTCATCCACATACAAGATTAGAAATGCTTTTGCGCTCCCACTAAACTTCTTGTAAACACAAGATTCTTCATCGTTCCTGATGAAGCCAAACTCTTTGACCACTTCATCAAAACGAATGTTCCAGCTCCTTGATGCTTGCTTCAGACCATAAATGGCTTTCTGAAGCTTACATACCGTTTCAGCATTCTTAGGATCGACAAAACCTTCTGGCTGTATCATGTATACATCCTTTTCAAGGTTTCCATTTAGGAAAGCCGTTTTGACATCCATCTGCCATATTTCATAATCAAAATAAGCAGCAATTGCTAGTAATATCTGAACAGACCTAAGCATAGCTACGGGCGAGAAAGTCTCGTCGTAGTCTACCCCTAGAACTTGCGTGAACCCTTTTGCGACAAGTCTAGCTTTGTGGATAGTAATGTTACCATCCGCGTCCGTCTTTCTTTTGAAAATCCATTTACAACCAATGGGTTTTACGTCATCTGGAAGTTCTTCCAAGTTCCAAACTTGGTTTTCGTACATGGATTTCATTTCGGATTTCATGGCCTTGTGCCATTCCCTTGAGCTAGGCCCCGCCATCGCTTCCTTGTAGTGCGCAGGTTCATCGTTTTCAAGAATGAAGATTTCGTTATGAAACCATTCAGGTGGCTGGATAGCCCTACCTGATCTGTGCGGTTTAGTTACAACATTGTCTGAAGCTTCCGCATCACATGCGACAACTTCCGGCTCGGTTGTAGGGATAATTCTTGGAATTACTTCCGGTTCCTTAGCCATATCAACGGTTGCCGAAGATTCACTAATCTCATCAAGCTTTACTGTCCTCCCACTCAATTCTTTAGCGAGAAACTCTTTCTCAAGGAAGACTCCATTTTTAGTGACAAACACTTTGCACTCGGAGGGTTGGTAGAAGAAATACCCAACTGTTTCCTTGGGATAACCTACAAAGTTACATTTGTCTGATCTGGGATCGAGTTTGCTTGGTTGTAAACGTTTTACATAAGCTTCATAACCCCAAACTTTGAGATGCGACAAATTGGGTTTCTTCCCATGCCATAACTCGTATGGTGTCGTCTCAACAGACTTAGACGGTGCTCTGTTTAATGTGTGAGCGGCAGTAAGTAGTGCGTGACCCCAAAAAGATATCGGTAGATCTGTAAGAGACATCATCGACCTTACCATGTCTAACAGGGTTCGGTTATGTCTTTCTGACACTCCGTTTCGCTGTGGAGTTCCGGGAGGCGTAAGCTGTGAAACGATTCCACGGTCACTCAGATGTTGGCCAAACTCATGACTAAGATATTCGCCTCCGCGATCAGACCGCAGAAACTTAATCTTTTTGTTACGATGATTTTCCACCTCATTCTGAAATTCTTTGAACTTTTCAAAGGTTTCTGACTTATGCTTCATCAAGTAGATATAACCATACCTACTTAAATCATCAGTAAAAGTCACGAAGTAGAAATACCCACCCCGTGCGATTGTGCTCATTGGACCACATACATCACTATGTATTATTTCCAATAAATCACTCGCCCGTTCAGGATGACCCGTGAACGGCGTCTTGGTCATTTTTCCCATCAAGCAAGCTTCACATGTGTCAAATGATTCAAAATCAAAGGACGGTAAACTCCATCTTTATGGAGTCTTTGCATGCGTTTCTTTCCGATGTGGCCAAGCCGACAGTGCCACAAGTAAGTGGTGGTGGTATCAGCCTTCTTAAGGCGTTTAGCATTCACGTTAAAGACACCATTTTCACATTCAAGATTTAGTATGAAAAGGCCCCCAACAATGGGTGCAAATCCATAAAACATATCCTTACAATAAAGTGAACAACCATTGTTCTCAGACTTGTAGGAGTACCCATCGTGCACTAAACATGATCCAGAGATAATGTTTCTACACAACAACGGAACAAAATAACAGTTACTTAGTTCCAAAATAAATCCTGAAGGGAGACGTAGAGGCATAATGCCGATGGCTTGAGCGGCGATCCCAGCGCCGTTCCCGACACGCATCACGACTTCATTCTTTGCCAGCTTGCGCACCTTCTGAAGCCCCTGTATCGAGTTGCAAATGTGAGCAACCGATCCGGTATCAAATACCCAAGACTTAGAATTTTCGCTAGCAAGCAAAACGTCAATGACATTAACTTGTATAACAATTATACCTTTTCCGGTTTTCCCGGACTTCTTATCTTCCAGATACTTCTTGCAGTTTCTCTTCCAGTGTCCTGTGCCCTTGCAGTAGAAGCACTCAGTTTCATTCTTGGCTCCGCCCTTAGATTTGCGTTGGAAGCGGGTCTTACCGGCGCCCTTGCCCTTCTTTGGCTTGCCTTTCTTATTGAAACTGGCAGTTTTATTCACAAGCAACACTTGCTTGTGATTTTTCCGCAGTCCTCCTTCAGCAGTTTTCAGCATGGCAAGCACCTCATTTGCTGTTTTGTCCATCCCATTCATGTTGTAGTTCATGATAAAACCGCCGTAAGACGGGGGGAGTGAACCGAGCAACATGTCCATAACATGCTCTGGCGGAAGTGGAAATTCCAGGGTTTTAAGCCTACCAGCGTAGCCAATCATATTGACTACGTGCTCGCCAACTGAACTGCCCTCAGCCATCTTGGTCTCCATCATCATTTTCATGATATCAAAACGTTCAGACCGTGCATTAAACTTGTACAGAGCATCCAGATCCTTGATCATATCAAAGGATTTATGGAATTCAAAACGTTTTTGAAACTCTGAACTCATGCAAGACAGCATGAGGCACTGCACTAAGTTGAAATCATCATCCTTAGTGGCCCAGACATTTTGTTCATCTGCCGGGGCGGTTGCCGCCGGCTTAGGTGGAAGGGGTCCGTCAAGCACGTACACTTTCTTAGCACTCCTGAGGACAATCCTTAGGGTACGGACCCAGTCCGCATAGTTGTTTCCATTCGCAGCCAACTTGTCTTTCTCTAACATCGGGCCTAAGTTGAACGCGCTGTTGCGAGCCATATCTACAACGGAAAACACAAGTTCACTTAGACTTTGTTCATAATGATATTTGCACTAGTGAATAAACAATTTTATTCTAAAGTGCGCTCCCACTCAAATCAATATCTCTCAAAACTGATTATGAGTGATACAAGACCCACATTTAATTCAATGCCATTGATGTGGACATCACTGATGACGAGAATTTCAATCGGTAGGCAAACTTGCCGATCACATCTCCATGTGACTCTTGTTCATCTTTCGATGGGTGTGTTCCGAGCTCAGGACGATCCTGCCTGAACGTCAAAGACAACCAAGTGATCTTGCTGTGAGGTCTGACCTCACCCGCCTCATTCCTCTCGATTCGTTCGTACCCATGTGGACATGGCGCACCCTGAAAAGATACGAATTTCAGACGGTGCTACACTTGGGTGAACACTAACTACTTTGATATTTTTGTGAGAGATCACCCTAATAAAAAGCGACTACCGCGCAATCAAGAAGGGTGCATCAAGAGGGATAAACATCTCAGGCAATTCATAATAGCATGATATGGTATAGCCCCTTCTGACGGAGAAGTCAAGTATTCTTCGTCTTCGGCATTCGCGTCGGTGTTCACCTTCGCGAAGATTGCCACCACCTTGTCGATGCACCAGATAATATTGCTATCTCTATAGCTAATAAAATAAGTGCATTACATAAGGTTGACACGCAGGTCATTAAAGTGCAATCATATGGCTCCAGCCATCATGCCGAATTATGACACGCAGGTCATGTTAATTACATCATATAGTCATCTCATACATAATCAAATTAATATGAGACTTGCTATACCTGTTGGGGAACGCAGCAGAAAACAAAAAATTTCCGACCTACGCACCAGCCCAGGACCACTATGGAGACTGCATACAAGGTTTGATCATTTCGTTACCGACTCGTAGCGCAGCGGAAGTAGAGTCGATGACGATCGGCGGTGCAGATCCCCGCAGCTAGGATTTTACAACCTCCCAACCGCGAGGATGTATACCCTCATCTGCCCCGCGGACAGCCCTCCGGGAGGCGGTCGCATAGTCCCCCGGACGGTGTCGCGGACAGCCCTTCGGGAGGACCTCCGAAACTCGGACTGTCACTCGGACAGCCCTTCGGGAGGACCTCCAAAACTCGGACGGTCACACGGACAGCCCTTCGGGAGGCACTCTCGAACTAAGACCGAAACTACGATCTCTCTACAGAGTTGCACACATACGGTGTCATCTATCCAGCAGGGCTTCGCCGTCCAGAACTAGTTCCTGCCGGAACCCAGACAGCCTTTCGGCTCTACGAAACTATTTCGCTGGGAGGGAGAGAAGAATGCCAGATCATGCATGGCTTGTGTATGAGAGCAAGAGTGTGTGAGATGGCAGCCCACTCACCTCCTATTTATAGGAAAACCAAGGGGGAATATCCCTTTCTCAAAGGGAATATGCCTTTGGAATATCCCTTTCTCAAAAGGAATATGCCTTTCTCAAAAATATCCAAAAAGTGCTTTCACTATTCACGACGACATTTTTCAGCGTCTGATCGAACTGAAAATATTCATGTGGGCTTAGAACAATTCTAGTACCCACCAAAATAATTTTCAACGCGAGCCGGAACAATTCCGGTTTAGTGATTTCATCTGCGAAAAGCATCTGAAGCGGTTTCGGCAGCTCCGGAACATTTCCGGTTTTCATTCCAGAAAATTCCAAAAAGTTTCCAGAACGATTCTGGCACCCTCCAAGAATTATCAGGCATGTGCCAAGACCAATTTGACTTTATGGTATCCCCTGAAACAACTTTTCCAGTTTCACCGAAACTCATCCGGTGACCTCTCTCTGCGGAACTTTTCCGCTGTCCGAAACTTTTCCGGCGTCCGAAACTTTTTCGGTGTTTTTCTCTCAGACTCCCTGTCTAGTATTCAGCAGATAGATGACCCTTAAGCGTGTGACCCTATAGGTTCGGTGAAGCATAGACATGACCCGGAACCCCTTCCGATCAATGATCAACATCGGAGCCGTGGACACCCATATTGACCCCTATACCCACACGAATGAATATTCGAGTGAACCTCCAGTTGCCGTGTGCTATTCCTGTTGCTTCGCGATATGTTACAAATACCCGAGGTGAGAAACATCGGCATCCTCGTGGATCAACACTTGTCCACAATGCCAGTTACCTCGTTGCCGGTATTGTTCTCTTTTCTCGTTCCCGTGTTCCGGCATCCCTGTGATCAAATCACCTTGTGTCTGGCCAGACGATGATGGATACCGTAACACCGAAAGGGCCCAGAGATATCTCTCCATCGTCGGAGGAGCAAATCCCAATCTTGAGCTATCAAGTTACTTGACATACTTTTCCATGAACCCGTAAGCCGCCGTAATAGCCACCCATTTACGGATGACGTTTAACAAACCCCAAAGTTCATGAAGCAAGCATGAAGAAACTCGATACTCTCATGGTCTAAGGAATTATGCAAACATTAACTTCCTGTGTTATTAACCATTAACTTATGACGAATGTATCTCATAGCATAACATCAATTTGGGTCGATTCAACACAAGTGTTCTACCAACAATTGTGCCCTCAAAATTGCCGGCATAGTCATGCCCATGATCAGGAAAACAGGATCATCATGCAATACTTGAGCCAGTCATAGAGGCTTGACTAGGAATACTTTTTACTGTTTATTATCCCACACGTGCACATGAGTTTCCCTCCAAGCCTCGTTTTATTTGCAGACTCGAGAATCATTGCAGTTATAGCATGGAACATAAACCTAATTATGAACAGGGAGATAATCAATAACATTTATTATTGCCTCTAGGGCATATCTCCTACAGACTCCCACTTGCACTAGAGTCAATAATCTAGTCAATGCTAATGCACTTTACACCTATGGCATACTGGTGTAAAATATGCTTCGCATGTGGTATAGCCTGATATCCAACGGATCTGACGACTTCAGCTCCGTGTGTAACTTTGCATATCCTCGCGTTTTCACGCTTTCACAAAATTCATATTTTGTGTGGACTTGGCTTTGCATATGTGTGAATCATTGGTCGAAACCTGATTCCTCAGACTGAGCTATGGAGCAACTATCTGCAATAGTGTCCCATAGACCAAAGCCATCTTGGAACCATACTAAGTTCATGAATGAACTATATGATTCAACAACTTCTTTGTCGCTTCTCAAGCGTCAACATACTTAGCCTTTGTTATAGAATTCGCCACAGTATCTTGTTTGGAACAATTTCCAACTACCGTGCCACCATATTGTGTTTTACACAAAACCCTTAATTTAAATCGAAAATCGCATGGAGCATTGATGAAGACTGTATCGATGTAATTACTTACAACGAGCACTTCATAATCTCTGCTTGCGAGAAAACATGTCATTACTACTACTCTAGTACTCAATGACATCTTTCACTGTTGTCCTATGATCAGTACTTTTGATCACTTTGGTATCTATACTCGCAACAACTTTGGAGTATTGGACATATCTGGTTGCTTTTACATACCATGGAATACATGATTAATCCAAACACAAGAGTGTGTGGAATCTCCATCATGTATTTTGCTCATCAGTGTTTTAAGACACCGAGTTTTGCAAAAACTCTTTCCATGTGACTTCGGCAAGAATCACTCCTTGGCGTTTTGAATGTTAAAAGGTTTTAGCATCTTGTCAATATGTATTCATTGCTTAGCCCCATTAGGTAAATCTATCTCCATAGATTATCATGCCTAATATTGAGGCTATTTAGCCTAAGCACTTCATCGGAAAACTATTTTCAAATGAAGTCCTAATTCGTGTCAAGAAATTTATTTCCAATTAACAATGTGTTAAGTACACAAGGTTTATAGAAATATTATTATGCTCCCACTTAATTTCTTGAATTACAAGCATCTTCGTTACCCATTGATGAAGTCAAACCCCTTTGACCATTTCATCAAAACACGAAGATTCCAACTCCATATTTGCTCTCTTCTGTCCATCGCTGGAACTCTGAAGTTTGCATACTTACTAGCATCCTCTGGATCGACAAATTACTTTGGACTGTATCACATACAAGTCCTAGGTTTCATTTCCATCAGATGGAAATCCTTTCGTCATCCATGTTTCATATCTCATGATTGAAATATGTATTAATTGCTAGTTCAACTCGAACCGACTTTAAGCATCGCTACGGTGAGACAATCTTATCGTAGTCAACTCCTTGAACTTGTTATTGCAACAAGTCGAGCTTTATGGATAAAACATTTTTATCCGTATCAGTTTTTAGTTCCATAAATATTCGTTAGACTCGATGTCTTCTGAAAGGTGTATCAAGATTTTAATCTCGAATCACTTATATGGAAACTATCTCGGATTGTATTGGCATTTAGCCAATTCCGGAGTCAGGGCCCATCAACGCTTCCTTGTGTATCGTAGGTATACTGTTGTCTAACAACAATATCTCGTATGCGCACCTGAGAGGTTTGCACGAGTTTTTCCTACGCGGTTCAGCTGCAAGTTCGACCGAAGTCCGTACATCTCATGTAGAGGCTTCCGTATCAGTCGCAGTAGGAAACTCCGGAATCACTTCCAAGGTTCCTTTCCTTTGACCTGATGACGAAGATACTGGTTATCTCGTCGAGTTGCACTGTCCTCCCACTCACCTTTTGTAAGAACTATTCTCTTTAAAAGCATACCGTTTTGCGGCAAAAAACCTTTGCCTCGGTATAGTGGTGGGGGAATACCCAATGACTTGGGATAACCTTACAAAGTAGCACTTGTCTGATTTGGAATAGGTTTGTAACCTTTTACACAAGCCCCATATTCCAAATGTTAAGAAAAGATATAACATGGTTGGGCGTACCACACCATGGCGTTATTTCAACAGACCTGATGGAGCTCTTTTCAGTGTAAAAGCCGCAGTCTCTAAAGCATCACTCTATAAAAGGGGTAATGGCAAATCTATTCATGTCATCTTTGATCTTACCATGTCATAAATGGTTCGATTACATCTTCACGGACTCTCCACTTGCAGTGGTGTTCCGGGAGGTGCAAGTTATGAAACCCCTTTCATAACTCATCAGACATTCGCTAAACTTGTAACTCAAATATTCTTTTCTGCAATCGAATTGTAGAAACATAATTTTCTTGTTACAATAACTTCTACTTCATTTTGAAAACCTTTCGAATGATTTCAAAAGATCCAGACTCACGTCTCATCAAGTAAATATCCATATATCTACTTGAGTCATTTCTGAAGATAGATAAATCCACTACTTGCAACAACATTTATTGGACTACACACATCATAATGTATGATCACCAATATGTTCTATGCTCGTTCCTTATGGCCTGTGAACGGTATATCAGTCACTTCACTTTTCAGAGGAAAGTTGCAAGTGTCAGATGATTCAAAATCAAATGACTTCAAAATCCATCATAATGGAATTTTTCCATGCGGGTTTCTCCAATGTGACCAAATGCAGTGCCACACTTGTGTGGTATTCTTTTAGTCTTGCGACATTTAGCGTCAGTGTTATGGATGTATCATATTACCATCAATATTCATAGCATACATCCCATCCTGTATGGAAGCATGACCCTTCATGTTTTTCATAACACCGAACATCAAAAGTTCTCTTATGAATAACCTTTTTGCAAAATACCTTATGCAAAGGGCTAGAGTGTATGAAACTCTTAATGAATTATGAAAGTAAATACAGAGGCAATGTATTAATATCAATATTCATAACATACGTCTCATTCATAATGAAAGTATGGCCCTTATGTTATTCATAACACCGAACATCAAAAGTTCTCTTATGAACAACCTTCTTGCAAGATACCTTATGCAAAGGGCTAGAGTGTGAAACTCTAAAATGAATTATGAAAGTAAATACAGAGGCAATTTATTAATATCAATATTCATAACATACGTCTCATTCATAATGAAAGTATGGCCCTTATGTTATTCATAACACCGAACATCAAAAGTTCTCTTATGAACAACCTTCTTGCAAGATACCTTATGCAAAGGGCTAGAGTGTGAAACTCTAAAATGAATTATGAAAGTAAATACATAGGGAATACACCGATGGAAGGCATAGTAACTTTTACTATGTTCCCTATGTGTATCTTAACCTCATTCCTGGCTAGTCTTTCAGGCCATAGTAGTTCTTACATCGAGTTGCAACAGAATGCAATCAAGCGGGTATCTTTGTGATCAACTCACAATACCCAAGAATTAGTGATTAACATGTTTAACCATAATTCCCAAGAACTATATCTTTGACCAGCCTTCTATACATTAAAAACTTGTATGACATTCATACATGGGCTGGATATTCCAGTCTTCTTTCTTATTTGCCATTATACTTCTAACAGTTTAACTTTTAGTATTTCTCCTACTCTCAGAAGAAGCACCCAACTTAAGAGTGGCGTTAGCCCCGGATTTCCTAGGCGTGAAAGTTTCACTAACACCCTTCGGATACTTCCTTTCTCTTTAAGTTGTTGTTTTATTCACCATCATCATATGACAGGCGTTCTTCTGGATCCCTCTCTTATCAGTCAAATGCCCAGTAAACACTTTTACTAATAGTTTGCAAACAAACATTGCTTTGGATATCTTATATCTTTTAGCATTTGTCTGTCTCTGAAAATGATTTTCAGATTCCATGAATATCACATAACTATCCAAACTTTCGAAGTTCGGGTCTCATGGAAGCAAACACATTGCACTTTGACTGAAAAGGAATTCTAGCTATTGGATCGAAGGACGAGAGTCACATGATCCATAGCATTAGCGGGAGAATACCGAAAGTATGCGATAGGACAAAATCCTTCTCGGCACTCTAGAGGACAATCCTCACATTACGTTACCAACCGTAAAGTTTTAACCAGATATTTAACAGCTATTCAATTTTAATAGGGAAGGTGGAAACGCGAGCCATTATTCTACAACTATTATGCAAAACACACTTAGACAGTGTTCAAGATTAATTGCACTGAGAATTAAAGAATTCAATTCTACAGTGCGCTCCCACTCAAATCAATATCTCTCATAATTGATTGTGAGTGATTCAAGATCCAACTTTCAATTCAGCGTCAAGGATGTAACCATCTCAAGTGACGAGAATTTCAATTGGTAGGCCAACTTGCCAATCACATCTCTATGTGACTCTTGTTCATCTTTCGATGCGTGTGTTCCGAGCTCATGACTTTCATGCCTGAACGTCAAGACAACCAAGTGATCTCGCTGCGAGGTCTCAACTCACCCGCCTCACACTTCTCTAATCGTTCGTACCCATGTAACCATGTGATACCCCGAAGAGATAGGTGCCGTGACGGTGCTACACTTGGGAGAACACTAACTACTTGATATTTTTGTGAGAGATCACCCTAATAAAATGCGACTACCGCGCAATCAAGAAGGGTGCATCATAAGGGATAAACATCTCAGGCAATTCAAAATAGCAAGTTATGGTATAGCCCTTTCTGACGCAGAAGTCTTTCATTTCTTCGTCTTTGGCATTCGCGTCGGTGTTCACCTTCGCGAAGATTGCCACCACCTTGTCGATGCACCAGATAATATTGCTATCTCTATAGCTAATAAAATAAGTGCATTACATAAGGTTGACACGCAGGTCATTAAAGTGCAATCATATGGCTCCAGCCATCATGCCGAATCATGACACGCAGGTCATGTTAATCAATTTACATCATATAGTCATCTCATACATAATCAAATTATTATGAGTACTGCTATACCACATCATATGCACATGCAAACCATCCTGCAAAACCAAGTTAGACGCCTCTAATCGGTTCATGCAAAATTTTATTTTACGTGGCTTCTAAGGTTTCGAAACAAACCGAAGCTACCAACGTCCATCATCAAGCATGATAATCCAAGTCGCTAGATTAACATTCCAGGCTGTATGAAACACGAGATAATAAAATCTCGAGCCCCATACTAAACTTCGTCATACGCGTGACCCCCGTGCAGATCACATCTGCATTGCCCTTTCGTCTGCAAAATTTCATCTTTCTTTTTAACTACGGTGGAATTCAATGAACTGTTAGCACTTCGTTGATCAATCAGGATCGCGGATTGCCAGAACATTGAAACTCCACCATACTGTTATCAAGATCAGAAATATGCAAATTCCAGGGAAGCAACAAGAAACATCGGGTAACAGACTTCATCTGCTACCCGCACAAATAATTTTCAGCAATAGATCTCATCTACTACCTAGTTATATTGTGCAACACCCATACATCTCTATGTATTCTAGATCGCAACCTGCATCTACGCATAGCACGGCTCTTGATGCCACTGTTGGGGAACGCAGCAGAAAACAAAAAATTTCCGACCTACGCACCAGCCCAGGACCACTATGGAGACTGCATACAAGGTTTGATCATTTCGTTACCGACTCGTAGCGCAGCGGAAGTAGAGTCGATGACGATCGGCGGTGCAGATCCCCGCAGCTAGGATTTTACAACCTCCCAACCGCGAGGATGTATACCCTCATCTGCCCCGCGGACAGCCCTCCGGGAGGCGGTCGCACAGTCCCCCGGACGGTGTCGCGGACAGCCCTTCGGGAGGACCTCCGAAACTCGGACTGTCACTCGGACAGCCCTTCGGGAGGACCTCCAAAACTCGGACGGTCACACGGACAGCCCTTCGGGAGGCACTCTCGAACTAAGACCGAAACTACGATCTCTCTACAGAGTTGCACACATACGGTGTCATCTATCCAGCAGGGCTTCGCCGTCCAGAACTAGTTCCTGCCGGAACCCAGACAGCCTTTCGGCTCTACGAAACTATTTCGCTGGGAGGGAGAGAAGAATGCCAGATCATGCATGGCTTGTGTATGAGAGCAAGAGTGTGTGAGATGGCAGCCCACTCACCTCCTATTTATAGGAAAACCAAGGGGGAATATCCCTTTCTCAAAGGGAATATGCCTTTGGAATATCCCTTTCTCAAAAGGAATATGCCTTTCTCAAAAATATCCAAAAAGTGCTTTCACTATTCACGACGACATTTTTCAGCGTCTGATCGAACTGAAAATATTCATGTGGGCTTAGAACAATTCTAGTACCCACCAAAATAATTTTCAACGCGAGCCGGAACAATTCCGGTTTAGTGATTTCATCTGCGAAAAGCATCTGAAGCGGTTTCGGCAGCTCCGGAACATTTCCGGTTTTCATTCCAGAAAATTCCAAAAAGTTTCCAGAACGATTCTGGCACCCTCCAAGAATTATCAGGCATGTGCCAAGACCAATTTGACTTTATGGTATCCCCTGAAACAACTTTTCCAGTTTCACCGAAACTCATCCGGTGACCTCTCTCTGCGGAACTTTTCCGCTGTCCGAAACTTTTCCGGCGTCCGAAACTTTTTCGGTGTTTTTCTCTCAGACTCCCTGTCTAGTATTCAGCAGATAGATGACCCTTAAGCGTGTGACCCTATAGGTTCGGTGAAGCATAGACATGACCCGGAACCCCTTCCGATCAATGATCAACATCGGAGCCGTGGACACCCATATTGACCCCTATACCCACACGAATGAATATTCGAGTGAACCTCCAGTTGCCGTGTGCTATTCCTGTTGCTTCGCGATATGTTACAAATACCCGAGGTGAGAAACATCGGCATCCTCGTGGATCAACACTTGTCCACAATGCCAGTTACCTCGTTGCCGGTATTGTTCTCTTTTCTCGTTCCCGTGTTCCGGCATCCCTGTGATCAAATCACCTTGTGTCTGGCCAGACGATGATGGATACCGTAACACCGAGAGGGCCCAGAGATATCTCTCCATCGTCGGAGGAGCAAATCCCAATCTTGAGCTATCAAGTTACTTGACATACTTTTCCATGAACCCGTAAGCCGCCGTAATAGCCACCCATTTACGGATGACGTTTAACAAACCCCAAAGTTCATGAAGCAAGCATGAAGAAACTCGATACTCTCATGGTCTAAGGAATTATGCAAACATTAACTTCCTGTGTTATTAACCATTAACTTATGACGAATGTATCTCATAGCATAACATCAATTTGGGTCGATTCAACACAAGTGTTCTACCAACAATTGTGCCCTCAAAATTGCCGGCATAGTCATGCCCATGATCAGGAAAACAGGATCATCATGCAATACTTGAGCCAGTCATAGAGGCTTGACTAGGAATACTTTTTACTGTTTATTATCCCACACGTGCACATGAGTTTCCCTCCAAGCCTCGTTTTATTTGCAGACTCGAGAATCATTGCAGTTATAGCATGGAACATAAACCTAATTATGAACAGGGAGATAATCAATAACATTTATTATTGCCTCTAGGGCATATCTCCTACAATACCACATTACATGCAAACCATCCTGCAAAACCAAGTTAGACGCCTCTAATCGGTTTATACAAAATTTTATTTTACGTGGCTTCTAAGGTTTTGACTCAAACCGCAGCTACCAACGCTCATCATCAAGTATGATAATTCAAGTTGCTAGATTAACATTCCAGGGTGTATGAAACACGAGATAATAAAATCTCGAGCCCTATACTAAACTTCGTCATACACGTGACCCCCGTGCAGATCATATCTGCATTGCCCTTTCGTCTGCGAAACATCCATCTTTCTTTAACTATGGTGGAACCCAAAGAACTGTTAGCACTTCGTTGATCTGTCAATCAGCATACTCAGGAGCGGCATGAAAGGATCGCGGATTGCCAGAACTTTGTGAGATTCCACCATACCGTCAAGATCAGGACTACGCAAATTCAAGGGAAGCAACAGGAACATCGGGTAACAGATTTCATCTGCTACCCGCACAAATAATTTTCAGTAATAGATCTCATCTACTACAAAATTATACTATACAATACCCATACATCTCATGTATTCTAGATCATAACATGCATCTACGCATAGCCTGGCTCTTGATGCCACTGTTGGGGAACGCGACAGAAAATAAAAATTTCCGGTATAGCGAGCACGCCCAGGACCACTATGGAGACTGCATACAACGTTTGATCTGATCTGTACCGACTCGAAGCGCAGCGGAAGAAGAGTCGGTGGAGATCGTTGGTGCAGATCCCCGCAGCTAGGATTTTACAACCTCCCAACCGCGAGGATGTACTCCCTCGTCGGACGGCCCTTCGGAGGCGGTCGGACAGTCCCTCGGACGATGTCACGGACAGCCCTTCGGGAGGACCTTCGAAACTCGGACGGTCACTCGGACAGCCCTTCGGGAGGACCTCTCAAACTAAGACGATCACTCGGACAGCCCTTCGGGAGGACCTCTCAAACTAAGACCGAAACTACGATCTCTCTACAGAGTTGCACACATACGGTGTCATCTATCCGGCAGGGCTTCGTCGTCCAGAACTAGTTCCTGCCGGAACCCAGACAGCCTTTCGGCTCTACGAAAAACTCTTTTCGTGGGAGGGAGAGAGAGAGCTAGCAAAGCATAGCATGTGTATGAGAGCAAATGGATGAAGAGATGGCAGCCCTCACCTCCTCTATTTATAGGAAAGCCAAGGGGTAGGATGGGTATTCAAAATACCAAAACTTGCTCATGAAGGAAACACTTTCCAAGGGCAAAATGGGAAAGCCAAAAGACAAGTGGTGCTCCATGGAGGAGCACCACATGTGGCCGGCCACCCTCTTGGTGGGGCCCCCCCAAAGGAGGTCCCACCCATCCATCCCTTCTAGAAGCCTTTTGGGAAAATATCCCAAAAGGCACTTTTCCAAAAATATCCCAAAAATCACTTTCACTATTCACGACGACATTTTTCAGCGTCTGATCGAACTGAAAATATTTATGTGGGCTTAGAACATTTCCAGTACCCACTAAAATAATTTTCAATGCGGTCCGGAATAATTCCGGATTAGTGATTTTCATCTGCGAAAAGCATCTGAAGTGGTTCCGGCAGCTCCGGAACATTTCCGGTTTTTCTTCCGGAAAATTCCCAGAAGTTTCCAGAATGATTCTGGCACCCTCCAAGAATTATCAGGCTTGTGCCGAAACCAATTTGACTTTATGGTAACCCCTGAAACAACTTTTCAGTTTCACCGGAACTCATCCGGTGACCTCTCTCTTCGGAACTTTTCCGCTGTCTCCGAAAACTTTTTCCGGAAACTTTCTCTCAGACTCCCTGTCTAGTATTCAGCAGACAGATGACCCTTAAGCGTGTGACCCTATAGGTTCGGTGAAGCATAGACATGACCCGGAACCCCTTCCGATCAATGATCAACATCGGAGCCGTGGACACCCATATTGACCCCTATACCCACACGAATGAATATTCGAGTGAACCTCCAGTTGCCGTGTGCTATTCCTGTTGCTTCGCGATATTTCACAAACACCCGAGGTGAGATTTTCTGCATCCCCGTGGATCAACAACTTGTCCACTATGCAAGTTACCTCGTTACCGGTTTTGTTCTCTTTTCTCGTTTTCGTGTTCCGGCATCCCTGTGATCAAATCACACTGTGTCTGGCCAGACGATGATGGATACCGTAACACCGAGAGGGCCCGAGAATATCTCTCCATCGTCGGAGGAGGAAATCCCAATCTTGAGCTATTAAGTTACTTGCCATACTTTTCCGTGAACCCGTAAGCCGCCGTAATAGCCACCCAGTAACGGATGACGTTTAACAAACCCCAAAGTTCACGATGCAAGCACGAAGGAACTCGATACTCTCATGGTCAAAGGAATTATGCAAACATTAACTATCTCTGTGTTATTTAACCATTAACTTGTGACAAATGAATCTCATAGCATAACATCAATTTGGGTCGATTCAACACAAGTGTTCTACCAACATCGTGCCCTCAAAATTGCCGGCATAGCCATGCCCATGATCAGGAAAACAGGATCATCCTGCAATACTTGAGCCAGTCTTAGAGGCAAGACTAGGAATACAATTTACCGTTTATTATACCACACGTGCACATGAGTTTCCCTCCAAGCCTCGTGGTTATTGTAGACTCGAGAATCATTACAGTTATAGCATGGATCATAAACATTCATTACAAACTCGGAGATACAAAATAACTGTCATTACTGCCTCTAGGGCATATCTCCTACAGACATCGGGCGCCGCCGGACGCTCCACCGCCGAGAACCACCGCGGGCCAGATATGGCTAAGGAGGGCCGAATCTGCCGCCATCGGCACACCGTGGCCAGCCCGAGAGCACGAGGCATGGCTGGGATGAGGCTCCGCTACCGGGAGGACGCCGGACAGCAGGAGGCCAAGGGACGCACTACCACGGCCAGCCTGAGAGGACGAGACATGGCCAGGATGAGACTCCGCCGTCGAGAAGACACCGGACTGCCGGAGGGCACGGAGTGGATGGTAGGACGTGGTGGAACGCAACAGGAGGGGGGGGACACCGTTGTCGCCACCGCTACGCGAACTTCGCCCGATGGCGGGCTCCGACGACGGCGAGAGTAGTAGCTGGAAGAGAGGGCGGTGGCGGCGCGATTGGGGGGGGGGGGGGTCCCTCATGTCTCCTAAGTTAGGCAATTAGGGTTTCTCCTGCCCCCACTGGTACAACCACCGACATGCCTCGTCTTCGGTGGCCTTGGGATCATGGAGGCGCGGTGGACCCTGGCCCTTGCTGATGGGAGAGTTATTGCTCTGTTTTTGGGCTGACTAGGGTGTGTGTCCTACTTAGGAAGATGAGTTGGTGATGATTTCCTAAAGATGGAATAAGATCCTTCCCGCCTAGCCTTCATGCCAGCGGTGCGTCTATCGTTGTGAGAGGGCGCATGGAGGTGTGTCTCCGGCGAATCACGTGAGATTCGGTCGGTGTTGTCTTCGGTGGATCTCTATGTATCCATCCTTTCGTTTATGTGTCTATAGGTTGGATCATTTCAACTACGTTTTAGTGTTTGTAGTCGTTGTTAGATGATTTATGAACTTTGATATAATTTTTCTTATGTTTAGCATTTTTTGTACTGTCAAGATAGATGATGAACAGATAGAACGTTATTTTTTAAATAAACTTAGAATTGAGCTTGCGCCCGGTGGCTGGTGATAGCTACGTGATTGTTGATGCATTTCCTAGCCTATAATAGAGTTAACTTGAGAATATGATTGCAAAATACTAGAACAAAGAAAATACTCTGTCCATATAGCTTTGTGTTTGGGCCCGGGTGTATGCCGACATGTCGAAGCTAAATCATTGTGCGTTAGACCGGGGTGAGAAAACACTGCCAATATAGCTTTCCTACATTTCCGACTGTTCCTTCTTTTCTTGGACCAGTTCCGAAAGTACAGGCGTCCAATCCACACAGGGTTAACGGCGTTACGTACAGAAATCACTGATTCGATGGCGGAGAACTTTCGAGCAGAACCTCAGTGGACAGGAGCGGCTGCACGTATGATTCGGCTGTCGACATGTGATGGCAGTACGTACTCCGTCAGAAACAGGAGCAGGAAATACGCGTGTCGACATGAAGTTGATTGGAAGTGGGTCGCACTCGCAGCACAGCGAGTTTCCACGACGGCCGGTGTCCCGCGGCCCATCGCCGCGCACGAAATGTCGATCGATTGACGTCGGACAGCCGCTGGCCCATCGCCGACTTCTGACGCCAACTCGTGTCTCGAAAAACGCACGCCAAGCAGAACAACACTAGACCAGGGTGGTGCAGGTAATTTTTTATATATATACTAGCAAACATATGCGCTCACGGGTAAAAAAATGACTCCTCATACACACATCCGAGGACATCAGCAAATTCTTTGAAATCTTTCACGCTATTGCACGACAAACAACAAGATAAGTGGTGTTGTGCAAAAACATGAAGGTGGAATTATTTTTAGTATACTCAAGATGTTTTCAATTTATTAGACAACCAAAATATCTACTTAGTCGCCACTATCTTTTTACGTCTTTGTTGTCGTTCCTCCATAATGATTCCCAACAAATATTGCATTAGGATGAAAATAGAGAAATACATTTTAGTATTCAACGATAGCTGGTTTAGACAAGCATTATTTTTTCTTGCTGATATATGTGTTTGTAACTATAATCTAAGTCAAGATTTAATTTAGTTGCGAACATATTAGTAGTTTAGTGTTGCAAACATATTAGTAGTTTAGTATACATCATCGTATATGGGTCGATTATTGTGCACTGTGCGAAATAGAGAGGATACTTATATAGTACTTATTGTAACCTTTAGCATATGGTAGCTGATTGGAATCAACATCCCCTATGGTGCTAATAATAGCTTTTGTGTCAATTTAAATGATATAGAAAGATATATAATTGACATTTTCAAAATACATCATATAAAAAAGGTATTAATTAAGATTGCATCCTAAATCAAAGTTTAAAAATGATTAACATGCAAGATGATAGTATATTTGAAATCTACACATTTTTCTGAGAAATTTTCATATATAATATGTTTGATTTCGAGTTAGGATTAAAAAGATACAAGATAAAAAAGTACACAAAAAATTGCATTCACCTGGAATCGAACCCAGGTCTATGGGGCGGAAGGGTCGCGCCCTAACCATTGGGCTGCTTGGATGTTGGTAGCAAATTTGTGGGCCTCTGACAAATAAACCATAGTCGGTGTAGCGGCTTGTAAAAGAAAGAAACGTTTTTTTCTGACTTATAAGTGGCATAGTGGGTAATTCGGGACAACTTAGGGAGCAATTTTTGTGACGTACGGCCAGAAGCAATAGGTCCTTTATTAATATATATATATATATATATATATATATATATATATATATATATATATATATATATATATATATATATATATATATATATATATATAGGTAAAGATAACAGGGTGGTGCAGGTAATCCAAGCCAAAACCACCGTGCTTCGGTGTGATCTGTTGTTATTTCCGCGGATCATGTGGCGTGTGGAGGACACGTCGGTGGTGTATGTGCATGTGTGTATGTTGATATACAGTAGTAGGTTTATTCAAAGGATAAGTGTCACACGTCAGATGCATGATCAGACACGCAATGATGGCACATTTAAGTGACACACGGTAAGTTTCTGTCAAAAATAAACTGAAGCATGAAAGTTGTCAAGTTTGCCAGGTAAGGTTGCCATTCTTGTGTAACTAAACTCGCCTTAAAAAACAACCAAGGTTGTCATGTGCTTGTACCTGATGTTTGGCATTTATCGGGGTCCGTTTACCAACACTTCCCTGGATACAATCAGCAATCTCGCCATGGTTAGCCATCAATCAGCACCGTGTCGGCGGCTACCAAATAACCAGGCGATGGATAGAAGGTGAACCAATCTAGACATCATAACTTTTTCAATAAAAATCGATATAGATGCGGACGAGGATTTGACCGGCAAAGATATGATAGTGTATCTCTTATTTTGTTAAGGGTGATGCATGATGTTTTTTTAGATTCAATGTCGATTACGTAGTGTTCCCCCTAAACCCTGAGCGTATTTGGACCGCTAATAGACTGGTCAACTGGGGATGGCCTAACTATGGTCTTTGCCCGCTATGCAAGCAAGTTCAGGAATTCAGGCCACACCTCTTCTATAAATGTTTGGTTCACACATTTTTTTGACCCGAAACCGTAGAACAATCGTTCTACGGTGTGATTTTCATTAATAAAA
The DNA here is from genome assembly GCA_039707655.1 of Elymus sibiricus. Lineage (NCBI taxonomy): Eukaryota > Viridiplantae > Streptophyta > Magnoliopsida > Poales > Poaceae > Elymus > Elymus sibiricus. Next base: position 504,346,896 of record CM077665.1, read on the forward strand.
TATAGTACAAAAAACAAAGAAAAAATATAGGAAGTCTCCAAGGACTTCTAACCAATGCCAGTTTTTACAAACATACTAAGGGCCCGTTCTGAATCTCTCCAGCTCCTAACTTCACAGATTATTGAAGAGGAGCCAGCCCGAACGCTTTAGCTTCTCGAAGTTAAATTCACGAAGCTAAGATGGGCCAATAGTGCAATTTCGTGAAGCACGTGTTTCCCAGCTCCACGTTTTCAAGAATCTGGAGTTCCCCTTATTTACACACATATTGCCACCGCTTAACAAAACGGTTCGATCCCACATCTTCATCGCTCGACAGATACACGCACGAACAGCTCGGTCATATCTCCCCTCTCCCTCGCGTTCTCCCTCTCCAAATCCCCAGCGCCGCCGTCCCGCCGGCACGCCCAGCCCACCCCGTTGCCGATCGATTCCTCTCCAAGGTCTATAGATTCGCCCTTTCCAGCGAGTTCCCCGCCGGTTCCCGTCCCCACCGCCGCCAGTACTGCCGTCAGCGAGGAGCAGCGTCACCATGGGAAGGAGGAGGCCACCCCCACGCCATTGACGCCTGAGAACCCTCCTTGGAGCAAGGAGGAGCATCCCGACGACCAATCTCCATCGCCCCAACCGCAAGGTGAGGTCCTCCTTCCTTCTTCCCTAAGATGTACTCTGTGATGTTCGCACTGTTAATGGAAACTGCAAAAAAAATCAGATATGACCGAGCTCGTTTCTCTCTTTTTTGGCATGTGTGCAGTTCGGTCCAAAATAGGCTCCTTCAAGCCAGCCCAATGTGGCAACAAGCAGGCCTTTAGCGCCCCAGCTGGGCTGCCAGCTCAACCAGCGTTGGGAGAAGCTGCCTGCGTCCAGAACGTTTTTTAGATTGCTGGGAGAAGCAAGAAGCCACATTAGAAGCCAGCTATGGGAAGTTTTAGAGAAGCTAGCAAGTTTCAGAACAAGCCCTAAAACTATTAGAAGTTACTTTGCAGCCACTATTTGAACTTTGGGAATGCTTTTCCTTTAATTTGTGCTGTAATAGAATAAGGTCTTGCTTGAGATGAAAGCACCAAGACTGAATTGTGTATGGAATCCCTCTGAAAATTGTGTCATTCCTTTGTTTCCAAATATTCCAGCATCCAAGGATTATGATTTGAGTTGAGAATTGTTTGAGGAGATGATCTGCAGCTAGAATGGACTCCTCATAAATTGATGTGCCTTTCCTTCTATTGGGAATCAAAGTGTACCAACATTGTTGAGAAATATTGCAATCCCAAAGGAGATGAAGAGTTGTTTCTTCAGCCTGTTGATTGCAGGTCAGGCAGTGAACACTATTGATCTGCATACCTTTCCTCTTAAGAAGTGATCTAGTGTTAATTCTGCAACGTGCCACTAGCCAAAAGAATATTTTGTGTTTGAGACTGCTGAAGCTGTTCCAGATAAGCTTGAAGATAGGATGTCCTTCCTCATTACCCATCAGATGCTTGTACATACTCATGGAACATTATTTGTTTTGGATTTCATTGCAACTCCAAACATCTTTACCCTCACTGTCCAGATTTGGAAGGATGTCTTTCAGCTGATTGAACTGTTGGAAGGCTTGAGTAGAAAGAGGCATGAGGAAATGACTTGCCAGATTTTCCATATCAAAAACTTCCTTGACAGAAATTGTATCTTTACATGCAAAAGAATGAAGTTCAGGGAATTTTTTGTTGTAGAGGTTCTCCTGCCCAGTTGTCCTTCCAAAAAAGAATTGTCTGTCCTGAGGAAACATAACATTTTCTCGCCTTTTTGAACTCAGGAAAAAAGTGTCATGTGTGCTTTCCACTAGAATGATCCTTCTCTTTTATCCATGGGCATGCTTGTGAGATAGTATTTTTCCCAGACTAACTTGACCCAAGGCACTTCTTCTTTGTTTAAGAATTTGTATATGTTCTTCATCAACAGAGCTTTATTGTGAGAAACAATATCCAACACTCCCAGACCACCTTGTGATTTGGGTTTACAGACTTTGTCCCAAGCTATCAGTGCAGATCATGTCTCAGTCATGCCATATTTTCTTCAAAAGAAGTGTCTGAGATATTTAATTATTTGTTCTACCACTCCCATTGGGAGAACCAGTGTGCACATAAAGAATATTGGCAGTGAAGAAAATACTGACTTAATCAGTAGCAGTCTACCATCATAAGAGAGCATAGTGGAGTACCCTGAGAGTCTTCTTTCAATTCTGATCATTATTGGGTTGAAATCTTCAATTTTGGGTCTGGATGTGCTCATTGGGAGTCCCAGATAGGTAAAGGGGAAGGCTCCTTGTTTACACTCTAATGTGGAAAGCAAAAGAGGCATGTGATCTTCAGGCACATTGATGGGGGCCAAAATTGACTTGTTATAGTTAACTTTCAGTCCAGAGCGCATTCTGAGTAGTGCAGCAACAATTTTTTAATCTGCATCAGTTGTGAAGGAATTGCAGGCAGCACTATGATAGTGTCATCAGCATATTGGATGACTGGAAAATTTGGGCATGCACTACTCTGAATTGGGGGGGGGGGGGGGGGGTATCAGATTGTGATGCATTGCTTTATTAAGAGTTGTTTGCAAGAGATCTGGTGCTAATACAAAAATCAGTGGTGAAAGAGGGTCCCCTTGTCTCACTCCTCTTATGCAGTGAAATATCTTCCCAGGGATACCATTTAGCAGCACAACAGAAGTGCGAGAAGATAATATTATTTGTATCCATATCAATCATTTTTTTTTCAAATCCTCTTGCTCTGAGAATGCCCAAAATGGTCTTATGTTCAATCTGATCGACTTTGGAACTTGATAAATGACTGGCTACACTTGATTGACTTCGATACTCCCTCCATCTTGGTTTAGAGGGCATGCGTGTGGTTCTAGGTCATTAATTTGACTAACTAAATATGCATTATATGTCATAAAAATTATATCATCAGTTTCTTAAGCGAATATAGTTTCTAAACATATATTTTTCATCACATATAATACATATTTAGTTAGTTAAATTATCGACCTAGAACCACGCGCATGCCCTGTAAACTGAGACGGAGTGAGTACTTCGGATTGGCATCTCAAGGACTTCGTCTGCCAATGGTGGTCCAAGAGATCCGACGACCGCACACCCAACAGGAAGGCTATGGTGTCCCTAACAATGCTTGTGGGGGATGGACCATTTGAAATGAGTGAAACGCCCCTGTGAGCACAAGAGTACATCAGCATTAATCGTGTTCAACGACATATTAGATGTAAGATCAAACTTTGGATTTCCGTCGGAGCAAAAAAATGGGAACTATTGTATCGGGAGAGTGAGGCATATGTGGTTTGGGTCTTGTAACCCAAATTCTATCCTCTTCTTAATTAATATATGAGCCAAATCTTTTGCCTCGGTTTCAAGAAAAAAAAATCTGAAAATGTGTACCTGTAGCTGTAGGAGCGCACTGGTCCTTCTCTTTAGACAAAACAAAATTTAGAGACAGTCTCCACTTGCACTCCGTTTCGACCCCAGTGTATGCCGACATGTAAGTTAATCATTCTGCGTATACACGCCAATAAAAACCTTCTGCTTTTATCATTCATACATATACACTCCAACTCCAGATTCTTATGACCGACAACAAGGACGAGCGTAACGGAAAAACTTCGTCACTGCTTTACCCTGGACAAGTGCCAGCGACGGCCGGTGTCCCACGTTAGGAGGAAATTGTTGATCGATCGAGATCGAACGGTACCTGATCCATCGCGAGAATCTCGTGACGCCCCAACTCACTAATTCCATTCGCGGCAAGCATACACAAGGACACAAGGCGTGCGGCACGCAACAACAATGCTCTCAGCGACTTGCGTCCACGATCGAGAGCGTCCATATAATTGAGTCGATTCCGTTTCATTACGAAACATCTCTCGATCGTCATCGCCGGCCATTATTAACCCGCCCACGCGACATGCCCCTACATAGTTAATGGCCGGTCAGTCAGGCCCGTGGTATTGGTAGCCATCACCAGCACCAACGACACCTCAAGAAACGCTGCCATGGCAGAGGCGGAGGGATCGGCCATGTAGGTAGCGGCACCGGCGGCGGGGGCAGAATCGTTTGGGAATATATCGATGGTGGTGCACGTGGTGCTCCTCGCCGCGCCGGCGGTGGGCGGGTTCCTCCTGCACGCGTTCAAGTTCTCCATCCTGCTGTGGCCGTTCAACCTCACGCTGCCGCTGCTGCGCGACCTGCCGCGCGTCTGCACCACGCTCCTGGGCGCCGCGTCGCTCTACGCCGCCGAGCTGCGCGCGGCCCTCGGCGGCCGCCGGCGGAGGGCGCCGGTGCCCCTGCCGCAGCTAGACCGCCAGTACTTCTCCCTCCGCGGCGTGCGGAGACGGCCGGCGGAACGGCTCGTCGACCACGCCATGCTAGCCCTCGTCGACATCTCCTACTGATGCTGCTGCGTCGCCATTCGCCAAGGTGGTTGCACGCCTGAGCTGTTTAATTCTGGCGGTGCTCTGCTTTGATGGATAGGTTGGTTCAGCATTTTCTTTGAATCCTGCACATAGGCGTTCGATTTTTCTTTTTTTTCCCTTTTCTGCATTTGTCGGCGGCAGTGATAGATTTGGTGTAAGTTGTAACTAGTCCACTGTCCACGTAATTACATGGGATCTCTTTTGTTATCTTCAGTACTCCCTCCGTTCCTTTATGTAAGGTGTATTATTTTCGGCACGGTGACCAAGGCACATAATTATAGACATGTTATGACTAAATTACCCTTGGAAAATTTGTTGGTTAGTGGAAAGTGAATCAATTTGTCCAGAAAAGTAGGAGATACATGCAATCGACAAAGAGATAGTTTCCTTCTTTTACTATAAGGAGAGATACACACAATCAGAAAAGAGATACTTTCCTTTTTTAGGAGGGCTAACAAGGGAATTATGAGGAATCAGAAGAAATGCACCTTACATTCTGGAATTTTATCAAAAAACAAATACACCTTATATAAAGGAACGGAGGGAATATTTTTTTAGAAGTTTTGAGGAAAGGATGTGAGGAGCACATTATATACATTAGATTATCATAAGTGAGTATCCCAATGCTGATATATTATGTAGTAATGATTGCCATATTAAATTAGTATAGAAGTTCCTGCAAAAAAACAATTACTCTCTCCCTTCCATTTTTTCTTTTTGAGCAACCGGCAGGAGCTTCGTCTTTTCATTGAGAAGAATAGAATTGGCCAATATATAAAATGAACTGGCCGAAAATCGATACATCTGTGACAGGTGCACACGCCAACCGCGAGGTTGCAAACCAACCGAGCTGACGACACCACCACCTAAGTGATAAGAAATGAGACCCAATCACCCAAAATCGACGTCCATGCAGACCCCGAGGTCGCGGACCAGCCTAGTCGATAGCTCTGTCACCTTAGTGACCAAAGCTAACACCTTTACACAGAACATCTCCGAAGCCGTTGCTCCGACGTCCACACCGGCCCGAGGCCACGAACCAGACTAGTCGACAACATTGCCACCCTAGCGACCAAAGTCAACACCACGTGCAGGTGAGTTTCGGAGCCACCGCTCTGACTTCCACACCGGCCCAGAGGCCGCGCACTCGCCTAGCCGGCGACGAAGCTAACAAAGCAGCAGAGCCAACACCAACCGATGAAAGACCGGACTTCCAAGGCGTCTCCCTCAAGGGGGGAAGTGACAAGACCATCGTCGACCTTTGCTTAACCCAGGCTGAAGCTTGGGTTTTCACCCATAGAAATCAAGACCGAGATGACGAGAGGGGTGAAGGGGCCCCACAACAACGCCTCCGGGGCGGTGGTGATCGAGCGAACCATCCCACACAAACCCCTTTAACTTGCCCCTAGGGCCTCAGGGCCCAATTATCTTTTTCTTCTGTACGCAAAAAAAAACGTAAAAAAGAACAGGTTTGCCATGATGTATGTAAAATAAAGTAATATAAATTTTTTGTTATCTAATACAAAAGTAATTTACCCATGATCTGAATTTTTAAAAATGCCATGCCACCTTATAAAACTACCATTATTCTAATTTATAAATTTACCACGAGCACGATTAAAACAAAAAGAATGTATTGTGATCTAGAAAAAAACATTGCAATGCTAAACTTTAAAAATTGTCATCATGTAGATAAAAAATGTTTTTATCTGGATGAGCCCTTGTTATATTATATATTTTTTGTTTCCAAAAAGATAAAAACATCACACACATAAATTGCCATGGTAAAAAAGGAAAAAATTCATTCCATAAAAAATTAAAAGGCCATCCTTTTAATAATAGAAATGCCACCCTATCAAAAATAAAGGCCATGTTATCGACTTTTAAAATGACGTGCTATTAATAATAAAAATTGCATCCTCCTTAAAATAAAAATGACATGTCATTGACTACTAAAATGACATGCTCTTGATAAAACTGCCATTCTCTTATTGATAAAAATGCCATGATATTAATTATTAAAATGACATGCTCTTAATAATAAAATGTCACGTGAGAAAGTAAAAATGCAATGTTTTGGAAGACAAAATACGTCATGGTTTTAATAGAAAAAGAAATTGCCATGCTACCTATAATAAAAATGCACATGGCAAGTTTAGAAAACAAAATCCCCTACTATAAAAGGATTTGTGTTCTATCAAAAATACTAAAATTTGGGATTTCATTTTATTTGAAATGTAAAAGAAATTTTAAAAATAAATTAACTTAAATACATAAAATGTGTTTTGAGCGCAAGTGTTCACAAAGCCCTCTTTAGCCCAAGTGGTGGGCGATCATGCTGCATGAGTAGGAGGGTGCGAGTTCACGTCCCCTCGGGTGCAGTTATTTTGAACAAATAAAAAAGGTGCCGTTCGCCAGGAGATCTGGAATAGCAAACGAGCCGAGGGAGCTGACCTAGCACCTGATCATGTGTCGCCAGAATCGGACGGCTATATATTCCCATTTGTTAGAGCATCCTTATTTTAAAAACTAATCATCTATTTAGATGTGAGATCATGCCAAAATGGCGAGCTATCTAAAAAGTGGTAAACCTTGTTATTTGGACGATCCTTAATGGAGGGTCGTGTCATTTATTGAAATATTCTTTTGACAAATAAGAGGAATCCGTTTAACAAGAAACAAGAAGGTCAAAAATAGGTTGCAATATTTTTTTTCTTAAATACCAAGTTGCGACATCTTGGTAGTTAAGTTTACTTTTATTTTGTTGGAGTATTTGAGGTTATTAAAGACTTATAATAATTTATTGATAATTATATTTTTCTTAGAATTTTTATTGACGCTTCCCTCAGTTATTGTTCTGTAAGGCTTAAATATGGGTCAAATATCTGAACTCATTGATCAATCTTTAGTATATGTCAATTTTATATTTAAAACAATTTATTGATGCCTGCTTCAATTATTGCTATATAAGGCTGAATTTTGGGACAAATATCTAAACTCGTCGATCAATCTAAGCATGTATTCCCTCTGTAAGGAAATATAAGAACGTTTGGATCACTACTTGGTTGACTTGTCATCTTGTGCACACGAGATGTACTTGAGAAGGGTAACCCATTTCAGCCTCGAAAACACCTTATCGGTTGTTGATATAAAAGCCGTTTTTTATGATCCATCTAAACTCTAGGAAAGAAGTGAAACGTTTGTTTTGTTTTGTCAAAAGGAAATTACATGAAAATGGAGCTTGCGGGCCAAGCTCTGATATATCAAATCTCACTAGGTTTGGGCCCGGTACGTGGATGCCGACATGTCACCCTGCTTCAGACCCCGAAGAACACTCAGCTTTTGCCTTTCCTACAGGCCAGATTCTTTCTTCCTTTGTTCAACTCCGAGGTGAATATTTTCACCTAAGAAATAGCACACCAAGGCATCTAAAAACAGCAAACAAACATCTAAAAACACCGAGACTCGCAGCCATACGGTCTGTATCATGTGTTCATCGGACAGCAGCTGCGCTTCGACTTGTGGACAACGACACGTATGTGATCTCGGTGCTCCGTCAGAAATATTGGTTCGTGCGGGCCGCATGGCGCACGAACTATTATGACCGCGACAATGGCCTGCGTCGCACATGGCAGCAGCAGCGTCTTCAGCTGCCTTCATGGAGAAGTACTGCCAGCGACGACCGGCAGGTGACGGTGCAGCCCACGGAGGAAATGTCGTGTCGATCGATCCAGATACGCTAGCAACAGCAAAATATGATGACGCCCCATCGCGAGAATATTTTGACGCCCCAACTCCCAAGTGTCTCCCCAAATCCATACGCGGCGAGCTTATACACGGACATACGCTACGCAACAACAACCGTCGCCGGCCGCATGCCGGCCGTGACCATGAGTAGCACATGAGTTCTCCGGCAGTACGTGTCCACGATCCAAAGCATCCATACGATTCGGCTCCATCGCCATCGGAGGGACCGGCCGGCAATGTTGTAGGCGCAGCGAGCGAGCTAGCGGCGGCGCCGGTGGTGGAAGAAATTGGAGATCGACGATGGTGGTGCACGTGGCGCTGCTCGCCGTGTCGGCGGTCGGCGGGATCCTGCACGCGTTCAAGTTCTCCATCCTGCTGTGGCCGTTCAACCTCACGCTGCCGCAGCTGCGCCACCTGCCGCGGGTCTGCGTCGCGCTCCGGGCGGCCGCGGCGACCTTCGACGCCGTGCTGCGCGCGTGCCTGGGAGTGAGAGGCCGCCGGCAGAGGGCGCCGGTGCCGCAGCTGGGCCACCAGTACTCCTCCCTCCGCGCCGTGGAGAGACGGCCGGCGGGACAGCTCGTCGCGCAGGCCATGCTAGCCCTCGTCGACGTTTCCTACGGATTCATGTCAGCTTTGCTTGAGCGTTGGCACGTAGCTGTTTCATTGTTTTACCCATGCTTTCGACAGCTGCGGTGTTTGGCTCTTGCCATGCTGCATTGTGAAATTGTTGTAATCTTCAGTGGTGTATGAACTGCAAGGAATTTCGATCGATCAGGATATTACCAACTTAAACATAACAAGTCCTTCCTGATTCAAGAATCGAGATATAGATGAGTGAATAATTGACGGGTAAACTCGTCCCTGTGACGCCTTGAGTAATGCATTCACGTGGGGAGCAAAAAAAACAACCAGGAAATGAGCGTGCCGTTGGAGCGCTCTCGCGACTGCGCGGGCGACAGTGCGGGTGGACAAGGTGGTCCTCCGGCCGGCGGCGCGGGATGGTCCCTGGTCCGGCGGGGAGCGGGAGGCTCTCCGTCGCTGGGCTCCCCGGCCCCTGGCCCGGCGACCGGCGCGGCCCCGCGTGCCAATAGGTTCTGGGCGCTCGCGGAAGATGTGTCCGACGATGAGGTAAGTGACGGCGAGGTGGTGGCGCAGGTGGTGCCGGATGGCCCTTTGGTCAGCGACTATGTGGCCTTCGCGGCGGAGTCGGGGCACGCCTCCGCTGGGCGGAACCGCAGGTTCGCGCCGGGCGGACATGGCTCGCGGGCCACTGCCTCGCGCATCTGGCGGCCGTCGTCGTCGAGGAGCAGGGGCTCTGGTGAGGCCGCGGCGGCGGTGATTCGCGCGCAGACGGCGGTGGAACTGACGTCGAAGGGCGTGACAGAGCTCTCCGAGGAGGAGTGGCCGTGCCTCCCACCTCCTCCGTCTCCTACAAGGCCGGCGGCGGCGGCGACGCCGTCGTGCCCGCGGGAGATCGAGGAGGCGTCCCTCTCCCTGGTGCCTAGGGTTGGCTCAGGTGGGCCGGGCGCGGGGGCGGCGGTTCCTGGGCTGGGCCCAGGGCTGCAGGCCGGCCCGTCAGTGCTTAAGGTGGTGGAGGGGTCTCTACTGGGAGCGGGGACTGAAGAGGATGGGCCCAAGGTTAACAAGCCGTTAACGGTTGGCGGCCCGGCCCGGCTGCCAGCCCAAGCGGTCGGCCCGGTGCGGGGATATATATGGCTGGCCAAGGGCTGCCCCGACCCCCATTTAGGGTTTCCAGCCACCACTCGAGAGGTGCGGCGCTGGGCACACTCTGCCCGCACTCTCTTCGCTTCTCCTCCATCCCCACCCCCCCTTCTGCTCTCCTTTGTGGGGGCGGTGATGGGTGACCGGAGGGCTGACAAGAGGCCGATGGAGGCGCCAGATCCAGATGCGGAGCGGCGGAGGGAGCGAGATCTACGGGAGAAGGCGAAGGCTTCGATGCGGGACGGCAGGAAGGTCGTTCCTCTCGCGAAAAGAGCGGATCCTACCAGGCTCCAGAGGGGCGCGAGGGGGATTGGGGTCCCCCTCCCCCAAGGTGGATCCAGCAGCAAGAGCGGAAGCGCAAGAAGAAGGCCGGGGCTCGGCGTCGCGAGCTGGAGAAGAAGCCCATGGAGCACCCCTACTATGGTGGGGGCCATGGGGATCCTCTGGCCAAGAAACAGCGGGCCTACGCCGAGCCGTTGGCCATGGCGCTTCCTGCTGAGGCTAAGGGTACGGCGGGGGAGCCCATCCCGGTGGAAGATGCGCCTGACGGGGAATGCTTCAAGTGTGGGCGTCTGGGTCATTACCAATCGAAGTGCAAGTTCCTGCCGCTGTGCGTGCTGTGCAAGGAGGAGGGCCATGCCTCGGCCTACTGCCCATCTCGGGGAAAGCAGCTCAACTTGCAGATTATGGGCAGCGCGATCGCGGGGGAAGGTTTCTTCTGCCTCCAATTTGAGGAAGAGGCGGAGAAGGATTCGTTCTCTGATCTCAAGATTGAGAACGCGGCAATACTTTCGGCTGACCCGGGAAAGCTTAATCTCCGTATCCTCAAGCAAGAGCTGAAGCACCTGGTGGCAAGTGATTGGGACTGGCAGATCTCGCAGGTGGGCGACAATGACTTCATGGTGGTGTTTCCCTCGGCGGATCTGCTCCACATGGCCAAGTCTAGTGGGAAGTTGTTCTTATCTATCAATGACATTACCGCAAGGGTGCGGGACTCGGTTCATGAAGATATCCCCCCTATGGTGATGCATGAGGCTTGGGTGCGTCTCCGTGGCATCCCAAAGAAACACCGTAGGGTGGAGCGTCTGATGGAGGGGCTGAAGATGCTGGGCAGACCGATAGTTGTCGATGAACTATCCCTCATCCAGTTGGGGCCGGTGAGGATGAAGCTGGCATGCAAATCTCCTGAGAAGTTAAATGGGTATGCTGAGGTTTGGTTTAACCATGAAGGATATCAGGTCAAAGTTAAAGTGGAACATCTTCCAAAGAGGACTGGAGATGGAGGTGCTCAAGGGTCGGGGCCCTCTGGCAATCCCCCTCCTAACCCTCACGGTAAAAATGGTCGTGCTCCGGGTGCGCCGACCAACTCCAAGCAGAGTGGGGGCTCCTTGGGGAAAGAGAAGCAGGCTGTTGGTGGGGCAAAGGGATATGCTCCTACCAGGGAGGTTTAGATGGAGGATCAGGACGAAGAAATGGAGGACAGCATCCACGATACCTCCATTGACACTGAAACCTGGGACAAGCTGGGCCTGCCGGCGGCTGGGGGAGCAGGGGGTGCTACGCAAGACACTGCTGTGAGTCTTCCTCCTCTGGCGCGGTCCCTGGAGCTGTCGTTCGATGAGTACGGGTCCAACCTGGCGATGCCGGCGGCTGCTACTGCTGCCCAGGGTGCTATCCCCATGGTGGTGGAGCCGTTTCCGGGCTCCTCTGCCTCGCCTCTGGTTGGTGGTATGGACTCCGGCTGCGTGCTCAACGAGGGCTCTGAGCTGACCCCATCTTCGGGCAAGCGGGGCTCAGGTGGCTCTGGGCGGCAGCCTAAGAAGTCGGCGGGCAGGAAGCCGGCCCCCAAGAAGGCTGCGACGACTGCTTCGGCTTCTACCATGGTGCTGGGAGGCGATCTGGGAGCGGCGCTGGGAGCTCAGAATGCGGGTGCCAAGGCCAAGCGTTCGAAGGCTACTCCGGTGGTGACGCGCGCCCCCAGTGCGCGTGCGAAGGCCAAGCTAGGCGATCTGTCGTCCTTGGAGAGTGCGAAGTTGCGGTTGGCTGACAAGAATCTGGAAGCTTCAGGTAATCCCTTGCCGTCCTATAAGATTCTCAATGCTTTTTCAGATGATCATTTGGCTAGGATTTTAGATGATAGCGGGGTAGCAGTAGATGTCTCGCAACATGATGTTATCTCGCTGGTGCGTGCTCGGGAAGAGGCGCAGGCCACGTTGGCTGAGGCTGCGGCGCGCTGCATCATTGGTGAGGCTGTGTCTGTACCTCCGGTGGTTCCAGTAGGGACTGGGGCGCTGGAGGGGTCCAAAGAGGGGGATGAGGATAGGGATGCCTCTAATCCCCCTTCTTCTAGCCGGATTCCGGCTCGGAAGCGTGTGGCCAAAGCGGTGAGCTCAAGGGGAGTTCGCCTCCGCAACAGAATCATATAATGCGATATCAGTTTTGGAACATTCGCGGCTGTGGCCATGGGGGGCGCAGGACACAGCTGAAAGAATACATGGCGAAGGAACGTATTGATGTAGTGGCGTTGCAGGAAACGATTAAGCTAGAGTTCTCTTTTCGTGATCTCCTAGCTTTCGATCCCCTTCGGCGTTTTGAGTGGAACTGGGTACCTTCCTCGGGTCACTCCGGTGGCCTTATTATGGGATGTAACAAGGATATTTGTGAGGTTATTGCGTGGGAAGTGGGGACCTTTTTCATCGCTGCTACCATCAAACATCGTGCCATGGAGTTATCTTGGGTCGTGGTATGCGTATATGGCCCGGCAGATCATTCCAGATCCGCTGAGTTCCTTGGTGAAATTGCAAGTTTGGTTGGGGCCAAACGTGCGGCCGACCTCCCGGTCATCATTGGAGGTGATTTTAACTTGATCCGCTCGGATGCGGACAAGAACAATGGCAATATAGACTGGACTAGGGTGTCCATGTTTAACTCTGCTATTGCTGCGTCGGCGCTGCGGGAAATTGCGCGCACAGGGGCCCGATACACGTGGACCAACAAACAGTTGGCTCCGGTGCGGTGTGTCCTTGACCGTGTTTTCTGCACTGTGGAATGGGAAGCCATCTTCCCGACATGTTCCCTAGTGACAGAAACCAGGATTGGATCAGACCATATCCCGCTAGTGCTATCCTCAGGGGAGGAGATGCGGCAGCGCAGCAGAAGATTCTTCTTCGAGTCTGCCTGGTTTGAGGCGGAGGGTTTCGTGCAATTGGTCAATGACCGCTGGGCACAAATCGCGGATCGCCTTGGCCCGCAGCGAGGGCCGGTCGAGTCGTGGACTGCCGCGGCTGCTTCCCTTTGCGCCTTCCTTAGGGGTTGGGGGGCTAACCACGACAGCGAGTCCAAAAGGGAAATGACTCGTCTGGTGGAGGAGATTGCTGGACTAGATGCCCAAGCCGACCTGAGAGTTTTCTCGGAAGCAGAGTGGGCACATAGATACAACCTGGAGAATAAGGTCCTGGCTATTCTCCGTGCGGAAGAAGAGTATTGGCGCCATAGGGGCGGCATCAAATGGGTGACCAAAGGAGACGCCAACACTGGTTATTTTCACGCCTATGCGAACGGGCAGAAATGTAAGAGTGCTATCTTGCGTCTCCAGACGGATTCGGGCACTATCCTCACCCAGTCAGAAATAGTGGCGCATATCTACGAGTTTTTCATAGGTCTGTTGGGATCGGACGATGAAAAATTGCTCAATCTCCGAGAGGATTTGTGGGAGCCGGAGGAGAGGGTGTCTCCGCAGGAAAATGAGGCGTTAGCCCTCTCTTTCCTTCCGCAGGAGATAGACGAGGCGCTGGCTGATATGAAAACTGACACAGTGCCGGGCCCCGATGGCTGGCCGGTTGAGTTTTTTAAACGCTTCTGGCCCTATCTCAGACACCTTTTTTACGCGATTATTAACGGGTTTGCGTTGGGCACGGTTGACATATCATGTCTAAACTATGGGGCTATTAGCCTTATTCCGAAGGTGAAGGGCGCGGATAATATTAGACTTTTCCGTCCGATCACCCTGATCAACGTTCCTTTTAAGATTTGTGCCAAGGCATATGCCACTCGTCTTGCGGCTATTGCGCAATGAGTCATCTTGAAAAGCCAAATGGCGTTTCTCAAGGGGAGGAACATCTTAGAAGGGCCGATAACCTTACTAGAAATTGTCCATGAGCTGAAGCGAACGAAGCAAAAGGGTGTGCTTCTAAAGCTGGACTTTGAAAAAGCCTATGACCGCGTAAACTAGGAGTTTGTGCGGGAAGTCCTACTCAAAAAGAGTTTTGAGCCGGGTTTCGTGCATAGGATCATGAGCCTAGTCCAAGGGGGGCACACGGCGATTACGATCAACGGCGAGATAGGAAATTTTTTCCGTAACAAAAGGGATCTGCGCCAAGGAGACCCTGTATCTCTGCTCGTTTTCAATTTCGTAGCGGATGCCTTGTCGGCCATGATCAATAAAGCCAAGGTTGCGGGTCACATCAAAGGGTTGGTGCCGCACCTGATTCCTGGGGGAGTGACCCATCTGCAGTATGCAGACGACACTATGTTGCTCTTCGAACCAGACTTGCATAGTATCGCGTCGGTCAAGCTCCTGCTTCTCTCTTTCGAGGTTTTGTCGGGGCTCAAGATAAACTTCCTCAAGAGTGAGGTTATTACCATGGGGATGGATGACCGGGAGAGTAATCAAGTGGCTAATCTCTTAAACTGCAAGCGTGGCAGTTTCCCAATTAAGTACCTAGGGCTTCCCATTTCGCATCGCAGACTATCCATCCACGAATGGGAACCCCTATATGGGAAAGTGGCGGGTAGAGTTAGTCCGTGGCGAGGAAGATTTATGTCATCTGCGGCCAGGCTGATCCTTACTAACTCCAGCCTCTCCTCGCTCCCCATCTTTATGATGGGAATGTTTCTGTTGGCTGACGGGGTTCACGCCAAGCTAGACACTCCGCGTGCCCGGTTCTTTTGGGAAGGAACCGGCATCAAGCGCAAGTACCACTTAGTTAAGTGGGCGGCTATATGCAGACCTAAAAAATTCGGAGGTCTTGGGATTCTTAACTCCAAGCTAATGAACGTAGCCCTGCTCACAAAATGGTGGTGGCGTCTTGCCCAAAATGAGACGGGACTCTAGGCAGATCTCCTCCGTGCAAAGTATTTCCCGGATGGAAATCTTTTCACGGCCAAATCCTCGGGTTCGACGTTCTGGAATGGGATCCAGGCAGTCTGTCCGGTTTTTACAGTTGGGGCTAATTTCCATGTCAACAATCGAAGATCCACCAGATTCTGGTTGGACAGGTGGTTGGGTACAGAACCATTGTGGAAAAGCCACCCGTTAATCTTCCAAGTTGCGTCGGACACAGAGGTTCTGGTGTGTGATGCACTAAGCGCATCCCCCCCCCCCCCCCCCCCCCCGCAGTGCACTTCATTCGCAACCAATCACTCGCTGAGAGGACCGCTTGGGAAGATGTGTTAGCCAAAATAGGTGACCGGAACATTAGCACGGGGGCTGATTCGGTTTCCTGGAAGCTTATGGCATCTGGGAAGTTCTCGGTGAAATCCCGATACCACAAGCTTACCGAGGGCAATAGAATAGATATGGCCAGGGGGCTTTGGAAGGCGGAAATTCCACTCAAGATTAAGATCTTTTTGTGACAACTTTTCCGCAACCGTCTGCCGACCTCTGACAATGTCGCCAAACGTAATGGCCCTTCTGATGGCACTTGTGCGATTTGTGGTCTAGAGGAAGACGCAAACCACGCCTTTTCAGGTGTTACCTTGCCCGTTTTGCCTGGAGTGCTGTTAGGGAGGCGTTTCAATAGCCATGGAACCCCTCTTCAGGAACGAAACTACTTGCTTTGCTTAAAAACCTGAGAGGTCCTAACGCTAGGGTAGCGTGGCGATGCGTAGGGGCGCTTTTATGGGCGATTTGGACTATCCGCAATAAGATAACTATAGAACACAAATTTCCAGCTCACCCTGCTGATGTTATATTCAAATGCCATCTTTTCTTACAGACTTGGGCGCCATTGGGGAAACAGCGTGACGCGGATCTCATGCTGGAGATCATGGAGAAGATCAGAAGCATCCAGACTTTTGCGCGACAAGGATGATATCTTCTTTGCATTTTGGCTCACCCGTCATGGGAGTTTGGCGATGCTGGCTGTGCTTTATATTACCTAGACTCCTGTAGCGTTATTTGAAGTTAACCTGTTTGTGATGTATCTCGCTTTTGAGCGTTTAACTTCTGTGTTGTACCGATACTATGTTGGATGCTGCCTTGGGCTTTATTAATTTAAAGCCGGACGCTTCGTGCGTCTTCGTTCCAAAAAAAATTCACGTGGGGAGCCTCCTCCCCCTCCCCCTATGATTGTTCAAAAAAAATTGACGGGTCCTTTTCACTCTTTTCTTTTTACTGGAAAACTTTTAATCTATTCATCATCAATCATGATAGTACAACGAATGCCGAAAATAATGTAAACTATATCCAGATCCATATACCACCTAGTGACGACTACAAGCATAGAAGCGAGCCAAAACGCGCCGCCATCATCGCCCCTCTCTCCCTGGGCCCTTTCCACTCTAATGAGATAAAATGATAAACACCCTTCTAAGCTTCTACTCTTTCGTGTTTATACAATCTGGTGTGTTCTGCCTTTATCTGAAATTAAATGATGTTAATCACATGGGTGGTAAGTGGATGATTTAGGGACAACTTACAATAGAAACAATCCTCGTGAGGTAAGAATAGAAAAAACTACTTGGACCGTCGGATTGGAGATACATGGCTAGGTTGATTCGTAAGTTTTGTAACTTGTCGGTGTGAGGTTTAGAACTTGTCGGTGTATGTTTTAAAATTTGTCACTTCAAATTTTCTAAGTTGCGTGTGTGCCATACATCTTCAATCAAACGATTCATACTAATTTTTTATTTTCTGTCACCATAGAATTGTTTCTATTGTAGCCGCCCTCGGAGATTCATATACGTCCACATCTTTTTGAGCAAGTTATAAAATTTGTAGGTAAGACCATGTGCCCATGTGGACAAACATTAACTTATTATCGAACCCCACAAAAGCTTCACGTTTCTACCACATCAACCCCCCCCCCCCCCCAAACCTCCAAAACCAGAATCTTAATCCCCTAAACTTTTAAAAACGAACAAAGCACTCCCGAACCATCATAAAATTGTTTTGGAAGGTGATGTTGCTGACATGGACACTCAATCCTCCATCCCCAAGGGTTGTTTATTCTTCAACACTCATTGAGAGTGTCCTAGTATATAAATTTTATCTTAACTCATAAACTTTCCATAGAAAATAAAATTTATATATTAGTTAAACATCACCTTCAGCACTTGTAGAGAGTTGTTTATTCTTCAACACTCATTGAGATCCTATCCAACGATTCATACTAATTTTATTGTAGGGATACATATTAGGGGAAATAACCTTTGGTTCCTGGGTGTGTATATACACCAGATATGGAATTTACTTTTTAATAAATTTTAAAAAGTAAAAAATGTTTAGAAGCATTTTTAGAATTCTTTTTCTTTTGCACTATCATATAAATTTTCAGGAATTAAAACCAGTTTTGGCTTGAGGGCAAAAACACAAAATTTATTTCTTATTGTAGGTCACTATTAACAATATTTTGGCCGCTTTTTTTTTTAAAGAATTCAACGTTTTTTTGTAAGTACAATGGAAGGTCAAGTTTATTTCAAAAATAGTTTTCTGAATTTTTGGACTTTTTATTTAGTTACTAAATTATTTCTCCATATAGAGTGTATAAATATCACTCTAGATACAGGAAAGTCAGTTGTAAATTAAATTTTGGTCAGTCGATTTTCTGTTCATTGATTGCTGCTCTAAGATTCATGCTCATTTCTTTCTTTCTGTGGTGTGTATTGTTTTGGGCTGAAGTATTTTGACTGACCCCTATTTTGGGTCACTCAATTCCTTCTCGGGCTGCCACTATCTAGGCCATGATTCCTCAACCCCCCTCTAGCTCCCTTTATTTATTTTTTTGTTGTCTGTTTCTATGTGTTTTTCTTTTGTTTTTTCCTTTTCATTATTAGTTGATTTCGGTTTTTATTTTGGTGGATATTTTTGGGAAGTTGGGTGAGTGTAAATGTATACACATAAATATTATACAATATATGTGAAAAAAATTGCACTATGACTATTCTTTGCATAAAAAGCAGTGCAATTCAAGTGCAAAGTTGTGTGATGTTTTTTTTTGTTTCATTTTGTTTTGTGTGATGCTTATTTATTACATATTATTAAATAAATGCAACTTATGTGTAAACTTTGTCATTATTTGGTTTACTTTAAATTTAGTTTTTTGTTTTGAAAGATAATACCAATGGCTCTAATTCATTCAACCTTTAAAAAGTATTATTTTGCCATTTTGTTTTTCTTCTTAAAGAGTAATATCAACGCCACTAATTCATTGTCCATTAGAAAAAGAAACTTCATTTCCTAGTTCTTAAAGTTGTGTGCTATTATTTTTAAAGTTTGTTGTATTGTTTTCTTCTTTTTAAAGGGTAATATCAATGTCACTGACTCGTTAATTCTTAGAAAATTTCATTTTCTGATTTTTCTTTAGTATTCATTCCATTTTATTTCTTCAATAGTGGTAATACCAATGCGTCCAATTCATTCTTCCTTACCAAACTTCTTATTGGCATAAATTCTACCATTATATGCTTATCATTGCATATCAAAAGAAAACGCAATTTATATGTAAAATGTGTACACATATTACCATCTTTTCATTTCCCTTTTTTTAGAGGGTAATATAATTGCCAGCAATTCATTTTACTTAGGAAATTTTGTTATTCTGTTTTTGCAAGTATACACTCAGGTACTATGCAATATGCGTGTAAATTATATTAGAGTGCAAAAATTGCACTATTGTATGATTGTTTTTGGTATATTAAAAAAATACAATTTTAGTGCAAAGTTGTGAGCAAGTTTTTTTTATCTTAAAGGGTAACACCAGTGCCACTAAATCATTCATCCTTAGAAAAAGTCATTATTATTATTTGCTTTAGTTTTTTCCTTTTTCTTCTTAAAGGGTAATAGAAATGCCAATAATTCATTGTTCCATAGAAAACTTCATTATTTTTATTTTGTTTTAGTTTTTGTTTAGTTTTCTTTCTCTTTAAAGGTTAATACCATGCCACTAATTCATTCGTTCTCAGAAATTTCTTGTTTGCAAAAAAATCACTATAATATTATTATAAAAAAGTGCAATTTTGTGTAAATTGTATGCAAATTATATCATTATTTATTTCTTCATTTTCTTTCTTCTTAAAGGGTAACATCAGTGCCACTAATTCATTCTTTCTCAGATAAACTTCATTATTTTGATTTTGATTTTGATTTACAGTTATTTTCTCTCCTTTTAAAGGGTAATACCAATGCTAACAATTCAGTTCTTATTTGAAAGGTTCTTCTTTTATCAAAATTTCACTATTACATTCTTGTTCTTGCATATTATGAAAAAGCGCAATTTTGTGTAAATTATGTGCAAATTTTGTCATTCTTTGGTTTTTTATTGTCTTTCTTCTTAAAGGGCAATGCAATTGCCACTAATTCATACCTATAAACACCATTCTTAGAGTTCTTGGTTCAAAAGCTTATTTTTTGCGAAAAATCCACTATTATATTCTTATTCTTGCATATTATAAAAAGCGCAATTGTTGTGTAAATTGGGTGCAAATTTTGTCATGATTTGTTTTTTGTTCTCTTTCTTATTAAAGGGCAATGCAATTGCCACTAATTCATTCCTATAAACACCATTATTAGAGTTCTTAATTATTTTTAATCTATTATTGAAGTGTATAATAGGTTTATTATTGCATATTATAAAATGTATAATTTTCGTGTAAATTGCATGCAAGTTTTTATTTTACGTTTCGGCCCGTTTCTTTCTTCTTTAAGGGTAACTAATGCCACTACTTCATTTTTCTCTAGAAAATTCCATTCTTTGTTTTTTTTGTTTTATTAATTTTTAATATAGTGGGAAGAAGAAGAGTGGAGAAAGAAGCCAGCTAGTCCTTTGGATCCAGATCAAACGGTGGAGAGCGATTTTATTGACGGAAATAAAAACATCTGACACATTGTCGTCCCATTTTCATTTTCTTTCTTGTTTTAGGTAATATAAATGCCCTTAATTCTCCTTAAATAATGACTTTTTTGGAATTTTTAATTTTATTTCGGCTCCATCTGCATGACAGAAAAAGTGAATGATGAACACACCATGTATGTGATGTGTCTCTGTGTATTGTCTATATGTGTGTGCACACGCATGCATGTGGCCTTTTGCGTGGGCATGTGGTCGTTTATGCATGCTTTATATTGTGTGTCATATGCATGTGTGTGCTCAGGCAGGTCAGGTCGAATAAGTGGAGCTACCAGGTTGTAAAAAAGTGACTGACCCAAAAACAAAATTAGTCAACCGTGCCCTTGGCGGTCCCATTAGATACCACAGTACAAGTTTATCCACAGACTGCCAGCACCACGCGCAACATTTGAGCACAGCCATCCTCGAACTCCAATTCTTCCACCTAGATGCGTCTTTACGGCCACCCCTACACTACGCTCACGCGCAGATCATATTTGACGCGTAGGTCGCCAAATAACGACCAAGCACGTACCCCCGATCTCCGTGTACGGTTCGATTGGCCCACTAAGACCCTTTCCGGTGTTGGGAAGCTTCTAGAACCTTCTCAGATCAATTTTATTTCATTTTTTGTGTTGTTCTTTGGGTTTATTTATCTGCTTTTCCCATTTGTGTTATTTTTTTATTGTTTTTCATTTTCATTTCTTCTCATGTTCTTTTCTCTTTTGTTTTTAGTTGAACTTTTTTTCCTTCCTTTTTGTAATTTTTTTTAAGGGAAACAGCAGGACTCTGCTGCGTATTTTTATTAATTTTTTTGAAAAATAATACGAAGTCCAAGGAAAATAAAGAAAATAAATAAAAAGAACTATACAACCCACATCATACAACAACCACTAGAGGTCCAAAAGAATCAAAGAATTAACAAATATACAAGTAAAAAGTTATCTGAAGTCTGCAACCCATTGAGGCATAGCTGCATAAGATTTCCTGGTAGCTCGATGAAGTAACCATTGTAGCTCATCTTTAAATCTTTTCCTGCATGCATATAAACTGGGATGAATGTGCTTGAAGATGTAATCGTTTCTGGTGTTCCAGATTGCCCATGTGACATGAATGATCAGGTCCATGTCAAATGGCAAATTGATGTGGTTCCTCAAGTTTGAAATCTGCTCTTGAATGTTGGAATCTACAGGAGTCCAGCTTGGGCATATATATTTCCAGCAATGTTGAGAGAACCTGCAACTGAAGAAAAGATGATCTCTGGATTCAATAACAAATCATTACATAGAACACATGTGTAGTCCTCCAGATAAAAAGTTTTGTTCTGTAGTACAGCCCTTGTGCTCAACCTGTTCATCAATAGCAGCCAGAAGAAGATTTTATGTCGTAGTTGGCTGCATGCTTTCCAAAGCCATTGAATAGCAGGTATTGTAGGGTGGGCACCAATCAATATTTTGTAAACCTTGCCCACACCGAAGTCCTTAGTTCCTCGAGGAAATTGCCAGATATCCTGCTCAGCACTAGGATCAAAACTCTGAAAAAGCAGTTGCATGTCTTGGAACTGGGCGTATGCTTCTTCAGAAAGAGGAAGATGGAACAATGTGGCAAAATCCTGTATCTGAGAAATTTGCTGTAGAGGCATATTAGGGTTCTTGAGGAAAGAAAATAGATGGGGCCATGTCGAGGATAAGGGTGCACCATTCCATGGATCAAACCATGTAAGAATGGTTTGACCTGAGACTCGGAAGCACACGGCATGTTCTTTGTACTTGGGCACAAGCTTCAAACAATCCTTCCACCAAAAAGAACATTGTTGTGGGATATCTGGTACAATACCTTGTGGATAGTAAGCTTCCCATTGTAATTGAACCCATGGAATATCCAGACAGTTGTAAAATTTATGTACCATCTTAAGCAGAAGACTATCATTGTGTAACTCCAAATCAATAATCCCTAAGCCTCCCTGATTCTTTGGTCTGCAGATCATGCCCCATGCTGCAAGGGGAGGGTTCTTTTTCTCCAAGTATTTCCCCCTCCAAAAGCAGTGCCTCCTGTATTTGTTTGCTTCATTGATAGTCCCTTTGTATAATTTGAGGCAGCTCATAAGAAATGTAGGTAAAGAAGAGAGCACAGCATTAACCATTAATAGTCTACCATCATAACTCAGAAACTGAGAGCAGTAGCTGAGTCTTTTCATAATTCTCTCTATTAATGGCATAAAAAACTCCATTCTGGGTTTAGTGAGACTAAGAGGCATGCCTAAATAAGTGAATGGAAATGTTCCAACAGAGCAGTTAAGAAGATCTGAGAAGAGCTGAATGTCATCTGCAGGAACATTAATAGGGACCAGAGTGGATTTTTGATAATTGACCTTGAGTCCTAATGAAGCTGCAAATATATCCACTAAGTTTTTTAACTGGGCAATTTGGTTGGGGCATGCTTGGACCATGATGAGAGTATCATCAGCATACTGAAGAATTGGATAGTCTGGGCAAGACCTTCTGATGATAGGTGCAGAAATAGTTCCTTGCCTCATAGCCTGATTCAGAATAGTCTGAAGAAAGTCTGCAGCTAACACAAAGAGCAAAGGAGATAAAGGATCTCCCTGTCTAACTCCTCTTCTGCATTTAAAGTATGAGCCTGGGACTACATTCAGAAGAACAGAGGAGGTAGTTGTAGATAAGATTTGCTTAATCCAACTGCACCACTTTGCACCAAACCCTCTGGCTTCTAATATTTTCAAAATCATGGGGTGCTCAATTTTATCAAATGCTTTCTCAAAATCTAACTTAAGCACAAAACATGGTACCTTGGATTTATGGCACTGGAAAATATACTCATATGCCCAAGCCACACAGTCCTGGATAGTTCTATGTTTGAGGAAGCCATACTGATTGACATGCACCAATTCCAAGATGATGGCTTGTAATCTGTTGGCCAAAAGCTTTGTGATAAGCTTGATTGTGCAACTGAGCAGGGAGATAGGCCTATAGTCATTAACAGTAGCAGCACCATCTTTTTTTGGGATCAGAGAGATATATGAGCTGTTGATACTTTGAACACAGAGAGTGCCAGCATGGAACTGATTACAAAGATCATAGAAATCCTGTTTAATAATACCCCAAATTTTTTTGATAAAATTAGTGTTAAAACCATCTGGACCAGGTGATTTGTTTGAAGGTAGGTCAGCAACCACTGCATCTATTTCTTTGGTTGTGAAACGAGCTTCAAGGACACTGAGGTTTTGATTTCTAGATAAAAGCTGAAGCATCTCTGAAGGAATGCTTATGTGTTCAGTAGTACCCAATCTGTCTTTAAAAGAGTCTAGAAGGTGAGCAGCTTTCTCATTATGTTACTGCAAAATGGAGCCATCAGGAGTGGAGAGACTTGCAATGGAATTTCTTCTATGTTGGACAGTGGCACAAGCATGGAAAAACTTTGAATTTTCACTACCCAGAGTCACCCATTTAATTTTGCCCCTTTGCTGCCAGTATAGCTTCTGCTTATGAAGAAGAGAGGTGAGATGAACTTTAAGATCATCTCTCAACATTTTTTCTGAATCAACCAGCGGTCTGCTATTTTCAACTGAATGTAGCATAGCAATAACACTGTTTGCATCTGCAATTTCCTGCTTTAGGGGGAGAGAGACTTTGCCCAATTCTTCAAATGCTTCCTCATAATTTTAAATTTAGCATTAATCCTTTTGGCTGCATCTGCATGGTGAATAAAATTCTTCCAGACTAAGTCCACCATGGATTGGAAATTCTCATGTTCCATCCACCAACTTTCAAATCTAAAAATATTACTTTTGGGCATGGAAGTTTGTATACTGATGATACAGGGAATATGGTCAGAGGTTGTCATAGCCATGGGAAGGGCCCAAGTATTTGGATATGACTCAGTCCACGAAGGAGAAGTGAAGAACCAGTCTAGTCTTTCAAGCAGTGGATAATCTTGCATATTACTCCAGGTAAATCTCCTACCCTTAAGAGGAATTTCCACCAGGCCAAGTGAGCTTATGACTTCATTAAATTGAAAAATTTCCTGAAGGTTCCCTCCTGGCTTATTCCTCTCAGCAATACTTCTTATAAGGTTAAAATCCCCTAGCAGTAACCAATCTGCATCTGTGGGTATTTGGATTTCACTAATCCAAAGCAAAAACTCCAATTTCCTAGCATCTTGACAAGGGGCATATACATTTGTCAAAGTCCAACAACTACCACACTTAGTTGACTACAGCATAACAGAGATGGCCTAATCATTTTGGAAAACCAATTCACCTTAAAATGATTTGAACTCCAAGCAGTGAGAATGCCACCTGATCTCCCCACAGATGGAAGGAACTCAAAGGAATCAAATTGAGGGGGGCAGAATTTTCTAATGAAACTTATGTCAATATTCTCTTTCTTAGTTTCTTGAAAGCAAAGAACATTGCATCCACTCTCAATAATTTTGTTATAAATATGGAGCCATTTATCAGGAGAATTAAGTCCTCTCACATTCCAATTTAAAACCCTCCAGGAAGACTTATTCATGAATAAACCATAGGTAGGAAGTACAACTGCAATTGGTCCTAGAGCAATGCCCACAACATATCAGATTGCAGCATTCAGGAGAGACAATATATGTCTCAAACAGTTCAAATGTTCTAACAGAGACATAAGTTGCAGGAGAAATTAAGATAGTACAATAAAGCAACCCAAAAACAGGAGAACTACAGTTTGTGGCATACATATGATAAGGAGAAGCCATGTAATCCAATGCCCACTTCCAAGTGCCGAAGCAGTTAAGGTTTCTTGTGCTTTTTGTCCTTCTTCTTGTCCACATCATCCTTCTGGTGATCATCTTTCCTCTTGGTATTGTTCTGCCCAACAGACATACCAAACTTATCATAAAGATTTTTGACTATTTTCTTATTGACGGTAGGAGCAATAGCTGAACATGCCAAACAATTCTTGTCAACACATGATTTTCCTTTGTATCCATGAGCCAGCTTCTTCAGTCTGGCACTTCTTCTAACTTCAGAAACCACCAAAGGAGTCTGTCTTCCCCTCCTTTTAGGTTGGAGAGCTGAAGTTGATGGTCTTTTTTGTAAAATTTTGTGAACACCTTTCAAGTTCGTGACATTTTTTTAAATCACAATGTATTTTGTTGAAATTATGAACATGTTTTTGGAATGTGTGAACAGTTCTGAACTGATGAACATTTTTAAAAATTTGTGAACAATTTTTCATATATACGAACATTGAAGAACTATTTTTCCAAATACATGAACATTTTTCGAATTAATAACTGTGTATTGAATCAGCGAACGATTTTTAAAACAATGAAATTTTCAGAAATTTGGGAACGTTTTTGAAATAATTCATGTATTTTTTGAATTAATAAACATTTGTTAAAATGTATGATTTTTTAATACACGAACATTTTCATTTCCAGATTTTTTTTCAAGATCATGCATTTTTTAATATATATAGACAATTTATGATTTTGTCAATTTTTTGAAATCTCGAATTTTTTAGGAAGAAAACCAATGGAAAAAAAGAAAAAAAAAGGAAAAAGCAATTGTAAAAAAGGAAGCTTGTCTGCCTCTAATGGCCCGACCCAAAGGGGCGTCCGGGGGAATCGGTTTTGGGCGAAATCACTAATTGAGGAGTACTACTTTCGAAAGTCACTTCCACCTCTTTAGGTTGCGACAAGTGGCGCACTGCATGTGTGTAACTTGTCGCAACCTGGGAGTTTTTCCTTTTTCGTAGATCCGTTATTTCAAAACGTTTTATCTCTTAAACCGTATGTACAAATCTCGAACTGTTTTCACCGTTAGATTCCTCGCGCCGGGATCTTTAAAACTAGATCTCATGTTGATAAGTTTTGACGAACTTTTTTTCTACAAAAAAACCATGCCTCTCGCGGAAGGAAAAAATGTGTTTTTTTCACAAAAAAACCGGACGGAAGAACCGTGCCTCTCGCGAAAGGAAAAAAAATGCGTTTTTTCCGTTTCCAAGAGGCACGGCTATGCCTCTCACGAAAGAAAATCCGTGTCTCTCGCGGAAACAAAATCGTGCCTCTCGAGGAAGGTAAAATAAGGAAACGTATTTTTTTCCATTTCCAAGAGGCACGGCCGTGCCTGTCGCGGAAGCAAATCCATGCCTATCGCGGAATCAAAACCATGCCATTCGAGGAATGAAAAAAAAGGTGTTATTTTCGTTTCCGAGAGGCACGGCCGTGCCTCTCGCGGAAGCAAAACCGTGTCTCTCAAAAAAGAAAAAAAAGAAAACGTGTCTTTTTTTGGTTTCCGAGAGATACGGACGTGCCTCTCACGGAAGCAATACCGTGCCTCTCGAGAAAGAAAAAAAATATGTTTTTAGCGCAAAAAAATTGATTTTTTCGTCCAAAAGCGAAGAAAGACCTCTGAAAAACCAAAAAAAAAACATCTAAAAAACCTAAAACGCGTGCTGAAAAATAAAAAAATCGGAAGGAAACGCCCAAAGCGCAACATGTGACGGCAGCTAAGAATGCGTCAAGTGACGTCGCCTAAGAATGGCCTTGGGAGGCTCGTGAAGGAGCGCTCCTCAGGTAGTTGCTCTCGGTTTTGGGCGCGGCTATGTGCTAGTCGTTGTGACGGCTCGCTGATCTGAAACTGGACTGGCCTATTAACCATGTGCCGCGTCGGGATGACAGCATGCACATGTTTTGTTTTCCTTTACATTTTCTAATTTATTTTACATGATGACATCATAACATAATAATATAATTCTATAGGCCTCTTATATATACCAAACGTTCAGATTATATGTATAGATCCAAACGACTCGTTTCTCACGTGATCGCTATCCTCCCACGCTCGATTCCATTGATTTTTTTGCTTTTCTTGAAAACCATAGATGCCACTAGTAATCGATGGTGGTTTTTCTGATTTTTGGCTACACAATATAAAAAAGAAAATAAATTGCTAGAAAGAGGACTTGAACCCAGGTCTATACAATAGTTGTTAAGCCCAATAACCAACTAACCCACATTCAGTTGTTGTCTATTGTACATAAACAACGCTTTTTGAATTTTTCTTGTTTCCGTAATATCAGCAATAATAACCAACTATCGACATTTTTTTTCAGGTCAAAAGTTTTCACGCCTGGACTACGTAAGCTATCATGCCTGCAGTACGTAACTTATCATGATGTTTACACCAAAGTTACCAGGAGTATCTTTCGACTACTTTTTTTGTCTAGGTAAAGAATTACCATGACATTTGTAAGTTCATTATCAGGTCTGCAAAACCCCTTTCTAGAATCGATGTCTTGCCTGGGCTGCAAGGTGAGGTCCACGTGTATACATGATAAAGCCTGCTTATAGATAGAACTTTGCGGCTCGTGTTGGGCTAGTTTGTTTAGGTGTGTGTCGGCTGGGTCGATATCAGACCGCCCGTTGGCCACCTATGACCAGGTCTGTATTGCACAAAATACCATGCTATTTATGTAGAAGGTACCAGGGTATGTGTTTCAACTTCTTTCCCACGGGTTAAAGTTACCGTGGTGTTTGTACGTAAGTTCTCAAATAACGATAGAATATTACCATATCATCACACAAAAGTTATCGAAGTTATGTTTTTCAAAGAAAAAATCCCTTTAGTCAAAGTTATCACGGTGTTTGTACGTGAGTTATCATCTTTGTTGTTCGTATATTATCATGCTATTTATAATGAAGTTATCGGGTGTTTGGTTTTTAACAACTTTTATCCCCGGGGCAAAGAGTTACCGTGGTGTTTATACGTGAGTGGTCAGCTCTGTTGTGCTTATATTACCAACCTATTTACACGAATGTTATCGTTGTTTATTTTTCAATAATTTTTCCTTGAGGCAGATGGTTACCGTGATGTTTGTACGTGAGTTATCACCTTTGTTGTGTGTATATTACCATTATTTTACACACGAGTAATCGGTCTATATTATTTAACATTTTTACCGGATTAAAAAGTTACCATGATACTTGTACGTGAGTTATCAGATCATCGGTGCATAAGTACCATGCTATTTTTATGGAAGTTATCAAAATATGTTTGAACACTTTTCCCTCAGGTCAAAACTTACAAACGGGTGTTTGTATGTATTATTATCAGACCCGTGGTGCGTAAATTACCGTGTTATTTACACGCAAGATACCGGTGTATTTTTCAAACAACGTTTTCTCATATCAAAGTTTGGGTATCTCCTCCAGAATACATCTGCCCTGGGAGTAGCTCGTACGACAAAATTACCTTTGTAAATCTATCGTGGATGTGGATGGCAGCAATTCCCATGTATACAATACTAATTAAGATGCACACACCGGCCGAGCAAGCCGTAGAAATAGTCGGCACGCATGGTTTACTTGAAGAAACTAGATTAAACGACCAAGGATCAAAGCAGACGCATGATTGGTGTAGAACTGAAGAAAACCTATGATGGATGACCGACAATTTGCATTGTATTAGTTTGCACCTTCATAAGATCACCAAACTCCAGCAGCTAAGGTGGTTAGTCGGGTGAGATTCGAATCCCATCAGTGCTACTTTTTTGCGAAAAATTAAAAGCGAGCGGGAAGTGAAAAGATATCATCGTTCATACCTATTGCTAGGTCGTTCGGATCTATACCTAAGATCCGAACGTTTGGAAAATACAAATTTCAAATTCTATATATTACCAAAAAAAATCTATAACTTTTTATAATTTTTTAATCCTGCATTTGAAATTATAAAATTTAAATAAAAATGTTTATGATGTATATAGAAAATTTATAAATGTGAATGTAAAAAGTATAAAAATGCTAATCATGTATACAAAAAGGACTGTGCTAACGTCCAGTCGACCGGACGTTAGTGACAGATCCGAACGGTTCGTTCCTACCTCATCGCTATCATCCCATGCTCGCTTCCACTAATTTTTTTTCCTTCTCTCAAAAACTATAGTGAATCGCTAGTGGGTTTTTTTCTGGTTTTTCGCTGCATAATACGAAAAGAAAATAAAAGTGCTTGAACGAGGATTCGAACCCAGGTCTATGCAATAGCTATTGAGCCTAATAACCAACTAAGCCACCTTTTGTTGTTGTTTATTGTAGATAAGCAATGTTATTTGAACCTTTCTTATTACTATCATATCAGAAAAAATAATAAAGATTGGCTTGGTAACTTTGGCATGACTAGCGTGATAAATATGGTATGAGCAACATGATAACTATACCATTATTAGGCTGGTAACTACAGTACGAAAATGTTAAAAATAGTTTGTGGGTGAGTTATCAGTTTGGTTGTGCGCATGTTACCATGCTTTTTATACGTAATTTACCTTGTAATTTTCAACAACCCCCCCTCCCCCCCCTCGCAAGTTAAAAATAGTTACCGTGTTTCGACTAAGTAAATTATCAAAGTTGATGTGCGTAGATTACCATTCTAGTAGACATGAGTCACCAGGGAAGGCCGGTTCAACAACTTTTTCCCCTGTTTAAAAAATTACCACACTTCGGCTAAGTAAAATTATCATCTCTATTGTACATATATTGTGCGTATAACACCTTCCTATTAACACGAAAATTATCGGAGGTATGTTTTCAAACAACCCACCCCAGATCAAAGTTACCATCTTGTTTGTGGGTGAGTTATCAGTTTGGTTGTGCGCATGTTAGCATGCTTTTTATACATAATTTACCATGTGATTTTCTAGCAACCCCCTCCCCTTCCGCAAGTCAAAATAGTTACCATGTCTGGGCTAAGTAAGTTATCAACGCTGATGTGCATAGATTACCATGCTAGTAGACATGAGTTACCAGGGAAGGGCGGTTCAACAACTTTTTCCCCTAGTCAAAAAATTACCACACTTCGGCTAAATAAATTATCAGCTCTATTGTGCACATATTATCATGTTAATTTTTCATATAAGTTACCAGTGTATGTTTGTCAACAACTTTTTTCTTGGGTCAAAAGTTATCACGATGTTTACGCGTGAGCTACCAGCCATGATGTGTGTGTATTACCATGTATTTACATGGAAGTTAACAGAGTGTGTAATCAACTCACCTACTCGGGGTATGTTTTATTATGCACTAGCAGCTCTTATGGAAATAAAAGCAGTCTAACCTGTATCTAAGCACTAGCGAGGTATTAACCCAGATGGCTAGCAAGAGTAGGACTAAACCACTAGGTACAAGGTTCGATTCCTGTTGTCCTTTTTTGCGAGAAAAATCAATAGCGAAGAAAAACAAAGAAATAGAACTGGACGTACTTCGGTTTTCAACAGAAGGAAATAAAAATCGGTAGTAAAACGAATTGGGGGATCGTGGGGAGGGGATCGTGCGGATCTATCGCTAACGTCCAGTCGACTGGACGTGAGCTTTCTCGATAAAAAAGATAAATCATATGTATTTTTTTAAATGTTCTTAAATGTCACAAATCTCAAAACAAATTACATGACATTTTTATAAAAAATATACAATGTCAAAAGAATTTTCATGTAATTCAATAAAAAATATCTTCACAAGTTTCAAAAATGTGTTAGTGAATATTTCAATAAATGTTTGTACAATGTACATAAATGTTTGCATAGTTCAAAAAAATGTTTTTATCATTTAATAGATGTTTCAATATGCATTAGAAAAAGGTTTAACAAGTATTTGAAAAATATTCAAAATATTCTTTGCTAAAAAATCTTAAACATGTATTTGAAAAATGTTAAATGGGTTTAAAAGATGTTCGAAATGTATACCAAAATTTTACAACGTGTATGAAATAGTGTAGACATGTGTTAAAAAACAGAACTCAATGACAATAAATAAAAGAAACAAAAGAAAACTGAAGGAACTAAAAAACCTCGAAGGAAACCAATAAAGAAACAAAAACAAAGTTTAAAGAAGAAAATATTAGTCATGTATTTGGTAAGTATTTAATGAGTAAGAAAAAGATTCATGCCATGGATGAAAAATATAATGTGTATATAAAAAAGGTTGATATTTGTTGAAGGACATGGAAAAAGTAGGTTTTATTATTATAGAAAACCGATGAAAGAAAAATAATCAAATAAACCTGAAACCAACAATACCAGAGAAAACCGGCAAAAGAACGAAGCTAACCAAAAGAAATTCGAAGAAAACACAAGAAAAAGAAGTAAACAAAGAAAGCAATAAGGCCGGACCACTCGGGCCAGTGTACATCAAAAAGGAGAGAAAATCGACTTGCTCGACCGAACCAACAAACAGGGAGCAACTAATTGACGAGTGCTCCTTGGGGACCTCTCAACGATCACTTGGGGGTGGGCTGCAACAAGTCAAATGTCGCGCTCTGGGCGCTCCATCCGAATTTTGCTTTTTTTTTCGCACGCGTTTTCGGATTTTGAGTCGGTTTTCCCTGTGTTTTTTTCGGATATTTGGTTTTTCACCTGTCATTCTTAGCTTTTGGACGAAAATAAAATTAAAAAAAAAGTTGCGTGAAAAAACACGTTTTTTCTTCTACGAGAGGATGATTGTGCCTGCCGGAAACTAAAAAAACGTGTTTTGTTTCTTTCCTTTCGCGAGAGCCACGGTTTTGCTTACGCGAGAGGCATGGATTTGCTTTCGCGAGAGGCACGTCCGTGCCTCTCGGAAACGGAAAAAGACACGTTTTTTCCTTCCGCGAGAGACACGGGTTTACTTCTTGTGGACGCACGGATTTGCTTCTGCGAGAGGCATAGTGATGCCTCTTTTGAAAAGAAAAAAAAAAGTTTTCCTGCTTCAGTTTTATGTTCATTTTTTGTGAAAAAAAGTTCATCAAAATCTATCAACACGGAATCTAGTTTTGAAGATCTCGACGCGAGAAATCCCATAAAAAAACGGTTTGAGATTTGGACGCACGGTTTAAGAGATAAAACGTTTTGAACAAACGAATCTACGAAAAAAGAGAAAATTCTCAGGTTACGACAAGTGATGCACTGCAACCTGGAGAGGTGGGAGTGATCTTTGGATGAAGTACTCCTTAATTAATGATTTCGCAACAAACATAGCGAGTACAGCGACACTAATGGACCGGCCTAGAAAACACCTCCACACCAAAAACCTTGAGGCAAGGCGTATTAAAACATAGGACGAGAGACATATAGCTCTCGTGTTTTCCCGTGCGCACCGCGTCAAATAGGAGCTCCCGACTTAGTATCAAACTGTCGACTACACACACAACCAAGCAAGTGGTCGACCTAGAGATGGCCCGGCCCAATAGCACTAGGCGTGCGAGATTCTTCTTCTGGTTTGGAAACCTTTGTTCATGTAAGTTTTAGAAGTATTTATAGCATTAATTATTTTTCGTCACATTTTAAAATGTTAAACGCTTCGGAATAATATTTGTGACATTTCCAAAAGATAGTTACGTAGCGTAATTTTTTTTGCATAATTTTAAAAAATGTTTCATCCCATCCAAAAATATTCACGTGTTTTGAAAATATAGTTATAACATTCTTAAAAAATGTTTATAAAATGTAAAAAAATATTTCATACTATTGAAAAATAAATTTTTGTGACATTGAAAATAAAATCATGAATTCCAAACATATGTTAATTG
Source organism: Elymus sibiricus (assembly GCA_039707655.1). NCBI lineage: Eukaryota > Viridiplantae > Streptophyta > Magnoliopsida > Poales > Poaceae > Elymus > Elymus sibiricus. The sequence goes on from CM077665.1 coordinate 504,379,479, forward strand.
GATTTGTTAAAATATATTTATACAATGTAATACAATCACGTAGTTTAAAAAACGTTACATACCATTCAAAAACGTCCAATGCGTTTTATAAACATTTATTCAAAAATATATTCAAAAACGTATTTAGAAAAATGTTCATCATGCATTTGAGAAATGTTCAACGTGTATCAGAAAAATGTTATAGGTGTATAAGAATAATGTACATCGTGTATTAGAAACAATCAACATGTATTTGAAAAAGGGAAAAGGAAAAAGGAAGCCGAAAGACATAAAAACTGATAAGAAAAACACGGGAAAAAAGAAACAAAAAATACATGAAAGCTTCTAAAACCTGATCGACTTGTCCATAGAATCCTCCTAAAACTGCACCTGCAACTACAGTACTGAGGCGGCCCACTAACGTCGCGCGGGAGGCGAGACCAATGATCTCTCTGTATGGGCGAGATATAACCCTAGTGATATGAACTCCTCGTCTTTATTTCACATAAAGTGCGACAGAATGAGCTCTCACTATAATGGGCGAGATACAATACATAAATGTGACGATGGCCTAGTTGTGTCTCCCTCTCTCAGTTATAAAAAGGTAATGGGGCACCCGAGTGAAGCCTTGCTCGCCTCAATGTGGGGCGCACGACCACTATCAAACTACCCAACCCGCACATAATGAGCGCAATAATTGAGGCACGATGATGAAACAAGGAGTCAAGCCATCAGGATTAACCGACCACGTCGCTGCAATGGCAGTAGACGACGTGACGCGATCGACCAACGGGTCTCATGCCTCCTCGGTCCCCGTGCTTGGCTTATCAAGACTCAATCTGGGGAGATACGGTGCATCCGCGCGAGGACCAGGTCATACCAAGATCCAATGGTCTAGACAGACATCCCCGGAGGACACTATGAACACTCGCGATGCTTCATGTTTTACTCAAAACGGCACCATGGAGGGCGGTCTTCTATGACGTTTTCATGTTTATTCAAGTCGGGCTACTACATCAAGCTATAGTGTCCTTGAAGTCGCTTCTATATGAAGCCAGTTGATTCCAGTTGCAAGGGACATTGGGAGGTCGGGTGCCCAGTGCAGCTAGCGTACCAATTTCCCCAAAGGCGAGCAATCCGTATGGATGCATCATATGTAACCCCTTCAAGTCAGGACGATCAAAGAGTATTATTCCTTTTAGGATTAAAGAGAGGGCCCGTCAAGATTTCGCCAAGCGCTTCGAGATGGTGCACAAGGTACTACTCCAACCCAGACGCAACAAAACTCCTAACAAGCAGGAGGGCTACTGACGGTACAAGGTACCAGGAGTATCTAACCTACGGGGAAGCTGACCCACCAGGCAGGATCCAGGGCTAAGGTGCGGCCAATGCCCCTTATCCCGCAGGCAACCCTCCTTCCAGAAGACCATAAGTTTGGTAGACAAGACAAGGACTCCTGGGTTGATTCAGACTCTAGGTCGGTAGTAACCGACTAGGATTTGTGTAAACCCTAGGCATCCTCCTCCTTTATATGGTAAGGTCCGGTGGTTGCTATAGACACCTTACAATGTTCTACCTTAGTCTCGATAGAATCTACATTAACTCCATTGTAACCCCCTCGTACGAGGTGATTGATCCATCAATTATATTCAAGCAGGAGTAAGATATTACCTCGACGATGAGGATCACTGTAACGCCCGGATAATTGAGCTACAGTAATCCCTTGCTAATGATGCCATGTCACCACTGTTACTGCTGTTAATCTCGCGTTAATCCAAATCCTATTCAAATTCAAATTCAAATTTAAAGTCAAGATTTAATTTTGTCAAACATGAAAACAAAAATGCTCAAAGTGTGGCAAATATTCTCTGGATATTGTCATGTTGAAACCACATTTTTATGAAGTGGTTAAATACCCTAAAACAAATGAAACAACAGCTTAAACAATTAATTAAATGCTTTTAATTAATAAAACAAAAATAAACTAATTTACTGTTGTGCCCAATCTTTTTGTGGCCACCCTTAATAATGCAAGGTATTATTTGGACCAAGGTACACATTTTTGCCATAGGAAATTATTGCTAAAAATAAATAAAACAGAAAACAGAAAATCTAAAACAAAAATAAAAAGAAAAAGAAAAAGAAAAAGGAACCCTCCCGGCCCAACTGGGTCGTGGCCCAGCCCACCCCGGGGCCTATACCCCCACCCCCGGGGCAAACCCTAGCCCCCCCGATCCCCCACTCTCCCCCGTCGCCCGCCTCTCCTCCCCTCCCGACCCGATCGGGATCGGGCCGAACCGCCCCGCGCCGGCGCTCCACCGACGCCGCCGGCCACCAGACCGCCGCGCCGCCTCCGCCTCCCCGGACCTCCTCATCCCCTCCCCCGCGGTCGCCCCCGAGCCTCGCCGCCCCCTTCTCTTCTCGCTGGTGAGCCCACTGGGGCTCCTCCCTCCCCTCTCTTCCCCCTCCGTCGGATCCGGCCGCCCGCTCGCCCCCCCCTCCGTCGCAAGCGCACCAACGGCCGGCCGCGCTCGCCGCGGCCCCAGCTCGGCCGCCGCGCCCCCGCTCCGCGTCGGCCCCGTCCCCCACTGCCGTCGCCGCGCCCCGCGCGCGCGCTCGCCCTCACCGGTCGCGCCCACACGCGCCCGTGGCCACGTCCCAGCCCCATTCGCGCGCGCGCTCGCACCCGCTCCCGCTCCGCTCGCCGCCCTCTGCTTCCCCGCGCGCTCGCGCTCGCAACCGCGCCCGCATCCTCGCTGCTCGCCCGCAGGTGTCCAGCCGCCGCCCGCGCCTCTGACCTCGCTTCCGGCCACCGCCCGCTCGCCCTCCCCGCTCCCCACGCACGCGCCGCCGTGCTACTGCTCGTCGCTGGCCCCGCCGGTGCCTCTGCCCCCGCGCGAGCACAGCTGGGCCGGCCCGATCTGTTTAGTGGGGTTAATCCCCCACTAAACACCCCCCTGGCCAATGACAATGGGGCCCAGCCCCTGTTAAACAGAGCGATTTTAAAAGAAAAGAAAAATAAATTAATAAAAATAAATTAATAAAAATAAATAATAATTAATTAATTTATTTATTTAATAATTAATTAACTTAATTAAGTCTGTTTAAATTAACTAATTAAGTTTAATTAACTTAATGACTAATTAACTTAATTAATCTATTAATTAAACTAAACAGTCAGTGACAGGTGGGACCCACATGTCAGTTTGACCCAGTCAACAGTACAGTTGACTGCTGATGTCATGATGACGTCATAATTGCATTTCGGATTAAATTAAATTATTAATTCCAGAAAATTGATTAAATCTTTAGAAATTAATATAAAATAAACCGTAGTCCGGATTAAAAAGTTTTGAACATGAAAGTTGCTCAGAATAATTCTACGGTTCCAATTACGCAGTCCGTTAGTCTGTCACGTGCACCTAGCATAGCAAACATGGAACTTTTCCATCGTCTTCATCTGTCCGATAAAAGCCAGAGACCCGGGAAATACCGTCAGATATTCTTCCGACCCGTCTGCGATGAATAATACTGCGTTAGTGCATGCCTAGCCCTGCATATTGCCATGTCATGCATCGTGATGCATTTGTCTGCTTTGTATTTATTGTTTCTCCCCCTCTTCTTACCGGTAGACCCCGAGACCGACGCTGCTGCCGGGTACGACTACGCCGTTGACGATCAGTCTTTTGCCGCAGAGCAGCAAGGCAAGCAACCCCCCCTTGAGCATTCCGATATCGCCCATTTCTCTCCCTCTCATTCTTGCATTAGATTTTTCTACTGTATTAGTTAGCTCCTATTCTGATGCATAGCCTGCTTTTGATAAACTGCTACAATACCTGCAATCATATCAATTGCTTAGTATAAGTTGATCAGTGAATCCCCAGTGACCCCCTAGTCCCAGTTGCCCCTGCTTCTTCATCGACAACCCGACAACTCGACGACTCGAAGACTCGAAGACTCGGTCAACCGACCGACAAGCCAGACCCCCCTCACATCACCGCACACCCCTTAGTTGTACGACTTTGCAGCGCTACTATCGAGTACCGAGGGTGACACCTCGTGAAGTACTCATCATGCTAGCTCTGTAGTGCAGCTAGTCGGTTGTGGTTATCGAGGGTGATTCCTCCTTCACCACTCCCGACGATGACTCTGTCGTGCAACCCCTCAAGTGTGGAACCCTCGAGGGTGATTCCTCTAAGTCTACCTTGACGGTTTCATCGAGCGGGGCCCTTTGAGGGTGATTCCTCAGGTTCCGTCTTGATGTCTTATACACACAGTTACTATGACCTGGTTACAGAAACATGTTGGTGATGGGTCGGCCCTGAGGGGTACCCACGGTTTGATGTTGATGAGGCGTGGACGGGTAGAAGAGGCCCTTGCCACACATCCTCGAGGCGGGGCGACGGACCGCACTTCATGGGTCGCGCTTTCCCCGCATTAATAAAATGCTAATGGGTTGGGTATTTGATCTGAGTTGGGTCGTTGGCCTTTTTACGCACCAAACCATCGCGTGGGAGAAGTTATGGGTACTCAGCGTCGTTGTATCAGCCGAAGCTCTTCGGACGTAGCGGCGCGCGCCGGATTGGACTGGACGGTACAGCTCTTGGACTGGAGTGTGCTAGGTCTGCTTCCGGCCACCCATGCATCGTGCAGGAGCGCAGAGGGCAAGTGGGCCCACGACCCCTTTGTGCTTAGGATTTAGACCGGCGGGTTGGCCTCTTCGTTGAGCTTAGGTGGGGCGACGACGTGCTGCTATCCCGAGGCCGGGCATGACCCAGGAAAGTGTGTCCGGCCGGAGGTGATCAGGCGTGTTGGAAATGCGGTGCACCCCTGCAGGGATGAACAAACTATTCGAATAGCCGTTTCCACGGTAACAGGACGACTTGTAGTTGTGCCTTGACCTTATACAACTATAATTGTGACTTTAAATTTGAAATGAATATTTGGCTCCGGGATTGCTTCCTCGCAGGGAGTCGAGGAAGAATCTCTGGGCGCGGCTACTTAATAAAATTGCTACAATAATATGACTATATATGAGATACCAGTCTACTCTCTTCTAATGCTGCAAGACGCTAAAGATGCTAGTCTTCGATAGGACTAGGCCTTCTCCCTATTCTTGCTTTCTGCAGTCAGCCCAGATATAACCCCATTCCTTGATACTGATTCATACTTAGCATATATCTGATGTCAGTCTTGCGAGTACTTTCGATGAGTACTCACCGCTGCTTTGTTTTCTCTTTCCCCCTCGATACGATACCGCGTTCAGACGACGGAGCCCAAGAGATGGAGTACGCCGGAGACGACTACTACACCACCGCTGGAGCCTACTACTACGTGGAGAGTGCCGACGCTCAGGAGTAGTTAGGAGGTTCCCAGGCAGGAGGCCTCGCCTCTTTCGATCCGCTGCTTATGTTTGTGCTAGCCTTCTTAAGGCAAAACTTGTCTAACTTATGTCTGTACTCAGATATTATTTGCTTCCGCTGACTCGTGCTTGTCGAGCTTTGTATTCGAGCCCTCGAGGCCCCTGGCTTGTAATATGAAGCTGTATGACTTTAATTTGTGTCTAGTGCTGTGTTGTGATATCGATCAGTGAGTCCCTAATCTTGGTCGTATGCATTGCGTGTTTGATTAGCGTACGGTCGAGATCGAGGGCGTCACAAGTTGGTATCAGAGCCGACTGCCTGTAGGTAGCCCCCTTTCCAACTCCTTGGCCGAAGTTGAGTCTAGTCATTGAAAAACTTTTACTAACATAGTTGTGTGGCTTACGGGCCCACATCTCAATCGGGTGGTATTAGGATTTTTTTATTCCTCGTCTATACTCTGGGTTCTGATCTCTCTTCTCTTTCGGGTTAATGATTTTATTAACTCTAACTCTAGGTTCTCGTAACTACTCCTCCCGGAGAGCCCCTCATTCCAGATGATGACTTGATTCATCAGAAGACTCCGAAGATACTCTCTGATGTTCTCCCGAGAACTTGTGCTCGTCGATTTTGCGATTTCCTTCCATCGCCAACCCCTGCGGATAACTCCTCATCCTTATCGAGTATTCGTTCGTCCCCAGTTGTTCTTGTCTTTCACAAAATTCTTCGAAACGCTATCCGGTCTTCTGAAATCCTGACCAGCCTATTGCTCTTGGCTTTTCTCGCCTGCTTACATGGTGGTTAATCCCATATGTCAAGCAATATCCATTAAAATCCTCTGTGATTTTCATTTGATTTTATTGATTCAACCTGTGTGTGGATGCACGCAGTCATCAGTTGTTTATCATAGATTATCCGTCCGGCTCAGACGTCTTTCCAAACATGGGTTGGTTCCCGACAAATCAACCTTGATTGATTGCCCATCTAAGTCCTTTCATCTTACTTGTATTTGATCGGAACATCTGTTTCCGATACACCAATTGGGAAATCTTAATTCCTTTGGTTATTTAAGCATCAAATTATTTGGATGTTCTATGATCTGATGCCTTGCATTATTTCTCTCTCTGATTGGGTACCGATACTCACATCAGGTCCTTTGTGGTCCGCCAGACCCAGTGTTGGGTTATCACCCGATGGCATCCTTCACATTCAAAATTCTTGTGATGTTCTTCCCTGATACATGATGCTATTGGTAAACTGTGTCTTCTCCCTCTGATAAGTCGTATCCAATGCTTTTGTCAGCCATGCTCTGTTGTCAAGCATGTGTTAATTACTCTTGAAGCTTGTGGTATATGTTCCTAAGATGCCCCGATGGGTTGGACCTATGCCTTCCTTAATTCGTGTGAACCCGACAGTTTTCACGAGTCATACTCTCCTGGTGTTTTGCCAGTTAAACTTTCAAAACTACAACTTCTTCAAAGGCGAGGTGTAAATGGAAGGTGATGCATTGATGAAGTGGGAGTCGACCTTGAACCTTGTGTTCATGCCCATGGAAACGATGTTGATCTTATCATACAAGCTTCTCCTTTCATATAATCATTCATTGTATGATTTGATATTGTATCTTTGATCTTGTCCTTTGCAATCGTGGTTCCGACCATGTTGTTCTACTTTGATTTCATTCTCAGACAAGTTAAAGTGCTTGTCTTCCACATATCAATACACTAGTCTAACCTCTATTCTGATCTACCTCCGGGTATTATCCTTGGTATCTTGATAAATATCACGGAGCTTTATAACTTCTTATGAGCTCCTCATCAACTATGATATTTCGCTGACTCCAGTTTCCTCGTGTTCTGAGTTGTTGGACAATCAAGGATGTTGATAGCTGAATCGATTACGCATTGCAAATCAACAACGCTTGGTAATGTTCTTTGATTATGAATTGTACTTGATCATGTCATTCCAAGCTGTTAATTGCTGAAGCCCGGTTATATGCCTTGAATGCATTAAATATGTCACCTCTTGAAGGGATTGAAAACATTCCAGTTGTCCGGGATTTCCAAGAGGTTTTTCCGGAAGAACTTCCAGGGATTCCCCCTGCTAGAGCTGTCGAGTTTGTCATCGACTTGGTACCTGGTACCACTCCTATAGCCAAGCGTCCGTATAAGATGCCACCACATGAACTCCTTGAACTTAAGCAAGAAATTGACAATTCGCTTCGTCTGGGTTTCGTTCGTCCAAGTTCCTCTGCTTGGGGAGCACCTTCTCTCTTTGTCAAGAAGAAAGATGGTACGAATCGATTGGTCCAAGATTATCGTCCTATCAACCAAGCAACGATTCAAAACAAATATCCGCTCCCTCGAATCAACGATCTGTACGATCAACTTGCTGGTTCATCAATGTTTTCGAAACTCGACTTGAGGTTGGGTTACCATCAGATCCGGGTACGTGAAGAGGATATTCTGAAGACTGCATTTGTTACTCGTTACGGTTCATACGAGTATACCGTCATGTCCTTTGACTTAACCAATGCCCCAGCAACCTTCTCTCGCCTGATGAACTATATATTCATGGATTACCTCGATAAATTCGTCGTGGTTTATCTGGATGATATCCTGGTTTATTCCAAGAATAAGGAAGAGCATGCTGAACATCTTCGTCTGATTCTGGAGAGGCTTCGAGAACATCAACTTTATGCAAAGTATTCAAAGTGTGAGTTCTGGATGGACGAAGTAACCTACCTTGGTCATGTGCTCTCCAAGGATGGTATTGCGGTCAACCCTGAACGAGTTCAGGCTATTCTTGACTGGACTCCCCCGACGAATGTCAAGCAAGTCAGAAGTTTTCTCGGACTCGCCAGCTATTGCCGTCGATTCGTCGAGAACTTCTCCAAGATTGCAAAACCTTTAACCAATTTGCTTCACAAAGGTGTTAAATATGAGTGGACACAAAAATGTCAGGAGAGCTTTCAGGCACTTAAGGATAAACTGACGTCTGCTCCAGTGCTTGCTCCTCCGGATAATCATAAGGACTTCGTCATCTATTGTGATGCTTCGCGTCAAGGAATGGGCTGTATCCTAATGCAAGAGCGCAGGGTGGTTGCTTATGCATCTCGTCAATTGCGCCCTCATGAAGAGAACTGCCCAGTTCATGACCTTGAACTTGCTGCAGTAATTCATGCACTGAAAGAGTGGCGGCAATACCTTGTTGGTAATCGTTGCGAGATCTACACCGATCACCAAAGTCTGAAGTACCTGTTCGCCAACCAGATCTGAATCTCAGACAGATATGATGGTTGGAACATTATCAAGGGTTATAACTTTGGTCTTTATTACGCGGTAAGGTGATGTTGTAGCTAGCACACCTGGCCGGATGACCTATTGTTATAATGCTTTGTTCAGTTAGGGTTGCCATTCTTCCATGGGGAAATTATAAGACTTATTTTATAAGTTGTTCCTACTGGATCCTTTGTGTATCCAAACTCCATCTTTTACTCGAAACACCATATCATTGCTATCCCGAAGCATGGATGTGGTATATCGATCATCAAAAGGAATAATGTAAGCTCAATGCTAATTGTTTCTTAATCAATTATTCAAACCCCCATTGTATGGGCATGTCATGGATTTTCCTCGCCCCTTTTACCTAAATGGTTATCTACTTGCTATCCTATCATGTGTATCATGCTCTATTTTCCTTGGGAAAGATATACTCCTAAAACTTGAGTATAAACACATTTTCCTTTCCATTGGTCTGTTTAATGTGATAAACACATTTTCCTTTCCATTGGTCTGTTAATGTGATAAACACAATTTCCCTTCCATTGGTCTGTTTAATGTGATGACGCATTTTCCTTTCCATTGGTCTGTTTAACCTTTCTTGTAATCTAGCTTATCTGAACAGTGGTGATTCCCTGCTTAGGTAAGCACCTCGGTGATCAATTCTGTTAGTAAGGCCCTGTTACTATTGTTGATAACATTCCGGTAACCGCCGGTGGACGGGAACTTTGCCTATTGGTCTGCCTCATTTCAACGAGCAGGAAAATGGTTCTATTCGTCCCCCGCCCTTGGTACCGATGTTGTTGCCAGCATAACTGACAAGCTATCCTCTGACTTGTCATGCTACCATGACCGTATAAGATGTCACCGCTCTTCCTGCCCATAACCCTCGGTTCCACAGGATCGAAACCTGACTCTCCTGTACATCTTTGACTCCAAAGTATCCTTTGCACATGGCTTCGTTTGTAATTCCTGAACCACCGCCCAAGGGATGGTCTATCCTAATATCAGACGCGATATATATTCTCGTTGCTCTGAACTCCCCCCCCCTTTTTCTTCATCTGATCAGGCATCGAATGATTGCCTACCCGTTGAAGCTTTTACACCGCCGCATTTTGCTCTTAGTGACTCCTTGAGTCTTAACTTGAGAAATAAATCTTGTGTTCCTCCCTGAGTTCGCCGTCAGATGCCTAGCTTTGTTTAGATTCGTTCTTCCAGAGTTTTCCCTCTAATCTCATTCGTAGGACGATGAAGATCCCGAAGAAGGGATGACGACTTCATCATGATGATCTGAAGCAGAAAGATGAATATATCAACGAAAGGGACCAACTTCTTCGAGGAGAACAACAAAGATGAGAATATCTGTTAGAACTTCGTAACCAGAACTTTTTCCCTTACCCTACCTCTTAATTCTCGGGATGAGAATTCTTGTTAGACGAGGAGAATTGTAACGCCCGGATAATTAAGCTACAGTAATCCCTTGCTAATGATGCCATGTCACCACTGTTACTGTTGTTAATCTCGCGTTAATCCAAATCCTATTCAAATTCAAATTTAAATTTAAAGTCAAGATTTAATTTTGTCAAACATGAAAACAAAAATGCTCAAAGTGTGGCAAATATTCTCTGGATATTGTCATGTTGAAACCACATTTTTATGAAGTGGTTAAATACCCTAAAACAAATGAAACAGCAGCTAAAACAATTGATTAAATGCTTTTAATTAATAAAACAAAAATAAACTAATTTATTGTTGTGCCCAATCTTTTTGTGGCCACCCTTAATAATGCAAGGTATTATTTGGACCAAGGTACACATTTTTGCCATAGGAAATTATTGCTAAAAATAAATAAAACAGAAAACAGAAAATCTAAAACAAAAATAAAAAGAAAAAGAAAAAGAAAAAGGAACCCCCCCGGCCCAACTGGGCCGTGGCCCAGCCGGCCGGCCCCAACCGGCCCAGCCCACCCCGGGGCCTATACCCCCACCCCCGGGGCAAACCCTAGGCCCCCCCGATCCCCCACTCTCCCCCGTCGCCCGCCTCTCCTCCCCTCCCGACCTGATCGGGATCAGGCCGAACCGCCCCGCGCCGGCGCTCCACCGACGCCGCCGGCCACCGGACCGCCGCGTCGCCTCCCCGGACCTCCTTATCCCCTCCCCCGCGGTCGCCCCCGAGCCTCGCCGCCCCCCTCCTCTTCTCGCCGGTGAGCCCACTGGGGCTCCTCCCTCCCCTCTCTTCCCCCTCCGTCGGATCCGACCGCCGGCGCCGCCCGCTCGCCCTCCCCCTCCGTCGCACGCGCTCGCCGTGGCCCCAGCTCGGCCGCCGCGCCCCCGCTCCGCGTCGGCCCCGTCCCCCACTGCCGTCGCCGCGCCCCCCGCGCGCGCTCGCCCTCACCGGCCGCGCCCACACGCGCCCGTGGCCACGCCCCGGCCCCATTCGCGCGCGCGCGCTCGCACCCGCTCCCGCTCCGCTCGCCGCCCTCTGCTTCCCCGCGCGCTCGCGCTCGCAACCGCGCCCGTATCCCCGCTGCTCGCCCGCAGGTGTCCAGCCGCCGCCCGCGCCTCTGACCTCGCTTCCGGCCACCGCCCGCTCGCCCTCCCCGCTCCCCCACGCACGCGCCGCCGTGCGCCGCCGTGCTGCTGCCCGCCGCTGGCCCCGCCGGTGCCTCTGCCCCCGCGCGAGCACAGCTGGGCCGGCCCGATCTGTTTAGTGGGGTTAATCCCCCACTAAACACCCCCCAGGCCAATGACAATGGGGCCCAGCCTCTGTTAAACAGAGCGGTTTTAAAAGAAAAGAAAAATAAATAAATAAAATTAATTAATTAATTATTTTTAATAATTAATTAACTTAATTAAGTTTGTTTAAATTAACTAATTAAGTTTAATTAACTTAATGACTAATTAACTTAATTAATCTGTTAATTAAACTAAACAGTCACTGACAGGTGGGACCCACATGTCAGTTTGACCCAGTCAACAGTACAGTTGACTGCTGACGTCATGATGATGTCATAATTGCATTTCGGATTAAATTAAATTATTAATTCCAGAAAATTGATTAAATCTTTAGAAATTAATATAAAATAAACCGTAGTCCGGATTAAAAAGTTTTGAACATGAAAGTTGCTCAGAATAATTCTACGGTTCCAATTACGCAGTGCGTTAGTCTGTCACGTGCACCTAGCATAGCAAACATGGAACTTTTCCATCGGCTTCATCTGTCCGGTAAAAGCCAGAGACCCGGGAAATATCGTCAGATATTCTTCCGACCCGTCTGCGATGTGTAATACTGCGTTAGTGCATGCCTAGCCCTGCATATTGCCATGTCATGCATCGTGATGCATTTGTCTGCTTTGTATTTATTGTTTTCCCCCCCTCTTCTTACCGGTAGACCCCGAGACCGACGCTGCTGCCGGGTACGACTACGCCGTTGACGATCAGTCTTTTGCCGCAGAGCAGCAAGGCATGCAAACCCCCCTTGAGCATTCCGATATCGCCCATTTCTCTCCCTCTCATTCTTGCATTAGATTTTGCTACTGTATTAGTTTGCTCCTATTCTGATGCATAGCCTGCTTTTGATAAACTGCTACAATACCTGCAATCATATCACTTGCTTAGTATAAGTTGCTTAGTGAATCCCCAGTGACCCCCCTAGTCCCAGTTGCCCCTGCTTCTTCATCGACGACCCGACGACTCGACGACTCGAAGACTCGGTCAACCGACCGACAAGCCAGACCCCCCTCACATCACCGCACACCCCTTAGTTGTATGACTCTGCAGCGCTACTATCGAGTACCGAGGGTGACACCCCGTGAAGTACTCATGATGCTAGCTCTGTAGTGCAGCTAGTCGGTTGTGGTTATCGAGGGTGATTCCTCCTTCACCACTCCCGACGATGACTCTGTCGTGCAACCCCTCAAGTGTGGAACCCTCGAGGGTGATTCCTCTAAGTCCACCTTGACGGTTTCATCGAGCGGGGCCCTTTGAGGGTGATTCCTCAGGTTCCGTCTTGATGTCTTATACACACAGTTACTATGACCTGGTTATAGAAACATGTTGGTGATGGGTTGGCCCTGAGGGGTACCCACGGTTGGATGTTGATGAGGCGTGGACGGGCAGGAGAGGCCCTTGCCACACATCCTCGAGGCGGGGCGACGGACCACACTTCATGGGTCGCGCTTTCCCCGCATTAATAAAATGCTAATGGGTTGGGTATTTGATCTGAGTTGGGTTGTTGGCCTTTTTACGCACCAAACCATCGTGTGGGAGAAGTTATGGGTACTCAGCGTCGTTGTATCAGCCGAAGCTCTTCGGACGTCAGCAATGGAGCGGCGCGCGCCGGATTGGACTGGACGGTACAGCTCTTGGACTGGAGTGTGCTAGGTCTGCTTCCGGCCGCCCACGCATCGTGCAGGAGCGCAGAGGGCAAGTGGGCCCACGACCCCTTTGTGCTTAGGATTTAGACCGGCGGGCTGGCCTCTTCGTTGAGCTTAGGTGGGGCGACGACGTGCTGCTATCCCGAGGCCGGGCATGACCCAGGAAAGTGTGTCCGGCCGGAGGTGATCAGGCGTGTTGGAAATGCGGTGCACCCCTGCAGGGATGAACAAACTATTCGAATAGCCGTGTCCACGGTAACAGGACGACTTGGAGTTGTGCCTTGACCTTATACAACTATAATTATGACTTTAAATTTGAAATGAATGTTTGGCTCCGGGATTGCTTCCTCGCAGGGAGTCGAGGAAGAATCTCTGGGCATGGTTACTTAATAAAATTGCTACAAGAATATGACTATATATGAGATACCAGTCTACTCTCTTCTAATGCTGCAAGATGCTGAAGATGCTAGTCTTCGATAGGACTAGGCCTTCTCCCTATTCTTGCTTTCTGCAGTCAGCCCAGATATAACCCCATTCCTGGATACTGATTCATACTTAGCATAGATCTGATGTCAGTCTTGCGAGTACTTTGGATGAGTACTCACCGCTGCTTTGTTTTCTCTTTCCCCCTCGATACGATACCGCGTTCAGACGACGGAGCCCAGGAGATGGAGTACGCCGGAGACGACTACTACACCACCGCTGGAGCCTACTACTACGTGGAGAGTGCCGACGCTCAGGAGTAGTTAGGAGGTTCCCAGGCAGGAGGCCTCGCCTCTTTCGATCCGCTGCTTATGTTTGTGCTAGCCTTCTTAAGGCAAAACTTGTCTAACTTATGTCTGTACTCAGATATTATTTGCTTCCGCTGACTCATGCTTGTCGAGCTTTGTATTCGAGCCCTCGAGGCCCCTGGCTTGTAATATGAAGCTGTATGACTTTAATTTGTGTCTAGTGTTGTGTTGTGATATCGATCAGTGAGTCCCTAATCTTGGTCGTATGCATTGCGTGTTTGATTAGCGTACGGTCGAGATCGGGGGTGTCACAATCACACCCCTAGGTTGATTCGCGACACTGGGGCGTGCAGTGTGATCCTTTTTGATACTTATGGTCATGTGCACCACTCTATCGGGACCGACTACTGCGGGTTTACAGTACCGGCACTCCACGAGGGACCAGAGCGGGTTTGACATCCTATGTCTCATTAACATGAATGTTGTTAGTCGGGCATGTGTGTTGATTTCGTCAATCTTGAAGCTCGGTGACGTTTGTCTTCAATAGATGTTGTGTGCATATGTGCTTTTGGTGGTAGTATATGTGCATGTGGGTGTCTATCTTATACTCGTTGTTTCTTAAAAGGAAAATATAAAAAAATGTAGAATAGCAATTAATACTTTCTCCGTTTTTATTTATTCTGCATATTAGAGTTGACTGAAGTCAAACTACATAAAGTGTAATCAAGTTTATAGAAAAAATATAAATATTTAACATAACAAATCTATATGATGTGAACGTACATTCTACAACGAATCTAATGGTATTGAACTATTATTATATATGTTAATATTTTGTATATAAACTTTATGTAAGTTTATAAAAGCTTGACTTTGATCAAAATTAGTATGTGAAGTAAATAAGAAAGGAGAGAGTACATGGCATACGGCTGGTACAAAGCGCCACCACGTCACTTCGAGAACGACCGTACACGTTTCAACTGTTCTCCACTAACAGCTCTCCAAATTCAAAAGAAGACATGCATCATTTAGAGCATCTCTCCAACAGATGCTTCGCCTCGGCACGGTATAATTCTTTTACAGCATTAAAATAGTATTTTTATGCGAGGGAGCGACGAAATTGTTTTCCTATGGATGCACACAAACACGATGCCAAATCCGACGGCCCCACACCTGCAACAGCTCGTCCCACGCAGCGCGCATAATTCGGCGTTTAAAATTTACAACCCGGGATATCGCTTTATAGCGCCTGCGGCAAAGTATTTTGTGCGTGTTATATTTTACTGTGTCTACTGAAACGCTTTTTTTTTTTGTCTCCGGTACATAAAAATCGATGGTAGCTTTTAGAGGCATATTGGAGATGCTCTTATCCGATCGATTTGGCTGTACAGCTACATTCATGCACCGGTGTCACTCTGATATGATAATATCTAGAGAATCGGGAGCTGATCGATGCGTGCATGCATGACGCCGGGTGGAACTTTGTCGCGTTTCCTCACCCCTCCGCAAGGTGTCCGCCAGACATTAATGCATACCATCCATCTCCCAACCGGTAACGCGCGCTCTTGTCCACCAACGGGGCCATTCGTACGTCCACGTAGTGTACAAGTTGCCGACACCCATGCATGGATTCATGGAGGAGAGGAGAGCGGAGAGCGCAGCCTCAACTTGGTCACAGCTCCTCCTATCCTATCCGAACCTCCATTGGCCTCTCGCGCCTATAAATTCGCTTCATATTCATGGGCATCTAACTCATCCATCACACAAGCTAGCTAGCTAGCTAGCTACAAAGTACTTACTGATCAATCGGTCGACGAGGGTGATGTCAAGCATGGCGTCCAAGGGTCTCGTTGTGTTTGCTGTCCTGCTTGCTGCGGCTTTCCTCGTGGCCACAGCTGAACAAACTGGTGAGCTAGCTAGCAGCGCGCGCCATTAGGCTAAGAAACCTGTTGCTACTGCTACTAATCACATGCATACCGTTTTTGTTCATGCAGAGGCCAAGAAGGAAGAGGTCAAGGCCGGTGTTCAGGGTTACCACGGCGGTGGCGGCGGCGGCTATCACGGCGGCGGTGGCGGAGGAGGTGGCTACCATGGCGGCGGCGGCGGCGGCGGGTACCCTGGCCACGGGGGCGGCGGCGGTGGCGGCGGGTACCCTGGCCACGGCGGCGGCGGCGGCGGGGGCGGGTATCCTGGCCGCGGTGGTGGCGGCGGAGGCGGCAGCGGCTGCCGGCACCAGTGCTGCGGGCACGGGCATGGTGGCTGCCGCTGCTGCGCAAGCCCCGACGAGATCCCGGAGCCCATGTACCGGGCAGAGGTCCGCAACTAAGTGCAAGATGCAGCTACGTACGGACGTGCCTAGTATATACTGTGCTACTGTTGCTAGCTGCACGCACGTAGTAGTAACTACTCGTATAAGTGGTCAATAAGAAGGTACTAGGTGCATGCATGTATGTACGTATAAGTACACACTGCAGGTATCCTGAGTCAATAATACCAGGACTCTGTTCTGGTCGTGTATTCACCCTGTAAGACTCTTACCTTTCTTGCATAATATAATATACATGCAACTCTCATGCATGTTATAACAAAATCTCACGACCCTTGTTTCAAACACCTCTCCAACGACGTACAAAAGGCATCACAAAGTAGCAGCAGCGATCACAAGTTCATTCACATCACAGGGATATAATACAAAAAAATTTGCATTGAGAACGATTACAAATATTTTCATTTGCACATACACACAATCTCGGCAATTGTACTCACCTACGGACACATTGCACGGGATGATGGTTACGGATGGATGTGTCAATTTATCGTTGAAGATTACAAGAGGAGGGGAGTGGGGATGGGGGGAGGCACCAATGAAAATCATAGGGTGAGTGTTCGCTGGGAGAGCTTTCCGTAAAAACCAGTCCATATGATTTCTCTGGTCCCTTATGTCCGTGAGTATATCATTATTTATTGTACTATCACTGTTCACCTCCTTGTCTTGCCCATTTTCTATGAATGGAATTGTTCATGTGGTTGTATTGTATGATTTCTCTAAGATAGAATTCGGCAACATTTTATTGTGCATTACACATTTGTCTCATACACACAAAACCACACCAGATTCTTCATTTCCTATTGATTTCAATACATATAAGTTGGGCATTTTTTTTGGGGGAGATATAAGTTGGGCATTAGAAGAAAGGTATACAAAAATGAGAAAATGTATGTTTGATTTGTAGGCTTAACTTTGCCATGCTTACTCTTATCCCTAAGAAGGCAAGTGCTACCACCATGAAAATATTCAGGCACATCAGTTGATCTGTTTCCAAAATTTTCACTAAGGTTCGTACCAATAGGCTTGCTCTAATCATGGATAAGCCTATCTCTAGCTAGTAAGTATACTCGTAACTAGTCTGATTTATCGAAATTGGCTCTCGCCCCGCTTTGTATATAAAGCAACGACCACCAAGCAACCCGCACATACAACACGACACCACAACACATACGCTCAAGGCAGGATACAAAGATGTTGATAAACAGCTACTCCACCCCATACAACTAAGGTGCCGATATGCACCCAAGCAGACGACATGAATGGAGTTGAGCATCGCTTGAAGTATCTGGAGCCCTCAAGTGTGAACAATTAATCGCGACGAGACGTAGTTGCGCACGATTAATCATGGACTATATACTCCCTCCGTCCGGAATTACTTGTCGCACAAATGGATAAAAATGGATGCATCTAAAACTAAAATACATCTAGATACATCCATTCCTATGACAAGTATTTCCGGACGGATGGAGTATTAGAGAAGAGTTTGAGCAGCGGTGGCTGGGCTGCCCTCCTTGTCGCATGCGGAGGCGTCTAGGGAGGGTATAGTCTGATTTCATTAAGGGCGCTAAACATCAGAGAGTGTGGTAGCAGCTCATGAAGCCACCACTCTTTGGTTTTTCTTGGATGAACGGCTGAAACAATCAGGCAAAGGTTTGATTAAATGGGGTAAAATAGAAGAATTCTGTTTAAATGGGGGAAAACCTTAAGAAAGGTTAAAACTTCGGGTAAAAATTAAAATAAAACCTAATACAAAATTCAGAAAGTCAAGAAACAAACAAGTGTATTATTTGCTGCAACTCGCCTTTTCTTCAATCTTGACCTTGTTTGATATTAGATTTTCCACGATGCTTCACTACATGAGTTGTCTAACAATCGTTCATTTTTTAATGTGGTGTGATATCAAACTTTTGTGGCCGAAAATGAAACGAAAACTTTTCTATTTTCCGGCAGACAAATGGAAAAGAAGAGGCAAAATGAAAATGGAAATGGAAATTTGCAAAGCTGAAATAAAAACATTTTTTATGTGGAAACGAAATGGAAATGGAATGACGTTTTCCAGTGAAACAGGCACATAAATTAATACAGAGCTTCCCATTTTGAATATGAGCACATGATTCTTTTCTATCCCAACGAACAGACAATGAGTAGAATGCTCCAGATGGCCCAACTTCTACAGTAGTACTAATACATCAAGCATGGCAGCATGTGAGAAAAACCCCTTATCCCTAATCAAGCACGCCGCTATCGCTCATAATATTTAGTAATCATCTTATTAATTGAATAACTTTGTTGGTTTTCTAGTATTGTTGTGTACGATTCAGAGGATTTTTAGTTCCGGTGAACACTCTTCTTTCATCTTCATGTCTATTTGCACCATTTCGTTTCCCATAGTATTCGTTTACGTATTCGCTTTCTCTGCCGCACAATAATATAAAAAAAAATGTGGCAGCACCACTTTCGCTCGTTTCCGCTCCGTTTTTGTTCCTATGTAAAATACGTAATTACTTTTACGTAAGTCTATCACATCGCTTCAAAGACTACCCACCACGTAAGCAAAACTATAACTTTCGTACGAACGTTCAGCAATGCTCCACGTCCGGTAATGTACCGGTTTCCAAATGCAGAAGATATCGATCCAGAATATGCTCGGACGATTTGGACATACTTGACCCATAGCTAATTCATGAGATTGATGGCGTTGCGTGCATGCAATGGAAGACGCCGAGTACGACTGTCGTCGCGCCAGCAGTGCCCACCTGCACCGCCCCTAGTCCAGTTTAGTCAGAGGCTGGCGCCATTGGTACTACTCCTACAGATGAGCGGAGCTTAGCTTACTTGCATGCTAGTAGATTGCTGGGATGCATTGATGTGTACCGTCCACCTCCCAACCACCACCGCTCCACGGGGCCTGCCCACGATCTGCATTGCCGACGGCACCCATGGAGACCCCAGCGCCTCAACTTGCTCACCAGTCACCACACACTCACAACTGGTCCCTGGCTAGCCATCTTATCCAAGCCCTCCGTCGGCCTCTCCCTCCTATAAATTGGCTTGCAATGCATGCTAATGTACATCATCAATCACACTAGCCACTAGAAGCACTGAAGAAGAGGGTATCAAGCATGGCGTCCAAGGGCCTTCTTGTGTGCGCTCTCCTGCTTGCTGCTGCTATCCTCGTCGCCTCAACTGAACAAACTCGTGAGTTAACGCGCTACTCAGAGTACTTTTGCATTAGCAGGAATTACCTGATCGTCAATTCGTCATTAGGCTATGAAACTTGCTTTGCTGCGTGCTGCTCCTAATTTCCATGCACCATTTATTTTTTGTTCATGTAGAGGCCAAGAAGGAAGAGAAGAAAGCCGGCGTAGAGGGTTACGGTGGCGGCGGCGGTGGCTACCCTGGAGGAGGCGGGGGAGGCTACCCCGGCCACGGTGGAGGAGGAGGCGGCGGCTACCCAGGCCACGGAGGAGGAGGAGGAGGAGGCGGCTACCCGGGCCACGGTGGAGGAGGAGGCGGCGGCTACCCAGGCAGTGGTGGCGGCGGCGGCGGCTACCCTGGACACGGTGGAGGCGGCTACCCGGGCCACGGTGGAGGAGGAGGCGGCGGCTACCCCGGTCACGGTGGAGGAGGCGGCGGCGGCTACCCCGGACACGGCGGAGGCGGTGGCGGTGGCTACCCCGGACACGGCGGAGGCGGCAGTGGATGTCACTGGGGCTGCTGCGGTCACGGGTACCATGGCTGCCGCTGCTGTGCGCGCGCGGACGAGGTTCCTGAGCCCATGTACCGCGCGGAGGTCCGCAACTGAGCACACGAGATGCAGCAGCCATACGTACCTACGCGTGCGTACTACTCTACTCTACGAGACGTTGCTCTGCGCACGTAGAGTAAGTTGCTGGTAAATATGGTCTCTGATAAATAAAGTGCGTACGTATACGTACGAGAGCCCGGCCGGTTTGCACTTTGCACAGTGATGATCTTGGAGAGAACACACCCCTCGTGTTCTTGTATGTATTAATACCCCACTTTATATGTGTTCTCCATGTATGTATTGTTGCGTGGAATAAAATAAAAGAGGAATATATCCAAAGTTCTACACGGTGCACTTAATTCCTTCTGTATGCCGTATTTCAATGCTGCAATGAAATAAAAAGGAAAATAGCAGACAAAGAAATAGCGGCTTTGTTCTAGAGATCTTCTATTCAAAGACTTCAACCAGGGGTATGTTCTGTAAGTGAACGGAGACCACTGATCAAGCGCAGTGTAGGGAGTTCTAAAGTATTCCCGACAGTGTAAACATATATATTATAGTATTAAGTTACGGAGGCATATATTATTGATGCATAGGCTAGGTGTTTCAACCTTTTTTTTCGAAAATATATATTTAGAGGCGTATAGTACTAATTTGTCTTCATTGGGGCTCTAAAAAATACTAGCGCCGGAAAGGCGCGGCGCACGCCGCGCCCGTGGAAATGTTTTGTGCATCGTGCTCATGTTAAACCTTGTTAATATTTCTCTTCATACTGCATGCAAGTCTTTCCTTGTCTTTGTTTAAGGGAAAAAATGTTAAGCGTTGGATTTTTAGAATGCTCGGTTCATCGTCGGTATCATCTGTGTTACTGGCGAAATGGCATTGTTTTTGGATGGGATAATCAATGAAAAGCAGTCACTGCTGTCTAAAACTTAGGCTGCAAAAGTGAACTATAGCTAGAATATACACAGGGTTACACTAACGTGTTGTCACTACAACAGTCCAGAAAGATGGGAGGGAAAACATAATGCTAATAAGTTATACTGTAGCATACTCAGAGTTACACTGAAGTGTTGTTATCACAGCTAACAAAATAGAACCAGTAGATAGCAAGGAGACACAAACTTCAGAAGGTTGCTAATAGTACGGTTTGCTCTGTCTATTTTGATGCAAAGAAGCCGATGATGATGCAGTCTTTCACTTAGAAACTTCAGTCCTAGATGCGTCGTTGCCAGCATCCACATTGTCACGGTTTTCTGGGGTAAATAGTTGCTTGCTTGGACGACTGCGTCCTGAAAAAAGCAGCTTAAAGTTAAATGAATATGGCGTTTTTATTTTGCAATCCTTTGAAAAGTAGTTATCCTGACCTTCTTTTGGCTTTGTCATTAGATGCGGAGTCACCAGCATTGCGCCTTTTTTACCCTCTGGTCCTTCCTCGGTGATAGAGGCCTGAGAAAATTCAATATAAAAACAGGATTGTATTCTCTATCAATTCTTGTGTAGAGTAGACTGTAAGTGTGCACACCTCATGTTTCTGTTCCTGTGGCAGAGATTTTTCATTTACTTTTGCAGTAAGTTCTGCTGATGGTGGAGTTGTAAGGGCCTGACTGACGAGGATATGTACTTAGGGTAGGGTATTAGGCCTGTCCTACATACCCCACCTAAGGACACCACATTGGAGAACTACAAGACTACAAGAGAGATTCCGACTGAACTAGCCATGGCATATGAGTCACTCGACATATGTTCACTCGGAATACCCCCCCTACACTCGGCAGTAAACCCTCACTCGGAGCGGTCGCCAATCACTCGACTGCAGAAGACCGGGAGTCTCCCCAGGGAGGCCAACGGGCGGGCGTTACACTCGCCGCCTTAACTAGCATTTATTGTATACGTTACCAGTAACGTCCCCCTTTACTCCTCACAATCAATCCCTTAGATGCCGGATGTTTATGAGGGGTAGCGCACTCTATATAAGCCACCCCTCCCCACTGGCACAAGGGTTCGCATCTTTTGTAACACAACATACAGATCACTCGACAGAGGAAGCTCCCCAGAGCACCTGAGACGTAGGGCTGTTATCACTTCCGAGTGAGGCCTGAACTCATACATCTGTGTGTACATCCTCGCTGTAGCTAGGACTCTGCCCTCTCCTTTCGTACCCCTACCATCTACTGTCAGGCACGTTCCCACGACAGTTGGCGCCCACCGTGGGGCAGGCGTCTAAGCGACTTCCGGCGAGGTTGCAGTTTTTCATCTTCATTATGACTTCCGGCGGCGGTCTGGTCCTGGGCTGCGAGATCCGTCTCGGTGCGTTCACCTTCATCGCCGACGACTCCGCATGGCTCCAGGAAGCCCCTCTCGATGTTGAGGCTCTCCCCGTCCGCGGGGCGACGCACTTCAGTGCGAGTTCATGCGGCGTTCTCCTTCGTCAGCCGTCGACCCCGTACATGTTGGCTCCAGCGTCGCCCACTCTCTCCACTGTTCGCCACCGCAAGCGATCCGGTCGTTCGCGGCTCCAGCGATGGGTGAGGCACGCGGCGGCGCGCCAGGCGTCGACTCCGCAGATCGCGGCTATCGAGCCCGCCGAGCCACTTCACGGCGCGTTCGACTCGGCATCATATTCGTCCGAGCTCCCTTCCGAGTGCGAGAGCTGCGATCCTGCAGCAGAAGTTTTCATGACGGGTTCTCATCAGAGCCCACCCGGTTATGGCCGTGGCGGCCGCGAGCATGGCGGACCGTCGAATGATCAGCAGCGCAAGGATGAGGAGGTCCTCCAAACCCCGATCGTCGGCACGACTGCAGAAGCCCAGGCTCTGGAGGCTGCACATCTCACCACCTTGGCAGAGCGCACGCGCCTCGAGGAGATGCAGAGGTCACTCGACGAGCGCACTCGACAGCGCCGCGAGCGTCAGTTGTTCCCTCCAGTCGACGACAATCGTCAGGTATACCGTTCTCCGATCCAGAATGTTGCAGCGGCGGCTAGGATTGCAGATTCTATTCAGCCGTCCGATTCAGAGGCCGGCAGAGGACTCGAGCAGATCCGAACCCTGCTTGGGGCGGCTCGACAGCAGAACTCCGCTGTCTCTCAGTCGCGCAACAGGATTCACAGCAAATCAGTTAGGGCAGACACAGTCCAATCGGCCCACAGTCCAGGGTCACCTCAGCATCGTAGAGGCAGAGATTTCCGCAACGATCAGTACAGAGATCGGAGGCGAGATCAGTTTGCTCCTCCACATCACCGTGACGACCACCGTCGAGTGCCTACTCCTCCGCGGAATGGTCCATATGTGCCCCGGCACTATGATGACAGGCACCCGTACGGTGATGAGCGGGACCCTGGGTTTGATGCGAGATCCGTTCTCGTCCAGAACCGGGTCGACAGAGGCAGATACAATAGAGGTGGCTATGACAGAGATTTTCCGAGTGGCAGTGGTACAGCTATTTCTGGTCCAGAGTGTTTCAGCAGAGCCATCCGATCTGCTGAGATTCCCCCCAACTTCAGGTTGGCGGCTGGGATTAGCAAATTCACTGGCGAGTCAAAGCCGGTAACATGGCTAGACGATTACCGAGTGGCCGTTCAGATCGGCGGAGGCAACGACAACGTGGCTATGAAGCATCTGCCCCTGATGTTGGATGGTCCGGCCTGGGCGTGGCTTAATCAGTTGGCTCCTTCTAGCATCTATTGCTGGGAGGATCTTGCCCGAGTGTTTGTCAAGATCTTCGAAGGCACCTGCAAGCGCCCTGCCGGTTTGCTCGAGCTGCAGCACTGTGTCCAGAAGCCGAATGAGACCTTGAGGGATTACATTCAGTGGTGGACCACTCTTCATCACACAGTAGAAGGTGTTTCCGAGCACCAGGCTGTTTGCGCCTTCAAGGCCGGAGTCAGATACAGAGAGCTCTATCTGAAGTTTGGTCGTACAGGAGATATGTCCCTGAGCAAGATGATGGAGATTGCCACCCGATACGCCAACGGCGAGGAGGAGGATCGCCTCCGCAGTGGCAAGGGTAAAGCAGTCGACAGTAATCCCGGCGGCGGAAATTCCAGTCGGAAGCAAAAGCGTAAAGCTGACAGCTCTGTCCAGGCGGAAGTAGCCGCTCTGGCGGCGAAAGGGAAAGTGAAGCCAAAGGGGCAGTTTGTTCAGAAGAAGTCCAAGAACCGGTCGACAGATGTCCTGGATATGCCATGTCCCATTCACTCACGGAAGGATGAAGAAGGCAACTTGATCCTGTCAAAGCATACCACTCGACAGTGCCGATTGCTGATCCAAGGGTTCAGGGGAGAGCAGTCGAGTGACAAAGATCCTGAGAAAGAAGAGGACGAAGATAAAGAAGACTTTCCTGAGATCAATGCCACATTGGTGATTTTTGCCGATGTAGAAAGCAAGAGTCGATTGAAGGTCATCAACAGGGAGGTCAACATGGCTGCTCCAGCTACCCCCGAATACCTCAAGTGGTCCCAGACAGCCATCACCTTCGATCAGTCGGACCATCCCGCTCATGTCCCTACCCCAGGTCGACAGGCGCTGGTGGTGGATCCGGTGGTAGGAGGCACTCGGCTCCGCAAAGTTCTCATGGATGGAGGAAGTGGCCTGAATATCTTGTACGCCGATACCCTCAAAGGGATGGGCATTCCGATGTCCAGGCTCAGCGAAAGTAATATGCAGTTCCACGGGGTCATCCCTGGGAAGAAGGCCAAGTCACTCGGACAGATCGCGCTGGATGTGATGTTCGGCACTGACAAGAACTTTCGCAAAGAGAAGCTGACATTTGAGGTTGTAGACTTCAAGAGTGCATATCATGCCATCCTTGGCCGACCAGCGTATGCACGTTTCATGGCCCGCCCGTGTTACGTGTATCTCAAGCTGAAGATGCCCGGGCCCAAGGGTGTGATCACAGTCACAGGCAATCGACAGAGGGCTGAGGAGTGCCTTCAACAGGGCTCCAAGATCGCCGACATGCAGATGGCTGTAGTCGAGTTAGAAGAGTACAAGAAGACTGCTGATCCCGCTGATCTGTTGCGTTCCAAGAAGCCCACCACCGAGTCAGCTTTTCAGTCGGCAGGAGACTTAAAGCAAGTGCACATTCACCCGACAGATCCTACTGCTGCTCCGACCAACATCTCAACCACACTCGACAGGAAATAGGAAGCCGAGCTCATCCAGTTCCTCCGTGAGAACTGGGACATCTTTGCAAGGAAGCCCGTTGACATGCCTGGTGTACCCAGGGGACTGGCTGAGCACCGTCTGAGAGTTGATCCGAAGGCCAAGCCTGTAAAAGAACACTTGCGCCGGTCGGCAACAGAGAAGCGGAAGGCAATCGGCGAGGAGGTGGCTCGACTCTTGGAGGCCAAGTTCATTCGGGAAGTTTACCACTCCGAGTGGCTTGCGAATGTCGTCATGGTCCCCAAGAAGGACAAGTCGCTCCGAATGTGTATAGACTTCAAGCATATCAATCGGGCCTGCCCGAAAGATCATTTCCCGCTCCCCCGCATCGACCAGATTGTAGACTCGACTGCGGGGTGCGAGCGTTTGTCTTTTCTCGATGCATACTCTGGCTACCATCAGATCCGTCTGTTTGGTACAGATGAGATAAAAACGGCCTTCATCACCCCTTTCGGGTGTTTCTGTTACATCACCATGCCTTTTGGACTGAAGAATGCTGGCGCTACTTTCATGCGCATGATTCAGAAGTGTCTCCTCGACCAGATCAGTCGGAATGTCGAGGCCTACATGGATGATATCGTAGTCAAGTCTCGCAAAGGTTCCGACTTGTTGACTGACTTGGCGGAAACATTCGCCAACTTAAGAAGATATGACCTCAAGCTGAATCCAACCAAGTGTACTTTTGGAGTTCCGGGTGGAAAGTTGCTCGGTTATCTCGTTTCCGAACGAGGAATCGATATCAACCCCGAGAAGATCGGTGCCATCGTCCGAATGAAACGCCCCGAGCGTATTCACGATGTCCAGAAGCTTACTGGTTGCCTGGCAGCGCTGAGCAGATTCATTTCTCGTCTCGGAGAGAAGGCACTCCCTTTGTACCGACTGATGAAGAAATCCGATACGTTCGAGTGGAATTCAAAGGCAGAAGCAGCGTTTGTCCAGCTCAAAGCCCTACTCTCCACCCAGCCGGTGCTTGCCGCTCCACACAGCAAAGAACCCCTGCTCCTGTACATTGCAGCTACCAATCAGGTCGTCAGTACAGTTCTTACTGTCGAGCGAGAAGAAGAGGGCAAGGCCTACAAAGTCCAGCGCCCAGTTTATTACATCTCTGAAGTGTTGACTCCTTCTAAGCAAAGGTACCCACATTACCAGAAGCTTGTCTATGGTATATATCTATCAGTGAAGAAGGTGGCGCACTATTTTCAAGATCACTCAGTCTCAGTCGTCAGTGATGCGCCTTTGAATGAAATCCTCAACAATCGAGACGCGACTGGTCGAGTGGCCAAATGGGCCATTGAACTTCTTTATTTTGATATCAAGTTTGAAGCGAAGAAAGCCATTAAATCTCAAGCACTTGCTGACTTCATGGCCGAGTGGATAGAACAGCAGCAGCCAGTCCGGATCCACTCGGAACACTGGACCATGTTCTTCGACGGCTCGAAGATGCTGAACGGTTCTGGTGCTGGTGTGGTATTGGTGTCTCCCAAGGGCGATAAACTCAGCTATGTCCTCCAGATTCACTTTGATTCCTCCAATAATGAAGCTGAGTACGAAGCACTCCTGTACGGGTTACGTATGGCCATCTCGCTCGGCGTCCGTCGCCTGATGGTATACGGTGACTCGGATTTGGTGGTCAATCAAGTGATGAAGGAGTGGGATGTCAGAAATCCCGCCATGACCGGATATTGCAATGCAGTAAGAAAGCTTGAGAAGAAGTTTGAGGGTTTGGAACTCCATCACGTTCCCCGAGTGAAGAATCAGGCAGCTGACGAACTGGCAAAAATCGGTTCCACTCGGAAGCCTGTG
Source organism: Elymus sibiricus (assembly GCA_039707655.1). NCBI lineage: Eukaryota > Viridiplantae > Streptophyta > Magnoliopsida > Poales > Poaceae > Elymus > Elymus sibiricus. The sequence continues at coordinate 504,406,250 of CM077665.1, forward strand.
CCCAGCAATGTGTTCCTGGAGCATTTGCACTCTCCTTCGGTACAAGAGGACCCCTTCACCGAAGAGCCCCCGCAGCCTATAAACGCCTCCAATCCGACTGAAGTTGATGTCCCAGCAGTCATAGATCTGGTCAGTGAGATTCTGGTGATAACTCCCGATTGGACGCTGCCCTACATCGCGTACATCCTCAGGCGAGAACTTCCAGAAGACGAAGTTGAAGCTCGACAGATTGTCCGCAGATCCAAAGTTTTCACTGTTATGAATGGGCAGCTCTACAGAGAGAGTGTAACCGGCGTGGCTCAGCGATGCATTTCTCCCGAAGAAGGTCGACTGATTCTGGAGGAAATTCACTCGGGAACTTGCGGCCATCATGCGTCCTCTCGGACGATTGTTGCCAAGGCCTACCGAGCTGGTTTCTTCTGGCCGCGCGCCAATGAGATGGCTAAGGATATTGTGCAGCACTGTGAAGGATGCCAATTCTATGCAAACTTGTCGCACAAGCCTGCGTCTGCCTTGAAGACCATCCCACTCGTCTGGCCGTTCGCTGTATGGGGATTGGATATGATCGGACCTCTCCGCACGGGCCAGAGTGGTTTCACGCACCTTCTGGTAGCAGTCGACAAGTTCACTAAATGGATTGAGGCCAAGCCTATCAAGAAGCTGAATTCTCGCACAGCCATCAAATTCATGAGAGAAATAACATTCAGATACGGAGTTCCCCATAGTATCATCACGGACAATGGTTCTAATTTTGATTCGGAAGAGTTCAGAGCCTTTTGCTCCTCTCAAGGCACTCGAGTGGATTACGCATCCGTTGCGCACCCCCAGTCGAACGGTCAGGCCGAGCGAGCAAATGGTCTTATCCTTCAAGGGTTGAAGCCTCGACTCATGCGCGAACTCGATCACGCAGCTGGAGCTTGGGTTACAGAATTACCGTCTGTTATGTGGGGCTTGAGGACAACTCCAAATCGGTCAACTGATCGCACTCCTTTCTTCATGGTGTATGGGGCTGAAGCTGTCCTGCCGAGTGATGTTCTTCACAATTCTTCTCGGGTGGACCTTTACTCAGAGGTCGAAGCTGAGCAAGCACGCCAAGATGCTGTGGATCTCCTTGAAGAAGAGTAGGAAATGGCTTTGATCCGGTCAACTGCATACCAGCAAGATCTGCGTCGCTTCCACGCAAGGCACGTCAGGAGTCGGACCTTCCACGAAGGTGACCTCGTGCTCCGAGTGGATCAGCAGTGACCTCACAAGCTAGCCCCCGCGTGGGAAGGCCCTTTCGTCGTCACCAAGGTGCTGAACAATGGAGCCTACCACCTCTTCAATCTCAAGAAGAACGCTGACGAGCCACGGGCCTGGAACGCGGATCTGCTTCGTCGGTTCTACACCTGAAGGTTGATCTGTCTGATGTAATAAGAGTAAACTGTTTTGATTATCAAAGATACGACTCCTGCAGTTTTTTGTCGATTCCGATCGCACAATTCTGAGTTCAAGAATACTCCGAGTGCGAGCGATCCTCACACTCAGGGGCTTAGCTGCGACTCCGTGTCGCCTAAGTTCAGAACCTCGTCGAGTGAATAACATCACTCGAAAGCTTAGCCGCGATTCCGCATCGCCTAAGTTTAAATCTACTCCGAGTGATGGGCGATCCTCACACTCGGGGGCTTAGCTGCGACTCCGTGTCGCCTAAGTTCAGAACCTCGTCGAGTGAATAACATCACTCGAAAGCTTAGCCGCGATTCTGCATCGCCTAAGTTTAAATCTACTCCGAGTGATGGGCGATCCTCACACTCGGGGGCTTAGCTGCGACTCCGTGTCACCTAAGTTCAGAACCTCGTCGAGTGAATAACATCACTCGAAAGCTTAGCCGCGATTCCGCATCGCCTAAGTTTAAATCTACGCCGAGTGATGGGCGATACTCACACTCGGGGGCTTAGCTGCGACTCCGTGTCGCCTAAGTTCAGAACCTCGTCGAGTGAATAACATCACTCGAAAGCTTAGTCGCGATTCCGCATCGCCTAAGTTTAAATCTACTCCGAGTGATGGGCGATCCTCACACTCGGGGGCTTAGCTGCGACTCCGTGTCGCCTAAGTTCAGAACCTCGTCGAGTGAATATCATCACTCGAAAGCTTAGCCGCGAATCCGCATCGCCTAAGTTTAAAACTACTCCGAGTGATGGGCGATCCTCACACTCGGGGGCTTAGCTGCGACTCCGTGTCGCCTAAGTTCAGAACCTCGTCGAGTGAATAACATCACTCGAAAGCTTAGTCGCGATTCCGCATCGCCTAAGTTTAAAACTACTCCGAGTGATGGGCGATCCTCACACTCGGGGGCTTAGCTGCGAATCCGTGTCGCCTAAGTTCAGAACCTCGTCGAGTGAATAACATCACTCGAAAGCTTAGTCGCGATTCCGCATCGCCTAAGTTTAAATCTACTCCGAGTGATGGGCGATCCTCACACTCGGGGGCTTAGCTGCGACTCCGTGTCGCCTAAGTTCAGAACCTCGTCGAGTGAATATCATCACTCGAAAGCTTAGCCGCGATTCCGCATCGCCTAAGTTTACAACTACCCCGAGTGATGGGCGATCCTCACACTCGGGGGCTTAGCTGCGACTCCGTGTCGCCTAAGTTCAGAACCTCGTCGAGTGAATATCATCACTCGAAAGCTTAGCCGCGGTTCCGCATCGCCTAAGTTTAAAACTACTCCGAGTGATGAGCGATCCTCACACTCGGGGGCTTAGCCGTGATTCCGCATCACCTAAGTTATAAACTACTCTGAGTGACGAGCAATCCTCTCACTCAGAGGCTATCTGCGAGTCAGTCCTCGCCTAAGTCCGAAATCAATCAAACAAATTTAAGACCCCTGCCGATGTCGCCGCCACTCGACAGCGGTCTCGGGGACTACACCCAGTGGGTGCACTCCGCGTGCCCCACTGGACCAGAAACCACTCGACAAGACCTGATCTACTCGAGAGGAAATCAAGCAAAGGACTGAAAAACAAATTCAGATAAATCCAGAGTACTCAGCATGGATAAAAGTTGCCCATGCAAAAGACGAAAGTACTCAGGCCCAAGACCCGAAAGAAGTTTTAACAATACACCACCACTCGGCATACCGAGGCAAATTAAAGTTTTTTCAAGCTCCAGAGGGACTTGCAGGCTCGACGAAGGTATCCAGGTCGATCCCGTCAGCGATCCGAGTGGCCGCTTCGATGAAGGTCTCCATGAAGTCCTGGAACTGGAGCTTCTTTGTGTTGGCCACCTGAAGTGCTTTCAGTTTGTCCTCCTTAACCTCCTTGCAATGGACCCTGACGAGTGAGAGCGCTATGTCAGCTCCGTAGCGTGCAGCAGATTTCTTCCATGCCTGCACTCGACCAGGGAGTTCGTCAAGCCGAGTCATCATGGACTCGAGGTCAGCCTGAAGTGAGTCTTCCGGCCACAGCTCCTTGTCGACCTTCTCCATTGCACCTCGCAGCCGAGCGACGTACTCCCGGACGCCTGCGACTCGAGCTTCAAGCCGGAACATGTTCATAGCCACAGCATCTCCGACGGATGACTTGGAAGGGTCCAGATTGAGCTCGACCACCTCGGTCTCCTTCTCGAAGTCCTTGCAGAATTCTACACGAAGAAGATGGAATGAGTTAGTCATGATGCTGTTCCCTGAAAATCAACGGAATTCACTCGACTGGATGAAGTTGGGATTAACGGAATTCACTCGACTGGAGAAAATTACCTTGAAGCAAAACATACATCTTCTGAGTGTAATCCCCCAGATAGGTCTCCAAGCCCTTTGCTCCCTTGGTTGCATGGTCAAGCCTTTTGCTCCAGTCAGCTCGCTCCTGCTTCAGCTTCGTGTTCTCTTCCTCAAGCTTGCTGGCCGCGGCGAGCTTCGTCTCGGCAGCTTCAGTCTTCTCCCTCGCCGTTTTCTGAGCATCGGCGAGTGATCTGTCTTTGTCCTCCAGCGCTTTCTTCATGGCATCTAAAGAAATAGCATTGTTGAGTCGCGCTCGGAGTCGACGGTTTTCAGCACGCACGTCTGCTTGAGTGGAGTCACTCGGTTCAAAGATAGAAGAAACAAATAATGAAGTACTCGATCAACAAAGTTTACCTCCCGAAGCCTTCAGATCAGCTTGCGCACGCTCCAGGTCTCTCCTCGTCAGTTCCAAGTCGAGCTGAAGCTGAGTCTTCTCCTTCTCCAAGTCAGCGTATCGAGTACCGAGCTCACAGGCCTTCTGAGATTAACGACAAAAACAATTCAGTGGACAGAAATATGGTCTTCGAGTCCAAGTTCTAAGACTCCCGCCGACTGCCCGCAGTCGACGGCAGTCTCGGGGACTACACCCAGTGGGTGCACTCAGCGTGCCCCCACTGGAACGGTATCCACTCGGAACGGTCCGCCTGATCCGAGTGACGGCCGAACAAAAAAAAGAGGATTGTCCACTCGACCAAGTCAGCCCTAGCCGAGTGCGTGACAAGCGACTACCAGTCGACAGACAGAAAACACCCAGTGGGTGCATAAGTCAGGTCATGGTAGACGGAAAGCGACACAATCAAAAAGCGCACTTACAAGTGCACTTACTTGGACGTTCGCCCGAAGCGCTGAGCTAGCGTCGTAAGCCAGCTTGCTGGCCTCGTACGCTTCCTTCGTACGCTGCATCATATGTTCGGCTTGCATCATCGCCTCCTTAGCAGCTCCAGTCTGGTCTTCTGGAACACGGTGCAGAGAGAAGATGTTCTGTGAAGGGAGCGGCGACGTAGTCGGAAGGACTGGCGCTTGCGGCGGACTGGCGAGCTCCACGGCCATCTGGGTCGGTGCTGTAATCGGTACAGTCGGAGACGGGGCTGCGTGGTCGGTATCCATCGGCTCTGCATGTCACCAGTCGACATATCACATGACTGTCGAATGGTTTGAAAAGAATGTCAAATGACAATATGCCATACCTTGGCGAGAAGTAGCTGCGTCCGGCGTGTCCTTCTCCGCGCTTTCCTCTCTTCGCCCCGGCGATGTCACCGAGGTAGCGGCCCTGACGATCAAGATCCACTCGGTCAGCAAAAATGTGAAGTTCAGCAACAAGTTAAATAAAGAGCAAGGATACTTACGTTGAAGCAATCGGCACGTCAACCTTGATTCTGGGGAGAGCTTTCCGGGGCTTGGTGGTGGGGACCTTGGGCTGCTTGGCAACCTTTTCAATCGGCTCCGGCGTCGACGTCCGACTGCGTTTGGAGCTCCTGGTGGTCGACCCCCCGGCCCGACCCCGGTCGAGTGTTGGGTCGTGACGCTGCTTGGAACGCCCTTCAGTACGCGGAGGAGACACGACTTCAACTTCATCGCTCCCTGACGAGTCGTCACCGTTACCTTCGCTGTCCTCGGCGTAGCTGATGCTGTCACTGTCGCTCTCACTCCCCGCTCCTTCAAGGTTCTGGCCGCCATTCGGCACGGGTGAATACATGTTCGTGAGCTCCTGCAAAGATTCAAGTCAGTCAGCTGAAGACATATTCACTCGACAAGATACAAAAGCAATCGACAATGACATGACTCACCACATTCGGCGGGTTCACAGCTGAGAAAGGCGATACTCTTTTGGAACCCCGGGGGTTGTCTCGCGCACCAGTGATGCCGCGCAGCCATAACGTGATGGTTTCCCCTTAAACATCTTCCGGGTGGGTATGAGTGGTATCGTCGAATCCTGAGTAATGCCACATCGGATGGTCCCGCGCCTGGAGCGGCTGGATCCGTCGACCCAGGAACACCTCCAACAGATCCAAGCCAGTCACTCCATCACGAATCAGATTCACAACACTGTTCATCAAGATCCCCACATTGGCTTTCTCTTCTTCGGCCACGGTCAGAGATGGGGGCGCAGTGGGTCGATCCAGCGTGAAGGGAGGAAGGCCAGTCGACATGTTTGGGGACGCGACGTCGTGGCAGTAGAACCAGGTCGACTGCCAGCCCCGCACCGACTCCGGAAGGGTGAGTGCTGGGAAGGCACTCCCCGTCCTCTTCTGAAGACCCAAACCCCCGCATAGCTGGATGACGTTGGTTCTATTATCACTAGCGTGAGCCTTCTTTACCGACTGAGAACGGATGGTAAAGATGTGCTTGAACAGACCCCAGTGGGCGGGACAACCCAAGAAACATTCACACATCGTCACGAACGCAGCGAGGTACGCAATTGCGTTGGGAGGAAAATGATGCAACTGAGCCCCGAAGAAATTGAGAAAACCGCGGAAGAAGGGATGCGGGGGCAGAGCAAAACCTCTCTCCAAATGGGTGGTCAGGAGGACCCGCTCGCCCTCGCGCGGCTCCGGCTCCGCTTCCGTCCCCGGCAACCTCCACGACCCGGCCGCAATCAGGCCGTCAGCGACGAGCTTCTCCACATCCAGCGCCGTCACGGTCGACGGCAGGAAATCGCCCTGCATCCATCCGGGTGGCGCTGCGGCCCGGGCGCTCGAGGGTTTCTTCCCCTTCGTCGTCTTCTTGGGCGCCATTGTCGCAGTAGCGAGCAGATTCGATCTGAGCAACGCGGCGGCGGAGCAGAAGAAGCGGAGGAGACGAGGGGAAAATGAGCGCACTGTCGCAAAATTCCCCTCCCCTCACGTTTTTTATGTCCGTCGACCGGAGTCACTGACCTGTGGGCCCACCAAACCCCTGTGTATCCCACTAACGGAGGAGCCGCGATATGTGGCGATAACGGTGGCGCGAGGATCGAGGAGCCACTTCCCCGTCGGTTGCGTCATCCTTGCTCGGCGCGCGTTCCCCGAAATTTCGAATCCCGCGAAATCCGGGCCGGACAGAGCGTCCTGTCACATCTGAAGATCCAGTTGACCATTCGGACTCGAACCTGCATCTAAATTCACTCGGAAGAAATGACAAGCTGAATAGATCAAGGCAGATGTTGGAAGGCCCAGTCGTCACAGGTATCGGAAGATCTCGAAGCCCATTCAGAACGCTGAGTTCGACAGAACCTGCACTGCACCTTCTCCACTCAAGCCCTGATCCATTCGGGGACTAATGACGAGGATATGTACTTAGGGTAGGGTATTAGGCCTGTCCTACATACCCCACCTAAGGACACCACATTGGAGAACTACAAGACTACAAGAGAGATTCCGACTGAACTAGCCATGGCATATGAGTCACTCGACATATGTTCACTCGGAATACCCCCCCTACACTCGGCAGTAAACCCTCACTCGGAGCGGTCACCAATCACTCGACTGCAGAAGACCGGGAGTCTCCCCAGGGAGGCCAACGGGCGGGCGTTACACTCGCCGCCTTAACTGGCATTTATTGTATACGTTACCAGTAACGTCCCCCTTTACTCCTCACAATCAATCCCTTAGATGCCGGATGTTTATGAGGGGTAGCGCACTCTATATAAGCCACCCCTCCCCACTGGCACAAGGGTTCGCATCTTTTGTAACACAACATACAGATCACTCGATAGAGGAAGCTCCCCGGAGCACCTGAGACGTAGGGCTGTTATCACTTCCGAGTGAGGCCTGAACTCATACATCTGTGTGTACATCCTCGCCGTAGCTAGGACTCTGCCGTCTCCTTTCGTACCCCTACCATCTACTGTCAGGCACGTTCCCACGACACTGACCAAAATCAATGAAGAAGGAGAGGTGAAGCTGTGTTTCTAATCATTTGTATTGCATAAAAGAATATGATTGTTATACTCATGTTAATGTGATAATAGCTTTTCATTTGTTCCTGGAGCAAACTCTGCTGATGGTGCTGTTCCGGCCAAACTGGTTTGTGTTGTGCTGTGCTGCTTGGTACCATAGTAGAAGAACATGGTTGTCCAGCAGGATCTGGATGTGTGGCGTTGTGTAATGGTAGTGGAGCCAACAGCTTTGCATTGGCCATACATTCAGTAGATTTCACCTGAAAGTGGTAGTGACCGTTGTTGAAAGTATTGTCATCTTGCACCACTGTAACAATAAAATCTTTTCCCACAAGATCTAATATCTCCCGCGGTGTATCTTCATTTCTTTCTCTTGTTTCTTCAAGAAAGTAGTTATCTTCTTTTCCAACTATGATGTTGCCTTGTTTTCCAACTATGATATTGTATACTTGTTTCAATTATTGTTAGTCTACTAAGGTGTGGTAAAACTCATTTAATTTTGAATAAATGATGAATGCGTTCATTAAAATAAATACCTTAGACAGGGTTTTGGCTGGGTGCATGTGTAGACGCCTTGGTCCTTTGGCTGGGTGCATGTGTAGACTCCTTGATCCTTTTTTAATCCTCTCTAGCATTGCCTACACTTCGTGTGCCACAAATTATCACCGTTGACACCACTTCTTTGTCTTGTTTTATAGCGTTGGTTCTGCAAGTTACATTGCATCAGTCTATTTTACACGAAGCAGCTACTGTCAGGTAAGATAGAAAACTGATGTATTTTCGAGAGATACCATCAATTCATTTGCATGAGAGTTGACACTTGACAGTGCTCTGATTGTTGTATTAGTTGCTTGAGGGCAGCTCTGTGCGCCGGCACGTATTTCAATCTGATACTATCTTGTAGTAACCCTAAATCATTCAAACAGTGATCAAAATTATGGTTCATTTATTGGAAATTAGCTGTAGGATTGTCCATGTTTTGCTGTTCGTACCTTTCGAGAACGGTTGCTGTCTCGGGAATGGTAGGATTTACATACTATTGAGTAGATTGGGACAACTTGAAAGCCAAATTTCCTGCACAAAATGTTTAATAAACAGTTTTAGTTCCTTTTTGGCACTATGTAGAATGAACATGTATCAGCACTCAACACTTACCCTGAAGCTTGCTTACTGTCATGCCAGCAAACAGAACCCCAACAGGTTCGCTAGTGAACCATCGCTGTAATCTGTCTGCATCAAGAGGTTCTTCTAATCTTCCCCAGAGCATGACAACTGCTGGTGTTCTGAAAGTAAATGTGATTGTTGAATTTGCAAGACAACAACATACAATGAAAAAACAATGAAAATTAATGCATACTGTCCACTGTAATGCAAAGTTGCCGCCTGTGTTCAGTTCATCCACCGCTTGGTGGAAATAGTCTTGTGATGCTGATAACTAATCCAACCATGTCTATGTACAATAGGCAAACAAAATTGTTAGGAGCCATAAAGAAACAGAGGATGCCTGCACACCTGCGAGACGCCGCCTCTGCACCAGCACCATGGACTCGGAGGAGGCTGGTGGCAGCGAAGGCCACACGCGGGCGTGTATATTCCTGACAGTGAGAGGAAATAGAAAATTGAGGAGAAAATTAACGCTATTCCATTAAACGAACAACCTAAGGAGAAATCGATGTAATTGAAAGGATATAAGAAGGAGAAAACCTAGCCTGGAGCAGCGGCTATGTGTTGACCGGCCTTGCAATGCACATAGAGTCACGCCATAGCAAGTAACAGGCCCCCGGAGGCCGGAGACCGGTGACAATCAGTAGCCATATCATCTGTAGCTTCACGTACAGACAATGGAAGCCGAGGACAATGTTCCCGAGGATAAAACTCAATAGTCATGGCTAGGAGGTAGGAAAGGACCCGGGCGAGAGGGTGGTATCCGCCGTCGTCGCTGCGTCGCCGACGTCAATGGGCTTCTTCTTATGCTTATTCCTAGGAAGAGGTTGGGGGAAGAGTATACCCGCGACGGCCGGTGGCGGATGGGGGCCACGGCCGGCGGCGGATACGGGCGACGACCCGTGGTAGATGAGGGCGACCACCGGCGGCGGATGCGGGCGACGGCCGGCGCGTCCTGTGCGGCGAAGGATGGGCCGACGCGGGCGATGCCCTTTCTTCCTCTTTTTTCTTGATGGGGGGCGATGTCCCTCTCTTGTTCTTTCTAGAGAAAAGAAGAAAAGGAGGGGTCGAGCGGTTAGCTGTGAGTAGCAGGCCCTCTTAGATACTTCTATGGCCTTCGGCGGTAAATCCCAGTAGCAGTAATAAAAAAAAGTAAAAAAATCAGAAAAATCAAAAGCTTCCCGCTTTAGTATTGTTATACTTACTAAGGCTGGTGACAACGGGGGGCGATACCGCCCCCCTATCGACCGGAGGCGGGCGGGAGCGGGGCGAGAGGCAGCAGCCGGGCGACGGATCCCTCGCCGGGCGGGAGCGCCCGCTATCGCCCCGCAGTCGCCCGCGTTGGCGGCGGTAGGCGGGCGGTAGTGGGGCGGGAGGAGGGGCGGCGCGCTGGCGTGGCGGGCGGTTGGGCGGGCGGTAGTCGCGGCGGCAATGGCTAACTGATGTGGCAAGCTGTGATTCGTCCACGTCAGCTAGCTGCTGATGTATCCGTTGGAGCTCCAAAAATTTCGAAAAAAATTCCAAAAAATTCCAAATTTCATCCCCAACCCCTATAAATACCCCCACACCGGTTTCACTCATTCCACACCCCATTTCATCTCATTTCTCTCCTCCACTCTACCAAATATTCTCCACCATGTCGGATTGGTCTCCAGATCTCACCCAATTCACCGATCTTTTGCAGTCCGACGGGGCACCAGTCATTCCCCAAGCTGATTTCTCTCCGACACATCGTCGCTCCGATGTCGGTTCTTCGCCGCATCCCCGAGCATTATTCCCCTCCGGCGCACCAACTCCGGGGCCATATGGTCCATACCCTCCGCCTCCGGCGACATATGCTCCATACCCTCCGCCTCCGTATCCATACCCTCCACCTCAATATGCTCCACCTGGAGGTACCGGGAGTGGGACTCTACCTCCGTACCCACCACCTCAATATGCTCCATACCCTCCGCCTCAATATGCTCCGTACCATCCGCCTCAATATGCTCCATACCCACCACCTCCTGCACCCACTGCTGTAAGCTCCGGCTCCGAGTCTCAAAACGAAGCCGTGGGAACAATCCAAGCTAAGCGTCCAAAGAGGCTTGACTGGTCAACTGATGACGAGGCAAAACTGGTAATTTAATTACCTGTCTTGGATGTAATATGGAGTTTTCTTTTATATGACTAACAATATCTATTTCGGGGTAGGTTCATGCTTGGCTTTTTCACTCTAAGGACTCTATCGCCGGTAATAGCAAGACCGGCGTTAGTTTTTGGGGTCAGATAGCGGACACCTTCAACTCTACCTCGGCACCTTCCCATCATCGGACCGCGAAGCAACTCAAGGATCATTGGAACGTCTACAACCGTGAGGTGACCTTGTTTAATGGATACTACACCCAAGAAGAAGGGTTACGTCAGAGTGGAGCAGACGATGAAATGGTCATGAAGGCGGCAATGGCGAGGTACGAGAATGACAAAAGAGTGACTCAGCCTTTCAGACGCCTTACTTGGTGGCAAGCTGTTCGCAATGAACAGAAGTGGAAAGGACATCATGGTCCTGGTAGTGGATCCGATTCCACTGCCAAGAGAAGCCGCCTGGGAGTTTCTGGTGAGTACAGCTCTGGCGGTGGATCCGAAGACACCGCGGAGGAGGAGGAGCGTCCAATAGGCCGTGACAGGGGCAGGGTGGCGGCACGGAAGGAGAAGGGAAGGAGGAAGGGGAAGGAATCCTCATCAAGCAGTGAGGTAGGAAGTAAAACCTTCGCAATGAAGAACATGTGGAGTGGTTTAGTCAAGGCTAAGCTACTCAAGCAATGGAACAAAATGAAGGACCGATCAACCACCGACATGGATGAAGAAGAAAAACGCAAACATGCGAAGGCCATGAAGATGGTGGAGACAGAGCTTGGGCTGCTAGATGATGAGGATTAGAATGTATTTTTTTTTAATTATGTAATTTTTTTATTTATTATGCAATTTTATTAATTATTATGTAATCAGTAAAAAATTTAGTTGAATAAAATTATTTTCTTGCATTATTTTGAATGTCTAAAGAAATGCGAGTGAAATAACTAAATCTGAGGAGAGAGAATCTGACGTGGCTATAGCCTGCCACTACAGCCCGTGCACTGGCACCGTGAGGTGAGAGTGGGGGTAAAAGCTGACGTGGCGGGGCGGTAGTGGGGCGGTGCATTATCACCAGCCTAAGAGCGTTGTGTTGGGCGGACACATAAGGAATTCATCCACCCATGCATTTTTGCTCTACGCACCACTCCCCATCGAGCAAAAACGGACCACTCGAGGTTAATGGTGTTTGTTGGATTTGGTTGTGTAGCAACCGACTAGGGCCGGGTCGGCAAAATCCGGGGGCCTGTGCGAAACTAAAAAATGAGGCCTTACCTCATTAGAAAAATAAACTTTCAAGCAATTATAATGTATGTGATATAATGTTTTCTATTTCGAGATACAAAATAAGCATACCTATTCAACTTCCGGTTGCATGATATTTCTTTGAACAACCTCATTTTATTAGTATTCTTTGAAATGAAATCCTCAATGATATCCTCATAATTAATCTTCTCCAACACTTCGCTCTCAAGTGCTATTGTGACCAAATCGTTGAGTCCTTATTGTGTCTTAGTAGTACGCATATAAGACTTTAATAGCTTCAATTTAGAAAAAAACATCGTTGTACCGATGCAACTGTCACATGAATGGTCACCGAAATCTATATGCAATACTTGTATTGGGATAACAATCATGCCGCTTTAAACTTTCAGAATTTCAACAGGTCTGATATTTTTTTTGGCATGAAATTTTGAAGAAACTTCAACTCAACAAATAGATCATTGGTATCAAGATCAGATTTTTCATCCTTCTTAAGAGCAGCCTCAAGATTAACACAAGAAGATTTCAAACTATCCCATGATTACTCAAATCTGTAGTATTGAAACACAAGATACAAAACATGAATAAAGTAAAATTGTAGTGATACGGCAACAGATATCAATTGGACATTACGTGCCAATGTTTGGCAATTAAACGAACCATCTAACTCACGTACTCTCGTGCAGAGGCGGAGGACGAAAAAAATATATGGTGTGGAGGACTCTTAAGCATAATAACAAGCAATTCTTTTGAATTCACTTGATCTTGATAAGTGGCATGTGTCGTAACCTACGAAGCACCTATAGGGACACGAACACGGCGTTGTTTGTCCTCCGCCCACCGCCGTCCTCCATTGTGTCCGCTCGCTCGCCTCCCACAGCCGTCCGCTTGGCCGCCGCCGCACTATCTAGGGTTCATGGCGTGCGTGCTTCGTTGGGAGTTGGGGAATTACTTCATGCGCGCTGGAGCGAGCTGTCTCGATCTATTCGTGATGGGGATTAGGCCCAAATAGCGGGGTTGTGTGCGTCGCTGGGCGTTGCCATAGGCCCTATTAGGGTGGTTGCGTGTCCCTTTTCTTGTTTTAGTGATTCTTTTTTATCTAGCAAGAATCAGCAAGCTAGCAAATGATGATATGCATACATGTATTAAAATTTTTGGACCAAATCAAGGTGTGGCGGCTGCCACACCTTGCCCACCGGGGGCCTCCACCACTGCTCTCGTGTCTTGTCCGGTTGAACTGTTGCTATACTGTGATCTTCAATCGAGGAGGCAATCATGCAAGAACTTATCTCTTTAATGATCCCTGCGAAAAGTTAATTAGAAAATAAGAATTAGAAAAATAGAAGTAGAATTAGGAGTACAAGCCAGCGGTATTCATCTCCGACTCTCTGTGAACCCAAGATCACGAGAGGAATAATCGATGGATGCGATCGCCATACCTTTGCATGCACCCGTCGCCATGTCGTCCGGTACGGCGTCGACGGATCTGGAAGTCTCAATGGCAGGCAGGAGGATGCGTCGTGTGCCCGTGTCGCCGTGTGCTCGTCTAACTCAGTCCGGATGCGATCGTCGATAGATCGGGCAGAACTATACCTCCCTTAATAGATCATTTTTTTAATTTTTTTATATTTTTTGAGGGGAGATTGAGCATGAGCCTGGCTGATGAGGACATCCCTACTAATTTTACACCCACATCCCCACCAGCTACACATATTGGACCAGTTACTAGAGCCCGCGCACGCCAACTAAATTTTCAGGTACTTTTGTTTCTTGGAAATCCTTATAATGTTCATGAACATATGATGCTACCTAAATTAGATACTTTTGTTTTACTTATGAATGAAGGACCTAGCATGAACAAGAAGGATGGCCATTGGAGCGGGATCAAGCATGGAGAAGAAGGTGCGCGCGCGGGAAGGAACAATGGACTTTCCAGTGGTGATTTTCGCACTTTGAAGCCACCATAAGGAGTGCTTGGAGGCTTGGACGAAATATACAAGATGCCACTTCATAAATTTCGTCCATAGGCTAATATAGGTGCTGCGTCACCTTATTTTTGGGCCAGGCCCATGTAATTTCGAAATACCACTTATTAGGCTGTTTTTAGAGTCCGTATGTGTGGGGAAACGGAGTTAGGGCTGGTTTCGGACCCCTCCTCCAAGGGGCCACGAAATCCCCCTCTATTCCCCCATATATACAGCCCTTAGGGCATCGTTTTAGACTTGGGTTTTATTTAGATTAAAAGTTCGCCATAGCTGCAACTTCGCGTACTTCGTTTGTGTTCCACGACCAGACAAAGGCGTCACAGAACCCCACCTTCATCAATAAAGCTTTCCTCTTATATTCCCAATATCCAGATTGCAATCTTAGTTTCTTGCTTGTTCTTCGTTTGCGTGCAGGAAATAGACCCTCGTAGTCAGGTTGATCGTGCTCCGGCGTGGTCAATAACCTCTCGGAGTTGGTTTAGCGATTGCTAAGGCGCGACGTCCTCACACGTTCGTAGTCGGATCGTCAAAGTCTACTCCACCGAAAACGATAGCCACCATCTCATCGAAAGATAGGGACAACTTCGCCTCTATCAAGTGGTATCAGATTTCCAGGTTGCTTGGTGAGATTTTACCAGTTTTTCATAGTTTAGATCGCATCTGTTCTTCATACCTATAGTCCACGAAAAAGCCACCAAAAAAAATTTAGGGTTAGATCATCCTATCCGAACCAATCTGAGCCTTTTGCAATTTTCTTTTCAGTATTTGCTTTGTTGAATTTGCGGTTGCATCGTCGTGTCAAGTTGCTGGTCTTAGCGTCTAGTTCTTTAGAGTTTCGAGTTCTGTTCACAGTTTGTCACGCCGCCGCCGTATCATCTTCATCGCTGCCATATCCAACCACCACACCAGATACATCACCGCTGTCATATACCACCACATATGTGCCATCACGCCAATCCAAGTCCACCTACATCACATATTCACCACCAACCCGTGTTCCACCACCCATATATCACCATCCACCATAATCGCAATCCCTGCCATATATCCCCACCCACCATCATCATCTCCGCTGCCATATATATCACCACCCCATATCCGCCTCTAATCCGGATTCCTTAGGTATTCGGATTGATTTCGAGATCCCGTTGATTTTATTTTCGCGTTTCTTTGACTGAGTAGATCTCGAAAAAAAATTAGGCCAAAATTTCAGGGGGTGAAAATATTTTTCCCTATCATATTTTTAGGCTTTTTGGAGCATTTTGAGACACTCGCCATCATAGTGATTTTTGTCGCAATTTTTGGTCGTCGCAGCCCCGAATTGCTCCAGGAAAAAACAAAAAAATCTAGTCAATTTTTTTTCGTGCTTATCCTGTTTTTAGACGTTCGGAAGAGTTTTGAGGCACTCGCCATTATAGTGATTTTCTGAGCAAAAAAAAAAGAGCGCAAAAAAAAGAGGCGCAAAAAAAAAGAGACGAAAAAAAATCAGAGTGTGCTCTTCCCTTGATTACGTGTAGCGTCGTGATTTTGTTGGTGTTCTAGGCTCGCGTCTCTAGCACAGTCCAGCCTAGGACCAGCATGGTACTGTCGTTGAGCGTCTTTTCAACTTTGCATCTCTGAACTGATTATTGCTGACCCTTTTTGCTACCATATTATAAGCCTTCCCAGCTCCACATACATCTACGTCGTGTGTTTGACACCACCTGACAATCGCTCTATCCAAGCTTTGAGAGTTTTGACTACAACGGTTGCCGATCACCACCTGCTGCTGGGTAAGAACTGGTAAGGATTTGAGATTCGCTTGACGGATTTGTGACACACCACCACCACCACCACCACTTCCTAGTAGTCTATAGGTTCGTATTCTTGTGTGTTCCTATTGCTGCTAACCATGATAGGATCACAAGCCGACGAGATCAACTGGGACGGCATGACGAACAAGGAGCTCCATGATAAATTTCAGCAAATGATGGCTGACCAGGTACAAGACGTCGTGACCGGCCTTGGAGAGGCCATGGAGAAGCTAGGTGCTTTGGAGAAGACATTCGACACCAAGCTGAACGCTAAGTTCAATGAGGTGCTTGCACGTCTACCTCCACCAGCTGTACATGTCGTACCTCGGCAACAACAACACCAACAATGCCCAAATTTCGCGGGACGAGCGCAACGTGTGCCTCTCGACCAAGGCCAATATTCTGGTGCCATTGCTACTGCTGCTACTGCTGAAGCTTCTGTGGCTGCTGCTACTACTGTCGTTGTGCAGAATGAGGATTATGATGGTGATTACGATGATGAGGGAGAGGTTGCTCCCGATCAGCCCTAGGGGCAACCACCACCACAAGCACCGGGTCGTCCGCATGTTTACCATCGCAACGGTAGGGATGCACCACCACCTCAGGTACGGGATCATGATCATCTCCCTAAGATAAAATTGAATTTTCCGACATTTGAGGGTAGATATGTTCCTGATATATATCTTACTTGGGAGTTAGAAACAGAACAACGTTTTACATGCTTACAATTTCCTGAGGATAGACGTGTTGCTGCTGCTGTTTGTGCTTTCACTAGTTTTGCTTGTGTTTGGTGGTCTGAACATTGTCGAATACATCATGATAATATCCCTACTACTTGGGCTGCTTTGAAAACTTCTATGTGTAATCGTTGGGTTCCACCATATTATCAACGTGAATTGCTTCAAAATTTGCAGCGTTTAAGACAAGGAAAAAATTCTGTAGAGGAATATTATCAGGAATTACAAACTGGCATGATTAGATGTGGTATTGTTGAGGAGAATGAAGCTATGCTTGCACGTTTTATGGGTGGATTAAATAGAGAGATGCAGACTATTCTAGAGTATAAGGAGTATAACACTATCACTCGTTTATTCCATCTTGCTTGCAAAGCTGAACGTGAAGTGCAGGATCGACAGGCAATGGCGAGAACTAATTTTTCTACAAGTCGCGCTTCATCATGGACACCACGTACATCATCTACTTCCACACGTCCTACTACAACACCACTTACTACAGCCGCCAACTCCAACAGAGATACAAGGAAACAGGCACCGCCACCAGCCACCAGCAAGGGCACACCTTCGGGGCCTGCACAGAGCTCTTCTTCATCCATGGCATCTACAGGGCAAACACATGAGGTTATTTGTCGTCGTTGCAAGGGTGGACGTCACTATGCGAGAGAATGTCCTTCCAAGCGTGTGATGATTGTTACTGAGGATGATGGATATAACTCCGCTAGTGATTATGATGAGGAGACCCTGGCTCTTATTGCGAGTGAAGAACAAGGTGTAGAGGAGACTGAACAAGAGACACACTACATGCCTGCTCACTACGCTGACAGGTATGAAAGTTTAGTTGCTCAACGTGTTCTGAGTGTGCAGGTTACACAGGCTGAGCAAAATCAGAGGCACAACTTGTTCCATACAAAGGGAGTTGTGAAGGAGCGTTCTGTTCGCGTCATCATCGATGGAGGGAGTTGCAACAACTTGGCTAGCATGGAGATGGTGGAGAAGCTGTCCCTAACCACTAGACCACATCCTCATCCTTATTACATCCAATGGTTCAACAACACTGGAAAGGTTAAGGTAAGACGTACTGTTCATGTGCACTTTAGCATTGCTACATATTCTGATTATGTTGATTGTCATGTGGTACCCATGCAAGCATGCTCTGTTTTACTTGGTAGACCATGGCAATTTGATAAAAATTCTGTACACCATGGTAGGAAAAATCAGTATACTCTTGTTCATAAAGATAAAAATATAACTTTGCTTCCTATGTCTCCTGAACATATTATGAAAGATGACATTGCTAGAGCTAGTAAAGCAAAACATAAGCAAAGTGAGAGTGAAAATCAGATTGTGGCAAAGGAATTTGAGCAACATAATAAGCTAATAAACAATCATCTAGTGTTGCATCTGAAATAAAACTGAAGAGTGGTTGTTTACTTGCCACTAAATCTGATATTACTGATTTGGATGTTACTACATCTGTTTGCTATGCTTTTGTATGCAAAGAAGTATTATTTTCATTCGAGGACATGCCTCCCTCTTTGCCTCCTGTTGTCGCTAACATTTTGCAGGAGTTCGCTAACGTCTTTCCACAAGACGTGCCACCGGGATTACCACCTATTCGAGGGATTGAGCATCAGATTAACTTAATTCCCGGTGCATCGCTGCCCAACCGTGCGCCATACCGTACCAATCCAGAGGAGACGAAGGAGATTATGCGTCAAGTACAAGAGCTACTCGACAAAGGTTATATCCGTGAATCTCTTAGTCCTTGTGCTGTTCCTATTATTCTAGTACCGAAAAAGGATGGTACATCGCGCATGTGTGTTGATTGTAGAGGCATTAATAATATTACTATTCGTTATCGTCATCCTATTCCTAGGTTAGATGATAAGCTTGATGAATTAAGTGGCTCTACCATTTTCTCCAAAGTTGATTTGCGTAGTGGATACTATCAAATTCGTATGAAATTGGGAGATGAATGGGAAACAGCATTTAAAACTAAGTTTGGATTATATGAGTGGTTAGTCATGCCTTTTGGGTTAACTAATGCACCTAGCACTTTCATGAGATTAATGAACGAGGTTTTACGTGCTTTCATTGGACGATTTGTGGTAGTGTACTTTGATGATATACTGATTTATAGTAGATCTTTGGAGGAACACTTGGATCATTTGCGTGCTGTTTTTATTGCTCTACGTGATGCACGTTTGTTTGTTAACCTTGGGAAGTGCACCTTTTGCACCGACCGAGTATCTTTTCTTGGCAATATTGTTACCCCACCGGGAATTGAAGTTGATAAAGCCAAGATTGAAGCTATTGAGAGTTGGCCGCAACCCAAAATGGTCACACAAGTGAGGAGTTTTCTTGGACTCGCTGGTTTCTATAGGCGTTTTGTTAGAGATTTCAGCACTATTGCTGCACCTCTCAATGAGCTTACAAAGAAGGTTGTGCCTTTTGTTGGGGAACGCAACAGAAAAAAAATCGGTACAGCGAGCACGCCCAGGATCACTATGGAGATGCATACAAGGTTTCGATCTTTTCGTTACCGACTCGTAGCGCAGCGGAAGTAGAGTCGACGACGATCGGTGGTGCAGATCCCCGCAGCTAGGATTTTACAACCTCCCAA
Organism: Elymus sibiricus; assembly: GCA_039707655.1. Classification (NCBI taxonomy): domain Eukaryota; kingdom Viridiplantae; phylum Streptophyta; class Magnoliopsida; order Poales; family Poaceae; genus Elymus; species Elymus sibiricus. The sequence goes on from CM077665.1 coordinate 504,425,558, forward strand.
CCGCGAGGATGTACCCCCTCGTCTGCCCCTCGGACAGCCCTCCGGGAGGCGGTCAGACAGTCCCTCGGACGGTCACTCGGACTGCCCTTCAGGAGGACCCTCGAAACTCGGACAGTCATCCGGACAGCCCTTCGGGAGGCACTCTCGAACTAAGACCGAAACTACGATCTCTCTACGGAGTTGCACACATACGGTGTCATCTATCCGGCAGGGCTTTGCCGTCCAGAACTAGTTCCCGCCGGAACCCACACAGCCTTTCGGCTCTACGAAACTATTTCGCTGGGAGGGAGAGAGAAGCCAGACAAGTCTATGGCATGTGTATGAGAGCAAGCGGTCATCTTGGAGAGCCCTCTCCACCTCTATTTATAGGAGGAGCAAGGGGTAGAGGCCATGGGTGAAAAAAGTCCAAAAGGGGCTTGGATATTTCACCATGCCACATAAGGATGGGTTGATCTTATCCACCTAATGGTGGAAGGAAGCCCCATGCCCCCCATACCATGGACGAAATTGGCTGCCCCCTTGGGGGGGCCCACCACCTTTCCATCCACCTTATCTTCTCTCCAAAAACAGGGAATACCTTCTAGAAGGAAACCCCACCAAAACCAGCCCAAAAGGTTATTTTCACTATTCACGAAGACATTTTTCTGCGTCCGATAAATCCCAAATTATTTTTGTGTGCCTAGAACAATTCCAGTACCCAGTAAAACAATTTTGAACGCATTCCAAAACAATTTCGGAACAATGTTTTTCTTCACCGAAAAGCTACTACAGTGGTTCCGGCTACTCTGGAACATTTCCGGTTTTTATCCTGGAAAATTCCCAGAAGTTTCCAGAATACAACTGGCACTCTTCAAGAATTATCAGGCATGTTCTGAAACTATTTTGACTTAATGGTATACCCCGAAAAAACTCTTCGGTTTTACCGAAACTATTCCGGTGTTCTCTCTCCGGAACTTATCCGTTGACTCCGAAACTTTTTCGGTGAATTTCTCTCAGACTCCTTGTCTAGTATTCAACAGATAGATGACCCTTAAGCGTGTGACCCTATAGGTTCGGTGAAGTATAGACATGACCCGGAACACCTTCCGATCAATGATCAACATCGGAGCCGTGGACACCCATATTGACCCCTATACCCACACGAATGAATATTTGAGTGAACCTCCAGTTGATGTGTGCTATTCCTTTTACTTCGCGATATGTTACAAAACCCGAGGTGAGATTTAGCGGCATCCCTGTGGATCAACACTTGTCCACAATGCCAGTTACCTCGTTGCCGGTTTTGTTCTCTTTTCTCGTTTCCGCGTTTCGGCATCCCCGTGATCAAATCACACTGTGTCTGGCCAGACGATGATGGATACCGTAACACCGAGAGGGCCCGAGAATATCTATCCATCGTCGGAGGAGCAAATCCCAATCTTGAGCTACCAAGTTACTTGTCATACCTTTCCGTGAACCCGTAAGCCGCCGTAATACCACCCTATTACAGATGATGTTTAACAAACCCCAAAGTTCACGAAGCAAGTACGAAGGAACTCGATACTCTCATGGTCTAAGGAATTATGCAAACGTTAACTTTCTCTATGTTATTAACCATTAACTTGTGACGAATGTATCTCATAGCAAAACATAAATTCGGGTCAATTCAACACAAATATTCTTCTAATATTGTGCCCTCAAAGTTGCCGGCATAGCCATGCCCATGACCAGGAAAACAGGATCATCATGCAATACTTGAGCTAGTCTTAGAGGCATGACTAGGAATACTTTTTATTGTTTATTATTCCACACGTGAATATGAGTTTTCCTCCGAGCCTCGTGGTTATTGTAGACTCGAGAACCATAGCAGTTATAGCATGGAATATAAACTTAATTAGGAACATGGGGATTAATAATAACATTTATTATTGCCTCTAGGGCATATCTCCTACAGACTCCCACTTGCACTAGAGTCAATAATCTAGTCAATGCTAATGCACTTTACACCTATGGCATACTGGTGTAAAATATGCTTCGCTTGTGGTATAGCCTGATGTCCAACGGATCTGACAACTTCAGCTCCGTGTGTATCTTTGCATATCCTCGCGTTTTCACGCTTTCACAAAATTCATATTTTGTGTGGACTTGGCTTTGTATATATGTGAATCACAGGTCAAACCTTGATTCCTCAGACTGAGCTATGGAGCAACTATCTGCAATAGTGTCCCATTGACCAAAGCCATCTTGGAACCATACTAAGTTCATGAATGAACTATATGATTCAACATCTTCTTTGTCGCTTCCAAAACGTCAACATACTTAGGCTTTGTTATAGAATTCGCCAAAGTAACCTGTTTAGAACAATTCCAACTTACCGTGCCACCGTATTGTGTATTACACAAAACCTTAACTTAAATCGAAAAATGCATGGAGCATTGATGAAGACTGTATCGATGTAATTACTTACAACGAGCACGTCATAATCTCTGCTTGCGAGAAAACATGTCATCAGTGCTACTTTAGTACTCAATGACATTTTTCACTGTTGTCCTATGATCAGTACTTTGATCACTTTGGTATCTATACTCGCAATAGTTTGGGAGTATCGGACATATCTGGTTGTTTTACATACCATGGAATACATGATTAATCCAAACACAAGAGTGTGTGGAATCTCCATCATGTATTTTGCTCATCAGTGTTTTGGGACACTGAGTCTTACAAAACTCTTTCCATGTGACTTCAGCAAGAATCACTCCTTGGCGTTTTAATGCTAAACTATTTTAGCATCTTGTCAATATGTATTTTGGCTTAGCCCTATTAGGCAATTCTATCTCGTAGATAAACATGCCTAATGTCAAGGCTGCTTAGCCCAAGCACTTCATCGAAAAACTATTTTCAAATGAAGTCTTAATTCGTGTCAAGAAATTTATATTATTTCCAATTAACAATGTGTCAAGCGCACAAGGTTTTTAGAAATATTATTATGCTCCCACTTACTTTATTGTAACCACAAGCATCTTCGTTATCCATTGATGAAAACAAACTCTTTTGACCATTTCATCAAAAACGAAGATTCCAACTCCTTTTTACTCTCTTCTGTCCATTGCTGGAACTCTGAAGTTTGCATACTCACTAGCATCCTTTGGATCGACAAAATACTTTGGACTGTATCACATACAAGTACTAGTTTGTATTCCCATTTCATGGAAATTCTTTCGCCATCCATGTTTCATATCTCATGATTGAAATATGTATTAATTGCTCGTTTAACCCGAACCGACTTTAAGCATCGCTACGGTGAAACAACCTCATTGTAGTCAACTTCTTGAACTTGTTATTGCAACAAGTCGAGCTTTATGGATAAAACATTTTATCCACATCAGTTTATAGTTTCATAAATATTCGTTAGACTCTAAGTCTTCCGAAAGGTGTATCAAGGTTTTAATCTTGAATCACTTATATGGAAACTATCTCGGATTGTATTGGCATTTAGCCAATTCCGAAGTCAGGGCCCATCAACGCTTCCTTGTGTATCGTAGGTATACGGTTGTCTAACAACAATATCTTGTTTGCGCACCTGAGAGGTTTGCACGAGCTTTGCCTACGTTGTTCAGCTGCAAGTTCGACCGAAGTCCATACATCTCATGTAGAGGCTTCCGTATCAGTCGCAGTAGGAAACTCTGGAATCACTTCCAAGGTTCCTTTCCTTCAATCTTATGACGAAGATACTTGTTATCTCGTCGAGTTGCACTGTCCTCCCACTCACCTTTTGCAAGAACTATTCTCTTTAAAAGCATACCGTTTTGTGGGAAAATCCTTTGCCTCGGTATAGTGGTGGGGGAATACCCAACATTATGGGATAACCTACTAAATAACACTTGTATGATTTGGAATAGGTATGTAACCTTTTACACAAGCCCCATATTCCAAATGTTAAGAAAGGATATAACATGGTTGGGCGTACCATACCATGGCGTCATTTCAACAGACCCGATGGAGCTCCTTTCAGTGTAAAAGCCGCAGTCTCTAAAGCATTACTCTTAAAAGGGATAAAGGCAAATTGATTTATGTCATCTTTGATCTCACCATGTCATAAATGGTTTGATTACATCTTCACGGACATTCCACTTACTGAGGTGTTCCGGGAGGTGTAAGTTATGAAACTCTTTTCACAACTCATCAGACATTCGCTAAACTTGTAACTCAAAATATTCCTTTCTGCAATCTAATTGTAGAAACATAATTTTCTTGTTACAATACTTTCTACTTCATTTTTGAAAAATCTTTTGAATGATTTCAAAAGATCCAGACTTACGTCTCATCAAGTAAATATCCATATATCTACTTGGGTCATTTCAGAAGATAGACAAATCCACTGCTAGCAACAACATTTATCGGACTACACACATCACGATGTATGATCACCAATAAGTTCTTTGCTCGTTCCTTATGGCCTGTGAACGGTATTTTAGTCACTTCACTTTTCAGAGGAAAGTTGCAAGTGTCAGATGATTCATAATCAAACGACTTCAAAATCCATCATTATGGAATTTCTCCATGCGGGTTTCTCCAATGTGACCAAATGCAGTGCCACACATATGTGGTATTCTTTTAGTCTTGCGAAATTTAGTGTTAGTGTTACGGATGTATCATATTACCATCAATATTCATAACATACAACCCATCCTTGATGGAAGCATGGCCCTTATGTTATTCATGATACTGAACAACAATTGTTCTTTTATGAATAACACTCTTGCAACAAACATTATGCAAATGGGCTAGAGTGTGTAAAACTCTAAAATGAATTATGAAAGTAAATACAGAGGTAATGTATTATTATCAATATTCATAACATACATCTCATTCATAATGAAAGTATGGCCTTTATTCATAACACCGAACATCAAAAGTTCTCTTATGAACAACCTTCTTGCAATATACTTTATGCAATGGGCTAGAGTGTGTAAAACTCTAAAATGAATTATGAAAATAAATACAGACAGTAATACACAGATGGAAGGTATAGTAACTTTTACTATGTTCCCAGCGTGTATCTAAACCTCATTACTGGCAAGTCTTTTAGGCCGTAGTAGTTCTTGTATCGAGTTGCAAGAGAATGCAATCAAACGGGTATTCCTGTGATCAAAAGTCAATCACAATACCCAAGAATCAGTGACTAACAGTTTAATCACAATTCCCAAGAACTATTTCTTTTTTACCAGCCTTCCAGACATCAATAACTTGTATTACTTTCATACATGAGCTGGACATTCCAGACTTCTTTCCTTTTGCCTTTATACTTCTAACAGTTTTACTTTCAGTCTTTCTCCTACTCTCAGAAGAAGCACCCAACTTAAGAGTGGCGTTACCCCCGGACTTCCAAGGTGTGTAAGTCACACTAACACCCTTTGGACATTTCGTTTCTCTTTAAGTTGTTTGTTTTATTCACCTTCATTTACATGACAGGCATTCTCCTGGATCCCTCTCTTATCAGCCAAATGACCAGTAAACACTTTACTAATACCTTGCAAACAAACATTGCTTTGGATATCTCATATCTTTTAGCCTTTGTTTGTATCTAAAAATAATTTTCAGTTCCATCAGTATCACATAACTATCCCAAACTCTTGAAGTTCGGGTTTTATGAAAGCAAACATATTGCATTTGACCGTAACGGAATTCTAGCTTTTGGACCGAAGGACGAGAGTCACATCATCCATAGCATCAGCGGGAGAATACCGAAAGCATGCGATAGGACAAAGTCCTTCTCGGCACTCTTGAGGACAATCCTCACATTACGTTACTGATACGTCTCCAACGTATCTATAATTTATGAAGTATTCATGCCATGTTTACAATAATTTTATATGATTTTGGTATGATTTTATTAGAACTAACCCGGACTGACGCTGTTTTCAGCAGAGCTACCGTGGTGTTGTTTTTGTGCAAAAATAAAAGTTCTCGGAATGGGCTGAAAATTTACGGAGAATATTTTTGGAAAATATAAAAAATACTGGAGCAAAAAGATACCGGAGAGGAGTCCCGAGGAGGTCACAAGCCTAGGGGGGGGCCCCCCTAGGGCGCGCCCCCCTGGCTTGTGGGTCCCTCGAGCACCCCCTGACGTGATTCCAACGCCAAGTACTCCTATAAATTGAGAAACCTCCAGAAAGAAACCTAGATCGGGAGTTCCGCCGCCGCAAGCCTCTGTAGCCATGAAAAACCAATCGGGAGCCCGTTCTGGCACCCTGCCGGAGGGGGAAACCATCACCGGAGGCCATCTTCATCATCCCGGCGGTCTCCATGATGAGGAGGGAGTAGTTCACCCTCGGGGCTGAGGGTATGTACCAGTAGCTATGTGTTTGATCTCTCTCTCTCTCTCTCTCGTGTTCTTGAGATGAAGCGATCTTGATGTACCGCGAGCTTTATTAATATAGATGAATCATATGGAGTTTTCCCCTCTCTATCTTCTTGTGATGAATTGAGTTTTCCCTTTGAAGTTTTCTTATCGGATTGAGTCTATAAAGGATTTGAGAACACTTGATGTATTTCTTGCAATGGGATATCCGTGGTGACAATGGGATGTTCTATTGATCCACTTGATGTATGTTTTGGTGATCAACTTGCGGGTTCCGTGACCTTGGGAATCTATGCATAGGGGTTGGCACACGTTTTCGTCTTGACTCTCCGGTAGAAACTTTGGGGCACTCTTTGAAGTTCTTTGTGTTGGATTGAACATGATGAATCTGAAATTGTGTGATGCATATCGTATAATCAAGCCCATGGGTACTCGTGGTGACATTGGAGTATCTAGGTGACATTAGGGTTTTGGTTGATGTGTATCTTAAGGTGTTATTTTAGTACGAACTCTAGGGCTGTTCGTGACACTTATAGGGATAGCTCATAAGATTGATCGGAAAAGATAACTTTGAGGTGGTTTCGTACCCTACAATAATTTCTTCGTTTGTTCTCTGCTATTTGTCACTTTGGAGTGAACTCTTTGTCGCACGTGAGGGATTTACATATGATTCAACTATGTCAGTATTGTTGAGAGAACTTGCACTAGTGAAAGTATGAACCCTAGGCCTTGTTTTCAAGCATTGCAATACCGTTTTTGCTCACTTTTGTTACTTGCTACCTTGCTGTTTTTATATTTCCAGATTACAAAAACCTATATCTACCATCCATATTACACTTGTATCACCATCTCTTCGCCGAACTAGTGCACCTATACAATTTACCATTGTATTGGGTGTGTTGGGGACACAAGAGACTCTTTGTTATTTGGTTGCAGGGTTGTTTGAGGGAGACCATCTTCATCCTACGCCTCCCACGGATTGATAAACCTTAGGTCATCCACTTGAGGGAAATTTGCTACTGTCCTACAAAACTCTGCGCTTGGAGGCCCAACACGAGTCTACAAGAAGAAGGTTGCGTAGTAGACATCAAGCTCTTTTCTGGCACCGTTGCCGGGGAGGTGAGTGCTTGAAGGTATATCTTTAGATCTTGCAATTAAATCTTTTAGTTTCTTGTTTTTCACTAGTTTGGTTTTATAAAAGAAAACTGCAAAAAAAATGGAGTTTAGGTTGCATCATTTGTATCGTCTTTATAATGTCTTTCGTGAAAATAAGGATTCAGAAAATTGTGCTCAATTGGTAGAGGAAGAAATTATGATAATACTTAATGAGAATTCCTTGAATGATGAGCATGATTGCAATATTGCTAGTATGAATTCTCTGAATATCCATGATGCTAATGATATGCAAAGCCACAAGCTTGGGGATGTTATGTTTGATGAAGATGATATTTTTAGTCCCCCAAGTTTTGATGAGCAAATTTGTTATGATAATGACATGCCTACTATATATGATGATTATGATGATGACATGTATGCTATAAAGAGTGATAGTAACCATGAAACTTGTCATCATGATTTTAATATTCAAAGTGGTTATGTCAATCAAGTATCTCATGATAGTTATTTTGTTGAGTTTGCTCCCACTATTATGAATGACAAGAAAATTGCTTATGTGGAGAGTGACAAATTTTCTATGCTTGTGGATCATGAAAAGAATGCTTTATGTTCTGTTTATATTGTGAAATTCTTTCATGATGCTACTGAAAATTATTATGAGAGAGTATCTTATGCTTCTACATATTGCAATAATATCAAGTTTCCTCTCTATGTGTTGAAAGTTTTGAAGTCGTGCTTGTTTTGCCTTCCTATGCTAGTTGATTCTTGCTCCCATAAATTGTTTGCGCACAAAATCCCTATGCATAGGAAGTGGGTTAGACTTAAATGTGCTTGTCATGAGATTCATGATGCTCTTTTGCATGTTTCAATTATTATTCCTATGTGATCATCATTTAAATCATCATGCCTAGCTAAAAGGCTTCAAAAAAAGCGCTTGTTGGGAGACAACCCAACACTTTTCCTTTCTGTTTTTGAGTGTTCACATGATTAAGCTACTGTATTAATCATGTTTTGTATCTTTTATTTCAATAAAGTGCCAAGTAAAGCCTTTGGGATAGTGTGGATGATAGTTGACTTGATTCTGTGCAAAAACAGAAACTTTTGCTCTCAGTACAGGAATTTTGTAAATTCACTGGAACGTGATTTTGATCTGAATTTTTTACACATAATTTATATACAAATTTCCTAGATTTTCCTAATTTTTCAGAAATTGTAGAGACAGGGAAGTATGGTTACACTACAGATATTCACAGACTGTTCTGTTTTTGACAGATTATGTTTTGCATGCATAGTTTGCTTGTTTTAGTGTTCCCATAGCTTATATTCAGTGATATAAATTATGGGAATTATATAATACAGTAGGTATCATGTGGGAACAATTATGAATCTTGTCTTGACAGTACCTAAGTGAATGATTTATCTTTACTACACTAACCCTTCTCACGAAGTTCCGTTAAGTTTTGTGTGATTGAAGTTTTCAAGTTTTGGGTGAGACACCGATATGAGAAGAATAAGGAGTGACAAGAACCTAAGCTTGGGGATGCCCAAGGCACCCCCAAGGTAATATCCAAGGAATACTCAAGCGCCTAAGCTTGGGGATGCCCCGGAAAGCATCCCCTCTTTCGTCTTCAACACTATCGGTATATCTTACTTGGAGCTATATTTTTATTCGTCACATAATATGAGTTTTGCTTGGAGCATCATTTTATTTTGTTGTTCTCTGTTAGGTGTTATTTATAATCTTGTTTTTCAATAAAAAGTTCCAAGAATTGCATTAGGATGCTTGCATTGCATGTTTTGATGTGTGGTGTGTAAAAACAGAAACTTTTGCTGTAGTGTTTGAATTTTCATATTTTAATGGAACGTGGAACGTTTCTGAAATTTTTACACAGTATTTTCATATAAATTTTATAGCATGTCCTAAATTTTCATAATTTTTTGAGTTACAGAAGTACACTGTTTTCATAAATTTCTACAGACTGTTCTGTTTGGACAGATTGCTGTCATAGTTTCGTTATCTACTTATCCTACAGTTTCCATTGCCTATATTGGTAGATATAAATTGTGGAAATGATAGTATACAGTACCTAATGTTTGAAAATTATTATGCAACTTGTCTTGGCAGTACATAAAGAGTTGATTTATTATTATGTGTACTAACCTATCTCACGAGTTCTTTTCGAGTTTTGTGTGGATGAAGTTTTTGAGAATAGGTGAAACCATGATGTGAGAGGATTGAACGAGATACAAAAGCTCAAGCTTGGGGATGCCCAAGGCACCCCAAGTAAATATTTCAAGAAGTCTCAAGCATCTAAGCTTGGGGATGTTGCGCATCCCACCTCTCTTCATCAACAATTATCGGTTAGCCTATGTTGAGCCTAAATTTTTATTCGTTCACATGATGCGCGCTATTCTTGGAGTGCTATTTTTCTTTTGTTTGCTGTTTGAATAAAATACTCAGATCTGAAAATATTTATTGAGAGAGAGAGAGTCCTCACATAGCTACTTAATTGTTTGACTACTCATTGATCTTCACTTATATCTTTTGAGAGTAGCTTGTCATTTCCTCTCATGCTTCACTTATACCTTTTTGAGGGATGAAATCTTTATGCTCATGTGCTTCATTTAAAATTGTTTGAGCTTGTCAAAAAAAAGCAATGGCAATATATGAAACTAGTCCCAAAGTGATAGATATCCAAGGAGGATATAATAAAAACTTTCATGAAGATCATGGGACAAATTAAACTTGATTCTTTGTAATAGTTTTGAAACATGATGATAGTAATATGTGAGTCATGTTAGTGAGTAATTATGCTTTAGTAGGAATATTGGTGTTAAGGTTTGTGATTCCTTATGCAAGTACGAAAGTCAATAGTTATGCAATGAAGTTACATCCTACTTGTGGTGCATTATTCGGTGTTAGTTATGTTTAATGCTCACTTATGTGAATTTTCGTTTCCTGGTTTGGTTGCTTCCCAATCTATTTGCTAGCCTCCATTTGTACTAAGTAGAAATACTACTTGTGCATCCAAAATCCTTAAACCAAGTTTTGCCTTATGAGTCCACCATACCTACCTATATGCGGTATTTTCATGCCGTTCCAAGCAAATTTGTATGTGTCATCTCTAAATTTTCAAAATAAATTTTTCTTTTGTGTGCCCGTACCGCTCATGAAACGGTGGGGAGTATCCAATATTTTTCCATGCTAGGTGTGTTATCCTCACGATATGTGTTGATTCACTATCATTCACGAGAAAGTGGCTGGTATTCGGGATGCCCAGTTCCATGCTCAAAATTCAAATCAAAATATAATGAAACAAAACTCCCCCAGGATTGTTGTTTGTATGGACGGTACCCGTGGATTCGGCTTGCCGTGGAGTGTGATTGATTGGTGGAGGGGGAGTAAAAACTTTACCATTCTGTTTGGGAACCGCCTATAATGTATCTAGCATGGAAAGTATTGTGAGCTACTTTGTTGTTTTCGTTGACAGGAAAAGCATGCCACTCCAAATATTTTTCTCTCTCAATTTAAACCTTGAGCTCTGGCACCTCTACAAATCCCTACTTCCCTCTGCGAAGGGCCTATCTATTTACTTTATGAAATTTTTATTTTTGCTTTGAGTCTCCATCTTCTCTTATAAGCACCAACTAGGGGGCACTATGATCGTACTTGAGCATTGGTCATAGCTAATATTTGAGTGTGTTTCATGAATGGATCAATGATTGAGCATGATGTGCTAGGGATAACTTTCTTTAGTGTTGATATTTTGAAAGACATGGTTGCTTGTTGACATGCTTGAGTTTTGAAGTCATTATGTTAAAACTAGACTATTGCTTTGAATCTTTTACAAGTCCAAATGTCCATGCTATACAAAGAAGAAAAGAATATGATGAACATGTTAGGTAGCATTCACACTTCATAAATTATTTCTTTTATCATTTACCTACTCGAGGACGAGCAGGAATTAAGCTTGGGGATGCTGATACGTCTCCAACGTATCTATAATTTATGAAGTATTCATGCCATGTTTACAATAATTTTATATGATTTTGGTATGATTTTATTAGAACTAACCCGGACTAACGCTGTTTTCAGCAGAGCTACCGTGGTGTTGTTTTTGTGCAGAAATAAAAGTTCTCGGAATGGGCTGAAAATTTACGGAGAATATTTTTGGAAAATATAAAAAATACTGTAGCAAAAAGATACCGGAGAGGAGTCCCAAGGAGGTCACAAGCCTAGGGGTGCCCCCCCCCTAGGGCGTGCCCCCCTAGCTTGTGGGTCCCTCGAGCACCCCCCCTGACGTGATTCCAACGCCAGGTACTCCTATAAATTGAGAAACCTCCAGAAAGAAACCTAGATTGGGAGTTCCGCCGCCGCAAGCCTCTGTAGCCACGAAAAATCAATCGGGAGCCCGTTCCGGCACCCTGCCGGAGGGGGAAACCATCACCGGAGGCCATCTTCATCATCCCGGCGGTCTCCATGATGAGGAGGGAGTAGTTCACCCTCGGGGCTGAGGGTATGTACCAGTAGCTATGTGTTTGATCTCTCTCTATCGTGTTCTTGAGATGACACGATCTTGATGTACCGCGAGCTTTATTAATATAGATGAATCATATGGAGTTTTCCCCTCTCTATCTTCTTGTGATGAATTGAGTTTTCCCTTTGAAGTTTTCTTATCGGATTGAGTCTTTAAAGGATTTGAGAACACTTGATGTATGTCTTGCGATGGGATATCCGTGGTGACAATGGGATGTTCTATTGATCCACTTGATGTATGTTTTGGTGATCAACTTGCGGGTTCCGTGACCTTGGGAATCTATGCATAGGGGTTGGCACACATTTTCGTCTTGACTCTCTGGTAGAAACTTTGGGGCACTCTTTGAAGTTCTTTGTGTTCGATTGAACATGATGAATCTGAAATTGTGTGATGCATATCGCATAATCAAGCCCATGGGTACTCGTGGTGACATTGGAGTATCTAGGTGACATTAGGGTTTTGGTTGATGTGTATCTTAAGGTGTTATTTTAGTACGAACTCTAGGGCTGTTCGTGACACTTATAGGGATAGCTCATAAGATTGATCGGAAAAGATAACTTTGAGGTGGTTTCGTACCCTACAATAATTTCTTCGTTTGTTCTCCACTATTTGTGACTTTTGAGTGAACTCTTTGTCGCACGTGAGGGATTTACATATGATTCAACTATGTCAGTATTGTTGAGAGAACTTGCACTAGTGAAAGTATGAACCCTAGGCCTTATTTTCAAGCATTGCAATACCGTTTTTGCTCACTTTTGTTAATTGCTACCTTGCTGTTTTTGTATTTCCAGATTACAAAAACCTATATCTACCATCCATATTACACTTGTATCACCATCTCTTCGCCGAACTAGTGCACTTATACAATTTACCATTGTATTGGGTGTGTTGGGGACACAAGAGACTCTTTGTTATTTGGTTGCAGGGTTGTTTGAGAGAGACCATCTTCATCCTACGCCTCCCACGGATTGATAAACCTTAGGTCATCCACTTGAGGGAAATTTGCTACTGTCCTACAAAACTCTGCGCTTGGAGGCCCAACACGAGTCTACAAGAAGAAGGTTGCGTAGTAGACATCAGTTACCAATCGTAAAGTTTTATCCAGATAAAGAACAACTTATTCAATTTTAATAGGGAAGGTGGAAACGCGAGCCATTATTCTACAACTATTATGCAAATTTCACTTAGACAATGTCCATAATTAATTTCACCGAGAATTAAACAATTTAATTCTACAGTGCGCTCCCACTCAAATCAATATCTCTCATAATTGATTGTGAGTGATTCAAGACCCATATTTCAATTCAACGTCACGGTTCGAGATGAACTCAAATGGCGTGAACTTCAATCCGTAGGCAAACTTGCCGATCACATTTCTATGTGATTCTTGTTCATCTTTCGATGCGTGTGTTCCGAGCTCAGGACTGTCCTGCCCGAACGTCAAGTCAACCAAGTGATCTCGCTGCGAGGTCTCAACTCACCCGCCTCACACTTCTCTAATCGTTCGCACCAATGGAGATCATGTGATGCCCCGAAGAGATAGGTGCCGTGACGGTGGTACACTTGGGAGAACACTAACTACTTGATATTTTTGTGAGAGATCACCCTAATAAAAGGCGACTACCGCGCAATCAAAAGGGTGCACCATAAGGGATAAACATCTCAGGCCATTCATAATAGCTTGATATGGTATAGCCCCTTCTGACGGAGAAGTCAAGTATTTCTTCGTCTTCGGCATTCGCGTTGGTGTTCACCTTTGCGAAGATTGCCACCACCTTGTCGATGCATCAGATAATATTGTTATCTCCATAGCGGATAAAATAAATGCATTACTCACGGTTGACACGCAGGTCATTAAAGTGACAATCATACGGCTCCAGCCATCATGCCGAATCATGACATGCAGGTCATGTTAATTTACATTATATAGTCATCTCATACATAATCAAATTGAATATGAGCATTGCTATACCACATCTCATGCACATCCTGCAAAACCAAGTTAGACGCCTCTAATCGGTTTATGGAAAATTTTATTTTACGTGGCTTCTAAGGTATTGACTTAAACCGCAGCTACCAGCGTTCATCATCAAGTATGATTATTCAAGTTGCTAGATTAACTTTCTAGGGTGTATGAAACACAAGATAATAAAATCTCGAGCCCCATACTAAACTTCGTCATACGCATGACCCCCGTGCAGATCACATCTGCATTGCCCTTTCGTCTACGAAACATCCATCTTTCTCAACTATGGTGGAACCCAAAGACACTGAAGCACTTCATTGATCTGTCAATCAGCATACTCAGGAGCAGCATGAAAGGATCGTGGATTGCCAAAACTTTGTCAGATTCCACCATGCCGTCAAGATCAGGACTACGCAAATTCACGGGAAGCAACAAGAATATCGGGTAATAGATTTCATCTATTACCCGCACAAATAATTTTCAGCAATAGATCTTATCTACTACAAAATTATACTATGCAATACCCATACATCTCATGTATTCTAGATCGTAACCTGCATCTATGCATAGCCTGGCTCATGATGCCACTATTGTGGAACGCGACAGAAATAAAAAAAATCGGTACAGCGAGCATGCCCAGGATCACTATGGAGATGCATACAAGGTCTCGATCTTTTCGTTACCGACTCGTAGTGCAGCGGAAGTAGAGTCGACGACGATCGGCGGGTCAGATCCCCGCAGCTAGGATTTTACAACCTCCCAACCGCGAGGATGTACCCCCTCGTCTGCCCCCCCAGACAGCCCTCCGGGAGGCGGTCAGACAGTCCCTCGGACGGTCACTCGGACAGCCCTTCGGGTGGACCCTCGAAACTCGGACGGTCATCCGGACAGCCCTTCGGGAGGCACTCTCGAACTAAGACCGAAACTACGATCTCTCTACAGAGTTGCACACATACGGTGTCATCTATCCGGCAGGGCTTCGCCGTCCAGAACTAGTTCTCACCGGAACCCAGACAGCCTTTCGGCTCTACGAAACTATTTCGCTGGGAGGGAGAGAGAAGCCAGACAAGTCTATGGCATGTGTATGAGAGAAAGCGATCATCTTGGAGAGCCCTCTCCACCTCTATTTATAGGAGGAGCAAGGGGTAGAGGCCATGGGTGAAAAAAGTCCAAAAGGGGCTTGGATATTTCACCATGCCACATAAGGATGGGTTGATCTTATCCACCTAATGGTGGAAGGAAGCCCCATGCCCCCCCATACCATGGACGAAATTGGCTGCCCCCTTGGGGGGACCACCACCTTTCCATCCACCTTATCTTCTCTCCAAAAATAGGGAATACCTTCTAGAAGGAAACCCCACAAAAACCAGCCCAAAAAGTGCTTTTCACTATTCACGAAGACATTTTTCTGCGTCCGATAAATCCCGAATTATTTCTGTGTGCCTAGAACAATTCCAGTACCCACTAAAACAATTTTGAACGCATTCTGAAACAATTTCGGAACAATGTTTTTCTTCAGCGAAAAGCTACTACATCGGTTCCGGCTGCTCCGGAACATTTCCGGTTTTTATCCTGGAAAATTCCCAGAAGTTTCTAGAATACAACTGGCACCCTCCAAGAATTATCAGGCTTGTTCCGAAACCATTTTGACTTAATGATATACCCCGAAAAAACTTTTCGGTTTTACCGAACCTATTCCAGTGTTCTCTCTCCGGAACTTTTCCGTTGACTCCGAAACTTTTTTGGTGAATTTCTCTCAGACTCCCTGTCTAGTATTCAACAGATAGATGACCCTTAAGCATGTGACCCTATAGGTTCGGTGAAGTATAGACATGACCCGAAACACCTTCCGATCAAACACCCATATTGACCCCTATACCCACACGAATGAATATTGTGAACCTCCAGTTGCTGTGTGCTATTCCTTTTACTTCGGGATATGTTACAAAACCCGAGGTGAGATTTATCGGCATCCCCGTGGATCAACACTTGTCCACAATGCCAGTTACCTCGTTGCCATTTTTATTCTCTTTTCTCGTTTCCGCGTTCCGGCATCCCCGTGATCAAATCACACTGTGTCTAGCCAGACGATGATGGATACCGTAACACCGAGAGGGCCCGAGAATATCTCTCCATCGTCGGAGGAGCAAATCCCAATCTTGAGCTACCAAGTTACTTGTCATACTTTTCCGTGAACCCGTAAGCCGCCGTAATAGCCACCCTGTTACAGATGACGTTTAACAAACCCCAAAGTTCACGAAGCAAGTACGAAGGAACTCGATACTCTCATGGTCTAAGGAATTATGCAAACGTTAACTTTCTCTGTGTTATTAACCATTAACTTGTGACGAATGTATGTCATAGCATAACATCAATTCGGGTCAATTCAACACAAATATTCTTCTAATATTGTGCCCTCAAAGTTGCCGGCATAGCCATGCCCAAATCCAGGAAAACAGGATCATCATGCAATACTTGAGCTAGTCTTAGAGGCCTGACTAGGAATTTTTTTATTGCTTATTATTCCACACGTGCATATGAGTTTTCCTCCGAGCCTCGTGGTTATTGTAGACTCAAGAACCATAGAAGTTATAGCATGGAATATGAACTTAATTAGGAACATGGGGATTAATAATAACATTTATTATTGCCTCTAGGGCATATCTCCTACACCTTTTGCTTGGGGTACCGCACAGGAAGAAGCCTTCACGGTATTGAAAGATAAGTTAACACATGCTCATGTACTCCAACTTCCTCATTTTAATAAGACTTTTGAGCTTGAATGTGATGCTAGTGGAATTGGATTAGGAGGTGTGTTATTACAAGATGGTAAACCTGTTGCATACCTTTCTGAAAAATTGAGTGGGCCTAGTCTGAATTATTCTACTTATGATAAGGAATTATATGCTCTTGTTCGGACTTTAGAAACATGGCAACATTATTTATGGCCCAAAGAATTTGTTATACATTCTGATCATGAATCTTTGAAACATATTAAAAGTCAAGCAAAACTAAACTGTAGACATACTAAATGGGTTGAATTCATTGAGACTTTCCCTTGTGTCATTAAACACAAGAAGGGTAAAGAAAATGTTATTGCTGATGCATTGTCTCGTCGTTATACTATGCTTTCACAACTTGACTTTAAAATATTTGGTTTGGAGACTATCAAAGATCAATATATGCATGATGCTGACTTTAAGGATGTGTTGGTGAATTGTAAAGAAGGGAGACCATGGAACAAGTTCGTCATTAATGATGGATTTGTGTTCCGCGCTAACAAGCTATGCATTCCAGCTAGCTCCGTTCGTCTTTTGTTGTTATAGGAGGCACATGGAGGAGGATTAATGGGACACTTTGGCATGAAGAAGACGGATGACGTACTTGCTACACATTTCTTTTGGCCAAAGATGAGACGGGATGTTGAGCGTTTTGTTGCTCGCTACACTACGTGTCAAAAAGCTAAGTCACGACTCAATCCTCATGGTTTATATATGCCTTTGCCTGTACCTAGTGTTCCTTGGGAGGATATATCTATGGACTTTGTTTTAGGTTTACCTCTAACAAAGAAGGGGAGGGATAGCATATTTGTTGTCATGGATAGATTTTCGAAAATGGCACACTTTATACCATGTCATAAAAGTGATGCTGCTGCTAATGTTGCTGATTTGTTCTTTCGTGAAATTATTCTCTTGCATGGTGTGCCAAATACAATTGTTTTAGATCGTGATGCTAAATTTCTTAGCCACTTTTGGAGATGTTTATGGGCTAAGTTGGGGACTAAACTGCTTTTTAGTACTACGTGTCAACCCCAAACTGATGGACAAACTGAAGTAGTGAATAGATCATTGTCTACTATGCTTAGGGTTGTTTTGAAGAATAACCTGAAAATGTGGGAAGAATGCTTGCCTCATATTGAATTTGCTTATAATCGTTCGCTGCATTCTACTACTAAGATGTGCCCTTTTGAAGTTGTGTATGGTTTCTTACCTCGTGCACCTATTGATTTGTTGCCTCTTCCATCTTCGGAGAATGTTAATTTTGATGCTAAAGAATGTGCTGAATTGATATTAAAGATGCATGAGTTAACTAAGGAGAACATTGAGCGTATGAATGCTAAATATAAACTTGCTGGAGATAAGGGTAGAAAACATGTTGTCTTTGCACCTGGAGATCTTGTTTGGTTACATTTACGTAAGGATAGGTTTCCTAAATTGCGCAAGTCAAAGCTAATGCCACGTGCTGATGTTCCTTTTAAGGTGTTAGAGAAAATAAATGATAATGCATATAAACTTGACCTGCCTGCAGATTTTGGGGTTAGTCCCACTTTTAACATTGCAGATTTGAAGCCTTATTTGGGTGAGGATGATGAGCTTCCGTCGAGGACGACTTCAGTTCAAGAAGGGGAGGATGATGAGGACATCCCTACTAATTTTACACCCACATCCCCACCAGCTACACATATTGGACCAGTTACTAGAGCCCGCACACGCCAACTAAATTATCAGGTACTTTCGTTTCTTGAAAATCCTTATAATGTTCATGAACATATGATGCTACCTAAATTAGATACTTTTGTTTTACTTATGAATGAAGGACCTAGCATGGACAAGAAGGATGGCCATTGGAGTGGGATCAAGCATGGAGAAGAAGGTGCGCGTGCGGGAAGGAACAATGGACTTTCCAGTGGTGATTTCGCATTTTGAAGCCACCATAAGGAATGCTTGGAGGCTTGGACGAAATATACAAGATGCCACTTCATAAATTTCGTCCATAGGCTAATATAGGTGGTGCGTCACCTTATTTTTGGGCCAGGCCCATGTAATTTCGAAATGCCGCTTATTAGGCTGTTTTTAGAGTCCGTATGTGTGGGGAAACGGAGTTAGGGCTGGTTTCGGACCCCTCCTACAAAGGGCCACGAAATCCCCCTATATTACCCCATATATACAGCCCTTAGGGCATCGTTTTAGACTTGGGTTTTGTTTAGATTAAAAGTTCGCCATAGCTGCAACTTCGCGTACTTCGTTTGTGTTCCACGACCAGACAAAGGCGTCACAGAACCCCACCTTCATCAATAAAGCTTTCCTCTTATATTCGCAATATCCAGATTGCAATCTTAGTTTCTTGCTTGTTCTTCGTTTGCGTGCAAGAAATAGACCCTCGTGGTCAGGTTGATCATGCTCTGGCGTGGTCAATAACCTCTCGGAGTTGGTTTAGCGATTGCTAAGGCGCGACGTCCTCACACGTTCGTAGTCGGATCGTCAAAGTCTACTCCACCGAAAACGATAACCACCATCTCATCGAAAGACAGGGACAACTTCGCCTCTATCACTGGTAGCTGGAATCGAGCACTAAACCTCGCAGCTGGCATCGAGCAATCATGGGATGTTCGAGGCCGACTCACGCGCGCAGGGGAGTCATGCATGCGCCGGCGGGCAGCGGCCCAGTTTGGCTGAACGCCTACGGCCTATAGACATATAATTTTTTTGGGGCCCCTCAAAATTATGGGCCCTGTGCGGGCCGCACAGCGCGCACAACTATGGGCCCGACCCTGCAACCGACTAAAACTCATAAAATGGCAATAGAGAAAAACCTGATTGAGTAATGCCTCTTCTTTCTGTACATAGCCAAAGCACAAGCTTGCGTCACTGTCCTTCCTCCGTGGTGGAGAAATCTTTCATTAGTAATGTTAGACCTACGTAATCGTGTTTTATGTAACCAGTTGTGTGGAGATTATCGGATTGCTAGGAGGGATGGGCCCATCCCCCCTGAAATTCAGGAGGGAAGGAGAGTAGATTTGGAAGTTTACGGTAGCCTTCGTAGAAGTTATGTAGATGTAGGATTATCGATGATAATATGGTGGTTAAAATGTAAGGACATATATTCAACTCATGTAGGGAAGGAAGGAAAAAAGGAAGCGGATGACATAGTTGTTTCCATCTTTTTTTAGTGGAAATGTCTATGACTACAGAAATTCAGGAAGCAAATAAAGCTGAAAACGAACGCTAAGTTACTTATATGTTGTTGTTCGTTAGAACTCAAAAACATCTAGAACATATAGAAAAAACACAACCTAACCAACAAAGTTGTGCAAACGCGCAATGAAGAGAAGGTGCGCTAGTGAGCATGTGTGAAGGATGGGACTTGGGGGCATGTCGCAGCGTCCCGTCTAATTAGGGCCTAATTCAATTAGACCTATTAGATCAAGATTAGAGCGTAGTTATGTGGGAGATATCCCCTTAGGATTTGGTGTGCCGAAAGGAGGGGGTTCTCTCCACACACATATATATTTAGTGGGAGGAGGGCTAATGGACAGCCGAAAAGGAGGAGTCCTCCCCCTCCTAGTTAGGAGTCGGGATCGAGAGAAGACTCCTCCTCCTCCCAATTCGGCCCACCCCTACCATAGGAATCCTTTTGGCTCACTAGGGGCTGCCCCCTTGGACCAACCCAAGAGCGAGTTTTCTCCCAAAATATATCCCATAAGTTTTCTGAAAGTTACCATATATAGACCCAAACTTTTTCTGTCATGTTGTATCTTTCCTGAATTCCCGAACACTTTCGGGACCATCTAGATCCATCCAAAACTCATTCAGTGCTCATTCTCTCGAACTAAAGCTCTCATCTTAATTACTACTCGTTAGGCGTGTACCCTACAAGTTCGGAAATAAGCGAACATGACCCGAAACAGTTTTCGGTCAATATTTAATAGCGGAAGCAAGATACTCTTGATAGCTCCCACATATTCACGAAGTACTCGGGTGAACCTTTTTTCTACGAATACACTAGTAGAAAACACGGCTTTGGTCCAGGCCAGATAAGTGCATTTGTCCCGGTCGTGTTACGAACCGGGACTAATAGGTGCATCAGTCCCGGTTCGTGAGGCCAGGACGCCGACCGGGCCACGGCAGGCACCAGTCCCGGTTCGTCTGACCCTTGTAGTCCCGGTTCCAGACACGAACCGGGACTAAAGGTCCTCGCTCCTGGCGCAGCCCCTTTAGTCCCGGTTCGTGACTGGAACCGAGACTACAGGGCAGTCTTCTGTCCCGGTTCTATCCACCAATCGGGACTAAAGAGATGCCTATATATATGATTGCCCCTGCCCGCTCACTCCTCTGTTTTTTGGCCGGCCGGCGTGTGGGAGGTGTGTGCTGCTCTGCTCTCACCTCCTATGCACACGAGGTGTTCGATGAAATGCCCGAGCCACGCTTAAGCTTTCTCCTCTCCAAGCTCGACCTCCAAGCTCCATTTTCCCCCAAGATTTGTCTAGGTTTGGCGGTCCGTCCCGTCCCGTCCCCGTCCTCACCGTCGTCGATCGCCCGCGCCGATCTCGTCGCCCGCACCACCGTGGTGAGCCTCTTGTTCTTATCTTCTTTTTAAAAGAAAAAAATTATTACTTGTATGATTTACATAGATACTTGTATAAATTTCTTACTTTTATTATTGTTTGTTATTATATAGTGCCATGGTTTTGGTATCCGCCCCCGTCGGCCCTCGTCCGGTCTATGATTCGGATGTGGTATATTATCTTTTATAACTATTTGTTTCATTTAGTGTTTATGACAATTATGCCGACCAACGTGACATAGATGTTTTTATCTAGGAGGTATGTGAACCGAAAATTCCAACCGACCCTCTTGTCGAGAGGTTAAATTTAGTTGAAAAAGAAAACGAGTATTTGAAAGAAAAAATGAAAAGAATTGAGGAGGAGAAGATGAAATTGGAGTTGCATGTTGCCGATGTTGTCGATGACCACAAGATCAAGATGGATGCAATGCGCTTGAAGATTAGAAAGATAAGAAAATATGCCATTGATAAAGCTTGGTATCATTATGCTGTTGGATCAATTGTTACCTTAGTTGCGATTATGATCGCATTTGTTGTTGCATTTAAATGTTTTACATAGTTGTATGTTAGTTTCAATTTATGTTTTAATTAGATGCTCTAGAGAACTGTATGTTGTTCTATGAGAACTATGTATGAACTTTATGTATTTATTTTTTCAGTAATAACATTTGATCACTACTGTACTTTGGTTTTAATGTGATGATGAACTTGTATTAATTTGGTCACTTCTCTATTCATGATGTTCTGTAATGGTTTTTGATACACTTAATTATATAATGCACATAGATGAACCGGCAATGGATGTACGGTGACCGACGCACC
Source organism: Elymus sibiricus (assembly GCA_039707655.1). NCBI lineage: Eukaryota > Viridiplantae > Streptophyta > Magnoliopsida > Poales > Poaceae > Elymus > Elymus sibiricus. Next base: position 504,447,684 of record CM077665.1, read on the forward strand.
TCCGAGTACATTGAGGGCCTGCATAAATTTCTCGAAGTGGCTGAGGCAAACAAGCAGAATGGTTTTATGTATTGTCCATGTACTGTCTGTGAGAATACGAAGGATTACTCTAACTCGAAAACCCTTCACTCCCACCTGCTTGAGAAGGGTTTCATGCCACACTATAATGTTTGGACCAAGCACGGAGAAAGAGGGGTTATGATGGAAGACAACGAAGAAGAAGAGGATGATGACAGCTATCCTATGTTCCCTGAATACGGTGATACTGCAACGGGGGAAGCTGAAGAACAAGAGGCACTAGACGATGTGCCCGATGATGATCTTCGCCAGGTCATTGTTGATGCACAGAGAGAATGCGAAAGAGAAAGGGAGAAGTTGAAGTTCGATTGCATGTTAGAGGATCACAAAAAAGGGTTGTACCCAAACTGCGAAGATGACAACACAAAGCTCGGTACCACACTCGAATTGCTGCAATGGAAGGCAGACAATGGTGTATCTGACAAGGGATTTGGTTCGCTACTGAAAATAATGGAGAAGAAGCTTCCAAAGGATAACGAATTGCCCGACAGTACGAACGAAGCAAAGAAGGTTCTCTGCCCTCTAGGATTGGAGGTGCAGAAGATACACGCATGCCCTAATGACTGCATCCTCTACCGCGGTGAGTACGAGGAATTGAACGCATGCCCGGTATGCGGTGCATTGCGGTATAAGATCAGACGAGATGACCCTGGTGATGTTGAGGGCGAGCGTCCCAGGAAGAGGGTTCCTACCAAGGTGATGTGGTATGCTCTTATAATACCATGGTTGAAACGTCTGTTCGGAAACAAAGAGCATGCTAAGTTGTTCCGATGGCACAAAGAAGACCGTAAGAAAGACGGGAAGTTGAGAGCACCCGCTGACGGGTCGCAGTGGAGAAAAATCGAGAGAAAGTGGGAAGACGTTGCAGGTGACGCAAGGAACGTATGGTTTGGTTTAAGTGCAGATGGCATTAATCCTTTTGGGGAGCAGAGAAGCAATCATAGCACCTGGCCCGTGACTCTATGTATCTATAACCTTCCTCCTTGGTTGTGCATGAAGCGGAAGTTCATTATGATGCAAGTGCTCATCCAAGGCCCTAAGCAACCCGGCAACGACATTGATGTGTACCTAAGGCCATTAGTTGAAGAACTTTTACAGCTATGGAATGGAAAAGGTGTACGTGTGTGGGATGAACATGAACAAGAGGAATTTGACCTACGAGCGTTGCTGTTTCTAACCATCAATGATTGGCCTGCTCTTAGTAACCTTTCAGGACAGACAAACAAGGGATACAACGCATGCACGCACTGTTTAGATGATACCCAAAGTATATATTTGGACAAATGCAAGAAGAATGTGTACCTAGGACATCGTCGATTTCTTCCGACCAAGCATGCCTTAAGAAAGAAAGGCAAGCATTTCAAAGGTGAGGCAGATCACCAGAAGAAGCCCGTCCTCCGTACTGGTGATGATATACTTGATATGGTCAAGGATTTACAAGTAATCTTTGGAAAGGGTCCTGGAGGACAATCTGTTCCGAATGACGCTGAGGGACACGCACCCATGTGGAAGAAGAAATCTATATTTTGGGACCTACCCTATTGGAAAGACTTAGAGGTCCTGTCGTGGTTTTGTCACGGCAGATGTCCTCGTGAAAGGACTTAGGTTCGAGGCCATCGCTAAGGTGAGCTCGAAGGGGTTGATCGGAATCGAGAGACAAGAGTTACCCAGGTTCGGCCCCTCGGAAAGAGGTAAAAGCCTACGTCCTGCTTTGTGTTATATTGATTGGGTATCGATTACAAGGGAGCGAGTTCGCTTGACCTAGCTATCGATTAGTTGTTTCGTGGCCTAAGCCGCCCAGGAAACCCGCCCTTATATACACGGGTCAAGGCCCTGGGTTTACAAGAGTCCGGGTCGGGTCAGACTTGACAACCGACCTCGCCTCTAACTATACAAGCCTTATCTAACAAGTCGCCCCCGGCGGCTCAAGCCCGCCGGGTTACATCCTGTCTTCTGGCTCTGGGCCTCCTAGCCCATTGGATAAACTTACTCCTAATCTTGTCGTAAGCCGCCAACCGCATGACCCGGCCCCACCTGGGCGGGTCTCACCCTGGGGTTATATCCCCAACATTAGGCCCCAGATTGATTTGAACCGGTTCATGTCAATCTTCAAGTCTTCTGGTTGGCGAGTCTTGTTTTCTCTTATAATCTTCATGACCCACCGAAAATGGGCGATCGTTACGTCTGATAAACTTTCATGACCCGCCGTGACATCATCAGCAAAATCAAAAAAGATTCCTCTGACGTCAGAACGGATCTTTCGTCATTAATATGACCAGCCCGAAAATCGAGGCGTCTTCCTAGTTTAATCATCATCGTGCTCCCTCGATTCCCACACCGGACCGTTTGAAAGACCATTATGCCCTTATAAATAGGCACGGGGGGTCATCGTTTTCATTTTCCCCCGCCTCCAGCTTCTTCTTCTTCCTCCGAACGCCCGCGCCGCCGAAGCCAGTCGCGCCGCTCGATCTTCATCGTCTTCACCGACATTGGTCGCTGCATCAACCTGAAACGAACCAGAGCTCCCGCGCAGCCGCCACACCTTTAAGGTTACAATCCTGCCCCCTGCAGATCTGCACTAGGGTTTCTTTGAATCCATAGAGTTCGTCGGTGTTCATCACCATTCGCGGGAGCGCTCTTCATCGATTGGTGGAAAACACCTTCTTTGAAGCCTCGCGATACTGCCGGAATCCCGCGGCCGCCTGCTCCGCACTTATACCGCACTCATTGTAGATCTGTAGCTTGTTTGAATTGGAGTAACGGCCACCTGTTCTTCCGCTAGTTCTTTTAGGGCTAGAATATTTTTCTTTTTTCCTCGTCCGTAGATCTTGAATCCGTAGCTGTAGTTGCGGAAATTGTTTCTCAACACTTAGTCATTTTCTCAATCTGCGTGGATAAATTTGACCCGCCCAAAATGTTGCCGGCTCACTTTGTTTCGTCACAAGTAGCTTCGGCGGCTCACAATTCTTATTGACCCGCCCGATGTTCTCACCATGTATAGCTGTAGCAAACTTGGTCAAAATGTATTTATAAGCCGCCAAATATTCATGCCTTCCCGCAGCTTCCTAAACCGCCACCATGTCGAAGACTCCATCTACTTGCAATTGGGTAAAGTCTGGAGTTACCGAAGAATCTGTCAAGGAATTCGTCACCATGGGGGTTCTGCCGGCTCAGGACGTCATCCATTGGCGGGTTCCAGGAAATGAAACCACCCCTAAGCCCAAAGACGGGGAGGTCATTATCTTTACAGATCACTATCTTCGCATTGACGGGTATCGATCTGACCCGCTGCTGGGTCTCCTGGAGGATTCTGCCGCTAAGCCGCCGTGGCGCTTTAATGTGCCAGTACACTGGCAGACTGGATGACCCTCAACGCTTCACTCGGACCCCTCTGAAGGACCAAGATCTTAACACCATCGTCAAGTCTCTGTTGTTGGAGACATTAGCCGCCTGCAGCAAGACTAGCCTACACCCCTTTTCTGCACTTAACCCGGCTCCGGATGTAAGTCATTTCATCCTAGCCTCTATCCATTCTTTTGCTGTTGTATTTTACATTCTTATTGAACCTTTTTCCTGCCAATATGCCTTGTCAAACATAGGCCGGTTCTTCCTTCTGGAAAAAGCTGTTGCCTCCGACTCTCAAGAAGAAGAAGAAGGTCCCAAAGGCATCAAAGCCTAACGCGCAGACTCGCAAGAGGAAACAGTCAACAGAAGAGCTATTTGACTTGGACGATTCAGAGGTAGAACTTGACTCCCTTGGCCTTCTCTTTATGCAACTTATTGACGACAATCACTCACAGGAAGAAGCTGAAACAAGTCATGCAGACGTTGCCGAGGTAACCATTGTCTCCTCTGACTCGGATCTTTCACCAATAAAGAGATTACGGTGAGCTGTACGGAAGGTAAAGAGTTCCCGTCCTTTTGCTTACTTGAGTCATAACTTTCTTTTGAAGAAACAGCAAGATGATAGCAGACGTCAGACCCGGAGCTCCGGCTCTGGAGACCTGTTAACCGGCTTACCAAATGAGCCGGCCCCTCGGAAACAGCGCACCGAGGTACTTCCTTGTCTTTAAACTTATCTGGTCTGCACATTATCCTTGCAGCTGATTGATTATCTAAAAATGCTAAACTTTCTAGGACTCGCCTCCTTCTTCTGGCGATTCAACCGCCTCAAAGCTGCCCCCTCTCATTATTAACCCGGGGTAAGTATTTCTATATCCCAAAATGTGTTTTTTAATATCTCATACCTTATCATGACATATCCAACATTGTCTTTGTTCACAGGGCTCAAGCCAAACGAAGGAAAGGGGCCGAGTCATCCTCGACCCCTGATGTTCAAGACCCGGAGATCCCAACGCCCAATATTCCTGACTCTCATATTGAGCCTTCTGAGGCTGCCAAAGACGCCCCTGAAGAGATTCCACCACAGGCTGAGTCGGCTGCCGTAGATATTGAGGCTCCTGAAGCCCATGCAGACTCTGCTCCTAAGCCGCCCAGCCCCCGGCCGTCAACTGAAAACGTGGCTTCTCATGAAGAAGTCATTGTTACCGGGGCGGCTTACAAACCTCCTACTCCTTCACGTGCACTATCCAAGCATATGAAGGTCGATGAAGCGGCTCCTTCCCAGGAAGAGAAGAATCCAGCTGATCTCTCCAATTTGGATAAACTTACTGCAGCTGAATTACATTCCGGCTATCTGAGTCGCCTATTTACCAGCCGAGACATGGAGGCCAGCCTGGTGGCCAAGATGAAGTCAAAATATGAGGTACTTCATCTCCCTTGACTCTTCATGTATATACTTATGTAGCCCCCAAGGGCCGGTTGAACTGTCAAAAGGTCAGCCGGGTCTTGCATTAAGTTGACCACCTTTAAAAAGCCATCAGCATGTGAAACATATATCGAATGCCAATTATAGCCCCCAAGGGCCGGGTCATTACCTAAGTAATGAGCCGGCACTCAACAATAGTGAAAACACCGATCGTAGCCCCCAAGGGCCGGGTCATTACTTATAATGAGCCGGCACTCAATAATAGAATAAAAGCCAATCTGTAGCCCCCAAGGGCTGGGTCATTACCTAAGTAATGAGCCGGTACTCCATCATAGAGTAAGCGCCGATCATAGCCCCCAAGGGCCGGGTCAATACCAAAGTAATGAGCCAGTTCTTGAAAAAAGAGCTGAGGCACATTAGCCCCCAAGTGTCAAGTGAATTGCTTGCAATATGCTTGGGACTTGTAATCATTGCACCAGACTTTACTGTAAAACTGTGTGAGCCGGATTGGGGGCTTAAAACTGATGATTTTGCTTGTCATGACTTGCCCTACGCAGGAATCTTTGAACGCCGCTGAGTTGGTTGTGACCGGCCTGAAGAAGAGCCTAGCACAGCAACAGACAGGCTGAGCAGAGACGGAAGAAAAGTGGCGGCTCTGCTCCATAGAGCTTGAGAAGGTCAAGACAGAGTTTGAGACTTTCAAACAGAATGCTGAATCAAGCCAAACTGCCCTTGCCAAGCGTGCTGAAGACGCAGAGGGCCGGCTCAAAACTGTGACTGATGAGCTGAACATCCTAAAGGGCCACATAACCCATATGATAGGAGCTGTGTTTGGTAAGTACCTTTAACCGTCAAAAAATTCTGTTGAATACCTTTTCCCAAGCGGCTTATAAAATTTCTGACTTGTCTGCAGGTGAGCGGAGCCGCCAACTGCCCAGCGACAGCCTGCTGAAGCTCAAGGACTTATACTCTCTAACAGAGCAATTATATGTCGGGTCTCTGATCACCATCAAGGCTGTCATGTCTGAGAGGGGCATTCCAAAGTTTATGAAAGGTGTGCTGGAAACCATGTCCACTATCCCAATGCAGCTTCAAGAATTGAAAAGATCAGCCGCCCGTAAGGGCGCAATGGCTGCTTTGAGCCGGTCACTGGCTTACGCCCCGGAACTTAACCCGGATGAAATGATGGACGGCTTCCCTCAGCTGAAGGACGACGGCTCTCAGTTCACGCAAGAGGACTACACCCGCTGCCATAAAGCGTCCCGGATCCTGGCAAGCCGGCTGGCCGCAGAGGCTGACTTATCAGTATACCAGGCGGCTTACTCGAAAGACAACAAGCGGATTCGAGGGCCTACTTTTGAAGCAAAGAGCCTGGTTCCTCAACGCCGTAAGCATCTCTTCGCTCCTGATGTTGACCCGTCTCCAATCATGCATGATGAAGCTATCTTCGAAGCTTTGACCAATTGCAATTGGGATCTGGACAACCTCCAGATCGAAGAAATCGAAGACCCGGCGCAGGACGACCCGGCGGCGAGTTAAAAATTGTTCATCTTGTAACCCGGCCTTTACCTGAGTCGCCGGGTTAAAATTTGTTGAAAAAATTGAAGTCTGCAACGCTTGGGGCTTTTGAATAGCCTTGTAATAGTTGTAGAAAACTCTTAACTGCATGTTCTTGCACCTTTGACGTCATGCTTAAAAGCCCTGCTGGCGACTCAGCAAACTCATCTTTTCATATATGATCACTCTGCTTATACTGACTCGCCGGGCGGGTTATACTCCATGGACCAAGCCGGAAATTTTCCAAAACTTAAAATCTTATCATGAGAGCACCTACAAGAACAAGCAACTATATGTCTTATCCTATAAGCCGGCTTTAAAGGCACGGCAGGACTAGATAACTTGTTTTTATGAAAATATTTTGTTTCCGAAGAAACTAGGCGGAAAGCCTGAAAAACTTGTAAACCGGGCCTCACGTGACATAAATCCGTTGTTTAAACCTTAGCAAGTTCAGGGTCTTTAAAAGATTGACATTGCTAAGAGTACAACGGGCCACATAGCGGAGGGGGTACGGTAAACAAGACGAGTTTGTCCTCGCTCACTGTAAGCCGACTCTCTCGTGACAAAAGCCGCCGTTTAAACCTTGACCAGTTCAGTGTCTTTGTGCGAGAATAACTTAGAAAAGTTCAGGGTCTCTTATCAAGAATAACTGTCAAGAGTTCGGCGGGTCACATGACGGAGTAGCAAGTTGCAAACAGGCAGGTTTAACTCGGACATGGCGGAAAGCCGGGTCAAGAGGGTAAGTAAGCTAAACCCGTAGGGTTGGAAGCCCCCAAGTGACCAATTTAAGGATCAACTCCTTTGTAATATAAACCTGGCCAAGAGGGTTTAAAAGCCCCCATGAGACCGGATTAAGGATCAACTCCTTTGCATGTAACTTCATGGCGGAAAGCCGGGTCAAGAGGGTTTAAAAGCCCCCAAGTGACCTGATGGAAAGGATCAACTCCTTTTTATGACACTCAGTGTGGAGAAGAAACGGCAGAGGCCCCTAATCATGGGGATGCCAACTTCATTATATCATAAAAGATGGTTTAGACAATGACAGGGATATGTACATTGATGAGAGCCGGCTGACGGCTTAAGTATAGTATGGCCGAAGGTGAGCAATGTTCCATGGCCTCTTGGTCTCCTCACCAGAAGTGCGAGACTTGTCACTCTCCCGTATGTCCATGAGATAATAAGAGCCGTTGTTGAGATTTCTGCTGATCACAAACGGCCCTTCCCAAGGAGGTGACAACTTGTGCATATCTGACTGGTCTTGAATCAACCGGAGTAGTCGCCTTCTTGGAACGTCCGGGTCTTGACCCTGCGGCTATGATAGCGACGCAGGTCTTGCTGATAAATCGCCGATCGAGATGCTGCAAGATCCCGCTCTTCATCCAAGGCATCCAAAGCATCCTGACGCGCCGCCTCATTGTCAGTTTCCACATAAGCCGCCACTCTAGGCGAGTCATGACGAATATCACTAGGGAGAACAGCTTCTGCACCATAAACCATGAAGAAAGGCGTATAGCCTGTAGATCTGTTGGAGGTGGTTCTTATGCTCCAAAGAACGGATGGCAACTCCTCCACCCAACAACCCGGCATGCGCTCCAAAGGGACCATAAGCCGGGGTTTGATACCTCTCAAAATTTCCTGATTAGCACGCTCAGCTTGACCATTAGACTGTGGGTGAGCCACCAAAGATACATCAAGACGTATATGCTCCTCATCACAGAATTCCTTCATAGCCCCCTTGGACAGATTTGTACCATTATCAGTGATGATACTATGCGGATAGCCAAAACGAAAGATCAGCTTTTTGATGAACTGAACTGTTGTTGCTGCATCGCACTTACTGACCGGCTCAGCCTCAATCCACTTAGTAAACTTATCAACCGCCACCAAGAGGTGGGTCTTCTTGTCTTTAGACCTCTTGAAAGGTCCTACCATATCAAGCCCCCAGACTGCAAACGGCCAGGTGATTGGAATCATTCGTAGTTCTTGAGCCGGCACATGGGCACGTCGCCCAAATTTTTGACACCCGCCGCATTTAGTGACCAGATCCTCCGCATCTTTATGAGTTGTTAACCAGAAAAACCCGTGTCGAAAGGCCTTGGCCACCAATGATTTTGACCCGGCGTGATGGCCACAATCGCCAGCATGAATTTCTTGCAAGATCTCACGGCCCTCATCAGGAGAAACACAGCGCTGGAAAACACCAGTCACACTGCGTCGATGCAACTCGCCGTTGATAATAGTCATAGATTTAGACCGCCTTGTGATCTGCCGTGCCAGAGTCTCGTCTTGAGGTAACTCGCCGCGAGTCAGGTACGTCAGATAAGGCAATGTCTAGTCAGGAATCGCGCGAAGAGCCGCCACCAATTGCTCCTCCGGGTCAGGTATAGCCAAGTCCTCCTCCGACGGTAACTTGACTGACGGGTGATGCAAAATGTCCAAGAACACATTAGGTGGCACCGGCTTACGCTGAGACCCCAGCCTTGATAAAGCATCAGCCGCCTCGTTCTTCCGGCGATCAATATGATCCACCTGATAACCTTTAAAGTGGCCAGCAATAACATCAACCGCCTGACGATAAGCCGCCATGCGAGGGTCCTTAGAATCCCAGGTGCCAGAGACTTGCTGAGCCACCAGGTTTGAGTCGCCAAGACATCTGACCCGACTCAAGTTCATCTCCTTGGCAACCTGGAGCCCATGAAGCAAAGCCTCGTATTTCGCTGCATTGTTAGTACAAGGAAACATTAGCCTTAAAACATAACAGAACTTGTCACCTCGCGGGGAAGTTAAAACAACTCCAGCCCCCGAGCCTTCCAATTGCCTGGATCCATCAAAGTGAATCGTCCAATAAGTATTGTCCGGCTTCTCCTCAGGAATTTGACATTCTGTCCAATCATTGATGAAATCCACCAGGGCTTGAGACTTGATGGCTGTCCGGGGCACATACTTCAGATTGAGAGGCCCAAGCTCAATTGCCCACTTAGCAATCCTTCCAGTGGCTTCTCTGTTTTGGATTATATCTCCCAAAGGAGCAGAACTAACCACCGTGATCGGGTGACCAAGGAAATAATGCTTCAGCTTGCGATTGACCATGAACACCCCAAGCACCAGTTTTTGCCAATGAGGGTATCTTTGCTTAGACTCCGTCAGGACCTCACTGACATAATAAACCGACCGCTGAACTGGATACTCCTTACCCTCCTCCTTGCGCTCCACCACAACTGCAGCACTGACAACCTTGTTATTAGCCGCCACATATAAGAGCAGAGGTTCTTTTTCCATGGGAGCAGCCAGAACAGGCGGCTCAGCCAGCTGCCTTTTGAGCGCCTCAAACGCCTCCTTAGCTGCATCACTCCAGACAAAGTCGCCTGTCTTCTTGATCATCTGATACAGAGGAATAGCCTTCTCACCCAGGCGGCTTATGAACCGGCTTAATGCAGCAATACGACCCGCCAAGCGCTAAACATCGTTAATGCACGCCGGCTCAGACAAGGAAGTAATAGCTTTTATCTTGTCCGGGTTAGCTTCAATGCCACGCTCAGAGACTAAGAATCCCAAGAGCTTGCCTGCAGGCACACCAAAAAAACACTTTGCCGGGTTAAGCATCATCTTGTAAACCCGCAAATTGTCAAAGGTTTCCTTCAAATCAGCCAGCAGAGTTTCCTTCTTCCTTGACTTAACCACAATATCATCAACATAAGCATGAACATTGCGCCCAATTTGACCATGAAGACAGTTCTGCACACAACGCTGGTAAGTCGCCTGGGCACTCTTGAGCCCAAAAGGCATAGATACATAGCAGAAAGCACCAAAAGGCGTAATAAAAGTCGTCTTCTCTTGGTCTTTAACTGCCATCTTGATCTGATGATAACCTGAATAAGCGTCCAGGAAACACAGACTCTCACAACCCGCCGTCGCATCAATGATTTGATCAATACGGGGGAGAGCAAACGGGTCAATCGGACATGCCTTGTTAAGATCCGTGTAATCCATGCACATACGCCATGTGCCGTTCTTCTTGAGTACCAACACCGGGTTAGCAAGCCACTCCGGGTGAAAAACTTCAATGATGAACCCTGCTGCCAAGAGCCGGGCCACCTCTTCCCCAATAGCCTTGCGCCTCTCCTCATTAAACCGACGGAGGAACTGTTTGACCGGCTTAAATTTAGGATCCACATTAAGGTGGTGCTCAGCGAATTCTCTCGGTACACCCGGCATGTCAGAAGGTTTCCATGCAAAGATGTCCCGGTTCTCACGGATGAATTCGATGAGCGCGCTTTCCTATTTGGGATCCATATTGGCCCCAATAGTGAACTGTTGTGATGAGTCGCCCGGCGTAAAGTCCACCATCCTGGTATCTTCTGCCACAAACTTGAGGGGCAGCTCAGATTCCGTGTTAGGCTTCTTCAGTGGAGTCATATCTGTCGGGTCAACATTTTCTTTATAAAATTTGAGCTCTGCCTCAGCGCAACTTGACTCTGCGTATGCTGCATCACCTTCCTCACACTCAAGAGCTGTCTTCCGATCACCATGCACAGTAATCGTCCCATTTAACCCGGGCATCTTGAGCTGTAAGTACACATAGCAAGGCCTAGCCATGAATTTGGCGTAAGCCGGTCGACCGAACAGAGCGTGGTATGGGCTCTTGATTTTGACCACCTCAAACCACAAAGACTCCACCCTGTAATTGAATTCATCGCCAAAAGCTACCTCCAAGGAAATCTTTCCCACTGGATAAGCTGACTTTCCGGGTACCACACCATGAAAAACTGTTGAAGAGGGCTTAAGATCCTTGTCAAGCAAATTCATCCGGCGAAAAGTGTCATAGTACAGGATGTTGATGCTGCTGCCACCGTCCATAAGTACTTTAGTGAACACGTATCCTCCCACTTGGGGGGGCAACTACCAAAGCCAGCTGCCCCGGGTTATCAACACGCGGCGGGTGATCCTCCCTGCTCCAAGTTATATCATACTCAGACCACTTCAAATATTGCGGGAGAGCCGGCATGACTGCATTAACCGCCCGCTTGCGCACCTTCCAGTCTTGCTTGTCGAGGCTGGTTGTGAAAACATGGTACTGCCCTCCATTGAGTTGCTTAGGGTTACTCTGATACCCGGACTGGTTATTTTGTTGCTGACCTCCACCGCCAGACTGTTGATGACTACCTCCATGGTTTCCTTGGCCCTGATGACCAGAGCTTAAGCCGCCCGGACCAAAGCCAGACCCGGAAGGACCGGACCCTGACCCGCCGGAAGGTCCACCGCCGCCGCGTTGTTGCCGGTTAGCGTTGAGGTTTCGATACTCACGCATAATCCAACAATCCCTCCAAGCATGAGTAGACGGTTGACCCGGAAGGCTATGTTTCGGGCAAGGAGCATTCAGTATTGCCTCCATATCGGCCGGCTTCTGCTTAAAAGGCGGCTTGCCGTTCCCCTTGCCACGGTTATTCCCAGTATTGGTGTTGGCCACTAGATCTGACCCGCCGTCCTGGTGTTTCCGCTTTCTGCCATTGCCATTGTTGTTGTTTCCTCCCCCGTTCTGCGATTGACCCTTGCCATTGTTATTCCTCTTACCCTTGGCCGATTTTTCATCATCGGAACCAGGGTCCTTCGTGCTATCGGAGTCTGCATACTTGGTGAGAGCCGCCATGAGTTCCCCCATGTCTTGGCATGAGCGTTTGAGCCGGCCGAGCTTCTGCTTCAAGGGAATAAAGTGGCAATTCTTCTCTAGAATCAAGACCGCTTGAGCCGCCGTAATGTGTTCAGAGGAGTGGATGATGGTTGAGACCCGCCGGACCCAGTGATGAGCCGACTCATCCTCACGCTGTACACAATGGTCCAAATCCACAATCGTCATAGGCTGCTTGCACGTTCCCTGGAAATTTTTGATGAACTTCGCTTTTTACTCGGCTCAGGAATTAATGGTGTTGGGTGGCAAACCCTTCAACCACGTGCGAGCCGGCCCTTCCATCATCATGATGAAATACTTGGCACATACTGCATCGCTGACGTCTAACATCTCCATGGCCAGCTCATAGCTTTCAATCCAAGCTTCTGGAGGCAGGTCGGCAGTATAATTGGGCACCTTGCGAGGACCTTTAAAATCCTTCGGCAGACGCTCATTCCGCAAAGCCGGTGCCAAGCACGGCAGTCCCACAGCCCTGGAGATTACTCCGGCTCCTACCAAAACGGAAGGTGCGACTGTAGGTTCCTGATAAGCCACCGCAGCTGCCAAAGCCGCAGCCTCTCGCTGCGCTCTTGCCCGATCCACCAGTGCCTGAGCATCAAGAGCCGCCCGATCAGCTCTCGGCGGGTTTCGATGTCGATCACTGCTAGAAACCGCCGGCGACTCATAACGCCGGCTGTAGCTGCGGCTTGGGATGGGGGTTGAATGCACGTGACTCCGGCTATAAGTATATTTCTCCTGCTGGGCCGCCGCCGTCTGCAGGTATTCGATGGCGTTCCGCACCTCCTCTGCGAAAGGCGCCTCATCGGGGATGGGGATTGTACCAAGCCTGGTTGCCGCTGCCACCATGTTTCCACCGGGTTAGAATAATGACCCGGTGGCGTCGGAAAAGATTGTGGTGGCGTCTGGTTCCGGCGGGGCGGGTCTGGCTGCTGATGCTGAATCGCCGCCCGGCTTCCAGGTACTTCCGCCGTCCGGGTTACGGTCAAAAGCGCATTCCGTCCCGTTCCTGGCGTGTTAAAGAGATTTCTGGCTTCATACTGATCCGGCAAACGGGATTGATGCCTCATCCGATGAACCGCCGCCGCAGACTGCTGCTCTAGCTCAAGGCGAAAAGCATCCGCCCTAAGGCGCTCCGCCTCAGCATCCATCTGAGCTTTCAGCGCGTTGATTTCCTGTTGGACTCCGGCCATCTGGTTCTTCAACCTCGTGATCTCCGTGTTACGGGCCGCTTGGTTTTCAGCAGTGACCTCGGTTTCCATCAGAGTTGTCAGCTCGTTCATCAGATCCAGAAGAACTTGAGCCCGCGGCCTGCCAGCTCCTGACCCGGTTGCACCGGCGGGTGTGCTACTAGGGGCCGGCGCTGAACCCGCCATGAAGACAGCAGCATGGTTCGGCGGCTCATAGTCCTCCGGCTCATGATACTCTGGCTCGGGGTAATCCTCGACATAGCCCCCAAGCCCGCCGTTGTGAAGTTGATAGATCGATTCCGTCTCTCCGCTCGAGGATCCATCCTCTGAGCAGATGAGAGTTTCCTCCCTTGACATGGAACCTTCAAGCTCCATGCCTTGGGTAAAGCCGACGAAGACATGCTTCCTGCCCGGGTTAACACGGGCGGGTTGCACGCGCCGGGCCGGCTCGACGAGGTCGGTGCAGATGTCTGGCCCGGGTTTAGATCCGCCGATCTTGCTGATGAAGACGTGAATTCTGCCAAAGGGGACCCGGTACCCGTATTCGATTGAGTCGGCCTCGGGGCCCCAGCCGGCGTCGTCGATATAGAGATTGCCGCGGCGACTCTTGGTCATCCTGCCAACGGCGTATCCCTCGATCCCTGGGAGAGAACCCTTCGAGAACTCCACACCACCGAGCGCTGGTCCCACGGTGGGCGCCAACTGTCGTGGTTTTGTCACGGCAGATGTCCTCGTGAAAGGACTTAGGTTCGAGGCCATCACTAAGGTGAGCTCGAAGGGGTTGATTGGAATCGAGAGACAAGAGTTACCCAGGTTCGGCCCCTCGGAAAGAGGTAAAAGCCTACGTCCCGCTTTCTGTTGTATTGATTGGGTATCAATTACAAGGGAGCGAGTTCGCTTGACCTAGCTATCGATCAGTTGTTTCGTGGCCTAAGCCGCCCAGGTAACCCGCCCTTATATACACGGGTCAAGGCCCTGGGTTTACAAGAGTCCAGGCCAGGTCAGACTTGACAACCGACCTTGCCTCTAACTATACATGCCTTATCTAACAAGTCGCCCCCGGCGGCTCAAGCCTGCCGGGTTACATCCTGTCTTCTGGCTCTAGGCCTCCTAGCCCGTTGGATAAACTTACTCCTAATCTTGTCGTAAGCCGCCAACCGCATGACCTGGCCCCACCTGGGCAGGTCTCACCCTGGGGTTATATCCCCAACAGGTCCGCTCTGCAATCGACGTGATGCACGTGACGAAGAATGTTTGCGTGAACGTGCTAGGCTTCTTGGGCGTGTATGGGAAGACAAAAGATACACCGGAGGAACGGGAGGACCAGCAACGTGTGAACGAAAAAGACGGCATGCATCCAAAGCAGTATCAAGGTCCTGCCAGCTACGCTCTAACCAAAGCGGAGAAGGAAATCTTCTTTGAATGCCTGCTCGGTATCAAGGTCCCGTCTGGCTTCTCGTCGAATATAAAGGGAATAATAAACATGGCAGAGAAAAAATTCCAGAACCTAAAGTCTCATGACTGCCACGTGATTATGACGCAACTGCTTCCGGTTGCATTGAGGGGGCTTCTACCAGAAAATGTTCGATTAGCCATTGTGAAGCTATGTGCATTCCTCAATGCAATTTCTCAGAAGGTAATCGATCCAGAAATCCTACCAAGGTTACAGAATGATTTGGTCCAATGTCTTGTCAGCTTCGAGTTGGTGTTCCCACCATCCTTCTTCAATATTATGACGCACGTCCTAGTTCACCTAGTCGACAAGATTGCCATTCTGGGTCCTGTATTTCTACACAATATGTTCCCCTTTGAGAGGTTCATGGGAGTCTTGAAGAAATATGTTCATAATCGTGCTAGGCCAGAAGGAAGCATCTCCATGGGCCATCAAACAGAGGAGGTCATTGGGTTTTGTGTTGACTTTATTCCTGACCTTAAACTGATTGGTGTCCCTCAATCGCGGTATGAGGGGAGACTGAGTGGAAAAGGCACGCTAGGAGCGGATTCAATAATATGTAGGGACGGGCATTCTTGGGCAAAAGCACACTACACAGTTCTACAGAATTCTACCTTGGTGGCCCCGTATATCAATGAACACAAGAATATTCTACGCTACAAACACCCGGAGCAGTCTGATGACTGGATTACACGTGAACACATCGGGACTTTCAGCGGTTGGTTGCAAATGCATCTCATCCGTAACAACACTGTTGGAGATGAGCTGTACTTGTTGGCATGGACACCATCTTCGACTGTATGGACTTACCAAGGGTACGAGATAAATAGGAATACATTTTACACGATCGCCCAAGATAATAAGAGCACCAACCAAAACAGTGGTGTCCGCTTTGATGCAGCAATCACCAATAGGGTAAAGGACACATATTATGGTTACATAGAGGAGATATTGGAACTTGACTATGGACATGAATTTAAGGTCCCTTTGTTTCGGTGCAAATGGGTCAATCTGTCAGGAGGCGGGGTACAGGTAGACCCGTAGTACGGAATGACAACAGTGGATCTCAACAATCTTGGGTACACAGACGAACCGTTCGTCCTAGCCAATGATGTGGCGCAGGTTTTCTATGTGAAGGACATGTCTACCAAACCGAGAAAAAAAAGATAAGGAAGCGAATACATCAAACGATGAGCCAAAGCGCCACATAGTTCTTTCAGGGAAAAGAAACATCGTGGGAGTGGAGGACAAGACAGACATGTCTGAAGATTATGAAAAGTTTCATGAAATTCCTCCCTTCAAAGTGAAGGCTGACCCAAGCATCCTGTTAAACGATGAAGATTATACATGGTTATGGCGCAATAAGCAAGGGACGCACGCGAAGAAAAAGTGAAGACTTTCTCTCCACAACTATTCTGATGATGGCTTTGATCTAGAATATCACTGCATGTTTCATGTCAAGAAATGAAATCCCTTTTGTAATAGATGAGTTTTCGTCTGAAACTCTGATACTTCGAAAGAGATTGTCCAGTTTGTACACGAAGTGCATCCAGTTTTTCCCGTAACCCTCTCAACTTTTTAGCACATGCTATGTGGGTGAAATTATGACACCATGCCAAGTTTCAACCTTTTCAGAGTTCATTTGTAGTGCTTGTCAATTTCAGGGACATTTAGCTCAAAATAAATTATTAAATGCACGAAAAATAGCAAATGAAGTCACAAAATGGTTGAAAATTGATGATGTGGCTTTGAATGGTGCATTTTGAACACACAAAAATTCTGGAGTTAAAATAAGTTAAAAAAATTAAATCCCTTTGTAGTAGATGAGTTTTCGTTCGAAACCCTGATACTTCGAAAGAGATTGTCCAGTTTGTACACGAAGTGCATCCAGTTTTTCCCGTAACCCTCTCAACTTTTTAGCACATGCTATGTGGGTGAAATTATGACACCATGCCAAGTTTCAACCTTTTTAGAGTTCATTTGTAGTGCTTGTCAATTTCAGGGTCATTTAGCTCAAAATAAATCATTAAATGCATGAAAAATAGCAAATGAAGTCACAAAAGGGTTGAAAATTGATGATGTGGCTTTGAATGGTGCATTTTGAACACACACAAATTCTGCAGTTAAAATAAGTTAAAAAATGAAATCCCTTTGTAGTAGATGAGTTTTCGTGTGAAACCCTGATACTTCGAAAGAGATTGTCCAGTTTGTACACGAAGTGCATCCAGTTTTTTCCGTAACCCTCTCAACTTTTTAGCACATGCTATGTGGGTGAAATTATGACACCATGCCAAGTTTCAACCTTTTCAAAGTTCATTTGTAGTGCTTGTCAATTTCAGGGTCATTTAGCTCAAAGAATGAACTAATAGCAAAAAGAATGAACTAAAAAGCTTTTATAAAACTCTAATAGCAAAAAGAATCAATTAAAATATTTTGTTATGATCAACTAAAACAAAACTATAATATTCTTCAATAGCAAAAAGAATCAACTAAAACGCTTTTATAAACCTCTAGTTATTATCAAAATAATATTAACTTAAAATTATATAAAATTTATGCAACTAAAATTATCAAAGTATTTTTTGTTAAAAAATTTAATAGCAAAAAGAATTTTCATAAAGTATTTTTTGTTAAAAACTTTAATAGCAAACTAAAATAACATAAAAAATATAAAAAATGCCGCCTACTAGGCCACCACGGCCTGCATACGACTAGAAACCCATCTGTACATGGGCCAGGATGCAGGCCCGCGGGCCCAGCAGGCCTAACATGGCAGAGACAAAGGTTAGGCATGTACTGCGTGCATTAGAGAGGAGCTCAACAGCTCAGGCGCAGCACGGCTTATAAACCAGTGTGGGCGCCTCTCAACTAGCGAGGTGGGACTAAACGTTCGACACCGCTGTTACAGGCCTTTAGTCCCGGTTGGTGTAAAACCTGGGCTTCCCGCCCTTTAGGCTGCTGAAATTCACCTTTAGTCCCGGTTGGTAGCTCCAACCGGGACTAAAGGGGGGCCATTAGTCCCGGTTGGAGCCACCAACCGGGACTAAAGGTCTCTGTATATAAGCAGCACTTAGGAAAATTTCCAAAAGCCATCTGCAGTTCCCCCGACGATGCCGGAGACCACCTCGACGCCGCCAGGCTGCCCGAGCTCACCGTCGCCTCCGAGCTGTCCCCGAGCCCTCTCCTCGTCGCCGGACCTCCTCGCCGTCCTCGTCGCCGGACCTCCTCGTCCTCCTCCCCGAGCCCGCTCCTCGTCGTCGCCCCCGACTCCGTTCCCGTGCCCTGCCCGATGCCGTCGCCTTCGAGCCGTCCCCGAGCCTGCTCCTCGTCGCCGGACCTCCCCGCCGTCCTCGTCGCCGGACCTCCTCGCCCTCCTTCCCGAGCCCGCTCCTCATCGCCGCCCCCCGACGCCGTCCCCGAGACCTCCCCTGACAGTGGTAAACAGTGCAGATCAAGTGTATGATGAAATGCTAGAGGGATCTAGGAATTTTAGGAATTTTTGAGAATTTTTGTGGTGAGGTGTTGATGCACAAAAGAGAGTCTGGCAAAGTTTCAGAATTTTTGTCTTTGTTATGTTTCTGCCATGCCATGCTATGTTTGTTGCATCAAATATGTATGAGATGTTAGATGGATAGATAGATATGTTTAGATGGATGGATAATCATTTTGTCTTTAGAGTTTATTTAGAGTTCATTTTGATGTTCACTGAAGAAAATTTTGGTGTGGCAAAGTTATGAAATTTAGAGCTTTTGACCTTAATTATATGGCAAAGTTGTGGCAAACTTTAGGAATGTTGTGGCATATACTCTACTCTGCTCAAGATCGATGGATGGATGGATGTATATATATAGAAAATGTTGATATGATGATTTTTTTTGTTCATAGAATTTTTTTGTCCATTTATGTATGTATGTATGTATGTATAGATGGATGGATTGATGTATATAGAAAATGTTCATATGTAGAGTAAAACACTTATATGAAGTGTCTCCATTAGAACTATAGATCAATGGCGATCATCTAACAAAGTTTGTAAATTATAACAATTTCTAGAATTAATATCAAGTGGCACTTTTCAAACAAAGTTTTGAGCAAGCTAATGGACTCTAGCAGAGATGCAATTCATACTATCTTGTAGATCACAGGAGAGTGATCAATATTGATATAAGGCACTAACCCATAGGATGTACAGAACAATAGTTGTAGCCTTTGGAAAACAGCTAAGTGATGTTTAAAGCTGAGGAATTCTCAGACTTAGCAGAATTCCAGGAATTTTCAAGATATTGGTAAAACTTTAGAAATCGATCAGAAAAATATGACGAATCCGAATATGCCCTCTGTTCGTCTGTCATAAGCAGCTAGCATAGCGAACCTGGAACCGTCCCCCTCTGTTTCATCTGTCCGGAAATGCAGACTTCGGGAAAACATTCCCGGATGTTATCCCCCTTCACCTATATCGTGTAGTGCCGCGTTAGAACACCCCTAGCTCTCTCGGGAAATCAACATATCCTCGATAACTTCGACATGATGGGGGGTCCGCAAGTTTCTATATGGAGGGAATGATTTTTGAAAACAGAGAACTATTTTTTAAATAGAGGAAACTCTGTCAAGTGTTGTATTTTGGTGACAAATATACTTCTTTTTTGCTTTATGTGATAGCTAGTTTGAAGTGTCAATGCTTTATGTGCAGAAACTATGGATCACAGAGACTTAGAAAAAGAAGAGTTGTTGGGGGATATAATCCGCGACGGAGGTGATATCACCTTGTCGTTTCTCAACGACACCGATGGTGAGGAAAGAGAGGATGATGGCTCCGGTGATCCAATGGAGGAGGAAGGAGATCATGACGGCTCCGGTGATGGAATGGAGGAGGAAGGAGATCATGACGGCTCCGGTGATCGAATGGAGAAGGGAGCCTTAACTGTTTCAAAGTCTGGCAAGGTATATATATATATATATATATATATATATATATATATATATATTAATTAAGCCTCTGCTGACTAGATGCATTAATTGTTTTGTATGTACATATATTAACGCTTCTTTCTTATTTTAGCTCTCCAGATCGAGCCAAACTTCGTTAAGGAGACGAGGCCCGAAGAAAAGGTTGGACCCAGATGAAAGGTTCACGATCGAAGAAGTCTCTCCAGAAGGCCAACCGATTGCTCCCAAGCGGACCAAGGACAAATTTATACATCAGTGCGGAGTTATTGTTAGGGACAGCGTCCCGATCAGCATCCAAGAATGGAATAAGAAGAAGGACCCTGGGGTTCCTTATGTCCACGATAGACTGAAAGATGATCTTTGGAACTCGCTGATGAGAAATTTCAGCCTACCGCCAGAGGAGGATCCGAATAACCCAGTTATACAGCGAAAGGTCAAGGCGTTTGCTCTTAAGAAGATGACAGAACTATTCAAGAACTGGAAGAAACTATTGAACAGAAAGTTTGTCGACAAAGACGAGACTCCAAAATTCACCGGTCAATACTTGAAGATAAAAGATCACTGGCCCGCATTTGTGCCCTACAAGAAATCGGAGAAGGCCAAGCAAAGGTCACATATAAATAAGAAAAATGCTGCAAAGAAGCAGTATCACCATGTTACGGGGTCAGGTGGCTACAACAAAGCCGGGCCTACGTGGGACAAAGCTGAGCAAGACCTGCTTGCTAAAGATGTCCAACCAGCGACATTGCACTGGCCGGATCGGGCAAGGACTTGGTTCTTCGGGGTTGGGGGAACTTTGGACCCAGAATCAGGGAAGTGTGTTTGGACGAAAGCTCAACTTGAAACATCCGTCAAAAATCTTGAGGAAGCAATCAAGAAAGCGCTGGAAGGGAGGTTCCATCCCAACAGAGAGAAGGACGAGCTGTCAATGGCCCACGGGAATCCTGAACACCCTGGACGAACACGACGCACATCAGGCTCCGTTCCATGGGTGCATGGGTTTCCCGATAGCACTGGTTATAGAAGCCGACGGAGAAAGAAGAAAGAGGGAGCAAGTGAAATGCAGAAGATCAATGAAAGATTAGCGAAACTAGAGGCACTTGAGAGCCAGCGAGCTACCGGCCCACCATCTCAGCGGCACGAAGATCCTTCATTGGATACTACCCACGATGCTACCCCACCATCTCAGCGGAGAAGCAGCGTGGCTTCCACGGAGCTCGTTCAGCCTGATAGCACGGCTCCTCGCTACCCCGTGGATGGTATCACGGATAATGAACATTGTGTGCTAATGGCGAAATGCCATAACCTGACCTTGAAGGTGGCGGTCGGCTATGCCTTACCTCCTCGACCTGATGCAACTTTCCATTTCGCTCCGGTTCCAGCTGGCTTTGCTATTGTCGGGGTGGATGAAATAATGGACGGATTTAAGGGGCTGGAACTTGAGTACGCTACAGGTGAAGGGGAGATTCTTCTTGAAAATGCCTTAAGGACTACCTGTCTATGGAGAATGGAAAATATCCTGCTTCCAAACTGGACGCCGCCTCAGCAGAATCAGCCGGAGGAGGCCCCTCGGCAGACTCCTCACAGTCCAGCTCTGCTATCTCCGCTGCCTAAGTCATCTCCGGCGTGTCAGCCGTCTCCGCCGCCTCAGCGGACTCCGCCGCGTCAGCGGACTCCGACGGAGGAGCCCCCTCAGCAGAATCCTCCTCCGCCTCAGCTGTCTCCGCCGCGTCAGCGGACTCCGCCTCCTCCGCCGCCTCAGCAACAGCGAAAGAGAGCCGCCGCCGCTCCGGCGGCTAGCAGCAGTACAACAACAAAGAAATTCAAAGCAGGCCCAAGCCTTAAGGTTCCTCCCAAGTTACCCTACGACATGACTGAGGAGGAAACCAACAAGATCGTGGCTGCCGATGTGAAACACCAGCTTGCACCGAAACGCGCACCTCCAAAGGAGAAAGTAGATCCGGTAAAAGCAAAGCGGACTCTGGATGCCCTTAGGCGACCACCACCGCCTCCGCCGCAAGCAAACTATGACCGCTGTATTCAAAAGATATTTCATCAAGCGAAGCGGTCGGAAAGCTTAAGTAGCAGTGGTGTAAGAAGTGGGAAAAGAATTCCCCAGCTCGGCGAACAAGAAAACCAATCATGTGCCCCGCTCAAGGTGTTTACCGATATCGCTAACTCTTGGTGATTACTTAGACGATTCGGTACAGTTCGAAAAGGCCGAGGTAGTAGCATCTTTAAGATACGAGCACGGGAAGCCTCTCGTCAGACGTGAGGAGCTCAAGGTTCTACCAACGAGGATGCGACAATTGCATGCATGGTATTTGAAAGCCTGCAAGGACGGGACCGACAATATCTTCGTGGGAATTAAAGATGAGCACTTCTTCAATGGAGTCCAGGCGTTGTTCGTTGAATTTGAAGAATTTTTTCAGTTGTACAATCAATCCGCCCTCGACAAAACTATCGTCAGTTGCAATTGTCTATAAGTATTTTTTCTGTAAAGTCTCTAGCTCAACTCGTTCATTGCATGTATAATTATCCTCACACTATATTATATGCAGATTGAAGATCATCGATTGCAGAAAACGACAAATCTATGACATTGGGTTCATTAACCCAAATACCATAAATGAACATACGTTAAAACAAAGCCCCGATGAAACAGAGCAAAACTTGCTACGGGCGTTACTTGGACAACAAAACAGAAGGGAAATACTATTTCCTTACAACCTCCAGTGAGTGTTACTGTCTTGTACGTGCACATTCTGTTTCACTTACTCGAGGTTAAGTGTAATTGATGAGTTATGTGTGCGCAGTTTCCACTTTATTCTGCTAGCCATTCGGCCTGACGAGGGAGTAGTACTTGTCTTGGACTCGAGATGTAAAGATCCTAAGGAGTGAACGGACATGAGTGAAATGCTTCAGAAGTAAGTTAAATCATTATGGCACCATATCGGCAACTTTCGTTCATTTTCCTGACATCAAGTAATCATTTTCTTTGCCGTGCAGGGTTTGGAAAAAGTTCACCAACCAGGTTAGGGTTGACTGGAGAAAGGAGCTGCGATTTTCACACCCCAAAGTAAGTACTACTAGCTAGTACCGCGCATCGTCTCTCATTGATTCTAGTTTCAATACCATTATCATGCTTGATTATCATTTT
This sequence comes from Elymus sibiricus, assembly GCA_039707655.1. Classification (NCBI taxonomy): domain Eukaryota; kingdom Viridiplantae; phylum Streptophyta; class Magnoliopsida; order Poales; family Poaceae; genus Elymus; species Elymus sibiricus. The sequence goes on from CM077665.1 coordinate 504,470,520, forward strand.
GATTGAACTCTATCTCGTAAAGTGCTTGTGGCAGGCACGCGGCACTAATTTATGTGCATATTACGTTTGCGAGTTCATTCGCCACTCGACCTCTGAGCGGGGCATATCTCCAGAACAATTTGAAGTACGTAAATAATATTCATATTTTAATTTTATTACCATCAATTGTGTTGAGTTTCATTCATTCATATATATATATATAGACCCCCTTCTTTAAATTAGATCTGGCGGAAGCGGGACGAACTCCTACCAACTGATCGCATACGAGCAATTCAAGAGGAATTGGCGGGAATCTTTGTTGAGCATGTCATACCTAAAGACGGAGAATACCATCGGGATATGAAATGCGATTTTGGTAATTAGATATTAGGATCGTAAGAGATGTTATATTGTATATATGCATGAACGTGTACTATATGTAATAGCGTCGAATAGATTTACGAAAACTTGTTGCATTGTTCGACCAAGCACGGAGAAAGAGAGGTCACTTCTCTCTATATATTGATCATGACGATGTTGTGTAATGGTTCCTTCATGGCTATATGTAGTAGCTAGCATCGAGTTGAATGAAAAGCATAAAATAAAAATGGTAAACACAAAAAGAAAAGGGGAAACACAATATGAAACCCCTAAACCCCTCCTTTCAAAAACAAAAACCCCAGCGCCTTGCAGGTGCTGACGCATGGCTGCCTTTTAGTCCCGGTCGGTGTTACCAACCGGGACTAAAGGTCCTCCTACCTGGGCGCCCCACGGCGACCACGTGGAGCTCCCTTAGTCCCGGTTCGTAAGCCAACCGAGACTAAAAGTGATGGGCATTAGTCCCGATCGTTTTGTCCCGGTTGCAGAACCGGGACTAAAGGCCCTCTGGAACCGGGACTGATGCCCTGTTTTCTACTAGTGATATCACTCCCTTTGCTTCGTGACATGTTACAAAATCTGAGGTGAGATATTATTGGTATCACCATGATCAACATTTTGAGCACTATACCGCTTATCCTCGTTATCTGTTTTGTTCTCTTTACTCGTATCCGTATTCTGGTATTCTGTGATCTTAATCACATGTGTCTGACCAAACGACAATGATATTGTAATACCAAGTGGGCCCAAAGAGTATATCTCTATCGTTTGAGTAGAAAATCTCAGTCTTGGCCTATCGATACTGAGACATGTGTTTCCGGTACACTCATAAGTTATTTTTATTCACATCCAGTTACAGAGTGACATTGTAACCCCCAAAGTAACCATCCGACATGTTAGTATGTGATATTCTCAACTAAGTAAACGTTAACACTACGAAAATAGCGATAACATAATAATGATGTAATCGCTCAGTAGTTCATAAGTTGGATCTATCCAACACCACTGTTCCGATAACAATGTGTTCTCGTTATGGGTAACATCTTTGTTACTTTAACCATGCTCATGATCTGAAAAAACAAGATCATCGGCAATACATGAACTAGTCTTAGAAGCATGACTACAGATCATATAGGTGTTTACGTTTCCACACATGCAACGAAGTCTTCCTCTTATCTCCTATTCAAAAATCATTACGTTTCCACACATGCAACGAAGTCTTCCTCTTATCTCCTATTCAAAAATCATTATAACATAGAAGTACTCCCTCTGTTCCACAATGTAGTGCGTCCGCGCTTCCCAAAATTTAAGTTTCACCACGAATTGAACCAACGAGATCGATTGCGGCGTGAGTAAAAATTATATCATTGAATTCGTATTCGAAAGAAGTTTTCGATGGTACAATTTTTACTCCCGCCGCAATCGGTCTCGTTGGTTAAATTTATGGTCAAACTTAAAACTCGAAAATCGAGGACGCACTATATTATGGAATGGAGGGAGTATATACTTACTTATAAACACGAAAATATAATAATATATTTTTTATTGCCTCTTGGGCATATTTCCAACACATATGCACTAATTGAGATGTGAAAGAATGTTGGATCCCACAGATAAGGTGGCACAAAAAATCTTCCCCGTGTAGCTGCGGTGGCACAACAAATCTTCCCCGTGTAGCTGGCTGGACGGGTAAGCGACCGCTGGACTCGAAGAGGCCCATGACCACCCACTCTCCCCACGCTCTTGTGCACAGTCCCATGCACCGGAGTAACCTCCTGTGCGGCGTCAATCCTCAAGGCCCATTGACTAGCGAGTGGAGTGTTCGGGTCCATGCGAGCGGGGGCATGCACGCACACATGGGCGTTGGCGTTCTTGGGGGTTTGTTCACTCATCCATGCGATCTCAGGTAAATCGGTTGCCACAGTACTACGCCTATGCTTTGTCGACCAGTTTTGCACTGAGCACCTGCTCATGGACGTGCTTGGCGTCGGCGTCAGTTCCGGCGTCAAGGTGCCTGTCATGAACGTGTCCCCGGAAACATTATACTTTCCTTTAGAAAAATTTCCCGTTCGCCATACTGGGTCGTGGCCCTATTACCACCAGAGGCGAGTCTGACATATATATCTTGCAACATGCCAGATATAGCCAAGGTGGGCTGGAAGCGCTACCGAAAAACCTAGACGGGGAGCTTATGAGCCGGCCCATACAAAATCTGGTGTGGGCATTGCGTACTCTTCTACTTAACAAATAACCAGGCCTAGTTTCCTGACAGCAGGCCCAGACCAATAAGCAAGGGCACGACTGTGTCTCATCTCAAGGACACCCAAAATGGGCCGCCCGTAATCACGCATGTGCAAGTACAGTTTTTGTTCGTTTTTCTTTTTATTTATATTTTCAAAAACATGAAAAATACTTATATTTGAAAAAGTTTATGTACTCCCTCCATTCCTTTATATAAGGTGTATTTGTTTTTTTGATAAAATTCCACAATGTAAAGTGCATTTTTTGTAAATCTTTGTAATTCCTTTATTAGCCCTCCAGAAAAAGGAAAGTATCTCTCTCATGATTGCATGTATCTCCAATTGTATCAAAAAAGGAAACTATCTTTCTCTCGATTGCGTGTATCTCTTTCTTTCCTAGACTCATTGATTTACTTACCACTAACCAACAAATTTGTCAAGGGTAATTTTGTACTAACACCTCTATAATTATGTGCCTTGATCACCGTGCTGAAAATTATACACCTTACATAAAATAATGGAGGGAGTACATCACTAAAAACATAATCAGCGTGGATTTATAAAATCTTAACACAGTGTATTCTTTTTGTTAGGGTAATGTTTTTCAAAAAATGTACGTAACGTTTAAAAAAATGTGCATGCGTTTCTAAAAAAAGTATGTGACAATTTGGATACAATATAAAAATATATTGATTGAATAAAACAACACCATTAAAAATGTACATAATTCCAAAAGGTTCACGTGTTGACATTTTAAAATATTTTTATGCAACGTAAAAAATGTTTTCATATTTTAATAAATTGTTTTAAACATTCAAAAAAATTGAACATGTATTTAAAAATTACTAAGACATATTTGATACAAATATTCAAAAACATGTATTTGTAAATATACTAAGCATGTATTTAAAATATTAAACGTATTAAAATATATAGCATGATTATAAAATATTTGTAATTATATAGAAAATTATAATGTGTATGAAAAAATAAACACTAAAATATATACTCAGTTTTTTAATCATATACTTAGAAAATGTTAATCGTGTGTAAAAATATTATTGACATATACGGAAAATGTACAAATGTGTACGGAAATGTAGATATGCATAAAAAAGCAAATAAAAAATTAAAACTAGACAAAACCGATGAAATTGAGAAAGAAACGAAGAAACCCGAAGGTAGAAATAAAATAATAAATACCAAAGAAATTAATTAGGAAGAAAAAAATGCAAAGAACCCCGATTAAAAATCACACAGGAAAAAACTCGTGCTACAGTTATGAGCCAGGCTAATAGCAAGCTCGCCAGAGTTCATCTCATAACATGCGAGAAATAGTTCCGGCAACGGGATTGCTAAACCTCAGTCCACCGAGACTTGACGAAGTCTCAGTCGACACTATATTTGTAAGATCTTACATGAAGTCGTGAATTTGTTTCTTTTGAATTTCTGTTTTTCCTTTTTTATGTGTTACGTCACTTGATTTAGAGTTTGTTAAATCTCAGTCGATTGAAATCTAGCCAATTCGGACAAATATGCAGGGTTAGTTGCAGCCGCGTCAAATAGCCTGGTCGTCGCGTGGCCTAACTACCGACTGTGCAAATATGCATGCCGTAATTAACCACGTACGTCCAGTCACTAGCTAGGCTGCATGCATGCATGCCTGGCCGCGTGCCGGCGCATGCAGCCAGCACAATCCACCTCTCGCCAACAGTGCATACACGCGCTGCCACTCCTTAATTAGCTACTCTCACCGGTCAAGAGAGTGCTAGTTAGCTAGACACAGGGGCCCGGATGGATTTTGCCGATCGAGCAAGGGATCACACATGCTAAGCTCTCGTCGTCTTACTTTATATACCGAACACCTCGAACTTGTCGACCGATCCTGTGAGAGTAATATACTTAACCCGAATTGATCAAGTTAGTGTCTGAGGTGACAGGGGCACACGGCGATGATTGCCGCGAGGCTTGCGTGCTGCATGCAGGTAATAAGGTAGATCAAATCGGCCCCGACAACCGCGTGGCGTGATCTACTCAACGCCCGGAGGCAAGTCCCGACGCCGGGGCATAGACGCCATGATTGCACCGGCCCATGCACCCCCGGCCGTCCCCGTCCAACCGCCGCGACCTATGCCATGCATGGGGCCATGGCCGGGCCACCCGGCCGGCCGGCCGGCGAGCTAGCCGTTCATCCAGGGCATACGTACGTCACACATCCTAGCATTAGCATGACCCCTGCTGCCGACCATGCAGAGCCTGGCCCGTCTTTCGCAGCAGGGCATGCATGCATGGTTGCATCTTTTCGATCGTCTACCCGCTATGCTCTCGCAACCGTCGTCCCCACTCCCCAGTATACACCACCACGGCGCCGTTCGCCCGTCCGTCCGGCCGGCCCGGCGCTCTGAGGACTACTGAGGTTACATGTAGCCAGCAGTAGCTTTTTCCACTTTTCCTCGGGCTTTTGGCACTTCACAGCTTTATCGGGATTGCCAGAATCTTTCCACTAACACCGGCATGCATGCATGCATTCTCTGCATGCAGCCGTTAATCCCCCAACTGATCCCGCAGGCATTGCTAGTCTGCAGTGCACTACTCACTGATAATATCATCACTGTCTATCTACCGGGGAGTGCAAGTCCGACCGATTTGACGGCCCCGACAAGGCATGGTGTGTGAATTAATCACTTGTGTTTTGTGTGTTTCTGGCAATATGGCATGGCTAGCCTGCTGAGTGACACTGATCAGGTTGACCAGTCCATGGGATAAGTTCGTTCCATCCACCCATCCATCCATCCATCCATCCATGTCGACCGGTAGTGATCAGCTCGTAAAACAGCCATGCATGTCATTTACAGGGGAAGCATGCATGCACCTCGTATTCCTGGCTGCACCCAGCAGCTTTTCCACGAGAATCATGCGCGGTGTGTGTGTGCCTACGCGTAGTAACCGCGTATCATTAGCTAGGGATGGGCTTTACTTACCTGCAGGTACAGTTGCAATTCCAGGCCATGCCTAGCGGGAGCCTCTTTTGGCAGGTGTGTTTCAGGAAAGCGATGTGTTTTCATGTAGCATACATAGACTAGTGGCATGCAGGGAGGAGGAATATTTGCAGTGCACCGCTGTTTTTGCTCTGTGGGGCTCTGTTCATGTGCAGTGTCATGTTCCGAGTTCGACGGTAGATGGACGGAGGCGCCAGCTCCGAGGTCAACCTCAGCGTAGCATCCATCATCCTGGTTCTCGCCTTTCGTCTGCATGCATGCTCCTTTTCCAATCATACATATCGTGTCGACGCTCCATTCATGGCAGATATGCAGGGTTTTTTTATGGTCTACTCCAGGGCCTGTGAGGCTATATGCCTGAGAAAACACCAAGGCTAGATGGCAATCCGATCTTAGAGATTGTGACGACGTGTTTTGGTTCTGCTTAGGGTGTAAAAAGATGTGTCATCATGTAGATGGACTGAGAGAAGGGGACATCATGCGGAGATAGATGGAGTAGACAGTAAGTAATCTAGGTTATTTGTGTCTTGAGGATCAACCTAAGTGTGATAGACTGTACTTTGTTCAAACTGGTTGGTGTAACTTGGACCTAGAAGCTTTTGCACTAGATCAACTCAAGCATGGATATGCATGCGCGGATAGAACTAATGAAATATCCACATCGTAGATTCCTGCAGGAATTTGAAAACACATGAATTGTATAACGTAGTTGTTCGGATGCATTTGAAGGTCCCTCAGCTGTATAGCATTTGTAATAACAAAGATATTACTGTGGCTGAATTTGGCTCGGTTAATCCCAATCATTTCTTTCGTAGATGTCTACACCCTCCTCTGCTGGACCAGTGGAATGAGCTTTGTTCTGTTATTGCTACTCTTAAATTCTCAATGAGCCGGATCAAGTGGTTTGAGCCCTTGGCTCTCGTAAAGTGTTTACAACAAAATCTATGTATAATTACTTGGAGAGGAACTTGGCTGGGTGTGACTTCAGATGGATTTGGTAAACCAAAATCCCTCTGAAGATCTACATTTTCACGTGGCAACTTTTTCAGGATGCAATACTGACTAGATATGTTATGAAGAGGAGAAACAGGGCTGGCAATCGGGCCACCATTGAGTTTAAGCTCCCTAAGTCCCCATTTGAAGTGGTCTTTTCTGCTTGTGTGTTTATCAACTACTGGGCGGGTTTATTGAAGAATGGTGATCATAAGGCCATGGAGCATGGAGCGATGATGCTCAAGGAGAATGCCACCACCATGATGAGGATTTGTGCGGCAGCAGACGACGCGCTAGGGAACTGACGATAACCAGGCGGTCGTCCCCCTCATGGTTTGGTTTATGGTGGACTGTGTGCATATTTCAATTTTGGTGTTTCCGGAGCTCTTCCGTGAGCAGTTTGTCTCATTTTGCTCAATGTTGTGAGCTCCCTTACTTGAACTTTGTCCATCTTTAGGTCGTAGTTTAGATGTGTCGTCGAGTTTTCGCCCCATAACGAGTGTTTCGATGTCGAACACTCAGTGGGTTTCCCGGCAATGTGTTGAGAACTCGATCTTCCCTTTCATGCTTCCTTGAATTCTGATGCTGGATTTGGACTGTTAATGGAAAGGGGTTAATTCCGGTTAAAAAAAGTTGTTTTGGCGTGGAAACAGTGCGGTTGCTAAAAAGTGTGGGCTCTGCCTTTCTTTTGGATGGGCCATGGGTATAAGAGACCAACGTGGCTCGTGTCCGGACTCTCGCAAAGCCCCCTACGTTCGGTTCCTATTTACGGCGACAACGTGGTTAAGACTACACGGAAGACAGATACAAAACCGCGGTTGGAAGACTTCCAGTCCGCATGAAATTGACATACACTGGTGGTTTGAGGGTTGATACAATGTGCGGCCCTCTCAAGAGCTGAGCTACGACGTCCCATGCAATATACATTCGGACATGTTGCCTCAGAGTTGCTTTAGTATTTAGCTTGTCAATTGACGATCGTACGTCGTGAATTTGGACAGGAAAAGGCGAAAAGAGAGCTCCATACGAGAATTTTTCACCTTTACCACAGCGCCTGCATTCCGTGTCTCGCATGATTACGAACGCTGACGCCTTTCATCACCAATCTCCACATTCCCTGTCGCGCGCGCACCCCATGAAAAGCCCCCCATTTCCACTGTTACCTCGATCTCGCACAAGCCAGCACTCAAACCCTCGCCACCTTTACCGGCTGTCTCCCCATATATAACCACGCGCGCGAGGACGACGTTGCTCGATCTCGGCCTCCACCTAGCCCTAGCCCCGAGCCAAATCTGCGTCCCATTCCCCGTGCCAACTTTGCACTAACTAAACTACTACACCAGCATGAAGGTTCACCACTTGCATGTGGCCTCCTACTGCTACCTGGAGAAAGCGGCCTCGGCATCTTCGTCTTCGTCTCCAGCCGCGCCGTCCACCTCTCCTCCCTCGGCGTTGTTCCCTTTCGGCGCCTTCCAGTGCCTCCGGCCGCTGGCGCCCAAGATCTCCCTCCCGGACCAGCCGAAGAAGCTCGTCGCGCCGCCCGACGTCCTCGGCCGCGTCAGGAACGCCACCAAGCTGCTCAGCTGCACCGTCAGAAACCATACCGTACGCACTTCAACTCTAGCTCTGTCTAGTACGTACGTACGAACTTAATTAACTCTCGCCCACTGAGAGGTGACGTTGGAAATAAACATGCAGGTGCAGGTGCCGGTGGGAGGGACGACGCGGTGGAACCCGTCGGCGGAGCAGATCAAGGTGCTGGAGGCGCTGTACCGCGGCGGTATGCGCACCCCGAGCTCGGCCCAGATCGAGCGCATCACGGAGGAGCTCGGCCGGCACGGCCGGATCGAGGGCAAGAACGTCTTCTACTGGTTCCAGAACCACAAGGCCCGGGAGAGGCAGAAGCAGAAGCGCGCCGCTCTCCTCACTCTCAGCACCCTCGACTCTTCCTCCTTGCCTGCAACGGCAACCAAGGTAAGTATAATTAACCAAGAACGGCACGGTGCAAGAAATATAATGGTGACTAGCTTACACGAAGCTAATTTTTGCAGCTACTATGTTATTGTTTCTGTGTAGGATGGAGCGGGCAACGAGAAGGAAGCTTGCGGCGATGCGATGACGAGCTGCAAGCGGCGGTGCAGGACGTGGGGCGATGGGCATGGCGACGCGGCGGCGGAGGTGGCCGCCGACGGCTGCACGGATAATGTCACCCTGGAGCTCTTCCCGTTGCGTCCGCAGGGGAAAGCTGCGTAGTTGTTGACTTCGTCGTACCTGCTTGTGTTGTGCATACACTCCGTCTTGCATGCATGCATGCATGGATGGGGCCGGTTTTTCACTGGGAAAGACTTTCTGATTTTTGCGTGTATTTCCTATTATCGTTTAATTTGGATTGCCTAATTAAGGCATGCATATTGTGGTGTGGCCAGAAGTGATCCGTTTCCTACTACCAGTGGAGTATGTGAGCAACTAGCCATCTAATCAAGATAGAAGTGAGCGTTGTTACTATTATTTTTGGAGTAGTTTTCACTTCACTTACTTGTATTTGAGTTAAGAGCTTGATCATTAGGTTCTTGTCATGATTATTACATCTAATAAAGCCATCTAATCAACATAGAAGACCAAGACAATATGTAAACTTCAATCAATTAGATTTTCATTATGATTCATGAGCTTTACAACACGTGGAAGCAAGTGTGTGTAATCACTAATCAGGTCGCGTGTTACAAGAACAGTCGATGTGGTACGATCTACTCTTATAGTATCTAACTTTTGTGAAGATTTCTTAGGGTTCACAACTTCACATTAGTATGTCTATATAGTTAGTTCAGGTCACATGAATCATCGTCCATATATAGTACATTCACATTGGTGGAGATAAGACATAAGAGTTCAAATTTACACCAACCAGAGCTTTCTAAATATCAAAGTAGTGGTTTGGGAAATAAATCAAGTGCTACTATAAGTTAACTAACCATGAATGAAATAGTGTACTATATTTACTGCTTATAAGAACGAGGTCGTCTATGTTACCGTTCTTTTTTTCTACATATATTGCAGATTTGTTTTTGAACACATATATTGCAGATGATATATATCTTAAAGTTGTAAGTTTGGGGTATGATACTTTTCAGCATTCCGAATCATTGTGTATACATATATGCTTGTAGCCTACGTTGGTTCAGGCTTTTCTTTGCAATTATACAGAGAGCTGAGCGTCTGAGCAAGGCTTCGGCGCCGGCTTTATACAATCCCCGGCCATCACGCTGCTTGCTTGCTTTAAACATCTGCGAGTACGTGCATGTCGAGTGACATCACGGTCATAATAGCGCGACGGACATGCTTCGTATGCCAATGATATTGAGTAGAGTGCATGCATGACCAACCGTACGTACGTCGTCAGAGCTAGCTTTTGTATGGCACTGTGGCTGAAAGACATGAGTACTGATCTACCACCAGTACTGTCTACCACAATTTTTACGTATGCAAAGCTCGCCACCAAAAAAATGTACGTATGCAAATGCAAAGTTTCTTACTAGTACGAGACATGATCTGCATGTTAACGCACGGCGCTCCAAATAGTTTCTCCGTCAGTGCGCACAAATTTGACAAACTGATGGTCCCAGTCCCAGGAGTTGCTGATACTGTAGGTAGGTTCCGACAGAAGTATGCCCTGCACTGTTGTGTCGCTACGTGGCCTCCTCCGGGTCTGATGGGTCAGTGTATATGTTGCAAGTTATGTTTCACTTGTACCAGTTACTCCATATAGCTACAAGTATATAGTACGTACAGAAGAACGCGTAGCAGGTGTTGCATTGGCTGGCGAAAGGTACCGTTCGGGGAAAACGATTGGAGATCGATTGACGGTGAGGCCGACCGTAAAGACGCCCTGCACTGCAGCCTGGCGCGTGAGGCCAAGGCGTTGCACGCTGACGAAAAAAGACGATCGGAAGCGGTGACCGAGGCACCAAAAAGGCCCGGTCGACGCCGCAGGGGTGGCAAGGTAGCATGCCATGCCATGCATGGCCCCGGCCGTCCAATCGGCCGGAGGGGACGCCGGAGGGGCCGGCCGGCGAGGCGTGAGAGAGCGGGTATGCGGTGCGGGGCGCTTTTGTCGCTCTTTTCCGAGACTCGCAAAGTCCGGCCGGCCGCGCCACGCTTTTCCGCGAGCTTTTTTCTCCGATGGAGAAGCTAGGGCCCGACTCGGCCTCGGCGTGGACGTGCGCCTGGAAAACGACGACGCAGGCGGGGGTTGGGTGGGCCGCGCCGCCGCTGTGTGCGTGCCCGTCTCGTGGGGCGCCGGCCGCGGGCCACCGCGCAGGCGGCAGCGCCCGTTGTGTCCTGCGCCGCTGCTCAGGAGAGGCTCAGGCCGCCCTCTGTTGCTCAGGGGCCACCGCGGCGGCTTTCCACTGCCGGGAATGTGGGTAGGTCGGCTTCTCGGGTTCACTCCGGTCCGGTACTTGGGTTTCTCACAGCATCTCCAACAAGCGTGCTAACTAAGTCGCGCGCTGGAAAAAATCTTTTTTTACGCGCGCAGTCGAAACGGGCAATTCAACAGGCGCGTTAAAATCACGCGCGGAGGAAAACGGCATCGCGCACGGTGTATTTGCTGCGCCCGCTCCCGCGCGCTGGACGGCAACGAATCACGCGCGACTTCACCAACCGCCAGATCTGAGACCTCTAGGCGCTGGCGCCGCCGCCCGCAACCTTCCCCATTTGCTCAGGCGACCCGTCGGCGCTTCTAAAAGGATCGATATGGTTGACTAGAGGGGGGGTGAATAGGCAACTACCAACTTTTAGCTTTTCTTAACAAATTAGGGTTAGCAACAAAATAGGTTGTCTAGATATGCAACTAGGTGAGCAACCTATATGATGCTAACAATCACAACACAAGCAAGCAAGCAAGATACAATACAAGTAAAGCATGCACAAAGTAAAGGTAAGAAGTAACCACAAGTGGAGCCGGTGAAGACGAGGATGTGTTTCCGAAGTTCCTTCCCTTTGAGAGGAAGTACGTCTCCATTGGAGCGGTGTGGAGGCACAATGCTCCCCAAGAAGCCACTAAGGCCACCGTATTCGCCTCACGCCCTCACACAATGCGAGATGCCGTGATTCCACTAGTGGTGCCCTTGAAGGCGGCGACCGAACCTTTACAAACAAGGTTGGGGCAATCTCCACAACTTAATTGGAGGCTCCCAACACCACCACAGAGCTTCACCATAATGGAATGTGGCTCCGAGGCGACCTCAACCGTCTAGGGTGCTCAAACACCCAAGAGTAACAAGATCCGCAAGGGATTAGTGGGGGGAATCAAATTTCTCTTGGTGGAAGTATAGATCGGGGCCTTCTCAACCAATCCCTAAAGAATCAACAAGTTTGATCGGCTAGGGAGAGAGATCGGGCAAGAATGAGCTTTTGGAGTAACAATGGAGCTTGGGGGAGGAGGTCAACCTTGGGAAGAAGAAGACCCCCCCTTTATATAGGGAGACAAAAATCCAACCGTTTTCTGCCCTGAGCCCGCAGCCAAGCGGTACTACCGCTTAGGCGGTACTACCTCGCACTAGCCTGAAACACACTAAGTGTACCACGGTAGTGCCGCCGGAGCGGTACTACCGCTGCCCCTGGCGGTACTACCGCTTAGGGGGTTTAGACCAGGAGAGGCAGCAGTAGTAGAGGCAGCCAGGGCGGCAGTACCGTGCGAAGCGGTACTACCGTCCTAGTACCGCACTACTACCGCTTAAGGGAAAATGGAAACAGAGGCGTGCACTGAGGAAACCCCTCAAGCGGTAGTGGCGGCGGTAGTACCGCCAGAGCGGTACTACCGTGCTACTACCGTGAATGGCAAACTGGCAACAGAAAGTTGCACGCTCGGGAAACCCCAAGCGGTAGTGCCACGGAAGTGCCCAGCGGTACTACCGCTTGCAAGCCTCTGAAACTCCACAGAAAACATAGGAAAGGCTCCAGAGAAGGGAAAGGAGGCGGTGGGTGCATTAGGGGCTGTGTACGTGTTGATTCCACCCATACCTTTCCAACGCGGACCCCCTCTTAATAGTACGGGTTTCCTACGACTCAAATCCACCAAAAAGAAGTCGTCGGAAAAATAACCGTCTTCACTCTTTACCATCGAGGGGAGATAAACCGTCTCGTGCCTATCAATGTAATCTCTGAAAAGGTCAATGCACACGATTAGTCCGCAAAGCGCATTGTCATCAATCATCGAAACTACTGGGGTAAAATATGCCCTAACAATCTCCCCCTTTTCGGTGGATTGATGACAACACGGGATTTGCACAAAGGAGATAAGAGATAAGAATGCAAACCAACTATCTACAAAATATAGACAGGCTCCCCCTAGATGTGTGCACTACTTGAGTATGCCTTTGGAATGCAAAGTGCACACACTAGGATCAACACTCCCCCTATATTTTATAAATAGGGCAACACTTGCGACAACATAATATACAATGCTAAGCATGATTGCAATACAAACAATGAGTCATAAACTCACACATAATGAGACATAATTAAGATAACTAGAGTAGCATATGTCTTACACCATATGAAAGAGTCTCACACCAAACCAAAGCAAACGAAGATAAAGGAGTTCACAAGCAAGAAATCGAAGCAAATAAAGGCAAGCTTGTGACTCAGCAACACCCTGCAGAAAACAAATGCAAACCCCGGTCCTAGACTCTCTCCCCCTTTGGCATCGAGACACCAAAAGGGCAAAGAGTGACACTACGCGCCGACAGGTGGTAGCACTAGTCTCCTCCCATGGACTCGTCGGAGTCCTCAGCATCGGACTCCTCGTCAGACGTCTCCTCCGGGTCTGCGGGATCCTCAGACTCCTCCTCTTTGTGCTCCTGCTCCGGAGCGGGTGCCGATGCGCCGGTGATGGAATCATCTGAGTCAGTCCAGCGGGAGTGAGATGAAATCCAATTGTCTTCAGGAGTGATAACAGTCTCAGAACCGCTCTCAACAGCAATATCAAGTTTCCTCATGATGGCCTTCCTCTGCTGACGTGCCTTCTTGGCATCCACATGTGCCAAGTACATCTTGTGCTGAACATCCGTCTGAAGACAAAACAGCTTCTTCACTTTGCTCTTGAGCTTGGCAGCCCAACCAGACGAACCAGAAGAGTGCTCGGGGTCGGGCACACAGTCAGAATCCTCCACATCCTCCTCAGAAGCAAGTGGCACGCTCGCAGCACGACGGGTGGGAGCCCAGAGCTCCTTCTGGCGCAAGTTGATCGTCTCATGAGAAGTCAGAGGCCCGGTCTCAAGCTGCACCCCAGGGAACATGGCAGTCCAAGTGTTCACAATGAGTCTGAAAATGAAAGGAGCATAGATCGGCACGTGATCACCATATGTTGCATTCACAAGCTCCTTCCACATGACATGAGAGACGTCCAAAACAGCCCCCGTGCCCTTCTCAGAGTGGCACAACAATAGCATATCCACCAAGTGTCCGTGCACCATGTCCAAGTTGCCAACTCGAGGAAAGAGAGTGTGCCGGAAAATGCGATGCATAATATCAAAGAATGGTTGCAGCTCCTTCTTGGATCCCTTATCTGTCGGAGTGATGGTCATGTGGGGAAGCAGATTGTCCTTGTGAGAAGGTCCACCCTCATGGTGAGGGCGCAGACCAAGGGGCTTCTTCAGCCCCTCATCGGGATAGCTCAGAAGACCCATGAACTCACCCCAAGTGGCACGAAGCTGTCTACCGTGAGTCATCCAAATCATAGTCCTGTCCTCACTTGTCCCAAACCACACGGTTGCAAAGAACTGTGCAACCAACTCTGCATCAAAGTCATAGTTGAAGGTCATGATGGGCACAATGTTGAACTGCACACAAAGGTCAAGAGCTTCTCCAAAGTATGCACGGTCCTTCTCCATATGCTCAATGTTGATAGACTTGGTCTTGACAAACAGATTTTTCTTGGCCTTGATCCTGTCAAAATACACCAAAGATTGATCCTTGGTCCAGAAGGGACGGCTCACAAGAGATGCGTCTTGAGGACGACAGTAGGGGTTCCTCTCGCGGTACTGCCAATACTCATTTTGCTTCATCTCAGCTGCTGTCTTGACAGGAGACTTCTTTTTGCGAGCAACTGACTTGGCACTAGACTTGCCCTTGTTTCTGGCTGACTGGCGACGAGCTGGTGGTGGTGTCGGGGCAGCCACTTCTTCTTCCTCTTCTTCAGAAAAGACAGGCCTGGCGTAATGGGTGCGCCCACGTTTGGATGGAGGATTCGCATTCTTGCGACGAGCCTTGGAGCTACTACCACCTGAACCAGACACAACACAGCGAGAAAGAACATGAATAAAATCTATGCATAAGCCAAGAAGAAACAAAACTGAGAAATGAACTGTTAGTGGATAATTCTGGAATTGGGGACCTCGAGCAGTAGTACCGCGGACCTGGGGCGGTAGTACCGCCTGAGCGGTAGTACCGCTTAACCAGAGCGGTAGTACCGCTCTGGGAACTGACGCACGACCTTTCCCAGATCCGGTAGTACCGGAGATCACAAATTCAAAAAATATACCACTAAGACTTCAATCCTCCTATCTAGCAGTCAACCAACGTCCTACTCAAGCCCTGATTTAGCCAAAAATCGAGAAACCAACATGCATTGCCCTAGAAACCTAGATTCAAAAGAGAGAGTCGTAGGAATAACGAAAGGGGGCAATACCGGGTTCCATGGCGAGAGGAGATGGTGGGAATGGACTCCACCGGACGGAAATGTGGAGGACGGCACGGAATCGGCCAGCCGGAGCGGCGGCCGGGGCAGTTCTTCGTCGCCTGTGAGAGAGAGAGGCGTGGGGAGGAAAAGTGAATGGGTATGGGGGAGTTAGAACTCCCCCTGCCCGACACTTAACCCCACAGCATCCCTCTAAGCGGTAGTACCGCTAGGAGTAGCGGTAGTACCGCCCTGGTACTACTGCCGGGCAAGAGGCCCTGTAGTACCGCTCAAGCGGTAGTACCGGTGGCAGGAGCGGTAGTACCGCTTAAAGCGGTAGTACCGTTCCTAGCCAGCGGTAGTACCGCGTCCATGAGACAGAACAGCCCAGATCAATGAGGAGAAAAGATGGCTTATGCAGAAATTAGAGGTTTGAGAGAGGAAAGGCTTAGGTTGGAGACTCGAAAACACCGCAAATGGGAAGGGATATTCCATGGTCAAAGGCAACCAAAAACAAGAGCACACATGGAGAGATCCAACACAGGAAAGCCTAGAACGAGAAAGCACAACTCAAACCAAATGAACAAAACCTCTCAAAGAGAGGGCGGTGACTAAAGTCACCTATGTTTGAGTCAATTGGTATGGCACCGCGAAGATTTTAACCTTGGGCCCATGACCAAAACTCATTTTTGAAGCACATGAACCATCAAAAATGGCTAAAGTGAAAGACTTGATCAATTTATGCATAATGGGGGGAGGGAGAGTTCATTGAGAGAACAACACTCCCCCTATGTCCATGCCTACATCTAGAACAAGATAAACATGATGAATGCGGTGGGGTGTGACGAGATTCAAGACACGTTGCTCGAATCAATGATATTTAGCTCATGCCTTAACTCGCGAAATCTTGCTTCATCCAATGGCTTCGTGAAAATATCCGCTAGTTGCTCTTGAGTTCCTACATGAATAATATCAATCTCTCCCCGCTTGACGTGATCCCGGATGAAATGATGACGAATCTCAATGTGCTTCGTCTTGCTATGTTGCACCGGATTGTGGGAGATCATGATTGCACTTTCATTGTCACAGAAGAGAGGCACTTTGTCACAAGTGACACCGTAATCCTTTAAAGTTTGCCTCATCCATAACAATTGTGCACAACAACTTGCGGCAGCTACATACTCAGACTCGGTGGTGGAGAGAGACACACAATTTTGCTTCTTCGAAGACCAACTCACCAAAGAGCGACCAAGGAATTGGCACCCTCCGGAGGTTGACTTCCTATCCACACGGTCTCCCACCCAATCCGAGTCCGAATAACCCATGAGATCAAAGCTTGCTCCTTTGGGATACCATAAGCCAAAGTTTGGGGTATGAGCCAAATATCGAAAGATTCGCTTGACCGCCACAAAGTGACTTTCCTTAGGCGCGGCTTGAAACCGTGCACACATTCCCACACTCAACATGATATCCGGTCTAGATGCACAAAGGTAAAGCAAGGACCCAATCATGGAACGGTATACCTTTTGATCCACCGCTTTACCATTGGGATCGATGTCAAGTTGGCACTTGGTAGGCATTGGAGTCTTGGCCGGCTTGACATCTACTAGCTTGAATCTCTTGAGTATGTCTTGGGTATATTTGGCTTGGTTGATGAAGGTTCCTTCTCTTCTTTGCTTGACTTCGAACCCAAGAAAGAACTTCAACTCTCCCATCATAGACATCTCAAACTTCTCGGTCATTAGTGCGGCAAACTCATCATTGAAAGCTTTGTTAGGAGAACCAAAGATAATATCATCAACATATAGTTGGCATATGAACAAATCCCCTTTAACCCTCTTAGTAAAAAGAGTGGGATCGATTTTCCCAATTTCAAACCCACGGTCTTGCAACGGTAAGGTGCTCATACCACGCACGTTGGGCTTGTTTAAGGCCATAGAGTGCCTTATCGAGCTTGTATACATGATTGGGGAACTTGGGATCCTCGAACCCCGGGGGTTGTTTGACATATACCAACTCATTAAGAGGACCATTAAGAAATGCACTCTTCACATCCATTTGTTGCAACTTAAAATCATGATGAGAAGCATATGCAAGCAACATACGAATAGATTCAAGACGAGCAACGGGAGCAAAGGTTTCACCGTAGTCGATACCCTCGACTTGGGAGTAGCCTTGTGCCACCAATCTTGCCTTGTTTCGAGTGACAACACCGTTCGTATCTTGCTTGTTCTTGAAGATCCATTTGGTTCCAATGACATTATGATTCTCCGTTGGCCTTGGCACCAATGTCCACACTTTGTTGCGCTCGAAGTTGTTGAGTTCATCATGCATGGCTTCAAGCCAATCCGTGTCCTCGAGCGCCTCATGTACCTTCTGGGGTTCAACACACGAAACAAACGCGTGATGCTCACAAAAGTTTGATAATTGTTTACGAGTGGTTACCCCTTTCTTTAAGCTTCCATAGACATTTTCCAAAACATGCCCTTTTTTCTCGAGTTTGGAAGCAATCTTGGCGGCACGGCGCTCCAATAGCTCCTCCGGAGTCACTTGAGGAGGATTATCTCGAGCGTCATCTTGAGCTTGCTCTTGATCATGAGCTTGCCCTTGATCTTGAGCTTGCTCGGTGTCGTGATCTTGATCTTGGGCATCATTTGGTGCATCACCAACATCTTGAGATTGATCTTGCCCTTGATCTTGATCACTTGGTTGAGGGCCTTCGGTTTGTTCTTCGGAAGCGTGTGGGTCTTGTGTCGGTGATGGTTCCACTTGCGTAGAACATTGTCCTTCTCCTTCCACCACAAGGGGTTCCTCAATGGGTAGGATTTGGCCCACACCCATTCTTCTTATGGCTTGAGGAGGAATTTCATCACCTACATCACAAAGACCACTTTGCTCCACTTGGGAGCCATTATTCTCGTCAAACTCCACGTTACACGTCTCCTCAATGAGTCCAGTGGACTTGTTGAGAACACGGTAAGCATGAGAGTTTGTAGCATAACCAACAAATATACCCTCTTGAGCTCTAGAATCAAATTTAGACAAGCGAACACCTTTCTTGAGAATGAAACACTTACAACCGAACACCCGGAAGTACGTGAGGTTGGGCTTGTTGCCGGTAAGTATTTCATATGGAGTCTTGTTCAAGCCTTTGCGGAGGTAGAGCCGATTGGATGCATGACAAGCGGTGTTGATGGCTTCGGCCCAAAAGTTGTATGGAGACTTGAACTCCGCCATCATGGTCCTTGCCGCGTCCATCAACGTCCGGTTCTTCCTCTCCGCTACACCATTTTGTTGAGGGGTATAAGGTGCGGAATATTGATGCTTGATCCCCTCATCACCAAGAAACTCATCCAAGGTGTAGTTCTTGAACTCGGTGCCATTGTCGCTTCTAATGATCAATATCTTTGCATCATGTTGACGTTGAGCTTCATTAGCAAAGTCGATCACGGTTTGTTGGGTCTCGCCCTTCCTCTTGAAGAAATATACCCAAGTGTATCTTGAATAATCATCCACAATCACCAAGCAATACTTCCTTCCCCCAAGACTGTCAAACGTTGGAGGACCAAAGAGATCCATGTGAAGGAGCTCCAAGGGCCTCTTCGAAGAGATAATGGTCTTGGGTCGGTGAGCCGTCTCATGTAACTTCCCTTCGATACAAGCACTGCAAGCACGATCTTTGACAAAACTAACATTTGTTAGTCCTCGGATGTGGTTCCCTTTGAGGAGACTTTGCAAAGATCTCATATTGACGTGGGCTAAACGGCGATGCCAAAGCCATCCCACGTCAACTTTAGCCATTAGGCAAGTCGCGGTCTTAGTGGGTCGCTCCGAGAAGTTAACCACATAGAGACCATTCTCGACATGCCCAACAAAAGCTACTTTAAGAGTCTTGCTCCACAAAAGGGCCACGGTATCAATATCAAAGAACGTTGCAAAGCCCATAATAGCAAGTTGACGAACGGAAAGTAAATTGTATGCAAGGGTCTCAACAAGCATGACCTTCTCAATGGACAAGTCCGGTGAGATGACCACCTTGCCGAGACCCAATACCTTTGACATTGAAGCATCACCATATTGGACATGGGTGGGCATAGATGAATTTGCTTGAACCTCCACCACCAAGTCCTTGCTTCCGGTCATATGATTTGTCGCTCCACTATCAAGCAACCATGACACCCCACCGGAAGCAAACTCCTACATAAGGTCAATGCTTGGTTTTAGGTACCCATTCTTGAATGGGTCCTTTCATGTTAGTAACAAGGGTCTTAGGAACCCAAATGAACCATTCAATGTACTCATAAGAAGAACCAACAAATTTGGCATAAACATGCCCATCACTAGCACGGCATAAAACATAAGAAGGGTTAAAATCGTCGGCTTTGTTGGGATGAGTGGTCTTGCCCCTATTGACATTACCACCCACCGCCTCGTTCTTCTTCTTCTTAGGAGCACCCTCTCCCTCTTTCACAAATGTATCTTTGAGAGGGAGAGCTAGCTTGGTCTTGCTCTTCTTGTTTGACTTCTTCTTCTTCTTAGACTTGGGTGCAAATCCAAGTCCCTCCTTTGCCACAACTTCCTTTTGATTGCTCAAAAGTTCGTTGAGATTTTTCTCACCTTGTATGCACGAGACAAGGCCTTTCTCAATTTGCTCTTTCAACTTGGCATTCTCCTCAACAAGATGTGCATGCTCACAACAAGGGTTAGTTGCACGAGCATTATCAATTAAAACAAAAGGAGGACAAGTAGCAATTTCTTTAGTTAGCTTCGCTTGGAGTTGATCATGAGATTCCTTGAGTGTAGCATGAGCACTTTTCAAGGCCTTGTGAGCCTTGTCAAGTAAATCAAACTCCTCTTCGAGTCTAGCATGGCCAACCCCAAGTTCAGCCTTCTCAGTTTTAAGCACTTGAGCAAGAACAATAGCATGATCACGATCTTTCTTTAATTTAGCAAGATCTAGATTGTGTGTCTCCTCAAGAGCCACTCTATGACCTTGCTCTTCCTCAAGAGCAATAGAAAGATCGGCAATCTCATCGGCATAATCTCTACTATGCCCTTCCAACTTAGAGATGGTCTCTTCATGAGATTCTATGATATCATTGGCCTCACCTAATTGTTCCAAGAGAGCCACAAAGTGCTTCTTGGTCTCACCTTTGAGCTTGGCCATGAACTTGTCAAACTCATTTTCCTCCACCTTTGCCTCCTCACTTTCTTCCACACAATTCATCAAGGAAGGAGTGGAATAAATGCTAGTTTTGATGTTGGAGGTTACCTTGTTAGTGGCCTTGGCCATGAGGCACTTGTGGGTGGTGATGGAGTTCTCGTTGGGGGAGTCGAAGAGGGACACCTTTGGTGATGGAGAGGTGGCGATGGCAACGGAGGCCGTAGCAACCCCTTCACCACTAGCAACTTCATCATCATCGGAGTCGTACTCTTCTTGCACCACCAAACTCTTTTGAGGCACCTTCTTCGCGAAGTTATTGCTCTTGCTTGGGAATGACTTGGATTTGTCCTTGCGAATAAGCTTCCCTCCATTGTCTTCCCTCTTCTCATACGGGCAATCGGCGACGAAGTGACTCACATTACCACAGTTGTAGCAAGTCCTCACACGTTGACCTTTGCCTTTAGAGCCATTAGTCTTGTTTCTTGAAAAGTTGGGCTTGGAGTTTCTTTTGTTGCCCCAAAATTGTCTTGATGCAAGAGCCATGTGCTCGTGGTAAGCATATTTGGTGTCTTCGGGGCAATCTTCATCCTCATATTCTTCTTCTTCTTCCTCTTCATGAACTACCTTGGCCTTCAAAGCAAGGTTGGGCTTCTTCGAGCGTTGAACACGAGCAAGTGCATTGTCGGCGGTCTTGTTCAAAATGTTCATAGCAATAAACTCATCCAACACATCACTGGAGGACAAGGTGTGGAAGTCCGGTCTTTGACGAATCACGGAGGACATGCTCTTGTTGTAAGGCATAATGGCCTTGAGGAATTTGCGCTTGATCCAATTGTCATCCGTGTCCTTGCTCCCATGATCTCGGAGTGATACCGCAAGAGTAGTCAATCTCCGGTAAAGCTCACGAGGATCTTCATCTTCATTCATAACAAACTCATCGGCCTCATCAAGAATAACCTCAAAGTTGGAGCGTTGAATGCTCGAGCTTCCCTTGTACAACGAGTTGATATGCTCCCATGCATCTTTGGCAAGAGTGAATGGGCGCAAATGAGGAAGCTCTTCGGGAGGCATGGCGGCTTGAAGAATGAACAAGGCGGATGCGTTGAGTTGGTTGTCCACTTCTTCTCTTGGGGACAAGTTGCTTGGGTCATGCGGATAATAGTCTTGTTCAATGATTCTCCAAAGTTGAGTTGAGCTATAATTCAAATGAGACTTAATACGAAACACCCAATTAGCGAAGTTAGTCAAATCAAGCTTAGGAGGAGGACCATGATTGTTTATATGAGGTGAGGGGACCGGTCCTCCATAGACCGGGGGAGGGGGAACCGAGGCGTGCGTTCCCGTCCCATTCTTACCATGAGGGGAAGATGTTTGAGAGTCTTTAGCCGCTTCCTTGCCGGAATTGACCTCCGATGCCGGTGCGGTGGGATTAACCACAAGCAACGGATCGGGAGTGGACTTCAACCCCTCAAGGAGTTCTTTAAGCATGGACTTGACCTCGGCCGTCATAGACGTCTTAAGTGAAGCCATAGCTTCGTTTAAGACGTCTTGGGTGACCGTGTTCATCTCCACGGCCTCGGGCACTTCCTCAACCCGTTCCCCGTCGTCAACCATACTCTTCGGGTGGTGAAACCCTTAATAAAGAGACGAGGCTCTGATACCAATTGAAAGGATCGATATGGTTGACTAGAGGGGGGTGAATAGATAACTACCAATTTTTAGCTTTTCTTAACAAATTAGGGTTAGCAACAAAATAGGTTGTCTAGATATGCAACTAGGTGAGCAACCTATATGATGCTAACAATCACAACACAAGCAAGCAAGCAAGATACAATACAAGTAAAGCATGCACAAAGTAAAGGTAAGAAGTAACCACAAGTGGAGCCGGTAAAGACGAGGATGTGTTTCCGAAGTTCCTTCCCTTTGAGAGGAAGTACGTCTCCGTTGGAGCGGTGTGGAGGCACAATGCTCCCCAAGAAGCCACTAAGGCCACCGTATTCTCCTCACGCCCTCACACAATGCGAGATGCCGTGATTCCACTAGTGGTGCCCTTGAAGGCGGCGACCGAACCTTTACAAACAAGGTTGGGGCAATCTCCACAACTTAATTGGAGGCTCCCAACACCACCACAGAGCTTCACCACAATGGAATGTGGCTCCGAGGCGACCTCAACCGTCTAGGGTGCTCAAACACCCAAGAGTAACAAGATCCACAAGGGATTAGTGGGGGGAATCAAATTTCTCTTGGTGGAAGTGTAGATCGGGGCCTTCTCAACCAATCCCTAAAGAATCAACAAGTTTGATCGGCTAGGGAGAGAGATCGGGCAAGAATGAGCTTTTGGAGTAACAATGGAGCTTGGGGGAGGAGGTCAACCTTGGGAAGAAGAAGACCCCCCCTTTATATAGGGAGACAAAAATCCAACCGTTTTCTGCCCTGAGCCCGCAGCCAAGCGGTACTACCTCGCACTAGCCTGAAACACACTAAGTGTACCACGGTAGTGCCGCCGGAGCGGTACTACCGCTGCCCCTGGCGGTACTACCGCTTAGGGGGTTTAGACCAGGAGAGGCAGCAGTAGTAGAGGCAGCCAGGGCGGCAGTACCGTGCGAAGCGGTACTACCGTCCTAGTACCGCACTACTACCGCTTAAGGGAAAATGAAAACAGAGGCGTGCACTGAGGAAACCCCTCAAGCGGTAGTGGCGGCGGTAGTAAGGGCGGTAGTACCGCCAGAGCGGTACTACCGTGCTACTACCGTGAATGGCAAACTGGCAACAGAATGTTGCACGCTCGGGGAAACCCCAAGCGGTAGTGCCACGGAAGTGCCCAGCGGTACTACCGCTTGCATAAGCGGTACTACCGTGGGCACCAGCGGTACTACCGCTTGCAAGCCTCTGAAACTCCACAGAAAACATAGGAAAGGCTCCAGAGAAGGGAAAGGAGGCGGTGGGTGCATAAGGGGCTGTGTACGTGTTGATTCCACCCATACCTTTCCAACGCGGACCCCCTCTTAATAGTACGGGTTTCCTACGACTCAAATCCACCAAAAAGAAGTCGTCGAAAAAATAACCGTCTTCACTCTTTACCATCGAGGGGAGATAAACCGTCTCGTGCCTATCAATGTAATCTCTGAAAAGGTCAATGCACACGATTAGTCCGCAAAGCGCATTGTCATCAATCATCGAAACTACTGGGGTAAAATATGCCCTAACAGCTTCCCTCGCCTATCCCCGCGCGCCGCCGCTTCCTCCACCTCCTCTCGTCGTTGCCGCCCCTCGAGCGCACCATTCTTCCAACAAACAGCGGTCGTTTGCAGCTCGGTGCCCACAAGGTATTTGACAAAACGCTTTGCAAGGTATGTACTGCTTCAACTTTATATTTTGTAGCTGAATTTTGTGAATGTTGTTTATAGTTTTAAACTAGTTTAAATGTAGATGAGTTCGTCCTACGATAATTCCGACGAAGAATTTGATATTCAAGAGGAGGAAGACCTCGCAATAATCCTAGCTATCCATGTCAATAAAAAAAAGCCGAAGCACGATGGTTCGGTTATGGGTCGTCAGAAATTGTGGAGGGATAAGATCGATGCCCACAACAGATTGATGAGAAACTATTTTGCGGAGGATGCCACATACCCCGAGTCCTACTTTCGGCGCTGTTTTGGGATGAGCATCGAGTTGTTCAAACCCATTGCAAAGAAACTGGCGAGCCATGATCAGTTTTTTCAGCAAAGGAGGAATGCCGCCGGAGAACTCGGGCATAGCACATTTCAAAAGGTGATCGCCGCTTTGCGTATGTTGGCATACGGTATTCCGGCTGATCTCGTCGATGACCACTTGACCATGGGTGAGAGTCAAGCCATCATGTGTGTCAAGCGCTTCGCATTCGGAATTGTGCAAGTGTTTGGTTTGAAATATTTGAGAGCTCCCAATGCTGAAGACGCCGCAAGGCTTTTGAAGATGAACAAAGCTTGCGGGTTCCGAGGTATGCTTGGCTCAATAAATTGCATGCATTGGAGTTGGAAGAACTGTCATAAGGCATGGCATGGACAATTCCACAGCCATAAAAAGGGTTTCACTATAATCCTTGAAGCAGTGGCCGATCAGGAGACTTGGATTTGGCATGCTTTTTTTGAAATGCCTGGATCTTTGAATGACATCAACGTTCTTAATCGGTCACCACTCATGAATAAGATTGCAAATGGTGAAACTACACCGGTGGAGTTTATAGCAAATGGCCATACATACAACTATGGCTACTATCTTGCGGATGGCATCTACCCAAGGTGGCAAACATTTGTGAAGCCGTTGACGGCACCGCAAGGTAAGAAATTTTTTGATTTCCACAATGCTCAGTTGGGGGCTAGGAAAGATGTGGAGAGAGCTTTTGGGATTTTGCAAGCCCAATTTGCTATTGTGAGAGGACCGGCTAGATTTTTGAATCAAAAGATCCTTGGGTATATCATGAATGCTTGTGTGATCATGCATAACATGATCATCGAGAATGAGTGTGGGCAAGATTTAGACTATTCTCAGTATGAGTTGTTGGGACGTCCCGTGCGTGTGCAGAGAAGGGTTGCGAGGGTGGCCCGATTTATTGCCTCCTACCATGCCATTCGACGTGCCGAAACGCATGATGATTCAAAAGGATCTAATCGAGGAGTGGTGGGCATGGCATGGACGACAAAATTAGTTTGATGTTGTATTGTTGAACTATTTATTATTGTATTGGAAGATAAACTATTTGTTTAAGTTGAAATAATAATTAAACTATTTATTGCTGATTTATTTTTGTGTGTTTGATCTTTTTTGTTCTATTTTGAGTGAGGTATGTTGTTTGTGCTCTGCGCGCGCTTTAAATTTAGCGTGACTGCTGGAGCTATAGCGCCGCGCTGCATTTTGCAGCGTCTGCTGAAGCAAGCACGCTGCGACGCGAAAAAAAGCTATTTCGACATTGTATAAAAAAAATTAGCGCGCCGCGCGGCTCTTGGAGATGCGCTTAGTCTATACTAATCGTAGATGAATTAAAATGGCGCTTCCAAAATGCGGTACGCGGACGTGCCGTTGGAGAGAATAAGTTGCTCAATGTGCCCAAATTCTTGTTAGTACAGGCGCACTATCTGACTGAAACGAGTGTACAAATCGTCTACGGACGAGCAACTATCCAGTCGGCCCATTACACAGGTCCGCTCGTCGCTTGTGTGAGCTGTAGGTTCGCTTTGCTCTGGTTTTCTTTACAAAAAATTGTTTTTTCTTGGATATTCATCAGTTTTTCTGAAACTTTAGAATATTTCTTCAAAATGTCACGTGCATCTTTTTAATGGTATGAAACAATTTTTTACATTACGCAAACTTGTTTTTCTTTTTCATTTTATACAAAATGTTTTTAAAATTTTGCATACATTTTTTTGTAACACGAGACACTTTATTGTCACCAACATTTTTATAAAGTTATCAGCATTTTTTTAAAACAATAAGAATTTTTTTTATATTCTGCTAATATTTTTCAAATTAATGGTTTTAATTTTTTGAAGTAAATTTTGATTTTGGAATATGTGTATTTTAGAACCTTTTCAACAATATGAAAAAAACTGAATGAAAAACCATATGAGAGAAAGTAACAAGCATCTGAAGGAACCTCGGCCGGCCCAACAGTCTCGTGCTTGAGACGACACTCCCATGTATCTCGCTAGAAGCTATACATAGATTTACCCCTAACTAGTGGCCTCCTGTCTGCGAGATCCTTAGTTAGAGGGTACCCTTTGCAAAAGATTACTCTCACATTCTCTCGTGGTGACAAGTGGCGTGATGCATGTCCGTCACTTGTCGCAATCTGCGAGTTTTCCTCTTTTTCATAGATTTATTTTTCCAAAATGTATTATCTTTTGAAAATGAATCATAGAACAAAGATATTGCAGATTGAACTCGAGGATGAATCATTGATAATGGTATTACAATGTTGTTGCTTGCGATGTATCTCGATTACAATTGATGGCTATGTCATGATTGCTGTGGAAATGAAGATGGAGATGGGAATGGTTACGACTATGGATAATGGTTTAGAGTTTCACGACATTGTGTTGCGAGTGGACGGCTCTCTGTTGTTAATGGGTCGTCTCCCGTTTTATAAAGTAGGCTCGTGCTAACGTCAAGGAGGCATCACCAGGTGGTACGAGTGTTGGTACGAGCTAATGCAGTCGTACCAGGCACCATGTTCTCTCCTGGTTTCACCTTTGTGCCTCCGTTTTCTGGGATGTTCATCTAACTTCGTATTTTCCATTTGTGCTTCGATTTCCCTTTTTTCAATAAACATTCTACATCATTTATTTCCTTTTTTCAATACACATTCTACAATTTTTATACAAGCTGAACATTTTTCAAACAAATGATGAATATATATTTTTCAAATACAAAATTTTAACATTTTTTCAAGTATGTGTTAAACATTTTTCAAATACGCGCTGGACATTTTTTGATACGAAACATTTTTTGGATTGTACATATTTTTTAATTACATGGAAATTTTTACATTCTATACACATTTATTCAAAATGTTAGGAGGATTTGAATCGTGTGAACAGTTTCTAAATGTCATGAATTTTTTTCTGAATGCTATAAAAAAATTCAAAAGTTGTGCAAATAACTATTTAGCATTGCTTGAACATTTTTTTTAACTCGCGGTGAATTTTTTATATTTAAATATAATATTTATATTCAAAAAAATTATAAATAATAGTAATTGAAAAAAAAGTAACAAGCTAACGATATGAGAATGCTGAGAGCAACTAGGTGACGGTTCCCCTTTCAGGGCAACCGCAAGGGTCACTTTCGTGGCCCTAGGACGTGCCGAGTTATGTGTCCAAACGCCAACATGTGTTGTGCACCGGGTGCATCCTCGGGATTTTTTTTCTTTCTGCACATGTTTTGGGATTTTATTTGGTTATTCAGTTTTTTGGCTGTTTGTTTTTTTATTTGTTTTTCTCTAGATTTTGGTGAAATTTTTTTCCCCGATAAGCACCGCTTCTCCGCGACAAGCACAATATGTGATTTTGCGAGAAGCAGAGATGTGGTTCCAAAACAGGAAAAGGACAACCACGAGAAGCACATACTTTCCTCCGCGGAAAGAATAATCTGTACTTTTATGAGAAGCACAACTATGCTTTCCGAAAGGAAAAAACACAACTTTGCTTTCATTGAAAAAGATATAAAAACACAGTTTGAGCTTCTGTGAGATGCACAACTTTGTTTTCGCGGGACGTTGTGCTCCCGAAAGGGAAAAACACAATTGTGCTTCCACCGAAAAAAGAGAAAAGCATAACTTGTGCTTTCATGAGAAACACAACTTTTCATATGCGAGAAGCATAAACCGTGCTTTAAAAAATATGTGAAAATGCAACTGCGCTTCTGGGCTCCAGTGCTTTTCGTTGCCCTTTTTGCTTTTTTTTTTGAATTTCGAGTTTTCTTTTGGTTTTTGGTTTTTTCGCAAAAAAAATATGTCGGGATCTAGTTTCAAAGATCTCAACACGAGAAATTCAATGGTGAAAATGGTTCAGGATTTGGACACATTATTCAAAAGATAAACCATTTTAAAAGAAAAAACAAATCTATGAAAAAGTTGTAAAACTCCTAAACCATGAAAAGTGACGCACATGTAATGCGTCATTTGTCAGCATCAGAGAAAATGGTTAGAGACCTTTACAAGGAGTAACCTTTTTTTTTTGAACACAGTACAGACGCAAGCGCTTATATACACGCGCATACACTCACCCCTATGAACGCACATACGCACACGCTACCCTTATGAGCACCTCCGAGAGACTGAGCCGGCATATCATCTTGAAATTTACGAAGTCACCGTAGGCACCTCGTCGTCGACAGGAACGTCTCCTCCCACTGAATACGCATCGCCGGAAATTCTAAAATAATTCCAGGAATAAATGCGAGCACCAGGACTTGAATCCTGATGGGCTGGAGATACCACAGTCCCTCTAACCATCCAACCACAGGTTGGTTCGCACAAGGAGTAACCCTTGACTAGTAATTTCGATGATGTTCAGTTAAAAATAAGGTGAGAGGGGACGCTCGGTCTCGCACTAGCTTACGGCCTACTCCTAGCAGGGCCTTTGCTGGGCCTCTTGTCAATTCCACCTGCAAACCCCCGTCCCCTCTCTTGTTTAGAAACAAAAACCCGTCCATCTCGGGCTCTCTCCGCATTGCCGCCGATTCACCACGCACCGCCGCCGTCGCCGCCGCTCCACGGTCCTCTTCCTTTCCCACCGGAATCAATCCCCTCGGCACTCTCCCAGTCCTCCCTCGCGACCCCGGCCGGACACGCTCGCCCTCGAAGCCAGGCGCGCGCGGCCGTCGGCGATGGCTGGAGTCGCCGGAGCGCGTGGCCGCGGCAGCTGGCTAGCTCCGCCTCCGCCCCTCCTCGCGGAATGGCCCTGGTCAATCCAAGTTTGCGCGGAAGGAGGTCAGTTTGGATTCTCACACACCCATCCGAAGTCTGAACATGCTAATTTCCCATCGCATGCTTCATCCATTTAATTCCAATTTTGTGACGCTTCTCACACACACCTATCACCTTAAACCTGAAACCCATCATGCCTACCTCGATTGGCAGAACAATGAGACTGGAAGAAACCCATTGTGTCCCATGAAATCTGGCTACTTCGCCAAGTTTCATCAGGAGTCGGCAACCTTGTCACTCGGTGTCAAGACATTCAGAAATGGAATCAGTCTAGCCACCTAGCTAGATTCAGGAACAAATTCACACAGGAGACAGCAACCTTGTCAGTGTCAAGACATTCAGAACGGGAATCCTTTGTCAGGAAGGATGCACATAATAGCATGCTACTGATAAATTAGCCACATCCAAGCAAATACAAGTTCATAGACCTAAGCAACAGGGTAATGACGACCACAACGCTACAAAGCACACTGATACTGTATTACATATACGGCACCTACTCTCGATGGTTCTTCCTAAACCTCACAAGAACACAGCTCAACAAGCAACCGATACACGCTTAATTTACACATGGAAATGGAATTTAACATGGATAGAGTCAACCCTTGGTCTCTGTCAGCTAAGCACTCAGGACCACCTTTGGTTTGATGATGGCATCCCTTCTCCTTCCTGTCAGAATCCTCTTGAGCAAGTTGGGGTTCCCCTTCTGCTTGCTTGGGATAACGGCTAGTGATACGGCCTTGGCAGCAGCTTCTTTCTTGCAGGTTCCACTCACACCGTAAGTTTTGGCGGGTGGAACCATTGGTGTTGGGTGAGAACCACATGATTCTGAATCATCACCTCCCTCGTCGGCAGAAAATTTTCTTTCATGTGGTGGCCTGAGTTCTGAGCATATAATCTCCTTGGTCTTCGGGGAGCTGAGGTCATCAAATCCCCCCTCGTCGACGGCTAGCATCTCATTCAGTGACTGAGACCGAGGTTTTCGCTCTGGACAAACCGAGGTGGCATCCTTTGGCGATGCAAGTGCTTTCAGTTGCTTTCCCAGGTTTAGGATTGTCTCCTGACACTCGATGAGCTTCTCTGATGCTGTCGAGATCTCCAGCTGCTGTGTGAACAAGGGGATTAAATGTTAATTTGGAAAACTTATTTACCGGTAAACTGTCCAAATGAAGGTAATAACTCATGGACTAAAGAGCCCATCAAAGCAGGCTGTACTCAATAAACCAGTAAATTGATTGAATGAATCTGAAAACATGTTGAATTCTTTCCAATGGTCTCACGGCAAAGGCAGTCAGGATGGTCTTTTGCCATCATATAGGATCTCAAATTTCTAATATACAAAGTGGGCATGAAATGGCGACATGTTTTGTTACGTTGCCAAAATGGAAAAGGAGCGAAGCAAGATTGTTATTTCGCATTTCCTTTTTTCCTATTTAAAAAACTGTTGCATTTGAGGTTGCATGCAACTCTGGTTGCTACAAGAATAGAAAGAATGCTATATAGTTTCGCAAAAGAAAAATTGTATACATTATAGAGAAAGGACAACATCAATATGGAGCAAAATTTTTGCATAAGACTGTAAATTCAAATATGTATTTTTTCCTCCTAAAAAAATAGCTAAGCAATCTTTAAAACCACAAAATTCAACAAATAAGATAGTGTGGATCTTACCATGTGTACATTTTTGTCTTTACTCCCCGGAACACATTTTGGGTCTTCTTCACTAGAGTAACTGCTTCCCTGTAGATTGCCCTTGTTTACCTCAGAGTTAGCGATGGATTTGTGTTTGTCACGTTCACTCACCGTTGATTTACCATCAACACTATGTGTTCCCAGATTTCCTGTTTCTTTCAATGCATTAAGTTCTGCTCGCAAACTTGAAGATTTTCCTTCCGGTGCATGCAATTTAGAGAATGAGACTCCATTCCTTGTACTGTCCGTGTCATTATCAGCTTTAAGTCCAATATCCACGGGGCTTGATGCGGAAACTAGTGACATCTGCACGCTGTTTGGAGTGCTGGGTTCATCTATGCCATTTATGGTTTGGACTCCTATTTGTTTGGCTGCAACAGCTTCATGCCCATCACTGCTATCTAAATCCAAATGCTTTATGATAGTTTCCCTCATCTCTGATACATCTTGCAGCGAAAAGCAGTGGTTCAGTATCCAATCTAGTGTGAGGCTCACTTCAAGAACAAATCTTTCGACATCAGTATTCCCATACAGAAGCTCATTGCATACAACAATGAAGTGTCGCAGTACACAAGTGAGTTCTGATGTTTTCCATAAGAATGCATGAGCAAAATAACCAGTTATCAGCGTAGATTGATCACCCATGTTGCCACCAGATTGCACGAGTTTGCTATTGTAATCCTTTGACGATCTCTGAATAACTCCCTCGACAAGTTCAATTAACTTCAGGAGTCCCTTCTCAGTCTTGTGCGGGTGAACTTGATCAGTTGTTTCATTGGGACCATCAACTGGAACCAGCTCTTTACCTGCTGATTCCATTGCCTCTCTCTTTACATCATACGATTTTGAAGGCTTATCATCATATACCATCGCTAGCCTTTCTATTTCTTCAAAGTCATCCATGAAACTTAAGTCTGACATTCCTGTGCTCTTACAAGAAGGTGTAGTCAGCTTCCCCTTCTTGAAATGTTCAAGTTCAGAAATCAAGGCTGACGCCCATGAACCTGAACAGCTGACATTATCTTCATTGCGACCACCCTCAGAGATAGATGAAAGAGGATTTTCAACCACTGTAGGACTTCTTTTTACCAGTTCTGTGCTAGCTCGATCACCTGATAAGTCTTCGAGTTGAGCTTCAACTTGGGAAAGTTTAGAGGTTGTGCGAGCAAGCATAGTATGGGAAAGCTGAAGTTCACCATCCTTTCTAGAAAGAGATTCCTTCATGGCCTTATTTTCATCTTCCGTCATGTGTAACCTTGCAAGCAATGAAGGACTTACATGCGGTGCATTGGAAGAGTTATGTATCTGATCATATGAATTGAAGGATGAGGTAGAATTCAACTTTCCCGTCCTTATGTGTGTTGTGCTGCTGCCCAGTGTTTCAACTTCACTTCTCATTCTAGCAACGGCAGCTGGTCCTGGTAGCCTTTTACGTACCATTGAGCGCAATCTCTTGCATTCTTCTTCCAGCTTAGTAATCTTCCTTACGTTTTCAAGATGTTGTTTGTGTGAAGCATCAGCAGATTTGAGGTTACACTTCCTTTCCTCACTACGAATATCAAGTTGCTTCTGCAGCATGCAAACCTCATATCTAAGAGAAGAATTTGATCTCTCTGTTGACT
This sequence comes from Elymus sibiricus, assembly GCA_039707655.1. Lineage (NCBI taxonomy): Eukaryota > Viridiplantae > Streptophyta > Magnoliopsida > Poales > Poaceae > Elymus > Elymus sibiricus. Next base: position 504,502,728 of record CM077665.1, read on the forward strand.
CTAGTTTTGCTGCAAGGTCCTTCAAGTCTGACTCTTTCACTGCATTTGATTCAGTTAGATCTAAGATGATATTCTCTTTTGTTGAAAGAATTTCAGATAGTCTGCTATACTCATCGTCCAAGCTAGCAATTATGTTCTCTTTCTCTGCGACATTTTGTTCCAGCTTCCAAACTTTATCCTTCTCACAAGAAATTATTTGAGCAGTGTCCTTTATCAATAACTCCCTCTCTTCCGCTGCAACATTTAGAGCCTCATCAAGCTGACAAATCCTTTGCTCAATCATGGCTTTCTGATGTAGAGTATCATCAAGTTCTGTCTTGATGGCTATAGCTTCAGCCTCTGCTTTCTCCCAGCCTGAAACATTCGTAATCAAAAAGGGGTTGGTCAGAAAATTAATAGCCGACATATATGCATACATGCACGTGGCATTTATACATCTAGGATGAGATAAATCATATGCCCAACTACTTATGACCAGGAACTTGTACTGGAATGAGAGTGATGAATGGAGTAGTACCTAGTATGGCTTCTTCAGCTACTTTTGCTTGCTTGGATGAAATAGCATCCTTCTCGAAGCATTCAGCATGAGCAAATGAAAGTTGTTCATTTAATCCTTGCAGTGATCTCTCTAGCCGTGCAATCTTCTCCTTCAGCACGAAAAGAAAAGTTGAAGCACTTGTTATGACTTAATTAATGAGCACTGAAACGTCAAACACTTAATGTGTAGAACTGTAGATAATATACCTCCTGTTCCTTATCATTGGGTTTATTCTTTACTGAAACTGTTCTTTCCGATGCTTTCTTTCTCCAAAGCCATGTTTTATGGTCCATAGAGAGTTGCTCTCACTTTTTACCAGTATAATCAATGATACACAAGATACCCTAGAAATTAGAAGCAGATGCAACATTAGTGGTGCATTTTTATATCAATACATACAATATACCTTGGGAAAAAGAATCATAAAATGTATATCTGGTTCAACTTTGCAAAGTTATTCCTGCAAACTATACAATATGATGCCAAGTTTCATTTCCCCCCAGCAAACTCCCAGCATTTAGCACCAAGTTAATAATTGATCCTTTCGACAAATGAAGTAAACATCTCAGTATCATGTTCGTTTCTACGAAATCTGCAATTGCGGGCACCTAATCCACTGGGCACGATTAACAATTTCTACTTCTGCCAGCTGCAATGTCCTTCACTTTTGATGCCGAAAGCGACACTTAACTAAAAAAGCAACCACAAGGTATATTGAGGTATTTGCTCAGTTCTATGCCCAGTGCACCCACCACTTGCTCCAAAAGGTTACATTTGTTAACCAAATGTACTATATTTCCTTCCAAAAGAGAGAGAGTACAAAATTAGCCATCAGATGTTAGCTTCTTCCACAACCCAAGTGGGTGGCCGTCCACCAGCATCGATCCACAACCGTGAGAGCAACCCAGCAGTGAAGCCATTTAACATCGGCAGGTACATACAGCATCTATCTAATTTAGTAAGCCAATTACGCCGCCTCAGACGTCAAAATTGGTGAAAGTGTTGCAAAAATAGCATACAGAGACAGAGAGGTGGTTCTCCTCTGTCTCAACAACATCACTAGTGGCACCGAGTGCTTCTCCTCTGTCTCAACAGAATTACTGCTAGTAGTACCACACAACACAGGCGCATCCACTGATAAGGATGGCGCCTAACGCAAGTACTCTTTTCGGCAACCACAACTCGACCTTTTATAACCAATGAATGAACCTGCTACGCTAACCGGGAATCAGGACCAAACTGACACTCTGTTTGTACACCTCTTCCTGCAGATTGGCTACACCAAATCGAGCCCCCGGACAAAGAGCAGATGAGGAAGGAAGAAGCCTCAGTGGAAATGCCCACACAAGAATCGCTTGTGCGTCGAAGCAGGAGAGGAATCGGCGCAGCAGCGGGCCAAAAAACCCTCTGCGCATGCAAGCAACCGGCCATAATTAGCAAGTGCAGTGAAGCAGGCGAGCCAAACCCATCGCCATCCATCCCCCCGGTACCTCCAAACCGCCATAACCCCCTAGCTAAGCTCCACTCCAGAGTCCAGATAGATAGACATCCCCATCGTTTTCCCAACCACCAAGCATGGATTGAGAAACGCATACCCAAGGGACAAGGGCGGCATGGATAGATAGAACCGATAATAAAAGAGAGATAGAGATTGCAAGAACACAAGGGCTGGCAGTGGCGAGCTGAGCTGAGCTGAGCTGAGAACTGACCTTGCTTCCAGTGAGTGACAGTGGATAGTGGCGTGGCTCTGCCGCCGCTTGCCAAGAAGGGACTGTTGTGCTGCTTGCTGGGTCACCTGTGACTCCGTGGAGGCATCCTATGGTGTGGATGGATGGAGGGAGGGAGGGGGTGGTGACTGGTGACTCGGGTGACTGTGTGAGGACAAGGACACAAAGCTACCGCCTTAGGCTTTTTCTCTGGGGCAGAGGCTGGGTGTCCCTAGCAGAAAGGAAAAGGTGTTCCTGGCTGGGCCCTTGAGAGTTGAGACGACAAAATTGCTACTGGATGCCAAAAAAAGCTGCCTCATCAGAGATTGTGGAAAGATCATCGTGAGGGTGAGGCCGTGATCGACGGTGGGTTTAAGTGTCGGCGGCGGCGGTGGATACCACTACCGGAGTTGCGTACGTGCGACGGCGCTCAGCTCTCCGTTGATTATCCCGTTTGGGTTGGTCCCAGCACATCTGCATTGTTACAAGTTTTATTTAATAACAGAGTACAAACACATACGCTCGTACATACACACATTATACTTATACAAAGCGATGCACGCTACGAGCGTCTTCGAGAGAATAATCCGACACATCATCTTGAGATTAACGAAGGAGTAAACATTGTTGGGTTGGTTCCATCACAAGAAAGCTAACCATCTGAGCTATGTTTAGTTTCAGTTTTTTATTTACATGTTACTCCCTATATTATATCTTCGGAGGAAAGTCACGATGTTGTACGGTATTATAACAACACAAAAAAGAACTTTGCGTTTAATAGATTAGACCACAAAAGATGCCGAATGAACTGACGGCCACACTGACATGATTTTATGAGCTATGGCGTCTCTTCATCAAGTGTAACTGTGGGGCGATTCACACAGGAGTACTTAAAGTTTCAGATATAAGCTACGGTCAGATAATGTCCGGTGAAGTTTTTTTTTTTTGAACACAGTACAGACGCAAGCGCTCACATACACGCGCATACACTCACCCCTATGAACGCACACACGCACACCCTACCCCTACGAGCACCTCCGAGAGACTAAGCCGGCATATCATCTTGAGATTTACGAAGTCACCGTAGGCGCCTCGTCGTCGACGGAACGTCTCCTCCCACTGAATACGCATCGCCGGAAATCCTGAAATAAATCCAAGAATAAATGCGAGCACCAGGACTTGAACCCTGATGGGTTGGGGATACCACAGTCCCTCTAACCATCCAACCACAGGTTGGTTCGCATGTCCGGTGAAGTTAAGATGACCGAAAATAGGGGAATGTGTGTGGCCGTGTGGGCGCAAACTATTTATTGTATGGTACCGCTGCTTTACGCCGGAGGCGTACAACTGAAGCGAGTACAAATGCCATCGGCGCATCAAACCCTTGTGTCGGCTTGTCTCGCGCACCGCCAGCTTGCCTATGGACCCTCTTCAGTAATAGCATGCATGCGACGAATTGCACGTCAATTCCTGGGTGAAACATCACGTGGATTTGCCAAGTTGATGAAGAATTCTGATGGATCTTCTTGTGGTGAATTTTCATGGGTTACTGCAATTTCATGTTTACTGCTCCCTTTATTTCACAATGTAGTGTGCATGCGTTTTTTAAAATTTAAGTTTGATCATAAATTTAACCAATGTGGACGGCTGCAGCGCGAGCAAAAATTATACGTATTCGAAAGAAGTTTTTAATGGTATATTTTTTGCTCCGTCGCAGTCGCTTACGTTGGTTAAATTTATAGTCAAACTTAAATCTTGAAAAGCACGGGCGCAGTACATTATGAAATGAAGGGATTAGTACCATCTGAATTTTAGGCGCAACCGGATGCGAACGACTTACAGATGTGGTGTGTCATGCGGGCAACCAAGCTCCACGTTATTGAAGCCGCTACAAGTTATCTTCAGGGCATCTGGATGGATCCGTATGTTGTCATTACTCAGTCGTACGAAAGTCGAGGAGTGTATGGCCTTTGAGTGCAACCGTTGGAAGACGGTAGCACATGATACGTACAATCGGTTTGGATGACAATCCAGTGATAGGATTGATATGTAGTCATCTTGTCCTATTTTTGTCGGTTGTTGCTTTTTGTTTTATGATTCGCTTTTGCTCATGTACCTTAGATGAGTTACGCACTTTGTTGATACTTTAATTAATAAAATGCTTAACTTCTTTTGAAAAAATCTCTTTTAGATCAGTGCAGACAAAGAGTAGAGTAGAACTAGTACTCCCTCCGTTTCTAGATATAAGACCTTTAGAGATGTCAATACGGAGTACATATAGATGTATATAGACGCATTTTAGAGTGTAGAACTCCGCATTTAGTCTTTGTTGGAATTTCTAAACAATCTTATGTTTAGGAACGAGAAGGGAGTAGAGCGGAAAGGCTGAACATTCTCTTTTTACAGTGCCTGGTAAACCCAGATAAATTCGCTGGTTGTATCATGTGCCGCCCAAAGAATATTGCAAATTTGGCTTTTTGAAGAAGGGGGCAACACCACAGCGGAGAATACGTTTCCAAGAAATATATTTGTACTTACTAATGGAAGTTATTCTGAAATTTCTTGGGTCTATGATCCAAAGCATAGTACATGTAATGGTTGCCAAGTTTGAATAATATTACAGGTAATATCTCAAACAAAAAAAAATCTCTTATTGCGGCCTCGTCTACATGGGCGTCCTGAAGCCCTGAAGTGGGACCGGTTCGGGAACTTTCAGCTTGGTTTTGGGAAGGTTCTCCTTGTTTTTTTTCTCTTGTGTTTTCTCTATCAATTTTCACAAAAAAATGGTTTTTCATTTTAGGTCTTCCATTTCCACTTAATAATATTTCAGGTTAACTTTCTTCGAAATATACGTCGACTTTGTAATACACATTGTACATTTTCCATAAACAAACCGGATTTTTTTTTAGATACATGTCGAACATTATTAAATCAATATTGAACATTTATTGGAATAGATGTTGAACATTAAACATTTTTCAAATATGTACTGAACATTTTTAAACACACGTTGAAATGTTTTTAAATATCCTGGACATTTTGTAAACCATGAAAACATTTTTTTAAGTGTTTGAACATTTTTTAATTGATAAAAACATCTTTACACGTTATGAAAAAAAATTAGAAATAAGGAAAATAAAATTTGACATTTTCATGAACAAATTTTAAATATGCAAACATTTTTAAAATATCCTAAACATATGTTTGAATGGTACGGATATTTTAAAAAAAGTGTGCAAACAAGTTGTTTTACAATGCATTAATATATTTTTAATGTGCGGTGAAAGTTTTTAAAAAATTAAGTAATTTAATTTTGATCTATTTTTGGAAATGTAAACAAAATAGAAAAAAAATAACAAACTGACGAATGGAGGAGCGCGCTATTCAGCCGGCCCACTAGTGTGTTACTTGAGGCGAGGCCACACCCGGTCTTGCATGAAGCGAGATTTAGACGTGTCGTACGAAGCTCTCAGATGACCCAAGGGTGTTTTTTTTAACACAGTACAAATACAAGCGCTCATATACGTGCATACACTCATCCCAATGAACGCATACACGCACACCCTACCTTTATGAGCACCTCTGAGAGACTGAGCCGGCATATCATCTTGAGATTTACGAAGCCACCATAGGCACCTCGTCGTCGACGGAAACGTCTCCTCCCACTGAATGCACATTGCCGAAAATCCTGAAATAAATTCAGGAATAATGCGAGCACCAGGACTTGAACCCTGGTGGGCTGGGATACCACTGTCCCTCTAACCATCGAACCACAGGTTGGTTCGCTAACACGAGGGTGTTTAACCCTCAAACCTTCAGGTTTACATCCTTTCTTTGTCGAAACTTCCTTTTATAGTTCATTAAACATGATGATTAGCCTCCTAATCTCATTTCTTTGGTCGCTTCACCTTACATATCACCAGCTCGGGTGCTTACATTTTACGAAAACGAGATGCCACAGAGGAATAGCGAGGGTCTCTTTGATTGCAAGTAATCTTAAAATGCAGGAACAGAAAAGGCAAAGGATTCCGGTGTCATGTTGATTAGTAGTATCAACATGATTTTAGTTTCTTCGATTGCAAGAAAAATGAAGGATTTTTTCACGAGGTTTGAGTGGTTGCTCATTTTTGTACGGAATGTACTCCCTTGGTTTCACAATATGTGTGTAGATTTTTGGAAAAGTTAAACTTTACAAACTTTCATCAAGTTTGTAGAGAAAAGTATGTACATCTAGAATGCCAAAATACATGCCATTAGGTACATCATAAGACATATTTTTCATATTTTTTATATTTGATATTGTAGATATAAATAGTTTTCTCTACACATTTGGTCAAAATTTGTAAATATTGACTTTCTGCAATATCTATAAACACTACATTATGAAAGGGAGGGAGCAGTATAAAGAAATCCTTAGGAGAGTTTTATGTAGGATTCAATCTCAAGAATCAAAAGATGGCGAAGCAATAAATATACAGATGATCATTCTAACCTATCAGAATTTTTATAACCAAACAAGCCCTCAATCACAACCTCAAAACTCTGTAGGCTCAATGATAACTAGGCTTTTTTATCTAGTTCTTGTTTTCTTTATGTTTTTTGTCTACACAAAAAGTTACTTTCCATTTAATGTATTCCATCTACTGGTGCTTCACTGGGTTCTTTTTCTTTGTCGGTGAAGCCATGATCACAGAAGATAAAAATGATCAAAAGATATGCATTTGTAGGGATCACTTCACGACCTCAAAACTTTATAGGGATCATCTAGCAACTTAGATGTGATTATGAAAATAAACAACTTTTCTTGTAGATATACATGAAGTGGGGCCAACAAGTAGGTAATCGGTCATAGTTATCAATAAGCAATATCAATAGTAACAACAACAAAAACAAAAAGGGTTTCTCTTAGATGTTGATTTGATTTCTCCATGGCTTTAATCCACTTTTTCGTCATGCTCATCAGTTGCTTTCGCCGACATCCTTTCGATGTCATTGTTCGCATCGTTGTGTATCGCCCGCTCTTGTTCCCGCAAGTATTGATCGGCACAACGCCACGTCCAGTGTTTCATATAGACCAAAGTGGAAGCATAAAATCCAACGTTCAGTGTTAACTACAACTAAGAAACACACAAGTTTGACAATGAAATTTCCTAATGAAACAAGTGCAAACAACAATAGCATTAGTCACACTTGACACTATTTGTCGTCGACACTGATCGTTACCGCTGTAACGACGTAGTCACCTCTGTTGACGCCTCACAGAATTATTGAGACGATTGTGGTTGTCCAATTGAACATGAGAGATCATAGGTCATGTGGCAGAGCACATTCGTGTAACAAAACAACTTAAATGATGTTAGGGTGATCAATAATCTGATCTCTATTAGGTTGGAATGCAAAAAAATTACCAAAATATATGTACTAAAAAGTGCTGCAGTCCTAATAGTTTTATTCGTGTGTCAAATAAATTTCTTTCCTCGCTGCGGATAATAAAAGGAGCACCATGACCCCTCAAGATCATACGAGTCTGCTCATTTAGTGTTGTGTTTTGTTCATTATTTTTCTTTCTTTTTTTTGGTTTTCTTTAAGTTTTCTATTTTCTATTTTATTTTTATGATTAACTAATAATTTATTTTTTTCATTTTTTTATTTCACCGCCTTTTGATTTTTATTTATCCTTTCCCTTTTTGTGGAAATACATCAATATTTTTTCGGAGTACATGCATATATTATATTATTTTTACATGCATTAACACCACTTTCAAATATGTGAAGTCGTTTTTCAGCACATACATATTTTTAAATGCATAAATTTTTATTTTTCCATCTGCCTGAATACAAAGTTGTACTAAAACTGCGACAGTTAATTTGGATCAGAGAGAGTACTATATTTACAAATAATATTAAACACTAAACCCATGTAACCTCTATTGTACATCATCATCCCTGATTATTAGTAAAAAATGACACAGTAGGGTCCTTCCCTACTGTTTTCAGTAAAAAAACATTTTTTAAATTGCTTTTATTTTTGGATAATATTTAGATTTGGAGATTGATCTCCTACTAATAAGTTACACATGCCTTGCACGTGAGAGTAAGTACGACTGGATATCGATTTACCACATCATAATAGGAAAACATATAAATTTGGAGTCACGTATGATGAAGTACACTATATAGGTTTAAGTCTCAGCGCTCATTCCATTAAAAATCAAATTATGACTATAGAATATTCGATGATTGTGTGGTATATACTAAACAAAACAAATGTTAAATATATAAGAATAGGTAAATACTCAATCTACAAAAACAAAGTGAACTTTAGGGAGATGTTGCCGCAGATTTGAAACAAAACAAACAAAAAACATATAGTAGAAACACATGTCAATTATTTTGTAAAACAAACTTGGGAGAAGAGTCTAGAATAAATGAGATGGTTGCATTTTGAGCATATTGTGCAATGTAAATGATATAAAAAATAATTGACAATTATTTAATAGAAAAGGCTGGAGAATTGAAGTATGGAAGAATCTAGAACAAAGGAGTAGTGTCTTTGTTTTGAGATCTGTGCATATTATGATTGTGTCTAAGCTCAAGTAGAATCTTCTTGTTTTTTTTTTCTCAAGTAGAATCTTCTTGATTTTTTTTAGCTCAGGTAGAATCTTCTAGATAATACATGTGGCAAAATCTGATGTAGTGAAGAGAAAACGAGGTAATGGACCGCAGAGCAAGTGAGCGGACCATAGGAAGTTGTGTCCAAGGAGATAGACGGGTTTGCGTGAGCACTTTGGTGATCATCGATCGTGGCCTATCGGCCCAGGTTGCTTAACCGTGACTGGGCCACGCGGCCAAGGGCAGCAGGCCTCTTTCTTCCGGGAGCAACTAATTAGGGAGCACTCCCTCGGAAGCCTACCAACGATCACTCTCACGCGCCGCCACTTAGCACGTTCTCGGCCGCCGCCACGTGTCGCGCTCTGAGCGTTTCCTTCGGATTTTATTATTTTTTATTTTTTTCGCACGCGTTTTCGGCTTTTTAGATTGGTTTTTTACTGAGTTTTTTTGTGTTTCGGTTTTTCATCGGTCATTCTTAGCTTTTGGACGATTTTTTTTAAAAACAATTGCGCGAAACAACGTGTTTTCTATTTTTTTTCACGAGAGGCACGGTTTTGCTTCCGCGAGAGGCACGGTTTTGCTTTCGCGAGAGGCACGGCTTGGAAAGTAAAAAAAACGCGTTTTCTGTCTTTCTTTTTGCGAGAGGCACGGTCGTGTCTCTCGGATAGGGGGAAAAACGCATTTTCTATTATTTTTTCTTTTCACGAGAGGCACGGTTTTGCTTCCGCGAGAGGCACGGTTTTGCTTTCGCGAGAGGCACGACCGTGCCTCTCGAAAAGGGAAAAAAACGCGTTTTTTTCACGAGAGGCATGGTTTTGCTTCCACGAGAGACACGGTTTTGACTTCGCGAGAGGCACGGCCGTGCCTCTCGAAAAGGGAAAAAAAATATTTTCTGTTTTTTTTTCTATCGCGAGAGGCACGGTTTTTTCGTCTATTTTTTTTCGTCCGGTTTTTTCTGAAGAAAAAAAGTTTGTCAAAATCTATCAACATGAAATCTAGTTTTAAAGATCTCGACGCGAGGAACCCAACAGTGAAAACGATTCGAGATTTGGACGCGCGATTTAAGAGATAAATCGTTTTGAAAATACAGATCTACGAAAAAAGGCAAAACTCTCATGTTGCGACAAGTGGCACACATGAAGTGCGCCACTTATCGCAACTTGGGAAGGTGGAAGTGATCTTTGAAAGGTGTACTCGTTAATTAGTGATCTCGTTTAATTTCGGGTCTTCGGGTTGGTGCAAGCATCCAATTAATCCCTACATGCATGATCCTAAAAAAGAAACAGTTTTGCTAAGTCTCACTAAGACTTTGTTATGTCTCAGTCGATGGTATATTTCTTTGATCTTGCATGGAGATATGTATAGTTTTTTTCTTTTCAATTTTTTCCTCTATGTCATTTGACTGAGACTTGGTTAAATTTCAGTCGACTAAGACCTAGCCATACCCAAAAAAGAAACCTACGTGCACGATTTGTGCATCCTTAATTTCGACCGGTCGATGCGTTTATTGTGCCGCCAGCGTCATATGTCACCCATGCACGTACGGCGCCTCCGCCTGCTCTCCGTTGGGTCCGTGCCGAACCTGCAAGTTCGGCGCCGCCCAAGTCAATGCTTGCATTGCACGGCAGCGGTTCATCGAATGCCACCTTAAAGTTAGGCCAGGACAATGTCAAGGACCTATTATATCCTAGCGTCTTGGCCTGGGTCGTGTTAATTAAAGTTAATGCCTAGTTAGGGAGCGTTTACTACCAAACAGTTGCCTGAAAACAACATTTGCGTCGGTTTTCTGTAAACCATTTTGGACTAAAATCCAATCCAACGCCTGGCACAATGTACTCCTCCTCCAGCCAAACTTCTTCGTCGTTCCTTCCCTGCTGACCTCCGACTGAACCGCCACCCCTGAGCGGCGGGCGCTGCCGCACACCGCCCCGTCCTATCTGACCCGTCGTCTCCGCCATGTTGGCGGCATCCCAGCCTTCTCTCTGAAGCCGCCCATCTCGATCGCCGGCGACCGTGCCCCCGGCATTCCTAGTATCCGACGAGGTTTTGGCAAGCCCTCGGCCGAGCGCGGTGTCCGTTGTTCTCCCGAATCGACGAACTTGAAAACAATTTCAGCAGCCTGATCTCCCGCAAAAAAAATAAAAATTCAGCAGCCTGATGAAAGCCAACGCGGTTTAGTTATGTACTAGCGGTGAAGATGCGCGGCGCACGCCGCGCCCGTCGGAAGACTCATTTATATTTCGAATACTTCAATTTTTATTTTTATTGCATGCATGTATTCTTTTTCATGTTTAGTTGGAATAAGTACTTCAATTTTTATTTTTATTGCATGCATGTATTATTTTTCATGTTTAGTTGTTTGGATTTTTTTTGGGGTTTTATAGGACGGAAAAGAGGTGTAGTTTCGTTTTGGCACGGTTCAGTGGTTTAATAAAGTTATTTATAACACGTTTACATCCGTCGTAGTTTTCTTTTTGTCTGTGCGTGTAGAGATGCTTGACTTGTTTTTTTATAGAGCGATAAAGACCATTGCCGGTGGCGTCCATTTCATATTTTTAATAGAACAGAAATGTTTGAATACGTTGCAACAAATTGAAAATCTTTTTTTAGTGTGTTTATGGGTAAATCATTAGTGTTTCACCTTTTTTGTCCTTGCGGAATTTCTTTAACATGTGAGACCTGGCGATATTCAATAAGAGAAGCGAATCAGTGTTATATTATTTCTGAACTTTATTGTTTCTTATCTCAGTGCCAGGGACTTCTTCATGCATGTTCTTTGTGTATTATATTTATATTTGGCCTGTCATATCTTCATAGTACTCATCTAGGAGTTTTAGCAGACAAACAATGTTAGAATCAGTAGCATCAAATGTGTTTTTCTTGTACGTGTGAGTAATGCTGATAGAGTGAGATTTCTCTTATCGTACATGGTGAGCGAAGGATGGTGGGGCTGGCAACGATTATAATGGTTGTAGAGCTTTAATAGATCATAATGCAACAGTAGGTAATACAAAAAGAAATAAAATAATCGTTAATCATAGAAAAACTCAGGTTTTTCCTTTTATATTTTCCTCGGATTATTGCTTACGCGGATGCAATGTGTTGGTACTATTCCGGTTTACATATAAAGTTTTTTTTTGATAGATGTGGGTATATTGCAGTTTATTCAGTGGGCATGGAAACACTGGTCACATGAAGCACTGTTGCATACGAAGTGACTGTTTTGAATATAGTGTTTCAGTTTATTCGGGTTATTTGTTCCAGTTTGTTAGTTTTACTGTTCTCTTAAAATGAGATCTCACTCAAACCGTTCGAGGAAAGTAAATCTTGGGGCAACAATCCATAAGAATGAATCTAAGGAAAAATAAATTGAGCAGTATCATTTTAAACAATAAAAGAAGGTTGGCACCCAAGATGCGATCTTTTGCTCGGATTTTGGCTTCGTGGTAAAATTGGTGTGGAAAGACGATCACTTTTTTTTATCAAAGAGCAATGCCATTAGGTAAAATTAATTATTACAAAATATGTATATAGATCAGATCAAACTAAGTTACTAAATTGGTATTTTATTCGGTTTATTTTTTCCTCTGCGTATTTAAGTAATCCATTAGATTTATGCATTTTTCACTTTAGGAATTATCTATAAATAAGTCTAAAAATAGCATGATATAATTGTATTAAAGGAAACCCATAAACAATTTACTAAGCAATAAAAATAATAATAATATCGGAGTACTTGTATGTGTAAGAGGGCAATAAAATATACATGACGATCTCTTTTTAGAAATGTAAATACGTATGATGATATACAATACGTAAAAAAAGGCAATTTTTATGGATACTGTTCATAAATAATATTTTTATGGAAAATAATAAATGGCACTATTCGTAAATACTAATATTTTTCGTAAAATTCTTTTTGGAAATGTAAAACACTATCATGTTTTCTGTATGTAAAAAATCATCTTTTTCTTTTAAAACACTGTTCACAACAGGGGTACATGATTACTATTCGTGGTTGGAAACGCAAATAAAAAACAGTGGATAAAAAGACGAGGAACTGTTTATACAGGATTACTGTTCACAACAGGGGTTACTGTTTATATGGGAGTACTGTCCACTGATGTTGACGTGGCCGTGAAAATGAACAGTGGGTGCCAAAAAAAGTATAAAAAAAACAGAAAAACTGGATCGCTGCGGCTTTAGTATATAGTATATATAGTATATATATATACTGATGGCCGGGCTCACTGTGACACAGTAGCGTGTCGCTACAGATCAACCGCAAAAGAGTTCAACTGCTAATTACATCACTGTCTCGGTTGATAGATTTACAACAGGACCAGGCACAGGCTGCAGGGTTTTGATAAATGCGTGGCCCTCTAGTACAGTCAGCAGCTGCCTGCAGATGTTTCAACCCATGCATGTATCCACAGTCCATATGCATCATTCACAGGATACTTCCAAGCCAGCTTAAGATCATCGATCACGGTCTCAGTAAACACAAAAGAGGCACACCTTTACACCACACCGTACCCGGTGGTGACTGCTGCAGGCCCCGGCCCTCGTCACCCTGCCCGCATCCGCATACACCAGGCCTGCTTAATTAGCTTCAGGCTCGAGACCGTACCCCTGTCGGACGACCTATACGTACTACATGTAACCAGGGCCCAAGCGCGCGCTAGCAACAGATTTACCACAGATATTTTCACCGGCCAACCATCTCAGCTGACCAGCGCTAATGCCATGCACGCACGTACCCTGGGACGTGGGTCACCTAGACCCAGCTAGCAGGGGGTAGGAACGTACGGTAGGAGGGAGCCAAATTAACAAACAACGTTGGGTGATATCGATCGCGCGACATGGTCCAGCCACGGCGCAGGCGTGGCGACACGCGCCATTGAACGCCGGCCGGTCGATCCCACCCAGACAAGCGGCCAGTGAGCCAGAGACGTGCATGGGTCCATCTGCATGGCTCGCTACGTAGCGCAGCGCGGGTGCGTGCGTGCGTGCTCTGCCCGTCTCTTGGCACCACCGGCGTGGCGCCCCACCGGCCCGCCGGCCACCGGGCCACGGGCGGCATGGCATGCCAGCGAGGGGCCGGAGGAAACGAACGGGACATGCACGCACAGAACCGATGGACGGATGCGTGGTCGTGGGCGTGGCTATGGTGGCCTAGCTAGGGTGGTGGTAGGGTGGTCGTGTACGTGTACGTGGTGGTGGTGGTGGGGGTGGTGCTCCGTACAGGGCCGCGGCTCTCACACGTCGCCGTCGGGGCACTGGCGCTGGATCTGGACCGGCCGGGGGCAGGGAAAGGGAAATAATGCGAGGCGGCTTTCCCTCGCTGGCGCTGGGCGCGTCGGTGCCCACTTTCCCTTTCGGGAAGGCCGGGCCGGCCTTGAACAGGGCCGACGAGCGGCACCTCCCCTCCGATCTACAGCCACGAACCCAAAGGGATCATCGATCGTCGCCTATAGTAAGCTAGCTACTGCCTAGCCTAGCCTAGCTAGGAGTAGTATGCTACTGATCTATGAGACGGCCATAGATCGCTAGCCACGGTAGGTAGGTGCGTCGGTCGGTCGGTAACGTCGCCGATGTACTACTCCTACGTGCATGCATATGCATGTATAGTGCCGGCATGCGCCCAGCGCCAGCGAGGGAAAGCCTACGTCTCTTTGTGGTTTCCTTTTCTTCCGTCCATGTAGCTTGTCGTAATTGGCCACGCCTACGTCTCTGCTTTGCCTCCAGCAGACCCAACGAGCTACACGCACGCATACTTTGCAGTTTGCACGCTTCGACCTTGAACAACGGCCATGCGCCTGGTGAGTTTTGCTGCCTTTTGTACGCGTGGTTTCGGGTTGCCGTGTAGGTGCGTACGTACGTTGGTTGGATCGATCGATCAAATGCTTTGGCGAGCACGCTCGGGCCTACGCGCACCATCGACAAGATGGACAGGAACGTAATAGTAGTACGTACGCCAGAGATGAGAACTTTTTTTTTTTTTTTTTGAGGATCAGAGATGAAAACCTTTGGGGTACTGGTCTGGTAGGTAGCCAGTGTCCCGTCAGTGGAAGCATCGATGATGCTGCATCCTGGCGCTCTACCTATTGCTGTTTCCTTTGGCCAGTCGGCAGGGAAAAGCCGATGGAATCCACAGTGCGCTCTCATCGATCTCACGACAGCTAGCGTGGGCTCTCGACTCGCGCGCGCGCACCAGACGCATGCACGCATGCATGCATGCAGCGACGGCCCGGCCCGGCCCGGCACGCACGCACGCTCGCACGTAGTACGTGTCCAGCCCCAGCAACTAAATGGGCAGTAGAATTCATGTGCACCGCGCCCTGCGCGCTGCGGTCCTATCTACGCTCTATAGCAGCAGCAGCAGCAGCTTACACCAGAAAAGCTAAAAGACCTGTGGAGGTAGGTCATCAAGTGCTTGCAAGCGTTGATGGACGGTTGCTTCACTTTGACGTCCCTACTACTACTAAAAAGGACGCACGCCATCCACTTCCACTGCAACACAGGCACACACACAACCTCCTAATCGTTCAGGACCCCCGGCTTCAATTATTGCAATGCCCGAATTAGAAACAAGGAATCCCCTTCCTCCGGCGAAATGCTACGCCCAGCCGGATCATCAGACCCCCCTTCTTTCTGCATGCGCGCAGGCCCGGCTAGGCGCCACATTTTTATGCCCCTCCAAGGATGTGAAAATGTGGAGGAAATGAGGATTTTTTTTTCCAAACCTGGTTTGGAACTTGATGCTGTTATGAAGTACTCCCTCTGCAAAAAATATAAGAGTGTTCAGATCACTACTTTAATGATCTAAACGCTCTTATATTTCTTTACGGAGGGAGTACGAACTATTCTGCTGGGAAATGGATGCATTTCTTTCTTTTGTGGAAATGCAGATTCTTTTGGAGGATTTTTCTTTGTGAAAACGAAAAACCGACTCTCCTGTCATCCGAAAACAACAAAATGAAAGGGCGGTGTTGTTTCTAGTCTCCTGGAATGAAATGGATTTTACCCCACAAAAAAAATGGATTTTTCTATGTGAAAATGAAAAGACCAGCTCCTCCGGCCTACGAGCGTACAAGCAACCGACTGAAAATCGGAACAACGTGTCGTCCTTTTTTTGTCTTTCTATGAGGAGTAGATGCAAGTTGTCTACAAGATGCATGTATATATTTATGATGTTTACTACTCCCTCCGTTCCTAAATATAAGTCTTTTTAGATATTCAAGTACGAACTACATATGGATGTATAGACATATTTTAGAGTGTAGATTCACTCATTTTGCTCCGTATGTAGTCCTTAATGAAATCTCTAGAAAAACTTATATATTCAAGAACGGAGGAGTAGAAGGGTAGCATGCGTCGGGGTTGTTGAGATTTTTACAGTAGCGATATCATATTTACGGTGTTTACTAGAGGGGTAACACCATCGAAGTTGTCGATGTTTTTACACTAGGGCTAGCATTGTCGAGGTTATATACGAAAAGAAACCGAGGGGCGAATAGGATGCACTACATGTACATGTTCATATAGTATGTTTTATAGAGAGGGGCTAGTGTTGTCGGCCACCCGGCCGGTGCGCGGAGCGAATTTCCGGAAACCAATCTCGTCATGAAGTGAGTGATGCAACATGAGACCAAACAAAATGAGCTGTGATGTGGACATGGACACCCCCGAGTCATGGCTGTTGGCCATGGTAACAACGAACGAAAAGCGCCGAAAGATGCTCCACCACAAGCACACACTGACACTTGAGTTGAAAGCTAGCTAGAGCTAGAACCAATCTCTCTCGTCTTCTTGGGGAACTCCGCATTTACACATAGACCGCATCCGTCCTCTCAAATCCATCTCTCGCTCTCTCTCACCCAATCAATCAAGAAAAAGAGCAAGAAAGAAAACATGAATTGGTAAAAAAGAATTACTAGCATCCAG